>JAKUAG010000007.1:0-622661 GCA_030562885.1 Sungouiella inulinophila
CAAGGCGCGTGTTCTTGAAGTTTCTGGATCCGTGGCACTGTCTTCATCCAAATTGCGCTGAAGTTGTAAGCTCTATGCTGTGGCTCTCGCCCTTCTCTAACAGCCTCATCTGACTCGGAATCAATCACATGAAAATTCTTCTATTTTCATTCTTGTTTGCGAATCAAGATTTTATATTTTATCTATATAGCTGTAAGCAGGAGGAAACTGCAAACTGCAAATCCCCACATGAAAAAGGAATTTCAAAAAACTTCAGTGGAAATCGAGAATGACGGCAATAGAAAAGGCTGAATGTCTGCCACTACTAATCAATAGCTTGTGACTATCTATACTACAGCATTACGAAGTATCCGACGCTGACTCAGGCTGGTCTAACTCAGGGCGGCTCTCCAGAGGATACGCATCTCATCGGGTTTGCAGAACGTATGTTGTGACGTTGAACAAATAAGCGAAGTTTATGAAGAAGTTATCCATATTGTTTCGTAGTTTACATTGTTTTGGGGTGCATAGTTAGTCTTGTGGTTCGTGAGTCATTTTTTTGCATTTCAATATATGTTTTTGTCATTTTTTACGGATCGAGATGGAGCGCTTCACAACCTTCATGATTTCAGCTCTTACGATCATGACTCCTACTCTTCTTTTAAAGAATTTTTTTTTTTTTTTTGCCAATCAAGATTATATATATTAGCAAACTACTAAACTATTTAAAAATTAGACATTATGAACAACTGAACTATACAGCTAAACTGAGGGGAATACCCCAAACCCCTTACTGTAGAAATTAAATACAAAAAATCCGATAAAAATTGTGCAAAGAGGGATTTGCAGATTTGAAGAAAGACGAACCTAAGAAAGAGGAAGTCAAGGAAACGCTCCAGGAACCAGAGATCAAATATGAGAAGCTGTCCAGATCTGCCACGCCAATCTACAGAAGCCTGGCGGATGGAACAGTGTTTGAGGGTCCAGTTCAGCATGTGGCCAGAAACCTTGTTTCTTGTTTGCTTCAGCTTGAACTGATTGTTGTCCGTGTTGTCTTGTTCACTTTAGCATTAAATTCTTTGTTTCAATAGTTGTTGATGTTGTCTTTGTCGTTTGGATGGATTATGTCGATACTGGTGGTATATGTTAAACTTTCATGCCCACATTTTGCTTTTGTACTTTTTTTTTAGGAATGATGGGTCAACTAAAAGTCTTTAGACAGCTGATAACAAAGGTGTTTTCGTTTTGTGGACTGTCAGCCTCTCTCGCGGACGGAGCAGCCTGGATCCCAGTACTACTTGTACCAAGTTCACCTCAGCATCTTCTTTAAATCATGGTTTTTATGTAAAGATTACATGAAACGAGTCATGTCGAAAGCACTCATCTTTCATGCGATATAAAAATCATAAAAATTAGCCGACGGCTACTAACAACTCATAATTTTCATGCCAATCTGATGCACTTTCGTCCACCACTAGCAGAAAGTACTGATCCGATATTCTCAGCGAGCCAGAGACAACTTTTTGCATTAGAAAACTGTTGATTACGATATATAAATCATCAACAATTGATAAATCATTAGCTTCTCTTTCCTAGTTCAATCAAGACGTTAGGTTAATTTCTTGTTGGGGTTTCTAATTAAAGTATTGAATTGGTGTATATTGGGGTTGTAGAAATGAAAGACGAAAATCCTTTAAGCGCGATTGGTTTGAAATTGAAAATAACTAGCCCAATTGCTAAGGAACAAAGAATATGAACTTATCGCTTTACTTAGAAGGATCATGGGCTGATTTCCTTTTGATTTTCTTCACCGAACAATCTCTTGACGAGCACATCATACATTAGGAATTTATCGTTCACAAGGTCTTTGATAATTACTATTGGATTAATTTTATACATCTTCGTGGCTAATGTAGCACTAAGGAGAGCCTTCTATAAAAAGCAAAAAGCTGGGGGACGATCTTATGTGTGTCATTATTTTACTGTAAAAAAATCAACGTGAGCAGTCGACATCGCGAAATAGTAAGGAACTCCAGCACAAACCATGACTTCGCCTCTGACGAATCATCATGATCGAATTCCCATTTTATCACCATATTTATACGATGAGTGTGCTTGATTGTGCAAAAGTTAAGAATTAACTTTCCTATTCGATATCTATATACGCGATCTTGCTGCACCCAATCATCAAGAATTATAATTTTATCAGCCAGTATTTAATCATTCCTCAAATCTTAGCACATTTGTACCAAACCTTCATCCGTCACTTTACGTTCAGATCATTTGCTTTGGTACAACTAAACATTCCACAACTTGTTTGCCGAACGATCGCTAAGTTCCTTAGGTTCTTTTTCTTTTTCTCGAATCAAAATTAAATGTTTTAACTAATTGAACTATACAATGATAAGCAGGAGGAGCGAATTCTAAAAAAAAAGTGAAATAGTGATATCCGATGGGAAGTTCTGAAGATATTGAAGTGAATAGGGCTGCCATTGCCAACCAATAGTTAACGGCTATTCTTACTGCAGCAAATGGTAAGCTATCCAACGCTTCAACTCAGGCTCCTCCTCATAGGGGGAGTCCCCAGAGGATACGCAGGTCAAGACATTTAACAAAATCTTTGTACTTATCGAGCTTCCAGTGATTTAACGAATCGGAAGGGCTCGAGCAGTAATGACCAACCACGACATTAAAGCAACGGAATACTCTGGCGTGTTGAACAAATGTATCAGAGAGTATAGATAAGAGCTCGGAGGGCGTTGACTACACATACAAGGTCCTTGTTTGACTCAGGATGATTAATTCCTTAAGTTAAAATTGAAGAATAAGTAAATAGGCCTTCGCGGATAAGCCCCTGCAGTTTTACTTTGTTGATTGTACAATTTGGACAATCAAAGGAGGAAGTCTATTATGTCACTAAAGGTTACGGACAAGCGACTGAATTTCTGACTTGATCGGGAAGCTTTAGAAGAGAAATGTAAAAAGTGTGAGAGGGGAGATGAAGCATAGACCTGATTCTAATTCTGCCACATCCCCACCCATTCATTTTGTCGTTATTGAATAAATGGTGAAAAAAAAAAATTATCAGCAGTAAAGGCTCGGGTATTCCCTGAAAGCATTTCGACAGAGTTATCTTGACATGTTTTTCGCAATTCTGGCATCGATAAGGTGCTACTCAAAAAGATTTTTCAATGAAATTTCTTCAATTAAAGTAGATTTAGCGTACTCATGTTAATATTGAACCAATTATTCGAATGATATCGTCTATAGAGAAATTCTTCGATGCTGGAAGTTGAATAATTTTAGTTTTTGATTTGAGTTTTTTTACTGTCAAATTGAAATAATATTTGGAAGTTTTGATGCGTAATTGCGATAAAGCTTCAGATCTTTCTTTCGTAACTTGGCTCTTCGCCAGATAATTTTGTATTTGCGGTCATTGAGATATTGCTGAATTAGCTTTCCCTCTTATAAGTGTCAATTATTGGCAATCTCGGGCAATGCTCTTTTAATCATGGCATCGTTTCTTGCTATTGAGTTTTATAAGTAGAGCATGAGAGGTTCGTGTAGTTGCAAAACTGATGCTAAAGTAGTGCTATAGCAAGTTTTGCTGTATGTAGTCGTTGTCACGTGAATTGAAAATTATATTAACTTTTATGAGAGTTGTCACTAGAACTTGATTAACAAAGACGAAGTGTTCCTTTTATTCTCTCTTTCCGTAGGACAACTCTTAGTCTCAGCAAAAATGCACAGAGGAGACTAGACCGAACTTTGTTTGAACAGTGCTGAAATACCTCCTTTTATATGCACAAAGTACACAAGGAGAATGTGAGAAAACCTCACCATGTGAGGAAAGCTCTCACGCACTTATGAACCATTGCACACGGTGGACCAACTTACTTGGTGAGCCAAAACCGATGCTGAACAAAGGACCGGCAAGGAGTGATTGTTGAGAATGATGGTGTACTGGTTTTCTATTTGAGAGTGCATTCAAGCATTCACAGAATGCACACAACCCAACGGATGATTATCAATTAATTGCTTGTAAGAACTCGCCACTTGAATCTCATGATCATAAATGGTGACTTGCATTCAGATTCGAATTCTCTCAGTGAACTTGAGACAATATCGAAGCTGACAACTTCGGTTCTATTGAATCACGCGCCAAAGGCCGCTGATATTATCGGATGTGCAATATCTTTGCTTGAGAACTTCAAGTTTCAGATCATCAAACTTCAAAGGCTCGGGTATTGTGATTATGAATTTGCGTTCGTGACTTTCAGTATTAGTGTAAGGTTGATGTCTCAAATTCAGAACAGGTTGGATCAGAAGATGCTAAAGTTAGTGGATCTGCTTCTTGAGACTATTGAAGCCCAGAAAGGAAATTTTGGAGCCGTTAGAATGTATATCTCCGAAAGAACAACTCATCGACTTCAGTCTCCCGAGAAAGGTACTCTTCTTGAAAGATTTGAATTATTGAACGGAGTCAATGGGCATATTGAAACCCCGTTTCTGGGCCTTGAATTGAGCGACAATATATCTTCAGAGCAATTGAATCAGTTGATACGAAAGTCGTCTCAAAAGGTGTTGCTAGTTGATTTTAGAAGTCAGAAAGAATTTAACTATAGCCATATTAACTTTCTGAATATTGTGAATATTGAGCCGCTGATTTTGAAAAGATTGTTAGATGGGAAACCTAATTCGACGGACAAGGATCTAGAAGACGCGCTATCAGAAAGAGTTGACACTACTCAAATTCGTCTTTTTAAAGAACGATTTAAATTCGAACTCGTTGTTTTGTATAATCTTCGCTTCGGAGGAATCAGTAATAACAGGTTTGATTCACTCGAATATTCTCTCCTTCATGGAGATAATAATGGATTACCATCTCAAAGTCCTTTTAAGGAGTTGATAAGATTGCTCATATTCGACAACAAATACATTAGCTCTAAATTGAAAAGATATCCAGTTTATCTTCGAGGCGGTTTGGAGAGGTGGTTTCAAGTGCTAGGAGATAGTGCCCTCACTAGTGAAACATCAAGATTTGAGTCTGTGGATAAGCACCATAAGCAATCCATGAAATCTGAGAACTCGGAAAATACATACCTTCGAAATTTTGGCGATTATTTGTCCACGGCAAAATCGTCGTCAAGAACGGCTCTACCTTTTCCACCAAAGCATGACATGTCGAAGGATTCTTCGGGTTCAGGGAATGGTCAGAATAAAATCAGCTTCCAAGCAAATCAAGAGAGGGGTGATGATGAGGGGCAGCATCGAAAAACTCACATTATGACGAATTTATTGAGCTCCGAAGTCAAAAAGATATCGGATAGTACTCAACATCCAAGCTACCAACAAAGCGGAAAAGGAAATAAATCAGGTAATTTCCTTCAGCTGTTCACTACCGGGCTTATAAATCTTGGAAATTCCTGCTATATGAATTGCATTCTTCAGTGTCTAAGCTCGACTCCGCAATTAACCAGTTTCTTTTTCCCAATTGCAGAGGCAAACAATGTCCACGTTTTACAGACGTACCGGCAGCATATCAATATGGAGAATAAGCTTGGATCGAAAGGTGTCATTACAACGAGCTTCGTGAAATTGTTAGCTAACATGTTCAATAACAGTGGTAAATACTTTTCTCCGGTGTCTTTCAAGCAAACAGTGGGGTCACTTTCACCTGGCGGGCAATTTGCTAATGCGGATCAGCAGGATTGCATTGAATTTCTTAATTACATTTTGGATTCTTTGCATGAAGATTTGAACCAGAGAACAATAGATAGTGCTGAAGAGCGAGCCACTATCATGGAGTTATCTCCGGAGCAAGAAAAAGCTAGAGAATTTATGCCAGTTCGACTTGCATCAACGATAGAATGGGAGAGATACTTGAAGTTAAATTTTTCCGTTATTGTCGATTATTTCCAAGGGCAGTATCTTTCCACGTTGAAGTGCCTCGAATGTCAATTGACTTCTTCGACGTACAATTCGTTTTCCATTTTGTCCTTGCCACTTCCAGAGAAAGTCTCGGGGACAGTCACCCTAGATCAATGCTTGAATTTGTTTACAGAGACGGAACTTCTAGACGAGGACAATAAATGGCATTGCCCAAGATGTCGACGATTCACAAAACTGACTAAAACAATGACCATTACCAGATTACCAAGAGTTTTAATTATTCATCTCAAAAGATTCAATATGGATCTGAAAGGATATTTCAAAAAGCTCGATACCTTCGTCAGTTATCCGGTAGATGGAATTTTAGATTTGACGAGTTACTGGCCTTCTGTCGGTACTTACGTCAATTCGGATCCAAAATCAACGATAACTAAAAAAAGGGAGAAGGAGATCTTGGCATCTTTTCCAAATCGAAATCAAGAACCTCCATTTCGCTACACACTTTATGGTGTGGTCAACCACTTCGGGAATTTAACTACTGGCCACTACACTGCCTACGTCAAGAAGGGAAAAGGTTCTAATAGTGGGAAACGTTGGTGTTACTTTGATGATGCTAAGATCCAATACGATTTCAAGGAGAGTCAAGTGCGGAATAAAAACGCATACTGCTTGTTCTACCTGCGAGTGCCTGAGGTGACACCTAGTTCATAGATAGACAATCGATTCTCAGATCTGAAGAATCTTCTGTAACTTTGATTTTGGGATGATTTCCAACCACGCCTTTACTCAATCCCACCCACAACCAGTCAGCTTTATCGTTTGGTTGAATGCTGATTTCTCCTTTGAATCCTTCCACGAATGTCCGATCATTCACCGTAATATTCGTAGTAAAATTAATGAATTCATTGAAGATAGCAATGGAAGACCAAAACTGGAGCTTGCGAAGACAAGCAATGACAAGACTTGTCACCTGACCACCATTCAAACAATGTAGATAAACAGGGGTAAACGTTTGGTGAATCATATACTTGAGAGCTTCAAGGACTGAAGTGTATCCCATGGGAACGCCTCTCTTTTTTCCCTTCCCGGACTGAGCACATTCAATATGAATTAAAACGATGCCCTTCTCTCTTGCAAACTCGAATAGTTGGGGGTCCGTCTCTTTAATGATCGGATCGGGTGTAAGGGAGATGATCGTGGTCAAGTTGAGGGACTCGAGAAATGGAAAGTTGACTTTGCGAGGGTACCCACCTCTATAAAGTTTAGGCTGCACAATATTAAACCGAAGTGGAGGGACTAGGGGATCTGCTGACATCCTATGAAAATATAGTTTATTATTCGGTGTTGCATATTAATGTCAAAAGTATTCATGTTCTCGCTTGCAGGAATCAAAACAATTTTTGAAGTTTGCTGTCTTCAACGTTGTGCGCGAGCACTTCCTCAATGGGCAATCTGGGTGGAACACTTGGATCCTCGGAGCCACCAGCAATTCCACTGCTGAACTTCAAGTATAAAATATCTCCAACCTCACTGAACTTAGCCAAAACGTAGTCAAGATCTTCCTTCGTCAATGCCGAACTCACACATAATCTAACTCTAGCTGTCGTGATAGGAGTCGCAGGATATCCTACGATGACAACAGCAATCTTCATGGAATATAGCATTCTTGAGATTGCGGGCATTTTAGCAGGAAGATACAACAATAATGGGATGACTGGTGAATCGTCAGCTCCATAGACAATGAATCCCAACTTCTTCAATCCGAGTCGTAAATATCTCGAATTGAATGCGATTCTTTTCAATCTTTCTTCACCCTCGCCGGGACTGATAGAGCCATTAATAACCTGCAACGACGATATAATTTGCTCCAAAACTGGAGGTGGAACCCCTTCACCGAAACTGCAATTTAAATATGACAATCTCAACCTGTCGATCATCCACTTTTCAGCAGCGACATATCCACCAGTAGCCCCAAACGATTTAGTCAATGTTCCCATTAAGACATCGATTCTAGACGGGTCAACCAGGAAATAATCGCAAATTCCGCGACCTCTTGGTCCCAACGCGCCAATTGAGTGAGCCTCGTCGACGAACAAATAGCACTTATACTTCTCTTTCAATTGAACCACTTCAGGTAAATTGACCATGTTTCCTTCCATGGAATACAATCCTTCGACAGCGATAATGATTTTCTTCCATGGTCGATGTGTCTTTGGCTGGCCCTGAGCAATCTCATTTCTGATGATTTTTTCCAAATCTTTCATGTCATTGTGTTTGAAAACTTTAACAGAAGCACCCGAAAGACGGATTCCAAATCTGATCGATGCATGATTCAATGAATCACTGAGCACAAGACATTGAGAATCCACAATGGAAGCAAACAAGCTTGCATTAGTTCCATATCCTTGACTCACGATGATTGAATCTTCCTTCCCAACGAAGTCAGCGATCACTCTCTCACATTTCTTGTGTAAGTCTGTGGTTCCTAAAGCATTTCTAGGAGAACATGAGGAAGTGCCGTACTCGTCAACTATCTTCAAAACATTGTCTGTACAAACACCATGAGATTGGGCAAACCCCAAGTAATTATAAGAAGATAAGTTCAAGCATTCAACTGACTTTCCAGTGTAGACGTAGCCATCCTTGACCCTGTTGCGCTCAAAGCACTTTATAAATCTTCCAGGCGCACCGTGAGTTGGTCTTGCAAAACAATCATCGATTCTAGTTTTCAATCGTCTCACATAAAAATTCTCAAATCCGTCATACCATGGAGCATATCCATTCTTTTCCACAAGATCTTCATAGTCTTGAGGTTTAAAAATCTTGCCGAAAAAGTCACGAACATGTCCAATAATGATTAATATGAGGTAACTGAGTAATGTGGCAATGTGAATTACATATGGGGGCTCGTCATCGATGGGAATGGGTAAAGGTTCTCCAACAGGGTGCTTCGAGACATACAAATACTCCTTAGACGTCAATCTTCCGTACTCTAAGTCAGCCTTGACATCATCAGCACGATCATCGGCAGGAGCATTTGGAATCAAGGTTGACATTGTCTAGCGAACGAAAATAGTCTGGATATGTTTTGATTCCAACGCGTAAAGATTGCCAGTTATTTTATTTTTTTTTTGATTTTTCTTTTTTTAGGGGAACAATCATGAGTGAGCTCAATTTTTATCTGCCGACTGGTTCCGCACGCTTGTGACCGCGCACTTCGTCAAGAAGAAAATTGAAACTATAACCTCGGATGTGCAGCTCATGCTTCTTGCATCTACTTTTCAGTAAAACCGCGTGACATTGGTAAAAGTGATTAGTTCACATATACACTATAATTTCTCTCATCATCTCCATGAAGTTTCAAAGTAAAGTCTGTAATTGGAAGTTCCCAATCGATGTGCCCCACTGTTAACACTGTCGTCCCAGTTAATTGCAGCAGAATGAATCCATGACATTTCATCATCAAACTTTCGTTATCCATACAAGAGAATGCTTCATCAAGAATCAAGATTTCCGGATTTTTCACAACAGCTCTGAGGAATAACGCAAGCTTTTGTTCTGAAACGGTCAAGTACTGGAATTCGACGTCCCACTTCGAAACGGTTTCGTCGCGAAATGAATCAAGAACATTTCTCGAGAAACCGCTTAAAGTCTCCAGCCCAAGTTTGTAACGGAACTCGAAATTGGAATTTCCAACACCGGAAACTAAGCCATTCATGATAACATTCGCCATAGTCATTCGCCGAGGTACCAAAGCATGTATTTCAGGAGACGAAATTCCAATTTTGTCATTAATGTCAAAGTAGGTAACACCGCTTCCTGTTTTGCGTAGAGTGCCATTGATTTTGATCACCGATTTCCATGACTGGGGATGATCTGCAGTAATGAGAGAGAGCAAAGTTGTCTTCCCCGATCCATTATCACCCAATATTCGCCATTTCGAGCCACGCTGGACCTTCCAATCAAAAGTTTTCAAAACGTGATGCCCCTTATAAATGACTGATGCATTCTCAAATTCGACTACTGGGTCATCCACTTCAACTAATGCGACACTTTGAGGGGCCGATTGCATATGTGTGCGCTCGTTCTTTCTGTGAATGTCTAGGGTCTTATTCAGTTGTTGCTTCACGATATCAAGGACATTTTGCTTTTCGCCTGATACTGCAAGTCCCATCTCATCAACATGACCAATGTGAGTAATCCATCGTGGAATTTCATCTTGAATTCTCAACCCAACAACAACACCAATGTCAAGTTCCTTAGCTATGTCGCTCAAGGACTCTGATACTGAAATTGTCGCAGCTGGATCTAATCCGAGAAAAGGATCATCTATGACGAGTAACTTGGGCTTAGTGATTAATGATTTTGCAATTCTTGCCCTCCGCATTTGTCCATTACTCAAACTGTTGATCCATTTCTTCTTAAGATGGTTCAACAGGAATAAAGACATGATTCTCTCAACCAACTCATTATCAATTAAACCCGAATGGTTGTTGTTGTAGTTATTGGCCCCTGTCACATAGTTCTCAACAGAATTAACGTCATCGGACACCTCTAGCAATCCTTTATAAGAGTATGACTCATAGCGAGCCGACAAGTGAACTTTATCGAGACCTGAACTCTCTCTGAAATTCAAGTACTGAATTTGCGTACTCGGATCATTTATTGACGGATAAGTACGAGAAGATGTGGGTTCGGAAATAAACTTGCCAGCAATCACTTCCAAAAATAAGGACTTCTTAGTTCCTATTACTCCCCAATACGAGGCACCGTGGCCTGGAATCGTTATCTCAAAGGACTGAACAGGCTTATTAAACACCAATGAAGATCCCCTCGGACGACTGTAATGGAACAAAGAATTTTTTATTCTGATTAAGCTGGTATTGTAGCTTCTCATGAGGAGAAGAGAGGCTGGTAGTTTGCAACATTTATACGCACATCCCAAAAATATGCAAAAGAAAAGCCGGGATTCTCACACCCTTCACTTCCTGATAAATCTGACTTGTGCTCTGTAACTTTTTTCTTCTTTTTCCGGTTCTATTTCACAATTTAGCAACAAGACCCAAGAGCAAGAATTAAGAATTCGGAGAAAGGACTTGGTTAGACAAGATAGTACTGATCAGAATAAGAACTCTTTCGTAAGATCCTTTTTGCCTACGGTTGATACTTATCGTAGATACCTCAGTATATTTCTAATCGCCGAGACGGGACAGAGAGTCCGATCACACATTTCTGTTCGATGATCCTTAAGAGCTCATTCTTACAGAACGGCTCCACTTGTTAGGGGCCGCACTCAGGAGTGCGGGTTAGAGTAACGGTGTACCTCCTACAACATCTTGTTCGAACTTGAAATGGAGTTTACTGACCCGGTCGTTAGCCAAGAGGAAGTGTCCGAGACGAAAGGGAAGATTGAACCCGAACAAACGCAAGCAGCAATAGAGCGCTTGGAGGGTGAAATTGATGCCGCATACTCCTCCATTGAGTCAAAGTTTTCCTCGTTGTGGGCAAATGCCTCAAAGAGTGCTCATGGCTTTCAAGACAAAGTGAAATTCGAGGAAAGGAAAAAGGAATTAATAAGTCAAGTGAATACTGCAAGGCAGAATATCAATAACAATAAGGTCGTTCAGGAGAATGTTCAGTCTATCGAAAGGCAGTTGAAAGACTTAGGAGAACATGTCAGATCCTTAGAGCCCAGCATTGATATGAATTCACTATCGTCACAAGCGAACAGAGCTTTGGACACATTGGACTCGAAATTGGAGATAGTTGAGCAACAGGCAGGTAAGATAGTCAGTCTGTTCACTTCTTTTTTCTCCAATATCGTGACAATTGATACTCCAAAAGAAGAACCAGTTGAAGAATCGCCGATCACGATTTCAAACGCAAAGATACCGGGTGATGCCTACAGCCAAACTCGATTTGATACCGATTTATTCAAGTTGCATACCACTGATAACTTCTATTTGGATGAATCTTTAAATGATGAGAATACTAAATTTGAGATTGAAGACAAAACTGATGAAATAAGCAATTTACTCAAAAAGTATCCTGAAACGTTGGAGCAAACGATGAATAGACTTGTGCCAATTCAGATATCTTTCCAAGATTTCTGGATTCGTTATTTTAAGCAAGAATTGAAACTCAAAGAGAACCAACAATCCAGGAAGGAACTTTTGGCTAAGAACGAACTTGACACAAGGAATTCCATTGAGCACTTTTCGGACGACGATGAAGAGGACTTCACTTGGGATGATGATGACGATGATGACAATGATGAGGAAGTCGAGGTTGTGAGAATTGAGGGCGACAAATCTGATTAGCCGCTCCGACAAGGGGAAACGAATAATTCAGGATGAGGGGTGACAGCTTATTCAATGAGGCAATTCGAATGCAACTCTTATTCTGGGGACTAAGTTACACACTTGGCATCCTATTTCCGTTCTATATCGTAATTTGAATATATTTCTTAAGAAACTTGCCAGAAGTGTCTGCGATGGCGTTCTTGGCTTCGAGGAAGCAAACGAAGAACAGTGTTTCCTGGAATCCCGGATATAAGTACTCCTACACATAACTTCAATATTTGAGCACATACCTTCGCCTTCAATCATTCCAGCGTATGAGGCTATTCGGAAAGCAAAATATATGATTAGACAAGAATGGGTAAGAATTACATACAATACAATGCTGAAAATGCAATTGGACCTTCTCGAAGTATGCATCAAACCAGAAATCTGCCTCCTCTCCGGCGTGTATGGGTCAAGAGAGATGGGGGCAATCCTACAACAATAATGGTTGGGCCTGACGAAATTGTTGACGATCTCAAAAGCGCCGTTTCTATTAAATTCCCGAACTCTTTGGCGAGATATTACGATCCTGACGAAATTCAAATTCTATTGCGGGTGCATCCCATTGAGAAGTTTCAGCAATCTCGGCGAATGAAGCAAAATAAACATGTAATTGGGAGGATACGACCGGACTTACAAGAGGAAACTCAACTGAGACTGCCAGCTAATACTTCACGTTCACAGAACCAACATGCACATATCACACTCGAACCTGATCTGAATGTATGGGATATCCTTGACGAGTACTTCGCCGGTGCGATGACGATGTCTGATGCCTTGCTAATTGATGTGGAAGTAAAAACTACGACAGATATCACGTCGGCCGGTGAAAGACAGATCTCTCGTGAAGAAGACGAGGTCCCAGGCTCAATTTCTCACGAGCGGGTTCAGTCTCCTTCCCAATCATGGCCTCAAAATAGGGTCTCCCCTTTGAGCTCGAACATCCAGAGCTTTCACCCGAAGCCACATCAGCCAATTCCTATGAGGCAAAATTCGTTTGAAAAGTATCATTCTGTGTCTCCGAATTTCCTCGGTTCACAATCGCCCCCCTCACTTATTTCAGGTCAACACAAGCGATCGCTTTCACATCCACCACAATCCCCAATTCCAACCTACAACCAGCCTGCTCGAAATGGGAATCCACAGGCCGTTCTTCTTTTACCGAAGAACTTCTCTCTTGGTGAACAGAATCCACTAAAGAGATTTTCTGATCAATCTTCTAAATCCGATCATGGCTCCAACGTGAGCAACATTGGAAATGACGCCTCTTCACCTTCCAGTCTGAGCTTTGATACGGCACAAGAAGGCACGGGTATTCGAGGTCCTATTTCCGAGAGGCAAAATTACCCGTCATTACAAACGGAGTCTGGAAGCTCTCAGAGTTTGAACATGAATTCGAGTACTTCAACTACTAGAAATTCCGAACAAATGTCAAAGATGAAGGATACTGGTGACAGTCTTGCTAAGAATTCTCCCAAGGCGAAGTCCAAAGAAACAACAATCAACACCAGTACCTTCGAAAAGGTATTGCCACTGATTTCAGTTCTAGTTGTGGAAGACAATTCGATCAACCAAGCCATTCTTGGCGCATTCTTGCGGAAACATAAAATACATTACCAGATTGCAAAAAATGGACAGGAAGCAGTGGACAAATGGAGGAAAGGAGGCTTTCATCTAGTATTGATGGACATTCAATTACCTGTCAAGTCCGGGATTGAGGCCACGAAGGAAATAAGACATTTAGAGAAGGTCAACAAGATCGGCGTTTTCGCCCAACACGAGATAGCGAACAGCAATTATGGTGGCAACCTGCAACTCAAGGAAGATGAGAAATTGAATTTAAACACATTCAGGTCACCTGTTATAATCGTCGCCTTGACGGCATCTTCGAATTCATCAGTCGACAAGAAGAATGCGCTAACGGCTGGCTGTAACGACTTTTTAACGAAACCGGTGAACTTGGTGTGGTTACAGAACAAGATTACAGAGTGGGGTTGCATGCAAGCATTAATTGATTTTGACGAATGGCGAGTAAAAGGATCACCCAAGAACAATTCTCAAGGGAAGGTTAGTGGAGAAGGGAAGGTCATTTAGCACTGTCAACTATGAAGAGAGTGAAGTGCTGGGTGTGCATGCAGGGTAATTTCGACACTCAACACCTCATACAACCTCTTTTCAGGATTTTCCGAATTAGCTAGGATGTCGCAAGAGAGACAATCCAGTGTGGATGGCAAGGGAACAGAATCCCATAATACGTTGTCGAATAGTGATGCTGCACCCCTTTTGCCTTTGGAAGTGATTGACAGGTCTATCGGTTCCAGTATCAGGATTTTATTGATCAATAGCAAAGAGTTCACAGGAACCTTGATTGGGTTCGATGATTTTGTCAACGTTGTCTTGGAGAATGCAGTTGAGTTGGAATTGAATGGCAACAGAGGTAAGTCTATGAAGAAGATGTTGTTGAACGGGGCACAAATTGCAATGCTTTGCCCCTCCTCCTAGTCTTTAATACTTATCCGGAATGGCTAGTGAGTATTGAATGATATAATACTCTGCTGTATTATATGCCCCAGGGCGACAGGTTATGTCATTCTTGAATTGGACCATAAATACACGAAATACAAACAACACTCATAGTAAATGCCTTGGAGAAGATAGTAATGAGTCGAGTTCGAATCTGAAAGACTGGGAAGTATTTTCAGAGGCAAACGGATGGCTGTAATTAACGGAGTTTTTTCTCATAGGCAAACGATTTTATCGCCACCCAAAACCGTAGGAAGGTACCTTTCGCGTGATTTAATAACGATCACCACACGTTTGTTCTACAAGATGACAAAGATTGTTATATCATACGAAGCAAGACTTGACCCGATCGGGGTCGAGATACCGGATGACATGACTTTGAAGGACTTGTGTGCGTACATCGAGGCTGAAACTGGAGTTCCATCAGACATGCAAATATTACATCACAACAATCTCCTCCTCGAGGGGCTGAATAGCACCGTTACGGAGTTGGGAATTGCAGAAGATGATATCATCATATTGAGTGATCAACGGACGAGATCAGCGAGTCACTACAATGTTTCTCCTGAGGAGCGAATTGAAACGTATCGTCAACAGATACAACGAGACCCGCGATTGAGTTCTCAGCTAAGAGAAGTGGACCCGGACTTGTTTTCTCAGTTGCCAGATCCCCAAGGTTTCAAGACTACGATTACTAATAGATTGCAGTCTCAGAATCCATCCTTCTATGCACAAGATGAAGAGATGCATAGACTTCAACAAAACCCGGAGAATCCAGAAAACCAGGCAAGGATTTTAGACTTGATTCGACAACAACAAATAGAGGAGAATTTGCAATTAGCGTATGACATTTCCCCAGAGTCCTTTGTCAGTGTCAATATGTTGTACATCAAATTGAGGATCAACGGACATGAAACATTCGCCTTGGTAGACAGTGGCGCCCAACAGACAATCATTCATCCCAAATTGGCTGAAGATTTTGGTATCCTGAAATTTTTGGATAAGCGATTCGCAGCTATGTCGCTAGGAATAGGATCTGCCAAATCTGAAGGGCGAATTCACAGTGTACCTGTCAGTTTGGGCGATTCGAATCTTGAAGTTCCTTGTTCGTTCACCGTGATCGAAACACATATCGGTATCTTGTTCGGCTTGGACATGCTCAGGAGACATAAATGCAACATTGACTTAGGACAAGATGCTCTCTTGATTGGTGATCACAAGATAAGTTTTTTAAGTGAATCAGAAATTACCAAGAAAATCAAGCCATTGAACACCTCCCCACCCAATGAAACGAAGGAAGCGCAAATCGATGTTCCTTCCAGTGCTTCCTCAAGACAATCACAAGATCCGGCCAGTGGGGGTTTTGCGGAAGGTGACCTTACACAGTTGATTTCATTAGGGTTTACGAGGCAAGAAGCAATGGCAGCACTCAAAGCCACTAATGGAAATGTTGAGCTTGCAGCCTCGTTACTATTTCAATAAAATAATTGCGATATAATTAGTAATGAAATACTCGATTAATTACGAATGATGTAAAAACCCGATTATTAAAGTCCGTCTGTTTCCTCCTCAGTTGGTCTTCTTTTTAAAACCAATGGCTTGCCAGTAATTCTGAAATACAAGTCTTTAATGTCATCAGTAGTCGACTCAAAGTGTGAAGAAGGGTCGTAACTCCTGGAGAGGTAGATGCCACTCGCAGAACCATCCTCGACAGGCTCGTACATCTCAGCAATGCCCATCAAAGTGTCAAGTCGAGTGCCCAACAATTTGAAAGCAGGCTCTAATTCAATATGTGGAGTAGACGTTTCGACGATAGTTGAAACAATCGCAAGGTGGTAACCCTTAGGAACGACACAGTGTACGTCCGAAAGGACTGCAACATAGATATCATTCTTACGGCCAACCTGATTCTGTGGGATTATGATTTGAACTGAATCCAAGTCGTGAGTATTGGGAACCGGGTGATCCAAAATACAAATAGCTCTGATGACTTTCTGGCCAGTCTTCTTCACCCTATCAGGAAAGTAAGTAGGGTCAGCAATTACTATTGGTGCTTTGGCAGTTCCCTCTTTAGTAACGACTCCAGCAAATTTCTTGTCGTCATCGTACAAAACCTTCTCAATAGGAGTACCCAACATATACGTACCGCCATAAATTGCAGAGAGTCTTGCGAATCCTTGTGGCAACTCTCCTAGACCATACAATGGATAAATGTATGGGGACTTTCCATATTTTGCCACAGATTGGACGTAAAGAATAATTCTTTCGATGGTGGGCCTAGCAGGTTCTGACAAGTAATCGTCATTTGCCCACAAAGCCATTGCATGTCCAATGAAATCCTTCGTGCCCCTCTCTAATCCAAAGTGAGTGTATACATCGTCCATAGTGTTTCTGTCCAAGTCTAATCCCTGATGAGTTGATGGTATATCCTCAACGTATGCTGCTACGAATTCCAAGAAGCGCTTCATTCTTCTTTTCTCAAAAATCCCCATTAATGAACTTTTCAATGCCTCCATCTCATTTGATGGAACTTTGGAGATCCGTCCTCCACGATACACGTAACTTCCCCCAATCTGCTTGAACTCAATGTACTTGGTGACATCAGTGTGCACAAGAATATTCGTCAACTCACCATTTGCCATCAAGAATTTGGGAATCAAATCAACGCACCAGTCACGGTCGCGCCCAGTAATGCCGTCCGGCTTGTGGGAAGAAGGCTTGAATTTGGAATACAACTGCAGCAAGTTCAAGGAAGCAGACTCTCCACCATAAAAGTCCTGTCTATCAATGTGAAGAACCTTTTTTCCCTCAACGGACAAGATACCCGACAAGACACATTCTGTAAGGCCAGTACCCAAGACGATGACGTCGTAATTTTCATCCATTTCTGATCAATTGATTTGAAAAGTGACAGTTGTCTAGCGAGCGTTAGGGGTGACACTCCTAGAGCACGTGAACCTCGGTGAGTTTTGTGCATATAAGCTCCTTCCTCTATGTACTCTAGGTTCATGAGCAGCAGTCTGATCCATAGCTGGTTAACTGATTTCAATTCGAGTCAGCTGACAGTTCTGTGAGTCAAGGGTGGGTCTTTCGAGTATATGAAAACTAATTAGCGAACTATCTCTGTTTTAGAGATAAAGATAATTATTTTGACTTTCATTGAGGGACAATAAGAACGTCAAGTCTATATTTCTTTGGTCTGACTTGTGTCTAGATGAAAAATGGTGGCTTTAAAAGAGCATAGGATACCATTTGAGAAAGGCCGGTTACGAGATCCTTATGTTTCTTATATTTTAATTGTTTTTTTGTGGCTTCACGTTAGTGGAAGTGCATGAAATACTAAAACTTGTCGCTGTACATCGAACATGATCTTTTTGAAATTTACCTTTACATTTTGTATCTTTTTCATGTCGTTTCTTCTCTCGAATTCTCCGTAATTATTTTCCGATGGTGTATATTCAATGAAATTAAAGTGTGCTGATCTTGGCCACGGTTATTGATCACCCAATAGTTGAACACATTACTATCAAGTTCACCAAAAACACATTCCATCTGCCATTACGGTCATATTCTTTATTGGACTGACACAAACTGAAAGTTATAGATTCCAATATTCGACTGAAAATTATACAATATTATGGAAGTGAGCTCTTCCTTTAGCAATACTGCTTTTGATAATCTTCGAGATTTCGGACGGATCGGAAGTGATGCTTGTGAAATTCTCAAAACCTTGGTCTGTTATGAGCAAATCATCCTCGATTCTCACGCCCCCAACGAACCAATATTTGTCAAGGACTTCCTTGTCAATATATTTCGTTAGCAGGGGATCTTCGAGGACGTCTTTCAATAAGAATGGAGAAAAATAAATCCCAGGCTCATCGGTGACAACCATCCCTTTCCTCAAATGACGGCGCAATCTCAAGTATCTCAACTTTGGATCTGGATCTTCGTAATTTGCATGTCCCCCAACATCATGTGTATCCATTCCAAGCAAATGACCAAGTCCATGAGGAAAGAATCTGGCAGACACATTGGAATGATAAATCTCATCCTCCAGATAGTCATTCTTGAAAAGCCCAATCCTGAGAAATTCCCGTATCATAACTTTATGCGCCTCCAAGTGTATGATGTCCCAACTTGCGCCTGGTTTGATCATGTCCATAGTCGTGCTTTGCATCTTGAGAACGATATTGTAAATCTCCAAGTGCTCCTTCGTCCAGTCGCCATGGATCGGAAAACACCTAGTAACGTCAGATGCGTAACAACTCCATTCCGCTCCAGCATCAATGAGAATCGACTTTTTGTCGGCGCCTATTTCGTCATCATTCTTGACATAGTGCAAAGTCGAGCAGTTTGGCCCCGAGCAACAAATTGGGTCGTACAGCTGATATTTGGATCCTTGTCTTAAGGCATGGTACATGAACTCAGCATGAATATGCGTTTCATTAGATTCAATTGGCGTGGCGGACATAACTGCAAGATGACAATTATCAGTAATCCTCGATGCATGCCTCATCAATTCAATCTCGAAAGAGTCCTTAATAAGCCTTGATTCATCCAACGCGTAGAAGAGGTGATCATCTCCTTCAATTAGGAATTCCTTGAAGGTGACATTCCATTTGTTGATATCGGTCGTGAGAATCGAAAAACCATCATTGCTCAAAGCTTCTAAGCTTGCTTGTAAGTGACTAACATACTTTGCTTCATCAACGTCAAACTTCTTGAGTGCATCTTCAAGCAGTAAGGGCATGCCACTCCACATCACATCCTCTTCATCTATATTTGGAAGAAATAATGTCAATTTGTTAGTTCGTGCATTGTATAACACATGGGATCCGGGGATATCACATCCACTTAAGTAGAAGAAATACCGATTTTGTCTAACTGGCTTTGTTTGATCACAGTATTGATACTGTTCAAGATTCTCCCCACTTACAAATAACGCCAACTTCTCAAGGGTTGTATTTTTTTCACGGAAATGGGACACAACTCTCTCGCAATGTTCTCTAGCTGGGTATTTCAACCCTCTCAAAGACTCTGGGCCTTCCATTGATGGTAAGAAAGAGGGGGTTTCGTCGACGTCCAAATCCACCTAGATGCGCGGCTCCAAAATGATCGCACATGAGCATGACAACATGATTACTTGGGTGGGCTGGACTCTTCTATCCAAACTGGGCGTCATATATTAATTTTTCAAACTACCTTTCAAGACACCGTGGACGAGTACTGGAACCTTAAAAAGGCAAGAATGATTTGATTTTTGTAAATACATCCAATGGAACGAAAGAACACAAGACATAACCAATTCTTTATGTAAATACCAAAGAACATAATACATAACGAATTCCTTATGTAAATACGAAAGAACCTTAGAAAATTGAAGAAAGCTTCGGCTTGGATACTCGGTTCTCCCGGATGTACTAATTCTAAACCAAGTCCTAGGGACTCAAGTTTGTGCGTGCACAAACCATTTTCAATTGCCACTAAGAATGAGTGAGCAGCGTTTTAGATCACTGTTTTTGCAAGATCATCATGGAAAGATTACAAAGACTTCTTGGTGGTGGGAATGGATTAGGTGGGTCCGGTGGACCTTCTCTGACGGATTCACCTGCCATTGATGATGCCGAAACGGTTTACATTTCTTCTTTGGCACTCTTGAAGATGCTTAAACATGGTCGTGCTGGTGTTCCCATGGAGGTTATGGGATTGATGCTCGGAGAATTTGTGGACGACTTCACAATCCATGTGATTGACGTATTTGCAATGCCTCAATCCGGTACCGGTGTGTCTGTTGAGGCTGTTGATGACGTCTTCCAAACAAAAATGATGGATATGTTACGACAAACAGGTCGCGACCAGATGGTTGTCGGTTGGTACCATTCACATCCAGGCTTTGGCTGTTGGCTTTCCTCTGTTGATGTGAATACCCAACAAAGTTTTGAGCAGTTGAACAAGAGAGCAGTCGCAGTTGTTATTGATCCAATTCAATCTGTCAAGGGAAAGGTGGTGATCGACGCTTTTAGAACTATTGATGCTAGCACATTAATGAGAGGCCAGGAGCCTAGACAGTCAACTTCTAATGTTGGCCACTTGAACAAGCCTTCTATTCAAGCACTTATTCATGGCCTCAACAGACACTATTATTCGTTGAACATCGACTACCACAAGACCCTGTACGAGATTAATATGCTATTGAACCTCCACAAAAAATCTTGGCAGAGTGGGTTGAAAATGGTGGAGTATGACCATGCAGAGCATGAGAACTTGGATAATATTCAGAATCTTGTGAAAATCGCTAAATTATACAACGAGAGAGTGGCCGAGGAGAAGGAGTTGCCGGAGGAGCTGTTGAAGACCAGATATGTTGGAAAGCAGGATCCAAAGAAGCATCTTTCGGAAACCTCTGATAGAATCATCGAAGATAACATAACCTCATTACTCACCAGTAATGTCAATTCGCTTGCAATACAGTGAAATCGACGAGGAGGTCACCAGGTCCTACATAACGAAGTTATAACAGTGTATATCAATTCTTAGTAGCGATCAAGTATCTCTTTCGAGAATGAAACTGCTTCTTGAAGTCTGAACTTTAATAGTCGCCCAATGTGACCGGACTCATTAATAAAAGTTGAAGTAACGAACACAAACGAAGCAAACTTGAGTTCTATAATTGTCCTCGAGTCGCATTCTGCAGTTGATTTTAAGTAGTTCGTCACCAACGGAATAGCCCTTTCAAATTCTTGAAGTTTTTCAATATATAGGCCTTCTATCGCCTTAAAATCCAACGAAGTTATAACTTCCGAAAGAATTTCATGTGATCGAACTGATGCTTTGAGCTTAGAGACATTCGAACGAATTGTATGCGGATACCGTACCTTAAATGATGCCCAATTGGAGACGTCGCCTATCAACTTTAAAGTGGCGACATTGCTTGCGATATTGTTAACACAAACTTCAGGATCTTGAAAAAAAAGTCTTGAACTTTCATTTGCCCCTGATTTCTGCATGTCCGATAGGAGAATGAGTATCCAAAGGTCCCCCAAATTGTCGAAAAACTGGTTGAACAAGTATCCTTGCAGATCGTCAGTAAAATAATCGACGGAGACTGCCTCCGAAAACGATCTAGAACTTGTTATAGACTCAGTCCTGGAACCTCGGGTTTCTATCAACACGGGAAGTTCATTGTTCCTAGACATAAAGTATGACATCAACTTCATGGAGTGTCGTGAAAGTCGCTGTCCCCCCTCGCTTGGCAATAATAAGTTGTGGCGAAAACACAAAATAAGAGAGTCAGCCAAACTAAATGGATCTGTTGGAACGTACTTTCCCTCTCCATTGACTTTGACAAGTTGAACATTGTGAACAGCTAAGCAAAATTTCTGATCAGAGTCACTCAACGGATACAATCTGTTCAAACAGAAGTGGAATTCATTAACCTGGAATGCGTTATCTTGTACAATGGCGGGGTAAGTCTTTAACGGGAGTCTATCAAAGATATACCGCAACGCCTCGGGTACTTTCGTCATCTCGGAAATGTTTGTAGATTTACGGTCGCATTTCATATGGAGAACCTTACAGAAATTTTTAATCTTGCACTTAGAACCCCTCTAAATTCAATGGGTTTATAAATTAATGGTACCAAAAGGTGCCAGTCTCATTTCTAACTATTTAAAGCTATGTGGATACCCGAGTATCTTCCGAGTAAGGAGTATGGGCGAATTATAGTGAAAGGTGGTTACGAAGGAATTGAACAGACTAGGCAAATCATAGTCAGGGATAAGTACGAATGAATTGAAGGGACTAGTCGTCGTCTTGGGGCACCAAATCAATTGTCAAGTCGTACCACGACTCACCAGCAAACTTGCACTCACTTTCACCATGGTTTAAGAAGCCAATCTTCTCGTAGAATGGAATTAATTCCTTGTGAGCAATTATGACAACTTTGCTTCCCAAGTCCTGGTTGGACAATTTCTGGATGTAGTCATGCATCAACAACGTACCTAAGCTTCTCTTATGCCACTTTGGCTCAATGACGAGGCCATGAATACCGATATATCTGGATTGCTCGATATGTCCAGCAGTCGGATCTTCCTCCGAAGGAAGTGCCATTGATGCTTCAGTGATTCTCTCAGAATGAATCTTAGTTGCAATAATGTGCCCTATCAAGGTTTCCTTGACGACAGACAGCCTTACAGGTAACTGGTCATAGTTCATGTCATCGGCGTCGTCTGCATCAGCCTCGGAAACGTCCTTGCTCTCTGTCTCCTTCTCCAACTTCTGTGCAACCTCTGGCAAGTTAATAGCATTAAATTTATATCCATATTCTCTGATAAACAATCCAGAGCATAATTCGGGACAAGCAGTTAACCTATACTGGAACTTCTCCTTGGTACATCTTTCCGCTTCAGAAAATCCCTTGGATTCCAAAGTTACGCATTGATCAAGATCTTCAATAGTTAAAGGCCGAATTGATAAATTAGGTGGAAAATCAGACATTTTGCAAGCAAAAGTTAATGTATGGGCGGCGTATAGGTTTTTTTCTTTTGTTTTTCCTATCCGATACTAAATGTCGTGCGATATCCGACGCGTGAAACGGCAGGCATGGAAACTGAAAATCCCAGTACAAAGTCTACTTCTGTCGGGAGTATTCTAAGCGTTCTATTCTATTCAAGATCCGCGTCGCTTAAGAGGGTAGGTTCATCCAGAACGATTGAATTGCTAAGTTCCCAGAGATGAACGATATTGTCATCAGCAACCGAGGCAAGCGTCCATTCCATAAAGGGACACCAGCTGATATCTGAAACTGAACCCGTGTGACCAGCATGCATCATAAGTATTTCGGGACATCCATCTTCTGCATCCTCCTGAACTTGTTCCTCCCCAATTTTTGACAAATCCCAAATGATCACTCTTCTATCTTGAGATCCCGATGCAATAATACCATCGTTATGAGGAGAAAACTCCAAGGAAGTAATTGCATCACCATGTCCCATCATGGTGTGAAGTGGTCCCTGGTCGCTTGCGGAGGAAGACATTCTTCGAAGGTCCAAAAGAGTAATATTGGAATTGGCATTACCTACTGCCAACAAATTCTTGGAAAAAGGCGAGAACGTAAGAGAGTTGACACCTTTGGAACCTTCACTGTAGAAACTTGAAACTGGTATCCCACGCGTTCTTAGGTCATAAATGAAAACCTTCAGATCATCCGAAACTGAGCCAAAAAGGTTGCTGTCAAATGAGTGCCATTTCACATCGTTAACAATATCTTCGTGAAAATTGGATTTCAAAATCACATCATCGTCATTAGTAATGTGATTTATGTCAGTCAACACAATAGACCTGTCGTCAGAGGACGTCAATAAGTACCCTTCCTTGAAGGGATTCCAAGATAACCCATATCCATTCTCTGTGTGGGGTTTATAGTGTCCAAATAAATCACATTGAGATAAATTAAATAGATCAACTTCCCCTTCGCCATTTATAGTGGCAACCACGTTGGAATTCTGAGGCATGTAGCGAGCTCTATTCACTTCGCTAGTTGTCTTAAATTTCTTGGTAATTTTGATCTTCGAGTTAGCCCTTTTCTTGCTGACATCAGGACCAACAAACTTCGGATTTGGTAGCTGTGTCGAAGCAAGCTTGAGATAATTGGTGTCCTCTCCTGAGGTATGAGTTCCCAAAAGTAGTTTGGCGTCAACAACATCGTTGATCAGATAGTCTGGGAGCCATTGGACTGTAAGCGAGGGCCAAGTCAAAGCGGTCTCACTGACAAAGTCATACATGTAGCGACAATTCTTTCTCCATAACTCATACTCGTCTTTGATGTTAAGTTCTTGATTTTCTTCACTCATCTTGACATCCGTTCTGGAGCTGCATTTCCTCTCAGTCTTTTTTATGTCGTCAGATACAGGAGTTAATTTCAAATAATAAATACTATATTTAAACAGAGCTCTCTTCGGGAAGGTAATGCTGCTCATAAAAGTCAATTACCTTGAGAGCTCCTCGTATGTGCTCAAAGTATGGGGATGATGAAGTTTCAGTCAACCCTGAAAACGGATCGCTGGCACCGCCAGCTTTGCGGCCATTATTGCCAGTTTCCACCGCATTATCTATGTTCTTGTCGTAACGATCAGAGCTGCCAATAAATCTGCTCCAACCGCTATGCATCCTCATGTCAAAGTAATTGATGTTTTTCAAATCAGAAAGTAACATTCTTGTAATGCCTGTGTTTCGTAATCTTTTCCTCAAACGAGGGTTCTTACTAACGCGAATGAAAAATGATCGAATGTCCCTTCTTTGATAGGCCAAAAGTGATTGCTTCAAAATCTGAATTGCCGACGAATCAATAGAAGTCATCCCTTCAAGATCAAATATCATGTATTTGGTCATGGATTCATCCCTGCTTCTCTTCAGGGCTGGATGTGCCTTCGTTGAGCCGTATAGTTCGACACGCATTAATCTAGATCTTAGGTCACTGGCGTTGGTAAATTTTAATGGCTCCGGAATTTTAACGATCAAACAGCCTTCAATTTCCTCCAAGGCTTGGACATTAAGAGGTCGGAAATTGTCTGTGAATAAATTCAACTGTGACATTCTCTTTTCAAAACCAGCGAGAGCATTCATCGAATTTCGTCTGTTGACATCCTCTTCATCTTCATTATCAAAATTAGCAAGGTCCGCGTCCAAGAAGGTGTTCGTTCCCGGTACTCTTCCTAAAATTTGAATGTTGGATTCAGCGGAGTTCCTTATTACTCTGATTAACAGGTACACCAAACCAACAGCAATGCCCGCTTCCAAGGAGTAGAAGAGAGTTGCAATGACAGTAATAGTGAATGTCATTAATTCATCTACCCCTCGACTCCTCCAATGGAATGCAATCTCTGCTGGTGCCTCGCTCATCAAAGAAATACCGATGACACCAGTAATGACACTGAGTATGCATTTCGGAATGTAGTGCAAAAACTTCAAAGCAGAACCGACAGTAGCCAAAGAAATGATCCCCATGATTGCTCCAGAGGTTGTTGTTCTAGCAGAAATAGCATTGATTTTTGATCTTCCATAACCTCCAAATGCTGGGAGAGCCCCAAACGCACTTCCGATGACGTTGATAGTTCCTAACGCAACCAATTCTCTATTTGAAGAAATCGGTAAGTCATATCGAGAACCCAATGACTTCAGAGCCGTGGTAGACTCAAAAAAACCCAACATTGCACAAACAAACCCTGCCGAACTAACCTTCTTAATGAGTGATAAGCTTTTCAGCGAGAAAGGATTGTAAATCGGAATATAGCTATCCACGTCATCAACAGCACCAACAATTCCAACTCCCATGTAGTTCCATTCAAATCTCTTGCAAAGTATTGTACATACTACCACAACTAACAAGATATCTGGAAAATAAACAGCATGACTCAAAATCCTTGACTTCAGTTTTGTCGCAACCCCTTTGAGTCGACGGATGAGCATGAGAAAGATAAATGCGGCCAAACTAATTTGTAAAGTAAGTTTATGATACTCATGAAAATGTGCCATCAAGAATTTGAGTTTATCAAAGGGAGAATGGATATGCACCTCCGTATCTGTCAGGTCGTCAATTATCCTTTCCAAAACAGAAGTTAGCCCAAGCATAGCAATAGATGAGTTGATCACCATAACAATGCCAACACCGAATATGAAGCCTTTCAACAAGCATGCGCATAGGATATTATCCAAGAATCCAAATCTTCCTAAGCCGAAGCCGAGAAGAGTCGCTCCACTAACAAAAGTAATCACAACCACATACTCGACGGGGTTAATATCTTCTTTTGCATGGTGAAACAAAGGTTCAACTGCTTGACCAACAATTAAAGATATCGGAGCCTCAGGACCAACAACCATCTGAGGCACAGACCCGAGAAGCATATATATCAAGGGCGCAACTCCAAGGGAGTACAAGCCACAAGTCATAGGAACTTTGGCTAACGAGGTGGAATACGATATCGCCAAAGGGATCTGAAATGTTGCTAAGGAGATACCACCTATCAAGTCCCCAACAAAGAACTCCTTACTATATTGGGTAACCCAAGATAACATTGGAAAATAATAAGGAAGTAGAACCCACCAGTCAGGTGTATCACCCCCAGAAACAGGGACGTATGCAGCCAGCATATCTGAAGTCAGGTCCCTTCGATTTGCAAGCCCTGAAGAAACATAGTCAATACTATCGGTGATTTGCATCGATACCACACGCAGAGGAACCATAGATTCGTCAGATAATCGATCCACGTCTTGGCACAATTTCAGCTTGACCGCTGTCCCGGATGTACTGCCAAAGGATTGATAATCGGTATCTTGGCTGATCTTTAAATGTTCCCTTTCTAGGTTCAAGCGTCTCGTTGAAATGTGCCTGGTACTGGGAGTCGGCGACAGAGTGTTAACCCGCTGGCTATCGTTGACCAAGTTTCTACCTCGACCGATATTCTTCATTTTCGAGAAAAGGCACTCTGTGGTACGCTCTTACGCAGTTCTCACCAATCGCAGAGGGAAGAAATTAGTTGACCAGTTTCGGTGCCAATAACCGCGAAGATATCTTTCGCACGTGAGACTAACACGTTTTGGGAGCCTTCAGTAAGTGTAGATAAAGGTTAGGATATGGTAATGATAAGAAAATGATGAAGAAAAATTCAGGAAAATTGAGGTCGTAATTTGGAAGATCTTACAGCCCCGCTGGTGTACTTAAATCGCATTTCGGATTAGAATTCGCTTAATTGGATTGGCGCTTTGACACTCGGTGAATAAGTGCAACTGCTATAAGAGACAGCCTATGATGAATTGATCACAGGAATTATCACTTGGAAAAAAAAAAGGTGGTTGTCTTCATACTTTTTCAGTATTCAATACATTTTAAAAGAAGAGAAAACCATAATAAAAGAACCATGCCAAGAAGAGTTTTTCCAATAGGGACGATGATCTAGAAGTTCCCAAACCAAGTGTACGAACTCCCAGGTCTTTAAGTAAGCATTAAGAGAGAGCTGGAATTTTGCGTATTTAGATTGACCTATTTGGCCGTGTCCGGTTGTTCTGCATGCGAATTATCTTGAAAATTTTGAGAACTAATTTCTTCGTCATTTCGTTACGCAGGTTGAATCTACATCATGTTTCGCTTATTTGCAAGCAGAAGATTGTTTTCGCAATCTGCAGCTTCATTGAAAACATTGGCGTTCATTGAAGCTTCGAATGGAAAAATCTCTCCATCCTCATTGAGTGCAATCACTGCCGCCAAACAGCTTGGAGAACCGATCACCGCCATTTTGGCAGGTCCAGAGGGCGAACAGTCTGTCAGCAGTGCTTCCAAGATAGAAGGAATTTCAGACGTGTTATTAGCAAAAGGGGATAAATACAAACACTATCTTGCCGAAGAATTGGCTCCTTTGCTAAAGGATATCGTGGAAAGCAACGGTTTCTCCCATGTGGTGACTCCAGCTAGTGCAGTGGGAAAATCCTTCTTGCCTAGACTTGGTGCCTTACTTGATGTCCAACCAATTTCTGACATCATCAAGGTCAATTCTCCAGATACATTCGTTAGACCAATCTATGCTGGTAATGCATTGGCAACTGTCAAGACGAGCGACAAAATTATCGCACTTTCGGTTCGTGCATCTGCTTTCACTCCTGCTGCTGTTAGTGGCCTGGGGTGCTCCGTAGAAGAAGTTTCTGGCGCCACTAAATCTGGAAACAGAACTGAGTTCGTCTCTGAACAGTTGATCACATCCGAGAGACCAGAGCTTGGCGCAGCTGCAAAGATCATTGCCGGAGGCCGTGGGCTCAAGAATGCAGAGACTTTCAATGCTTTGATTGAACCTTTGGCCGAAAAGTTGAATGCTGCAGTGGGTGCCTCAAGAGCAGCAGTGGACGCTGGATACTGTGATAACTCATTACAAGTGGGCCAAACAGGAAAGATTGTTGCTCCAGACTTGTACATTGCTGTGGGAATTTCAGGTGCCATCCAGCATCTCGCTGGAATGAAAGACTCTAAGACTATTGTGGCCATCAACAAGGATCCGGAAGCGCCTATCTTCAACGTGGCTGATTATGGGTTGGTAGCTGATCTCAACGATGCAGTCCCTGAGCTAACCAACAAATTGTAATTGAACTATTCTATTGTGTTCGTAGTCCGCCTATGTAGCTTAGCAGTGTTGAGTATTAACATGGTGTGGCTATCTTGTGTGTGTGTTCTCTTTTTTTTTTATTATTTTTCCTCGATTTTCGAGATGCTATTTGGGGAAACGATCAAGTCGTTGCTCTTTCAAATTTCTTTGCATTGTCCTATTTGAATATGTAGCAGCTTTATGATCTTAACTGTGATCAGATTGACGCAGGTCCTTCGCGCAGGCCAGGGAAAGGTCGCGGAGAGATGAAGAAAAAACAAAGAAAATCCAGCCAACATCATTCTGAACTTCACACCCGGCAAGACAACCAGTCATTCGCGCAGAATCCAGCTATTTCGTGCTTGAAATTCTCATGCAATGTCCGATCGCTCAAAGATTGATATCGACCGTGACCGTGTCACTGTTCTTCTTTTAATTAACTCCCTGTTGATTAAGAAAGCATACAATATTTATGTCACCATACTCAGCAATCAGCAAACAATTAAACGCATGCTGCATCAATCTCGTCAAAGCGTCTTGGACCAATACAACAACTTGAACCGTCGACTACAATGCAACTTAAGTGTATTGTCTTACATCAATGACCTGTATCATAACAAGGCAGCAGCCCAGCAGCCTAACCGACTCCAATTCCCAGTGATATTAACTGCCCCCGCAGAAATGCCAGAGTTGAAGCTGTTATATAAACGTCTACATGATTTGTATCCTGAAGCTATTCAATATTTGAAACTGAAGCTTATGCAGATCAAACAACTGCAACTGCAGCAGCTGCCCCAGCAACAACCGGATGACTTTCAAAGGCGTCAGCTTCAACAATCTCAACAACTGCATAAGCAATTTCAATTACCCCACCAGCCAGTGTCCATGCCGCAGCTACAACAACAAGGGTCGCAACTGCACCAGCCTCAAAGGCAGCAACAGGCATTTTCTCAATATAGCATGGCTCAGGGTCAACCAAATCCACAGTTCAATTCTCCTCAAATGAATATGGCACAGCAGCGAAACCTAAACACTGCGCAATTGAATGCACAACTCACTCAACTGCAACTCAAGAATGTGCCTTCAGATTCTATTTCCAAAAGCACATCAGAATTATTCAATTTAGATGATGGAGGATTTGCAACTTTTCAAGACTCGAGCGCTGCAGCAGGTAAGAGCGGTGCCCCTCCAATGCTGATATCTCCACAACAAATTCTTCTGCAGCAAGGAGCTGGAAGCAACGAGTACAATCTTGGGTTTTTCTGACTTAGGTTTCACTTTTGAATTGGGGTTTCCACTGATACTTCACTAATCATTGAAGGATTGGTCAGCTGTTTGTAACAATATATGTATTCAGGAAACTATGAAAAATAACGATCGAAACTACGGCACTGCAAACCGTCTAGAACATGTCTTCTTGAAATTCCAGGTTGATGATATCGCTGTATGCACCAACCACATTGCTCATTGAATTCTGTCTCGGAACGTTTTGCCCACTTTGGGAGTAATTCTTACCATTCGTGAATTCAGTGCCAAACAGTGTGGACGAGAAGTCTGTTCGAGGTGGGTTCGTATTATTAGGCACTCCAGACTGCTGCAACCAAACAGCGTCATTGGTAATCTCATTCCACAATTGTTGTTCTTCGTCAAGGTATGTCACACCTTCGATACCAGCCAAATCTGGATTTGGAAAGTAGCCAGCACCAATGTTCTGCTCACTGATATGATTGTTGAAATGAAAGGCATCCTCATTTGTCAAGTTCGCAGTAGAAGGAATTGTAGGGGTGTGTCTGTTTGAAGTGGGCCTGGTTCTTGACGGCACCGGTCCATTAAATTGAATGAAGTCCAAATCCGACTGAAGAGGTTCTGGCACAATATGCTGCGCCAAGGATGACGCTGGTGCAGGGACCGGCTGTCGAAATCGAGATGAGTTCACGGAGTCATGAAATGGAGTAGCATCACCAAATGGGTTAGCTTGGACATCTATTCCATAACCATCTGAGGGAGTAGATTTGAAACCATCGTCATGCTTTTGCAATAAGCCTTGCATCACCCCATTGAAATCGAGCACTTTGATCAACTTTAGCAACTGCGCCCTCCGCAAGGCAGCTGGGTAGTTGCCAAGTTTCTTCATCTTGTTGAAAACAGTAAGCGCATGATCTAAATGCACTCGGGTGGCATCATGAACGCCAATAGAAGCATTGAAAAGAATCAAGGTCGATGCAGACGTGAACAAATATTCACGATCCATCCATCCAAATAATGCAACCATATTCTGAGGATATAATGCCCAAATCGATTTGATTGTGTTGATAGAAGCTTGGAAGGATGCATTGAGCAATGTGAGCACATTCTTGGAATATTTCGTTAAGTCAACATAGCGATTAGTGGTGTTCTCGACCTGAAGCTCTTTCAATTTCTTGGTAGCAAAATGGAATAGCAATGGACGGACGGCCAAGTTCATACCTTGGAAGTATTCTGTCATCAAGTTAACAATCAATCTCGAGATCTTTACGTCCTCCTGCGAAAAGTCAACACGCAAGAATTCAGGAAGAGAATTCTTCCATTTGAACAAGCGTTGAACGAGATCAGACACCACAGGCAATATGTTCGCTGTGGGTTGCTTCGTGTAGAGCGAGGACAAAATGATAGCATTGATCTGAGTGATTGTCACGCAATTGTTGATATACTCCGCGGAAGGAAATATGTAATAACCTCTGACATCGTTTTCATCGCGAGGGAAATCATCAAGTTTCATCTGAAAGTCGAATGGCAATTCTGTCGAGACGCTATCATCAGCAAAGCTCAAGGGCAAACCAGCTTTCGATGACAACATCCTCTCATACATATAAACCGTCCACCAGATACGTCTCCTGTGTTCCAATTCAAATCTGTTAACATTCTCCATGTCAGCATCCACATGCCAACCAAGAATGAGGGTGGATCGTAACGCCAAACCGAAGTAAAAGTATGATGCAATAGTACAATCAGCGACCTGGAGGTAAAATGCATAGAGAAGCATAACCTCTATACCTCCATCTTTGGTTATATTGTCAATTGCGCCGGATGCAAACAAACCAGTAAAAAGCTCAGAAGCCTGGTAGAAAAAACCCGACCCCGGTAGAGTGTTCCTCGAGTCAGCAACCCTCTTCTTTGACTTGTTCTTACCATAATTCATAATTGTTTCTTTCTTGGAGTTATTCGCATGAGTATCTGATTCTGTACCTAGATACATTTCACCGATGGCAAAAATCAAAAGTATTTTGCAGAACCAGATTGTTTCCAATATTGTGTCGTCATCTGTATCTTTCTTTATTGTGTTTTCATCATCGGCGGGGCCATCATTAGGAATGATGTTTCTCTTGATTATCTTTTTGTTATCTGCGGCATTACCAGAATAAAGATTCATTAGAAACTTTTTCACCAAACCCTCATTGAAAAAGTAGAAACATCCATCGTTGTAGTTTATAAATGTGTCCACGAGCAAAATAGCGTAAGAATAGGAAGGAAGAGTAAAGTTCACCGAAAGACCAGGTCGAGTATTCGTTTTTGCAAGTGTGATATTATAAGCGTTTCCTTCTTTTTCCAAAATCTTGGTTTCACGTTTGACGTCTGAGAAGCCGGATTCTGGTCCACTTGAGAGGGTATTAAAAGGTCTCTGCGACTGCAGGGAGTCCGCTGGTGTCGTAGAAGATGAATTGGGGTGCAATAAATTCGAAGAGGGTAATGAGGGGGCCATGTTTTGAATTTCAAGACCGAATAAAGTCATGGATGACAGACCCACATACAACTTCTCCCCTGTCCTCGATTGTATAAGTCGCCCATATTTATCCAAAGATGGATGAATAACTTCGTTCTGAAGTTCTTCGGATGGCTGCCAGTGCTCAGGCGTCTCTCCTTGAGACATCACATGAGACTCTGATCGACTACCGCCAAACGATCCGATTCCTCGTAGCATTTCACTTGTACTATTCCCCTCAGTCGGCCCGTTTTCGGAGACACGTTTGGCTCCTTCTTCTCGAAGACTGTTTCTTAACGATGCATTTTCCTTCTTCAACTTAGCAATGTCTTCCTGAAGCTTGTAGATGTATTTGCGAGACACCACCAACCTTTTCTCGAACTCTACATACTCACATTTAGTTTTCGCCAACATACATTTCGAACAGGGTTGCCCTCCCGGACAACGTGTATGCCTAAACCGGCATCGGATGCAAGCACGGGAAGTTCGTTTCGTCAGTGCCGTTTGCTTTTCCGCCAGTGACTCTTCTTCTTGATTCGGACCAAGGTCTGATTCTGTAACCATTTCCTCTTTTTTGATTATGCAGTCCAGAACAAACGGGAGTTCTGGCTCCATATCCGTGCAGTTGCTCGGAGAGGATATACCAGCGGAGTGGTTCATGTAATTGGGTTCAGAGTTACAAGATTCGCAGATGTCATAAATTGAATGAGTTCCTTCGCCATACTGCATACAGATTCGAGTTAAGTAAAATTCTGGAAACTCGTCGCTTGCTCCTCAATCGACACTCTTTGTTGGCAATCTCTCTCTTGATCCTCAAAAATGATCCAAGCTCTGATTTTCGTCAATGCCGCTATTCGGCATTCCTACTATGTGAGCATCCCGTCCTGCATTCGATATACTACAAATGTTGATAACATCAAAGCTTTTTATTTGTAACCAAACCAAGTAGAAATACAGAGAAGACAGTTTAACTGGAAAAGAGGTTCTTGAGACCATAGCCAACGACATTACCTGCTGGGTCGTAAGAACAAACGACGTAGTTTCCTTGATCACAAGTCTTATATGCACACCCGAGCTTAGTTGTGCTCTTCCAGATGATAGCAGTAAAGTGATCAAAGGATGAAGCGGTGGAGTAGTCATAGTTATCACCCTCAGAGTACCAAGCATTGAAAGCATCCTCAGGGGTAGAGTACCCGAGTGCCAAATTTTCACCGTATGGACCACCACTGTGCACCAAGGATCCACCGCAAATAAACTTGTCTGCGTAGGCTTGTGCATAAGCGTAGACCTCAGAGTCCCAGGTCAAGGCATCAGCGGAGTGTTCTGCTCTCTTCTCGTTGTGAAGGTCCAACATCTCCTGGGCCCATTTGGGGTCTTTAGCAGAAGCAATGTCACCAGTGCTGCCTGTAGACGAAGCTGTCGCAGAAGCCGAAGTGGAGGTTGTTGAGGATGAGCTGACAGGAGTGGAGGACGAGGAGACAGGAGCATCAGCGACAGCGGCGCTACTGGAGCTAGAAGAACCAGTGACAGAGGTGTCAAGAACATCCCCGCTAATGGAGCTATAAGAGCCAGTGACTGTGCTCAAAGTGGTTGGAGTGAATGTGCTGAGCAAATCGCCGCTGGAAGTAACAACGGCATAATTGTTAGCGTCGGCACCAGTTGCCAGTTCGATGCTAGAGACATCGGTACCGATAACTTTTCCGTCTGGACCAACAGTGACATAGTGAAGTCTAGTGACATAGTAAGTAGCAGCATTGGCGAAAGATGCGAGCGAAGCAGCGCAGGCGATAGAGGAGAGCTTCATTTTTATAAAGTTAGAATGAACGAGATATTCTGGAAGACAAAGGGACTGAAGGATTGACAAGATTTATAAGTTTGCAAACTCGTGAAATGAGCGAATGAGCGAATGAGACGAAGCAAGACGAAATGAACGTTCTAACAAAAGGAGTAGAAAGTGGCTCCGCCATGGCACACGCTTCAGTTTAAATGTTTCATATATTGCATGCATGGAATGGGGCCCACCATGCTGGCGCGCCATACAGATTCGCGACACAAGTCAACACTGGACGTGCACAAGCGGCATTCCAGGAGGCCCGACGCGTTCACAGATATGTCAAGCCTTGGCCTGTTACTGGGCATTCATATTTGGCACCGTGAAGCTGCCAAAATGCGGGACTCGACGATGAATCAATACTACCAATTTCAGATGATTAGGTAATTCCAATTAATCAACTGAAAATTGTTGAAAACATTTTTTAAGCCATTTCTTTTTTTTTGAATCATTTCTATGAAGGGCCGATCTGCCGTTACGGGGGAACACATTACTTGCAGTTGGTGGTTCCTGGCTGGAAAGTTGGCCCGAATCAGAAAATTTGACGCTGGCTTGCTGAATTTTTGGGTGTGTGCACTCCTTCATCGCAGGTGCTCGGTCTGGACAAATTTGCGGTCGGAATGCGAAATAACGGCCATTTTAGGCACCCCAAGTGCAATCTGCTGGACGGCCGTCCTTGGAAACTGCCCCCATTACGTCCCTGCAAGCTACGGTGGTGAACGAATACAATGGTGCGAGTGCTTCGAAAGGGAATTTTAGGTCAACAATTGCTCAGGCATCTGAATTTTGAGAGCAAAGCGAGCCATTTACACCACTACAGCGTCTACACTCGAAAAAGAAAAGTTCCCCAAGCCCCGTTATGTCTAGATCAGACCTAAAAGTCTCCCAAATCAGGATATCTCACTTCGAAATTGGTATCGACAAATCTGGCCCAATCTCTCAAGTATGTCAGCCCACAGATCTCTAGTAGTTCTAAATCACCCACCACGCATAACTGTCGTTTTGGTCTCGTCATTGCAACATTAAGACGACGGGGCTCATTTAGAAATCCTATCTCACGACTTTCATTGGATCGCACCAAAGATAGAATAATGGCCTCCTTTTCACGGCCCTGGAAGCCATCTACAGTTGATATTTCAATCTTCTCGAAGGATCCGTTCAAGCTCTTCTTAAGCGTTGAAACTTGTGCACTGTATGGGGAAATGATGCCGATGGCTTCTTGCTGGACACCAGCTGCAATGAGCTCTTGGACATGGCGAACTACGACAAGGGCCTCCATATCGTTGAACTTCGAGCCTGCAGAAGCATCCATTGGTTTTCCACCTTCATCGTTGGCCTGTTCTGGGAAATCTCCCCCTTGTGTGTCGTACCACAAACAAGGAGGGCTCGTTGCGTCATTGGAATCAACATCGACCAAATCCGAGAGCACTATATTTTTTACCAATGTTGCCGCCTTGAGCTTGCCTTCGTAAAGCTTATCGGAAGGAAATTCCATAATCTCTGCGTTCATTCTGTATTGAACGTCTAGAAGCTTGCGGAAATTATATCCATCATGGTTTGTAACCAATCGGTCGAACAATGTAAATTCTAGATCTCCGATCGGTTCTCCTTCATCGATTAGTCTGGCCGCCTCTTCCTTAGACTTCACTGTAGCAGGTAATTGCTTGTTGTCACCGGCAATTACCAAACGCTTACAACCCAAATGTGCTGTAAGGGGGATCCAACATTGAGGTTCGAGAGATTGTGAGACTTCGTCGATGATAATCGTGTCAAATAGTGGCTTGTCCACCGAAAACTCCTTATCCTTGTAAAGTGAGAATAACTCATTGGATCCCGCACCGTGTAAAGTGGCAAGAATAACTTGAGCATTGACAAGTAGGTCGTGGACAACCTTTCGCTCTCTCTGACGCAACTCTTTCTTGAGTTCTTTTACCTCGGCCCAGAGTGCTCGTCGCTCGCCGTATCGCTTGCACTTCCGAATCTGACCTAAAGTGGCGCCAATATCCTTCTCGATATCTCTGAGTATTTCTTGATTTCCATCACTGCCACCTGAATAGGAAGATTTGGATAAAACATCTAGCGAGTGTCGTAAATTGGATTGCAAAAGACGAGCAGGATGGCCAATTCTAACTAATTTCCCTGGATTGTTGTATTTTGTATTGGCTTTCTTTCGTCTTTCCCGTTTGTGGTTTTGTACACCTATCGGTTCCTCATCACCACCACTAAACACCGGAGCAAGTCGCTCCAAAATGTTGTCAACCGAAATGTTGGATGCACCACAAACCAAAACTCTCTCACCGTGATTGAATGTCAATTGCTTGATCAATTCAATCAAAGTGTACGTCTTTCCTGTTCCCGGAGGGCCATGAATGATGGTAACAGGCGATTCATTGATTGCAAATGCAATAGAGGACTTCTGCGAATCATTGAGGGTCGAATCGAAGAAATTGATACTGTCTTTCTTTACTTCACTTCGGGGAGTATATCGTGTTTCGCCCAATAGGATACGTAGCACTTCTCCTTTGTCATAGTCCTTGAGTTCTTCAAGCCTCGTCATAGCTTGGAGCATTCTTTTGTAAGTGACCGAATTGGCAAGTTTGACTAGCCACATTCTCATGTTATCATTTCCGGTGTTGTTGTACAATGCCATCAATGTTTCGCCCGAAGCAGTCTCTTCCACTGAGACACATACAAGTTTACCAGCAAGCTTGACTATTACACCTTCTAATGGAGAAGATTCTTCTGTTTTTTCGAAAGATTTTGAAGAAGATAATGCCATTCGATCAAGTTTAACGATATCGCCAACCCGTAGCGTTCCTATCGGTATGTCATCTTCCAGCTTTGAAAGAGCTGGGTCAAGTGTAAGCTCGATTAAAGTCTTACCTCCCAAGCCAGTTCTCATATTAGTCATGACCAAATTGATGATTGCCAAACCGAAGGAGGCCAATACTTTTGGAGAATATGTTTCGAGATATGAATTAGTTAGAAGAGTATCATACTTTTGCTCGAGTTCTATGGCTCTTCGAAATTCATTCACTAGTGTCTGCTGGCAGGACATTCAAGATAGGTTAGTACGTTAGGATTCAAATGATGCAGGTGCTTGTTTTTCATGACCGGGACATGGCGGTGGTCCTGTTCAATGCATCTCAACACCTTATATTGATGTTTGATCTCACTGATAAGACAGCTACAATCGTGGATGTAAAGTCCTTAATGGAGATCAACGTACTTGATTAGACGAACAATAATAGAATTCGATATTCCGCAATGCTAGGGCAATCTGCTAATTGGAATGGCAATCATCGAGTTTGATAGTTGAGCTCATGTTATATGTGCACTCTAGGTGTGCGTACTTACGTATTTTGTTGGAGAAGGCCAATGGGGCCACGTCAATCAATCAGGATAATATAAATGTATTTATAACTAATAACTCCTGAATACCACATTAGCTGTGTGGATCATTGAGAGCCAGCCGCTTCTGCTTACCTAGCATCTTTCCATAAACCTTATTCAAATACCTATTCACAACTTCTTAATTTAAGACATAACAATAGAAAAAGAAAAGCTCGCTGAGAGGAGAGGCTCGACATAAGATATATACTTTTGTGTCGCTAATTGTTGCAAAACTAAAGCCGTTACAACTTGCATTAACATCAAAAACGCTTCGAAGGTATCGAGAAGTGCAAAGACGATGGGAGAGTTGATCAAGTGGAGGATTTTTTATTAGTTTGAAAGATGTAAATTGGATCACGCAACCAATTTGAAATTTTGTTACATTGTTGCTGTAGTCGAAGCATTTAATCCCGCTCAGGCACTGGTGCGGTTTCAATTCAAAGTTCGCAGTTAATTCGCACTCATATAATGCTCATACCTTCCTTTGTCGGCACTTCAGTTTCTTTGCCAGCCAATCACTACTCATTAAATCATCATTGATGCTATTATTTATGGAAATTACCATGAAATCTGGATTTCAACCTTCTTATTGAAGAATATAATATTACAGAAGGTCAAGTAATTGCGAACTCCAAAAATACTGAGCACGCCCCCGTATTCCGTGTCCATTAATTCATATTTGACACGGACAAACAAAAATCTTGATCATATTACAAGATACAACAATAGATCACAATCAAACAAACCTTTATCACCAGGTGATCTCCTTGCAAGATGAGGATTACTCTAGAGATTCTCAACTAAACTCACAAATCCCAAGCTTTATCAACCACTCAGATTCAAAGTACCCAATTGTTCATTTTTGCTTAGAGTCATTGATATCCCTACCAGTTTGTTCCTTGATTATCTTACTGGCCTCTTTGCCAACATAGTCAAAAACCAAGTTTCTTTGCTTAAAATACCCACTGGCCCTCAAGAGGGACACGACTTTATCATAGCAAATTTCTCCAAATGCTAAGTATTTACCAAGCCATCTTCGGAAGTCCACGGATGAAAGATTGGAAGTATCAAAAGCAAGGCCCGTGTTGCGGTTAATACCGGCGAGAATGATAGAGATAAGAACTAAGTCCACACCATAATGGGTAAGTTTTCCGAGCTATCGTTAGTAAAATTGATGATAGGGCAACAATTTTGCAAGTGCCTCCATTTCCTTCTTGCTCAATTACATACCGACATGTTGCAGTTGAACTTTCAAGACAGCCACGATAACGGGAATCATGTGATAGAAATGATCGGGGCACGCACGGTGCTGCGAGATAATCGTGAGCACCACATATTAAGAACGCCGCTACGGCTTTTACGGACAGAATCCAGAAATCATAAAGAGGATTTTTACTGAAGCGTACAACTGAATCATGTTAAAAATATTAAGTATGAATCCTCTTCACAGCGCCTGTGACATCGTCGTCAGCCCATTCACGCACCCTCTTCTGGCTTCTCGCAACAATTCCAGTCTTCAAAGTGATCTGGTCAATATTCAAAGCCTGATAACTACTAGAAAAATTGCTTGCCCCTAGTGACCGCTTAAGTAATTCAAGCGATGAAAAACCTGCAAACTTCGTCACTAATAAGTCAGTGCCTTCCACTCCAAAACTCTGAACAACGTTTATAAATCGCAAGATCGTAGATTTGAGAACACCAGAGGCATAAGAAGAATTGCTCAAATTGAGTGCCCATTCAATTGCTTCTCTATACCGCAAAATTTTCATGTCTTCGGATGAGACGATTCCGTTTGTCAACAGCTCGATCAACCACGTCGCTTGCCTGTAATAATTCTGTTCCTCAGTAGACTCGTCATCCAATCCCGCATTGATCGTCCTGTAAAGAGGAATCTCGTATGGCTTAATTACCGGTGTTGACAAAATGTACCTCGTGACACGTTCATAGAGGTAATGACCGGGGTTCGTAACAATGTTAGCAAATTCTCCAATGAAGTGCCAAACAATCGGTGATTTGTGATCAGAAACGCGCAACGTGTGTAATATCGTAGAGACATAAATCTTGACGATGTTCGCATCCTTGAAGTGGTCTTCGCAATTGTTGATGTACTTCAAGATACCATGCAAAATAACCTTGGAAATCTCACGAACCTTGTCAATCGAAAGGCAGGATACAATGAACTGCATAAGTCCAGAGTCGATGATTTTGGATAGATGGAACTTAACCTTTCCTTCAACCTCTTCGACAAGTTCCTTGTTATTCAAAATAACAAGAATAAGAAATTCTGGGTCATACCTTGATTCTTGGTAACCACCAGAGAAGCACAAAGCCGAAAATTCTACGAAATTTTCATAGTTTCCCCCCTTAGGAATGCTTGCAACTGGTTGCATATTGTTGACTGTGTTCGTGACAAAGCCTTTATTAAGAGCCACGACTAAGGTAGACTTCTCTTTGATGATAAGTCTGTCTTCGCCAACTAAATCGATATCTTTCTGAGAGAGTTCATCGATGAATTCCCAGTTAGTGACATTTGAGATCCAACTTTTTGCAGTTGCGGCCTCTATTTGAGTGAGGACATCTTTGATCAACAAGTCCTCCGCTCTCGAAGTTCCAAGATAGAATTCTAGAAGTTGATTTGTCAAGGTCAACGAAGAAGGAGGTGTGCTTAACAAATTGAACAAGACGAAAATGAGTAATGCACTCTGAAAGCGAGTTGTATCGTTCGAGCCTGGAAATTTCCGCAATACATTGTGCTCGTTGGTGACAAAGATCTGAAGCAACTTATCAGAATTGATCCCTTTTCGATCGATATTCATTAACACCTCATTAGCATATGCAAGGTATTTCTTTTCAATAGCCCATTTTTGGTGTCCCAACAAGACCTCAAACTGCGTGTTGAGAACATCAGATGAAACATACTTTCCAAATGGATTCAGTTTATTGAAGAAAAGCTGCAAAGCGGTGAGAAAGCCATCAAAATTTGATGAGAGCTCTAAGGACTCTGCAAATTTCTTGCTCACGTAAATCATCGCTCTCTGGATCCACAATTTAATGGAGTCATTCTCGATCACTTGAAACTTTTCAGTATACAGAGTTATGAAATGCGTAAACTCTGCTGTCATAGCAAGCTTTGGGTTCCCTTCAATGTGATCGAACGCTAATTTGAGAATGTCTGACTTATCAAACCAGTCAGTATACCTTGAGAAAATTTTCAATGATTGAATAAAATTCCTCATGGAAATGGCCAACCGGACTACCACTTCCTTGTATTTTTCGGCAACATCTGAATCAGCTGGCGCAATTCTGTAGAGAACATCGTCGGAAATTGACTCTGACTTCAAGATGTACTCAGAAATTTTAGCGCTTGGTTGGTCTAAAAGGAAGAAGAAAGTGGGATTCGAAATGATGTCCGCCACTTCAGTAACGGAGTCTTTGAAATGTTCCAAGATAGACTGCAAGTCTTTTGATTTGATTTTTGAAAGCTTTTCGAAGTCTGGAACAATGTCAATGTTGCGGGCGCAGACAGTCTTAAAAACGTTGACGACAAGAACTTCATTGTCAAAAAATGTTGTCAATTCAGCAATCTGATCGTCGGACAACATCCACAAGAACTTGCTGATGACTTGTTGGTTCCTCTTTGGCATGATCACCTTGCAATGCTTGAATATAAATGCGTTGAGATCAGTGGTAGAAAAGTCTTTATCCAACTGTTGGAAGAGCTCAGAGAATAACGACAAGGCGAGAGCGTCATTTGCAGACATTGAGGTTGATGTAACTCTGGTGAAGCACAAAAATTTGTTCGGATTCGTGATGGTTGCAAAAAGCGATTCGACAGATGAAATAGAACCCAATAAGTAGTTGCCCATCTTACTGATTATCTCAAAAATCTGGTTCTCCCCCAGCTTGAGAAGCGATTGATTTAGGACCACAATAGCTTCAGCGAAATCAAACTTTGAAATGATATTATCTTTAATTGTCACCTTACCCATGTCGAAAAACAAGTCGAAACCCCTCTCATTTGCGAGTCTCTCTAAAGCCTTTTGTGATTCGCCGATAATAATAAGCTTCAGCATGAAGTCTTGTATCCACTTAATGATATTCGCCGCGTTTTTAATGTCAGGTATGAACGTTAGCTGCTCAATGAGAACGACAACAAACACATTGATATCATCATACTTGGAATGGGCCATATCCAAGTACTTGTATGGTGTTTTCATGGATCTCCCAATTGACTCATCAATGCATTTCCAGACCTGATCAAACGATTCTGTCCCAATATATTTCGAGATTGATTCGACAAGCATTAACAAAGGGGATTCAATCAAGTTGCTGTTTCCAAAAATGAATGAAGTTCGGGTTAGCTTCTCCAAGATGTGGTACATCTTTGACTTGAGATATTTAACCTTAGAGAGTTTAAGCAAAGACGTGAAAAAAGAATTTCGATGTGCTGCCTTGTTCCACCATTTGAGTTCATTATTCGATTGAATGGATAAGTAATTGTCGAGAAACACAATTTCAAAACTGTCACAACCATCCACATTAATATCAGATAACTTTTGATTAATTATGGATACCGTGGCCGATGAAGAAGAGGACGGAACGAGGTCTTCCATTCTCTTGATAATCACAGTTGCACTCAACCTAATTAGTTTATTCTCGTTGGTGAGGAGGGGTGCAAAGCTGGCCTGAGTTGGAAGATTGCCCAACACTGACTCTATCAATAATTGTGAATGTGCGCTGGCAACTCGTATGAGCTGAAGCAAAATTAGTTGTAAGCCCAACTGTTTCACCAAATCATTTGGGAATGACAAACACTCAGTTAAAGAGTTCTTGGAAAGCGGCGCCAAAGAGATCGTTTCTGTCTGTGCGGGAAGTGAAGATTTCAAAATGGAGGTATAAAGAAGGGTATGTCCAATCCAACGTGAACTCAACGAAGGCTCATGGTAGCCACCGGAAGAAGTAACAATCCAGTTCATGTATGGAGCCACCAACTCCAGATTAGCATTTAAAATTTTCAAGCAGTACTGGAGTTGTTCAGGTGACTCCCAAGACTTGAGGGCAGTTAATAATGTGTAGATTAACTTATTGTTGATCTTAAACGTTTTATTATTCACCACCAATGGAAAACCCAACTCGTTTTGGGGAAAGGAGATACCTTTAGCTTGATCAGACACCAAAACGTTCATGAAATCAACAAATGTTGTTTTGAAGGATTCGAATTCCAACTCGTCTGTATCGGCCTTTCTAATATTTTCAGTAGTAACGAGCGCAAATAAGTTCCTGAAACTGTACAAGAAGTTCTCATTGAGGATCTGACATTTGGTGGATCTTTTGAAGGAGGTCTCGGAGAGAACATAGGTATTGAGAAACTTGATGATTTTCAATAAAGTGTCGTAGCGCTCCATGTCGACGTGCTTCCAAAAATTGTTCATGATCTTGAAATTTGTCATAAGTGACTTCCTGAATGCCGAATTACTGTTGGCACAGATTGCCATCCACAAATCCATCACAGCGTATCTCATAGAGAACTCATTGATGATGTCCTTTTCAAATTCATCTCTGGTTGGCACCAAGATTTTCGGTAGTGTTGAGTGGTTGAAATCAAAAGTGTCTTGAAATGTTGAGAGCACGGCGTGATTTTTGTACTCAACCAATGCAAGAAGAAGTCCAGTCAATGAAATGACAGCCAGCGGCTTTCTCATTCCATATAGCTTGTAGATCGTCTTCAAGTGGTTGTTACAGAGCTCGGAGTAAAACTCCACCACTCGGTCTCTCTCGTCCAAGAGAGCCAACTTCACAGCCAAATGTTTTGAGTTTGGGTCTGAATCGTGGATGCAGTAATTGATGTATCCCAACACGTTTGCGAGATGTTTCGAGTTTCTGGCAACTTGTCCTATGTCATTGATCGATCCAAAGTATGAGATGTTTTTGATGGCCTTGATCAAGTTATTCTTCTTCACGAAGAGTACTAGAGGTTGCAAGTCCCCGTAGATACCGACATCGGACACCTCCGCTAATTGCTGGAGAACAACAGTATCGATGTTACTCGCAGAATAAGCGTTTGCCTTCGTCCTGGAACTCATTGGTTAGGGCCAGCATTTGCAAGCCTCTGAAATTTGTATGAGATGAGGTCACATGATCAAAGGCACGTGCGACGATTTGAATGGGTGCTCTCAAGTACCGGACAGCAGTATGTAAAGGGCATGAGAACTCACGCTTTGTCTTGTGGAGATAAAAAGTCGTATAGAAAAGTGGCTCCGAATGTAAAATGTCCATCTCACGGACGAAATATTCCCGTTACCGGGCTAGCATTGCAATAGTCAGTGCTCATTTTCTCAACCCTGAAAATCGCACCATGAACTTCGCTCTTGACGTGGCATGATGCATATTCTTGGCCTTACACCTAAATTGATTCAGAGCACAACCTCTGCAGCCCGCCAGGGGTAGATCCGTAATAGGAGTAGAGATCAGGTTGTATTGCCAAAATTTACGAGCGGTGCCAAATAATTCCCCTTCTTGTAACAGCTATGTTGCATAATAGCGCAAAATTCACGTCTTACTTTTTGGGAAAATGTTTGGGGCTTTAATGGGCCATTCCGTGATGGCACGAGTCCAATTTCTTCGTGGGTTAGTCGCGAACATGACATCCTTGAAGAGAAGTCGCAGTATACGATTTCTGTGGCCTCATAGTTCGATCACGCGAACGCGGGCAGGAAGCCTTCAGACACTTCGGGGAGTACCTTATTCAGAAGCGGGGCTATGGGAGACCGCCGTACGCCGCCTCGAGAGAAAACATTGTCATGTACATACTTAAAATAGTATGTAGGGTGGCCGTGTTTACACGGCGACATCCGTACCTTTGCTAAAACGGGTAACATCAACACTGATTTTCAGCCCTGGGTAACGGATCCTGGGGTCTTGAACTGTCTGCAATACAGGCCAAGGTCACGGAATACGGACTACGGAAGCGCTTAGCGCCGATTATGTCCGTCGTCGGGACGCCGAGATGCACAAATATACAACCCCTCTGCTTATTAAGGAGGCTAGTGCGGGAATCGTGGCTGCCGTTGAATTACGGCTTACGGCTTACGGCCACCGGCGTAGTTGTACGGAGTACGTGCCCTGTGCCCCTCGCCAAAACGGGGAGGATCAGGTTGCGTCATTGGGTCAGTGGCCCGCTGAGGGGTATCCTATATGGCTAATATGACGTAACCGTTTCACTTCAATAGAAACAGTCCTATAAATAATAGGAAAAAAGAAAAATTAAAACCGTAGAATGCCAGTGGACATGCGCGACGGGTCCCTGAAAGTTCCACCCTCGAGATAAAACATGCACAGATCCGTGAATTTGGGAGTAGTTTTTTCCGTCCGCGACAAGTCTTTCTTTCCTCATTTTCTTCTCTTTTATAACTGGCCGCTTCCATATTTTCCTTTCCCAGCCTACTCCCTCCTTCTGAAGGCTCTGCGCCCAGACCATCTCTATTCATATTTTGCCCATTCTTCCGCGCTTCCCCACCTTTGCCCTTGCTATGACTGTCTTCAAGGTATGTTCCCATTCCTACATGAGATGATTTTTGCCCTGTGTGCATTCTGAATGGCCGGAGTCCCTAAGCAGTATAATTTTGTCGCCTCTCTTTCTCCTTGTCTGATACGGCCTGACTATTTACTGTTCCTTTCCAACGTTCCGATTTAGCTTCCGCTTGATATCGTGGATATCTGAGCCAATCTTTATCGTTGACCCGCCTCACACCGTTTCTGGGATTCTTTCCTTTCCGTACATTTCAGACACCACAACCAACTGGCACACAATCATACTTGGCCCTCCTGGATCCACTAACATCAAGAATATCAAGGCTCACTTCGAGAAACTGCATGCCCAAGCGAAAACTCCTGTGACCATGCCGAAAGCTCCTTCTTTTGCCAGCCAAGACCCAATGTTCAGCTTGGAGCAGTTTCCTGACTTGCCTTCAAAGTATAAGCTCCAGCAGGTGCTAGGCGAAGGGGCATTCTCCTCCGTATACAAGGCCATGAATGTGGAGACCGATGAGGTCGTCGCTGTCAAAATCATAAACAAGTTTAACTTGACCCAAAAACAGTTGGCCAACATCCACAACGAGATTCACATCATGAACACTCTTGCCAACTCAGGCTCCCAGCAAAATATACTCCGCTTGATCGAGTCCTTTGACACGCCCGACAACTGCTTCCTCATTCTTGAATATTGCGACGGAGGGGAAATCTTCAATAAGATTATCGAGTACACCTATTTCTCCGAGCAGCTATCTAGACACGTTTTCTTGCAGTTGCTTGATGCTATTCATTTCTTGCACCAGCACAATGTTGTTCACCGGGACATAAAGCCCGAGAATCTTTTGTTTGAAAGGATTCCATTCAATCCACGTTCCGAAGCTGAGTACAAACAGGCTCTCCGGAATTCTGACGATGATCTGAAAGAAGATGAAGGAGCATTTGTGCCTGGCGTTGGTGGCGGCTGCATCGGTACCATCAAACTCGCAGACTTTGGCTTGGCCAAACTACTCAGATTTGACCCTCTTGCCTCCAAAGGTAAGGCACAAAGCAACCTCAAGACGCCGTGTGGAACTGCCGGATATACAGCTCCTGAGGTGATTCACTGTGGAGTGGAACGCAAAAGGAAGTTCAGCAGCTCCACATCCCGAAATAACTATTATTCCAAGTCTGTGGACATTTGGTCGTTGGGTTGCTTCTTGTATACGATTTTGTGTGGATTCCCTCCTTTCTACGACGACAACCACGACATATTGACACAGAAGATCATTACGGCAAATTACGTATTCTTGGAACCATGGTGGGATGAGATCAGTGAAGATGCCAAAGACTTGATTTCGCGCATGTTGGTCATTAACCCGGAGCAACGTATAACCATCGAGGAGATATACCAGCATCCATGGGTGGCCGAGGCTACTCCATTACGAACACTGGGATACTTCCCTGATGTTATTCCTCAGCGTCGGTCGCTGTCCACCATGACCCTTTCACTTGACGCACCCAAAAGAACGCATAGCGTTTCGCCAGTTGGCACTCACATGGCTGGAGGGCTCATATCGCCAGGTGTTGCTATTAAACAAGTTTTCAGCAATCCTGCAATGTCGCATGTCAACTTGAAGCTGTTGGCACAACTCCAACAAGGTGAGCATGTTGCACCACACGAATTGAAGTTCGACAAAGGAACAAAGTTTCAGAGGAAAGGCAAATCTAAATTGCCGCGGACTCCAAACCCTATGCGCGATGTCAACTTTAAAGATGTGTTTGATCTGAAGAACAAGGAAGACGACGGTGATGAAATCGACGAAATCGATAACCAGTTCAATGTTGAGTTCGATGAGGACTATGAAAACGACTATGACCTGGAGTTGGAGTTGAACTTTCTGGAAAATGGTGAGACATCAAATGTCGAGAGCGAATTGCAAGACAAGCTCAGCGGATTGAAATACCTTTCCATTTCCTCCCGATCATCCAGCGACTCTCTGAAACTGCAGAATGATGAGGAGTACGCTACGAGGTCGTCGTCTGTAATCAGTGGTATGAATGGTGATTACAAATTCACCTTGAACTTGAATGACCTGAACTTATTACGCAGACGGTCATCAACCAAGAGTGGGAACACCCAGGTGTAGCTACTCTACACACACTTTAACCGGATGTGATATGCATCACAGGTGGAGCAGTTAGCATTATTTAGTTCTTTTGATGTATTCCATATGGATTGTCATTCTCAGCGTGCTGTAGACTTTAGGAAATTTGGCTACCTAGTCAATTCGAAGCATATTCGCTGTTTGGTCAGTGAAGATGTTTCGGTAGTTTAGAAGACATCGGGGCCTACCTCATTCTTCTCGCAATTATTTCGAGTTCCAAACGAACATTCCACCGCCAAAGCATTTGGGCTACTTCTTTCAAGAATACAAGTCTTGTTCATTTCTACTTACAAGTTAGGATCTCTCGGCGGGCTTGACGTCAGCCTGGCTGGGAGCTTCCTCTTCCTCAGGCACTAAGCAGTCATTAGCCTCTAGCAACTCAGCCAACTCTCCATTTTGAGCCATAGACATCACGATATCACACCCACCTACAAAGTCCTTGTTAACATAAAGCTGGGGGATGGTGGGCCACTGACTGTACTCCTTGATTCCATCTCTTAATTCCTGGTCCTCCAACACATTGTAGGCAGCAAATTTGTTGGGGTCTACTCCCTGCTGGCCCAAAATCTGGATGGTGGCTCTGGAAAATCCACACTGTGGAAACTCGGGAGTTCCCTTCATGAACAATACAACAGGAGAGCTCTGGACTGCCTTATCGATGGCCTCCTTGATCTCTGTAGAAATGTAACGAGCCAATAGAGGCTGTCTCACGGTGGGGATCTGAGTGTTAGTATGAGGGTTAGGGAGAATGAATCATGTCAAGGAAAATTCGGAATTCGGTTAACATACTCTTCTGGTTTGCAAAAGTGATCTGAACATTAGTGAACAAGAATGCTGAATAATATGGTTTTCAGTTTGCGAGTAATAGAATATGCAGGAATTCTCGGGCTTGCGAGCCACTAAGACTAAGTATGTATCATGAAAGATGAAAATCATGATGAGTTGGAGTGCCTTCTTTTTGCCAAGTTTATTTATTTTAACCTCATTTGGGAGTGTTCCATGTTTGTGTCTTCTTGCATTTTTTTCTATGTCGCTTCGGTATGGTTTGTTCGGTGTAAGGCAAGCTTCATCCTATTCGCAGCCGTTCTTTTTGTGGATGCTAACTTACAATAAGCTTGCCAATCTCAATTATGCACTTCTTTTCATGTTCGTTTCTTCTGTTGTAATTTCACTTTCCTCCTCGAGTTTTGTCGCTTGCTCTTTCGAAAATCGGGAATCTGGACTCGCTACAATCTCTAGGAATTACGCCCAAAACATAAGCCGGAAGCGTACTCTTGATTTTTTGGTGTTGTCGTCTGACGCTACGATTTGAACGATTCTAAGCACTGAAGTTGAGATCAACCAAGACCACCACTAGGCTGATAATTGGGGCAGATTCTTTCATTTATTCATCTAAAACTGGCAGCTCCCAGTTTGAAGATGTTCAGGTCTAAGAGACTTCTGGCCAGGGGGACGACATAAACTTCTTTATAAGAGTGATGGGGAAAGCAACTCTGACAAAACCCGTGTATGCTGCATCGTATTTCTCTTCAGCAACCCTCCTACAGACGTCGGGGAAGGAATCTTGAAGGTTCTGGACACGAATCAGATCTGCATTCGGTCCATTTTTAAGGGACAAGTGACAACTATTGCACCCTTTATCCTGATAGCTAGTTACCGCATGGTCAAAGTGACAACTTTTTTGCGATGCGCTTAAGGCGACAACTTGCTTGAATAGCTCGTTGATCCTCAGTGTTCGCCAGAGACTCTTGGGGCTGTTCACTTCATCGAGTGCTGGGAGGTTTCTGCTACGTGGAAGCCCAGAAAAAACGGTATGCAATCTAAATCCATATCAAATTAAACCATAAAAAACCCAAAAGATCGTCATCTAAAGGAACCACTTCGCCCTGATGTAGATAAAGCAAACACCCACAGCCCTGTAGATCACAAGGCACGCAACAAGTGCACCAAAAGCCGAACCCAAAGCGGCCTTCAAATTGTACATGTTGAGAACATCTTCCCCAGTATTCATCACACAATTTCCCAGTGGACATGTGAAGTGCTGATTCTCAAAACCCATGTTCACGCAAATTTGCACAATGTACTTTACCGGGTTGATGTAGTTCCAAGCTCTGAAAAACTCGGGCATTTGCAAAGACATGGTTCCTGCCATGAAAATCGCAATCACAAACATGTTTACCAAAACATTCGTCATCAAACCCAAATGCGAAATGAAACTATTGAAAATGATACCAAGAGATTCACCGGCATTGAAAGAGACGACTGAACTGAGAACCATCGCAAAGAACATTCCCGGGGTACGAGGCAACCCAATACCGAAAACAACTAGCACGGAAAATAGAATGGAGGGAAGCACTTCGTAAGGCAACTCAACCAACGTGTAGGCCAGAGCAAAGACACCAACACCGTAGGTTTTGTCCTGATATTCTTGGTGGAAAATATCTCTTTGGTGAGGGTAAAGACTGATATTGTTGACTAAACCACAGAAGTACAAGTTGATAACATTCTGGGTAAGTCCGAGACGGTTGCTGATCCCTTCCTGACTGTTCTTGAGTGGAGCGTAGAAGAGAGCGTACACAATTGCAAGAAATATGGCCTGGAAAGTTCTAGCTATCATGACATCTGTGGCTCTGTATGAAACTTTGAATTGTCTTCCGCAAACTGCTAGAAAGGCAGTCCAATTATTGACGGTTGTGCCACCGTATTTAGCAAGATCAAATGGGCCGCCCGACAGTAGGTTCTCGGATTCTTGCTTGCTATCTACCCAACACTGAATGAGGTAGTCAACACGAGCCTGGTAAGAATCTTTTGTCTCGCCAAGCTGCATGGAAACCAAGTCAAGAGCGTAATCGGCCATATTTACTCTTGGTGGACACGCATGACCCAAGTTTGCAAGGTAGTGAGAAAGTCGTGAAACGGGTCCATTGTAGACAACCAAGCCACCACGTGCAAGCAAGGTCAAGGTATCAAACTGAGAGAAAATCTCATGACTGGGCTGATGGATCGTGGAGACTACTGTCGTGCCACCGCCGGACAAGTCTCTCAAGAGCGACATGATCGACGCCGAAGTGGCAGTATCCAAACCTGAGGTAGGTTCATCCAAAAACAAGATTTTAGGACGACTCAAAAGCTGAATTGCGATGCAAACTCTTCTCATTTCACCACCGGAAATACCTTTGACAGTGGTGGATCCAACAGGCGTGTCAGCACAGTCTGTAAGGCCAGTTTCTCTCATCAAGTGGTTGAGGTAGCTTGGAATAGAAGGATGTTCATTCTCTGGAAGTCTTAAGCGGGCCTGATAATATAGTGTTTCACGGACAGTCAAGTATGGAATCAACATGTTATCGTGTTGAGTGACATAAGCAGCAATTAGGGAAATTTGTTTCGGGCAAACATCTTGAACATTATTCAAAAAAATCTGGCCATTGCTCACAAATTTCGAGGATCTGGGGAGCCTGGAAGCCAAAAAGTTCAAGAAAGTAGTTTTTCCTCCTCCAGAAGGACCCATGATCACGTTGACAGATTCAGCCTTGAAGTTCACGCTGATGTCACTGAGCAAAGTACGAGAAACTTTAGATGCGAAGAGCCTTTGAGATTCTTTCACCTTTACGGACAAGGTGACATTCTTCACATTAATGGAGACGGCCCCTCTGCTTCCATCATCCTTTTCGTCGCTTGAATAGCCAGAAGGCGACATGATTGCCTTTACGAGGACCTCCTCGTCGCCACCAATTTTGTTCTTTCTCTTCTTAGCCACTGCAACGTCGTAATTTCTGTACTTCAAAAGTGCCCAAATAAGGACGTTGAATCCAACAACCCAGACACACAAGTAACCAATAGGAGCACCGACCCAATTTTGGGGAAATCCAAGAATTTCCAACTGGTAATTACCAGTGTATTCAAGACAACGATCATCCGCCTCTGGATATGGGCATTTTCCCTTCCAGTCAGTGAATTGATTAGACGTCAATGCTCCAAAGGCATACCAGAAGTAAGCAATGTATTTCACCCATCTGACGTAGACAGGCATTGTCTTTGCGTTCACGAAATAGCCACATCCGGAGTTTTGGACTTGGTAAAAGACATTTCCAATCAAAGCAGACGTTGAGAAGTCTCCACCCAAAGCGAAACACATCATTGCAGTAGTAGTAGAAAGGACAGCGGTGAGAATTGTGACGACCAAGTAAATAGCAAAATAACTTCCATCGTTGGAGTCCAGATAGTCCTTTCCCAATCTCAACCCCCACATGAAGTAAGTGATGACCGCAAAGAGAACACTCATAGGTAACTCTTCGGTAACAAGCTTGGCCAATCTTCTGGAAGTGATGAACCCAGGGATGCTCACACACTGTTCCTGGTACTCTTTGAAAAAGAACACGCCATCATGAGACCACAACCTCTCAAGTTCCATGGCAAGAGGAGAAAAGCCAATCACCTCAAGCATAGTGTATAAGGTCGAAGTAAGCGATCTGATTCCCGACAAGTTAGGAGTTGGTTTGAAGAACATCCACCCCAAAATTAGGGCCATCAATGCACTTCCACCATTGAGACCAAAAAGCGATGTTTTATCTCTCAAAGAGAGAATGAATGTTCTCTTCGTCAACACTATGATCTCGCGGTGCAAAGGCAAGATACTTTTTCGCTTGAACACTCTCAAATTCTTCTCGAAGTGAGACTTCTGGTCATTAGCAGACAACGTCTGCTGAACAAGATGAGTTCGGCTCCATTCACTGATCATCGAATCGACGATTCTACTCGTTTGCACTTCCTTCTCTGCAGAGGCAGTGTTCTTCACAGACATGGACATGATTTTGTTTAACATCTCGAAAGAGTCGTTTGCTTCCGAATGAGACACAATTGCCTTTTTCTCAAGGTTCTTGAAGTGATCTGAAGACTCTTCCAACGAGCCATAGAAAATCAAGCGACCACCACGCGCCAAAACACATATGGTATCAAAAAGAGCGGCGATTTCTCTTCTCGGTTGATGGATCAGGAGAACAATGGTGATACCGATCCTTGGGGAGGCCAACTTCCTCAACACCGTCACCAACTTCAAAGCAGAGCTGGTGTCTAGACCCGTGGTTGGCTCGTCCAAGAACAAAAGCTGAGGCTTGGATACAAGCTGAATGGCCAACGACGTTCTTCTTTGTTCTCCGCCGGACAAATTGATTCTTCCAGTGAAGGACTTGATGATTTCGTTGGCACGATGTTCAAGCTCCAAAAGTGTCAAGAGCGACAGCACAAGCTGATCTCTTTCGGTCTTGGCGGAGTTTGTAAGTTTCAACTGGGCCTGGAACTCCAACGTCTCGCGCAACGTCAATCCTGGCAAAAAAACGTCCAGCTGCTGCATGTAGGCAGTAGTTATCTTTCCCGAGTGACTGGTATCGGCAACATTGTAATCAACAGAACCAGAAAACGCCATGGTTGTATGATTGATATTAAGTCTTTGGGCCAAAACGTTGAGCAACGTCGTTTTCCCTGCGCCAGAACCACCCATGATGGCCATGATACTGCTTTGCTTGAGCTCGATCGAGATATCCTCAAGAATATTTGCTGCTGTCGATTCAGGGTCCTTCGGCTTCAAGGCAACGGTCAAATTGTTGACATTCACCGTAACCCGTTCATCATCGGGGACATTGAGGGCAGCAGAACCTGCGAAGGCTTCCGAGTGCATCTTGTGATTGTCTATATATATTTAAAAGGAGATTTTGTCATTCCAGACTATTCATTGTCGTTTTAATAGCTTGGAGATCTTCTAAATTCCGTTGAGTTGATATACAGTATGGGAGAAAATTCCGGTGGCCGGCGCACGGCAATTTCGCAGCCGTTGTGGTCAGGCAGAATGATATGGTTCACAAATGGAGAGATGCAGAACCGTCATACTCTATGTGACAACGAACTCTCCGCCAAACGCGTTCACTATGGCAAATAAGAGTGATCCACTCTCAGCATGTTTATTACTCTTCCACTTAAGACTTGGAGTTCGGGGACTCCAATGCGATACTCCAACCACACCGTAGCCCTAACCAACGACTCGCAATAATTCCGGTAATTCCGGTGCTTCGATTCCATTGTGGTTTCATGTTTGACGCCCCTATTCACATCGTGACGTGGGTGACGGATGGCCAATTTTCAAATCTTGGCACTTGAAATCCCGTTGATCCCAAATTCCGATGCAGGGCTCGTTAGAATCCAACCGGTGGCAATCCTCGTCATAGCAGGGCAGGGGTTCGGTAACTAAGTAGATCATTGCACGCGTTGAGAGGGCCTCTAACTTCTCGATCAAGAAATAAATCAATCACGTAAGATCTTGCTCAGCATAGGGAGGATGAGATACATCAATCAGCTTCTACGATTCCCGATGAACTTACTCGGGCTAACTGTACGCTAACTTTAGACTCACAGATCCATGAGCTTGATATTTACGCACATCTTTGGGACCATTGAACTACGAGAATTCAAGACTTCACAATAAAAAATCGATGTCGAAAAGAACTTTTAAAAAAGCACCAATGTGGGCTATATCATCTATGTACTCGGCGAATTTGGCCGTGTCCTATGTGTCCCCAATGGTGGACTTATTCAAATTTGGAGGCGGGAATTGGTTAGCATCGACATAATTGGGAAGGGCGGCGGCAGCTGCACCAAGATCGAAATGCTTCATTTCTAAATATATTGTTTCTTCACACAATATCAACGAGCAAGGTAAAATCGAAAATATAGAGAAGTAGTGCTAGGTTCATATATGGGTTAACCGAAGGGGCGGTTGCAAATTCAGGAGGTACGGGCGTTTTGGGGTAACCACTATATAAGCAGAAGCATTTTGTGCTCCCTCTTTTGACTTTTCTTTTCTTCGTTAAGTTTGAGATTGAGGTGGGGTGACAGCAAATTGGAAGCCTGGTCATCCATGCCCATTCCGATTTTTCCCCAACGGGATTAAGCTAGCATCGTGGTGAAAAGGTGCGTATTATTTCGATATAGGCATCAACTCAGACAAGATGATGAAAAAGGTACGTATAATAATTTTGACACAAATCGTTCATTACAGCCAATAAGACAACATGGACAAAAATAATTCAAACAAAATTAATTCAAACAATAGTAATTCAAATAAAACCAATTCAAACAAAAACAATTAAAATAGAAACATTTCGAACGAAAATTACAAGACAATATGGATAGCTTGATAAGTATCGTTTTAATGTTCAACTCCTCAAGTAAGCTCGAACATACCGATGGGATGCGTATCCTCCGGAGATCCTCCCTGAGTTAGACGAGCCTGAGTTGAAGCGTTGGGTACTTACTATATGCTGCAGCACAGTCACTAGCTATTGATTGGCGGTGGCCGACATTTAACCATTTGTTTCAACTACTTTCAATTTTTCATCGACTTCTTGGATTTCAATTTTTCATTTTCTACACCAGGGGCTGGTATATGTTATTTGTAACGCCATATCATCGATCGCTAACGCGTTGGCGACTAATGTCGTACTCACTGACTTCTTAGTTTCGCCAAGCTTCAGAAATCGACGTTGTTGTAATTTCTAACTCGAGTAGATACTCTAGGCAGGGTTTTGTTAGAATTGTTGAAATTGTAGTTTCTGAGAGCCGCTCATTTCAAATGGAGGAAGATGTCGGGACTATTCCTATCTGAGAGTTTTTAAAGATATCTGACTTAGGTTCTCATGTACAATGAAAGATGCTAGAGCATCCATGCAAAGACCATGATGACCCAAGCGTGCACGACATTATCTGAGACTTGGGGTGGACTCATTCTATGAAGATCATTGATAGAAATTCATATACATTTCGAAGCGAAATGCCCAACTGTTTTGTTTTCCCCCATGGTGACTTCTCGGACTTACTCCAGATTGTGTCCTTTATATGCATTTAAAGAACGTGGCTAATGTAACAGATGGTATCCAAACCAGTGTTCGATAGTAATGTTTTCTTATTTCTTTTTCTTTTGGATATTTCCCGCTATTCATACTGACCAGCACGATTTCGGCACCCTCTACCGTCGCCAGCTGCCCTCTTTTCCCAATTGGGTCCCAAGCGGTCTCCTATTGCAAACCGCCTGTGACTCCGCTGCCGAGAGCCTTTCACACAATTACTTTAGGGCCCCTTTATTGCAAGGTTTATATCTACAATTTCGGTTCCTACGAATCCCTATATATTATAGCTAACTCAAAGAATATAGTTGGAAATGAAGCTGACAGATGTGAATGAAAGCGGAATGGAAGCTCGACTTGGCGACAGTGAAGGAATTCGGAACGGAATCAACTTTACTTTCCGGTCCTTATATTCCGAATTGACAGCCACTTTCTACTTCGCATCGTCCTGATCCCCCCCCCCCCATCGCGCCGTCTTATCAAAGAAATGTCCTTCTTTCACAAATCTTCTACTTGCCAGCCATCTATTTGCCAGCCATTCGTTTTGCCAACCATTACAGTGTCGCTACGACGATTCATTAAGTGATCCTCTCGAAATTACACCTCGAGACTCCCATCCAATTCATGATGTTAAAAACGCAAAAGTTCTTCAAGTTCAATTTAACTCTCGTTGCGTTACGCAACCAAGTTGCACCTCTATCGAAATCTTATTAAACAGTGAAATATGTCGTCGCATGCAAAAGTTAGACTCCAGCCCCTCAACTTTCCACTGACTACTACTGCTCCTGCAAGCGTCTCCTTCAACGCATGTTGTATGCCGTCGCCAGGATTAGATAGTATATGCAAGGTACAAGGCGCTAATCGGTAGGAATCTGGTCAGATGTTCTGCTGGAGCAATCATATGATTTTCGTGACAAGATGATGTAGATAAGATTAGAAGCAGGAGATCATGGTAACACAGAGTGGACTTTACAATTCGAAGATCGAATACTAAGAATCTGATTTTTTGTATAAGACTGAATGAGTTGAAAAATTTGGCCATTTTTTCAAATTCGTCCAGTTTCAAAATTCCGCGTCATCGAACGATAAGCACCTGTAAGGCGCACAGAATGTCGGATAAGTACGAAGCACACCTGTACAAGCTTATTGGCGCGGAATTTCTTATGAATAAAGCATTTTAGCCAGCGCACATTTTCATCTACTATTGAAGTCCAAGAACGCGAAGCTAAGTGATCATGCACAACAGAGTTTCGCTTTGAGATACAGGCTGACAATCCCTGACACGGCTATAGTTCATGTTCCACGATCAGAATCATCTCACGCTATCGCTCATTCACGGGCCTACAAACAACGGAGCAATCATGTGGTGGGGCGAGATATGGCATGAGAGGTAACGAGCGGCACGACTATTATTTCAAAAGACTACCTCCGGAAAGATGCTAAGAGGGTTAGTCGCATATACCAATTGCCTATATGCCGGACTCGCATCGGGCAACCTGCCCGGGAACTTTTCGGAGTTGCTTTGCAATGTTTAACTCAATGTGTGCGGCTGGTACTACATCGTAAATACATTGTTTGCTCTTAGATGCGCCAGCATATTTGAGAATTTTCAAGGTGGCAATCTTCTCATTCGGGCGAATCAACCGGCTCAAAAATAGTTTTTTATGTATCACCTATCGATGGACACATCTTGCGAGTAAAGTTTTGGGAGCATTCTGCATGGTACGATGCGATGATGTAGTCAAGCAGGAAACAAGCGAAGATGCGTCGTCTGAGTGGCTCCGACGAAATTGGAAAGATCTGGACTGCATCAAACAAAGAAAATTGAAGATTCTCATAAATGTCGCGGCACTCTTTTTTTCAGGGTAGGTTATTTTCTTTCAATGTAGGGTGCATTTAATCTCACGTTTCTTTTTTGTCTCGTTTACCTGTGTAAGAACGACCAAGCTCCCAGATGTTGAGTTTGGAAAGGATGCCTGAGACGTTCGACAATTTCTAAAGTATGGGAACATTGGCTCCCGAAGAGTATTAGGTGTAATGGACGTTTCCGTGCCGTGTCATTCCAACTGTCGTCTTATTGTTGTCGGAAAGCATCCCTCATTTGTTTCTATTGTCTCCTTTCATGCAAGCATCAAAAGACCGTCGCTCGGGGGCTCCTGACTTTGTGGCATGCACTTACATGCACGATGCGCGTGGGCGGGGCTACGTACTCCATGTTTAAGTTGGAAGGGGAGGCAGGGCTCCTGCGATCCACTATGAGCATGTCGTGGCAATCAGCAGTTACAACTCTAGGTCTCGAACCCACGAAGGTCGTCACTTCTGGGGCCCATGGATCGAAGTTTGACGCCAGAAATAGCCCAGAAGACAGATTCGACTGGAATCCCGCGAACGGGCAACGCCAAAGATTCAATGCCACAATTACGATTTAGTACAACAATGGACTGAACGCATTACATATTTCCCAAAAACTTAGACTAGGTAGGTAGACCAGATGAAAACTATTCAGTGCTGATCGTCATCCGATCACCCTGTCTACAAAAAAGTAGGAAATAGCACTAATGGAAGTCGTCGGCTTCTGTCCGCGGTCATAGCGCGGGAAGGGTTGGCGAAGTGTTAGCGGACACTTTCCGCAAAGAGAAAGAAAAATGAACCCTACCCTCTCGGCCGCCAGTTAAACGTTCCCGCTGCAGTTCGACATCCATGCGTACTCGAAACCCTTCAAATCCGCGGCTATGCCGGCTAGGGTATTACGCGGCGAGCAGGACTAAGGGTTAGCGGCAAAATTGCCAGTTTGGGAGCCTGGGCTCCGCCACTACGGCGTCCCACCGCAGAATGCAGAATGTAAAGGGGTTATAGAATACACAATAGCGATCGCCGCCTGCGCAAAGGCGTCTCTGCATGCAGCGAACGTAATAGACTGGGTAGAAAAAATATAGCGTGAGAGGTGAGTTGAAGAAGGGAAGGCAGAATGTGAGGGAAATCAACAAGTCTGCACTGGGACAACTTTCGAGGAACAGCGGCAGCTTGTTGGATGAAACAGAACCCGGCTTCAGAAAATCGCTTAGAGATTAATCGCCCACTACCAAAAGAGGGAAGGATCGCGGACATTTTTTTCTGCAGGGTACGGGCATATGGGCACTGGCAGCTGTTGTCGGTAGAGTGGCGGGCCCAAATGTGGGGCCCGCCATACACCAAATCAATGTGTTGAGTTCATGTCATATTGTAAATCTATCATCTATAAAATCGTTAATCGTAATCTTCCTGCAAGCGCTCTGCTGTGCTGTGGGGCCGAACGCCATTGCAAAGCGTCCTCGTCTTCGTAGCTTCTTAGCTTCTTTCTAGTTTTCCTCGCTCATCTTCTCAACCTACTGCGTTTGCCCTTGCCATTCATGTGGGTCTTATAATGTTGCATGCAATTGTCCTGGCGTGCAAACCGAGCCTCACATTGTGGCCACGGACACATGTGTTTGCGCTCGCCCGTGTGAGTCCGATTATGGCGAGCCAAGTGTCCCAGAGTGGTGAAAAGACGGCCACAAGTCTTGCAGGCATGTTTCCTTTTGGGCGCAGCGCCAGATACAGGCGACACAGACTGGTCGGTGCCCGGACTGTTGGAGTCGACACTGCGGGTGTTGGTTAATTCAGGCCAGGCCGGAGATATGCGTTGCTCGTCCACCAGCAGCGGCAGCAGCGATTCCAACGCACCTCTGTCAATTGGTGACACTCCGGAATCAAAACACGCAGGCAGCTGCGTATAGCGAATAGCGCCAGGTTGTAATGTCAAAGTTGGACGTGGGGTGTAGACGAGCAGATGAGGCTTGGATACCTCTGGAGGCATGTCCATGGGGCCAAAAGGAGTCTGCTGTGGAAGCGGAGGCAGGAGGGCAATCGACAGCATCAATTCGCTGAACGAGGGTAGCCGCTGCAGAGGATTTGCTCTTGTGACGAACATTGAAAAACGATGGTCTTTATTCTTTCAGACTTGAGTGAACGATGGAGGGTAGAATTTGGGCACGAAGTAAACTGACGGTGGTGATTCAAGCGTTGGGATGAAGGTGACAATGGTCTTTTTTTTTGTGAAGGAATGAATGAATGAATGAATGAATGCAGATGTGGCTGGTAACCGAGAGGATCGGGATCCCACCACCTTTATAAATCTAACTGCTCTACGGTCCCTTGTGCCATGCACAATGCACTGCAGAGATTTATGCATTCCCCGATTAGGGGCACAATAGCATCGCAGTTGAGATAATGCATAAGAGTTGCGAGACTGCATCTGATCTCGGTAGCACGCCATGGCGGCAATCCGCTTAGGTGCCTTGACATGCTGCAGCACCTGCATCCTGTAGTGAGGAAAAATAACTATTGGCCAGCTCTTTTGTATGCCGGGATAATCACTAGTCGCATGTCTAGAATTGCGACTTTTTTGAGGGTCTCCCCGTCCAGTCTATACCACGAAGGAGATGCCAAGAGCACTCTGCAATCTGGCATGTCATGCAGGGGAATGTATCAACATTATCCTCATCAATATGATCATCAGTGGCATCATCGGCCTCGCAATCTTCTTGCCAAAAAATAAAGACGAACGGCAACAAGCAAAAAAAAAGGAGACGAAAGGAAATATCCTGACGCATGTCGCATTTCCGCAAGCCTTCAGGGTCTGAATCGCTCCTCACTTCCCTTGCAGGACGTTGGGCTTAAGCGCCCTTGATTGTCCAAAAAGGCCCTGCAAAGCGTAATTTTTCTTTCTTTTGTAATGAGTCAAGGCTGAGGAACAGGGATTGTTGGACGGCGGAAAAGTTGCCGTAAATTAATTTTTTGAATACGATGCCTCAAAGGATCTGTTGTGATTTCTGTTGGCATACTATGTGGACCCTTCGGTCGTCTTCCACTCGGCCATCCTCATGTGTCCGCACAATTCTGCGAGCGGATCAATCTACATACAGGAGTTTTGGCGCCTAAGGGTCACCCAACGTTTTGTAGGGAAAGTTTTGCCGTCATGTTCTGCCTTCCAGCACTTCTAACGGGAATTGCGATGGCGAATGTTTGATAAAAGCGGTTGATGCTCTCTCAGTGGATCAAAAAGAAATTACTGGAATAATCGATAGCAAGTTGCGTATTTGAGGCCCGTTTGAGAATAGAGTGCATGTAGCCGGCGAAGGTTTGTTTGGTGCACAACCTCTGCAAGGACGTGCCGTATGTTCACTGCAGATGCACCTAGGGATTGGTCGCGCTGGCGCACTAACATATGCGTCAGGAATGACCACATCAATAGGGAAAAAGGCTCGGCATTAAGCTCCACCTCATCCATCACTAGCAGGTTATCCTGATCAGCAAGCGTCGAAGAGGGCTTCCTGCATGTCTTGTTTCTGGGTCCAGACAAAAAAGAGATGGTTCATACGGAAAGGTTTGATGATGACGCATGGATTTATATTTTGTAGGCGGAGCAATAATCCCGATCAGTTCGCCCACCCGAAGAAAAGTGCCAGTGATTGGCTGGATCACGTGCTAATAAGTCACATGAAACTCACTAATGGCCTGATCACGTGTTACTACATCACGTGCCGTCACCTAACCGGCCCGATTTCCAGACGGCTTTGGAGAGTTGACACCAATAACTGATGTTTAGGAGATCTGCTTACAAAACGGTTGGTCCTCAGTTGGCCAAACGGTCCATCCAAATCACCCAGAACTTCAAACCTCCCTTTGTTCCGCTCACCGCAGACGGATTTTCCGATGCCATTGGAAACACTCCACTTCTTCGTCTTCCAAAAGTGTCGGAGTCTGTGGGCAGAAACATCTGGGTAAAATTAGAGTACATGAACCCTGGAGGTTCCATTAAGGACCGTGCAGCCAAGTTCATTTTGGACGATGCTGAAAAAAAAGGCCTTATCAAGCCTGGAGGAACCGTTGTTGAAGGTACTGCTGGAAATACTGGCATTGGTTTGGCCCATGTGTGTCTTCTGCGTGGCTACAAGTGTGTCATCTACATGCCCAACACTCAATCTCAGGCCAAAATGGATACGTTGAAGCTTTTGGGTGCCGAATTGCATCCAGTTCCTGCAGTGGCCTACGATAACCCCGAAAACTATAACCACCAAGCAAAAAGACACGCCGAACTGCTTGAGAACGCCGTGTGGACTAACCAATTCGACAATACCGCCAATCGTCAGGCGCACATTGACACCACGGGCCCAGAGATCTGGGCGCAATTGGACGGAAAGGTCGATGCATGGACGTGTTCAACCGGAACTGGAGGAACTTTTGCTGGTGTGACACGCTACTTGAAGACCATGGACCCAAAGGTCAAGTGTGTTTTGGCTGATCCTCCAGGATCGGTTTTGTACTCGTACATCAGCAGTGGAGGGAAGGAGATTGTGCGTGGAGGCTCATCTTTCACCGAGGGAATTGGTCAGGGAAGAGTGACGGAAAATTTGCGTCCAGAAATCGATTTGGTGGACGAAGCCATCAAAATTCCCGATGAGGAGTCCATTGTCATGCTCTACAGATTGTTGGACGAAGAAGGGTTATACATTGGAGGTACCAGTGCCTTGAATGTTGTTGCAGCCGTTAAAGTTGCACAGACGTTACCTGAAGGCTCCAACGTGGTGACAGTTCTTGCGGACTCCTCGCATAAGTACAGTGCTCGGGTGTTTTCGAAGAAGTGGCTTAAAGAGAAGAACTTGTGGGACAGCATTCCCGACGGTTTGAAAAAGTACGCCGTCTTGGATTAGGCGACCATTTCGAGGCGAATACCGACGTATTGGAGAAAAATAACAAGGCTGAAAATGACTTGTTAGGTAATGTATGAAATGTCAAACGATCGGATTGCCGTTTTTGGTGATTGATCTTAGTTGTAGCTTTTCTCTCAGGGTAATTGCTTTTGCTGACCCTTCGTTTTTGGTGATTGACCTTAGTAGTAGCTTTTCTCTCAGAAGAATTGCTTTTGCTGCTACGAAGGGTTGTGGATGTTTGACCATACTACTGACTTCACAAGCAAATCATTCAAAACAAGAAAGGGAGGTCCGGATTGAATTTCGATTGAATCCAATGCTGAAGCCATTTGTTGCATTCGAAAATTCCGGATTAGTGAACAAATTAGTTGCTCCTTGAAGGACAATGTGCAGATTTCACAATTTGGATGGTTACTGCAGTGGTCAAAGTTATTACGTCAATAAAGGTGATGAAAATCTTGATGCCTTGACAATAGGCATTCCTACCCAATGATTGCAGTGGTAGAAAAATTTGTCCGAGAAAGAGTCCTGGTGACGGTATAATGCTTGCAATATAAATTCGTCTTCTGCTGTTTTTGTGTTGCTTCTCTCGATGTTTGTAGACCTTTTTCTTAATCGGAAAAACCGACGTCAACATATTCGTAATTTTGCTCAATATTTGATTGGTATGCTCAGCTATTACTCCCTGGAATTCAGGCTATGTAAGAGCTACTGGCCATACCTTAACAATAGTTCACTTCGAGTAAAAATGTCATTATAACTAAACACACATATGATATGGCTGGCTTTTACAAGAAGTGCAACCAGGGAATTACAGGTCAGTGGCAAATGGTTCCTGCTATTGCTTACTAAGAAAACATTAGTGCCATCTATGAACCTTTCATCCGAGTAGTCGCCTCCTCAGAGACAAATGAAACTGCAACCGCAGGCTCTGCAGGATATTGAGTTCCCGTTGCACAGATACATGGGATTTCCTATCTACTGGAAGCACATCGAGCATCAAAATTACACACCATTCTCTCTTTCCACAGATTAACACTGAGGCGTCACTCAGTAGCCATTTGACGTCCCTCTTTACCAACAGTGATGGTATGGAGAACTTCCGTCCGGATTAGCACTAAGCCTCACATTGCACTCTATGCACAACAATTTTGCATACTTTGATGCATAACCAAAGCATTTCTAATCAATATTGCACACTCTACCTACGCCCGCGATTCCCGAAATTCCTCGTTGTGAGCGCAAAATCGCTCAGCATCAACCGAGATTTTGGATCTATTCCTTCTTGACCCCAATCCAAAAAAACAAACAAGGTTAAGTCCATAGGCAAATTGACGGACTTACGGTGTGGTCTAAAGAATTCGCTTTTTGAAAGTTTTTAGTCGACTCAACAAACTGAGCGCACAGGAGACCAAGTCGGAATTAACCGAGAATGTTCCATCGCTGCACAGAAGATCTACCGGCGAAAATGCATCGCTATTTTGTCCTCGGTAAACTTCTGGAGGACTGCAGGTGGCTTTAGTTCAAGTAGTCAATGCGGTGGTGCGGGGTGGGCAAAATACTATATAAGGTGCTATCATTCATCATTTTTAATTATCATCATCAACAAAAATCATCACAATGCCAAAAGCTTTACTCGCAATTACCAGTTTCAACGAAGTTTTCTACAACGACGGTAAGAAGACCGGAGTTTTCGTTGTTGAAGCTTTGCACCCATACAACGTCCTCATCAAGCACGGATTCGAAGTTGACTTTGTGTCTGACACCGGATCCTACGGTTGGGACGACCATTCTTTGGCTGCTGATTTCCTCAACGGAGAAGACAAGGAGATCTTTGACAACAAGAACTCTGGATTCATCAAGGGAATGAACTCTGCTAAGAAGCCAAGCGAGGTCAATGCTGCTGACTACGATATTTTCTTCGCTTCTGCTGGTCACGGTGCCGCCTACGACTACCCAAGATCTAAGGGCTTGCAGAAGTTGATCGCTGAGATTTACGGAAATGGTAAGGTCATTGGTGCCGTGTGCCACGGTCCAACTATCTTCGACAACTTGAAGGATCTCGAGGGCAACGTCTTGATTAAGGGCAGAAAGATCACCGGTTTCACTGACGAAGGTGAAGTTGTCTTGAGCGTCGACAAGGCCATGGAAGACCGTGACATGTTGACTGTCAAGCAGGTGGCTGAGAAAAACGGCGCTACTTACGTCAACCCTCCAGACTTGTGGGGCTCTTTCTCTGTTGTCGACGGCAGACTTATCACTGGTGAGAACCCTGCCTCTGCTGCCGAGACCACTGAGAAGACTGTTGAGGTTTTTAAGCTGTTGTAAGCGTACCTGAGACTAAAGAGAATAAATGATATTGATGAATGAGCGTAGACAGACCATTGTGCAGAATAAGCTTGAGCTGCCGATCATATTTTCGTAATTTTGCAGGAAGAAGGATGTGCGGATGATCCTCAAGTATGCCATTACGCAGGAATTCGCAGTAGGAGCGTAACTATTCGCAACCGGAGTACAGTCGACAGTGTCGCCGAGTGTAGTACCAAACGACAACCGTGGTAGAATAGTAGCCTGGAATAGACCGGTTTGAGTGGAGAGATATTCGCAAGCGAGGGAAACTAAGTGATATGGAGCCTGAGAAAATATGGTCGAGAACCTGTAACAGATTGTATGCAATTATGTTAGTGTTGTTGATGTTTCTTATTTCTTATTTCTTCTATTTGGATCTTATCGTCTACAGCGCTTCCACCCGGGCCTTCCACTTCTACGGCGTCCCTCCTCAAGCACTCCTGCCGAGGGCCTTCTAAGCAATTCTTAAATGCCTCTTCATCACAGGGTTTTCAGAATAACCACAATTTCGGTATTAACTCTACGAACCCCTAAATATTTCAAAACTGGAACCGATTACCTGCGAAAAGAAAATCTAGACGACTGGAGCAGAGGTCCAGTCAAAGCACCTTGAACATATGGAGCAGCGTTACTGTCAAGAGAAAAATCAACCAAGATGAGAACACGACAAACCACAACGGAGGAAACAGGGGAGGACAGACGAAATTAATAAGATAAAAAAAACAGAGTTCATTTCCACGGTGAGTAGCTAACTCAGTATATTATTTTCTGGGTAAGAACTCAGCTCAAATTAGACTAATCTTCCCATTGCTCTTCGAGTTCCGTACGTAGTCCTTTTAAGCAAGTATAGATTATTCCCGAGAAGCCCAATTCATCTTTTCTGATCTTTTGTGATTGGGTGACATCCAGAATCTGCCTGCCAGTCCGATTCATAGACCCAGCGGCGTTGTTCACCACTTGTCAGATCCAGATGGATACACGCAGGTACTTCCAATTGTACTATTGTGCTACATTCAGCTCCACTTCTATTCCTTGTTCGAGTACCGGTTATTTTTAGTGCGTGGCCCTTCTACTTTGTGATGTGATAGCCTTTACTAAATGAGCCGGTATATCTCATTGGAATTTGTCCATTATTCATATGGAATCCACATGGACTGGCGTCTAGCCTAAGAACTTCTGCAGCTGGACAATAAGTACTCTTAGAACTCTTGAATTTGTGAGGCCGTTTCAAAACTCTGTCTCCACGAATCCATTCGGATGCCATGCGGCCATCTCTACCACTTACGTCTATTGGGAATCAGCCTGGCTATTGGAGTATTCAATTCGTGTATGATTAAATTTGATTAAAGCAGATGCTATTATTCTGTTCGAATTGCAAGCAAAGCTGCCAGACATCGTTGTAGACGATGAGAAGAAACAAACAATTAATTATTGTAATTGCTAGTATCTAGAATTCCCTTCATCCTTCTACCCTTCCTTTGGAGCTTCCTTCCTGTCTGTCCTATTTGACTTGTGTTTATGCTTCCTTCTACAGTTTTGAACTTAAATTCTAATCTTCAAACTACTTTCTTCTGCTTCCAGTATTCCTTGCTGCATAGTGTAGTTTCATCTTGTCGTCCCCGATTCTGATTGGGCTGGAGTCATGTCCTTGAACCTCTGATGGTATCGGGCTCTGCAGGAAAAGATTATTGAAGTATCTTGAACAGTAGTTATGGAATTAGGGTTTTTTCGTCGACTTTACACCTTTCTAGAGAGTGTCCTTCCAAAATACAAGGAGTTTGATTTCGATACAGGCGCTCGGACGATTTGGCGTATAATTTGCCGTAAATGCTCCAGATATGTCGGTACGCAACGAGATATTACTGGATATCAGCTAGAAATATAGGCTGGGACTACTCGTCTGTATTATATTGGTAGACGTCAACAAATCATCCATTCTGTGCAAGCTTCACATGAATATTTTCTTTTCAAGCGTGTGGTAACTTCATCCAGTCCGGATCAACTTCTCTTTCCAATTCACCGCAGTGGCACACGATCATTCCCCCATTTTTTCTCACAAAAACATCGCGAGGTCTCTGTAAAAGGTCACGTGACCCATCTCTGCGCACTACTGAGAATTCTAAATTTTTCCGCCTCTGCTATTTTCCAATCGAGTATTCAACCAGACTAGCATTCACCATTTCTGGATCCTGTTACCTTTCCTAGCCGACCTGTGGGACTAAATAAAAAAAATCAAAAATTCATTTTATAGAAAAATCCGGACCTCCTGCGTTTTTGACCTCCCCGAGCCACAAACCTCAAAACAGCATCACACTCCTTCCTTCAAAATTCAGATCATAGCAAACCACTCGTAAATGGACCAACAAATCCAGCAGGCGGTGGAAATCGCATTGAGTGGGACCGCAGATCCAGCGTTAAAAAATCAGGCCTTGCAATTTATCAACGAGATTAAGTCCACCGAACAAGGCTACAAAACATGTGTTGATTTACTTTTAGACTCTGCGGCAAAGGGCACAAAGTTAAACGAGGGGCTCAAGTTCTTCATTTTCCAGGTCATCGATGAGAACACCGACAAGTTGTCGCAGGAAGAGTTGTTCGCCTTGAACACAAACTTGTTCAAGTATTTGAATGATGTGGTTTCCACGGATCAGGATGACCAGATCTACTTGAAGAACAAATTTAGTGATATTTTCGCAAAGCTTTTTTGCTACGTATACCCCCAGCTTGATACGGAGTTCTTGAAGGAGTTGTTGCTGATGATTCTGTCTCAGCATGTACTCAGTGTGGATTACTACTTGCGAATCATGATTTCCATCCATTCGGAGGTGGGAGACAAGCTCATTTCGAGATCCAAGGACGCCCAAAACCGTAATAATGTCCTCAAGGACTTGATTCGTGAGCGTGACATGGCGCTGCTAGTTGCCAGCTGGAAATCCATCTTGACAAATGCGAAGGATCCAGTTCTATTGGACAATGCTCTCAAGATCGTGGGCTACTACATCGACTGGATGGAGATCAGTCTCTTTATTCTGGATGGGTTCTTGAGTGTCATCTTCGACTACTTGAAGCTGACCGAGTTGCGCAACCAGGCTTGTCTCACCCTCATTGAGGTGATCTCCAAGAAAATGAAGCCTGCCAACAAGCTCCAGCTCCTTGACTTGTTTGACTTGACCTCAATCATCAGCACATTGAAAGACGATGATTTGGACTTCATCGAGAACTTGGCCAGACTTGCCAACCAGATCGGACTTGAGTTGACTATTGTTTTGGAAAACGACAATTCTCTTCTCCCGCAGATCTCGGTGCAACTTCTCAAGTTATGGCCTATCATCTTGGAGTTCTTGGGCCATGAGTACGACGATGTCTCGCAACAGGTCCACCCTTTCATTCAACTGAATCTCTTGCTTTCGAAGAAGATTCCTGCATTGGCTTCTGACGAGTTGCTTTCAACATTACTTAGAAAAATCATCGGCAAAATGGAGTACGACGAGGATGACGATGGATTCGAGGATGACGAACAGTTCTTGGAGGTTCGTCAAAAGCTCAAGACCTTCCAAGACACCATTGCTGTATTGAGACCAGCAATCTACTTGGACATCGTTCCTTCCGTAATTGAGTCCTCTCTCTTTGGAAATGTCTCATCTAGCTGGATCTCTGTGGATTTGGCCTTATATGAATTGAGCAACTTTGCAGATTCGTTAAAGAACAATCTTATCAACCTTCCCAAGAGTGAGATCTCCACGTCGAAGCCCTACCAAGTCGTTCAGGACTTCTTGGTGAAAATTATCAATAATTTCAACTTGATTAATCATCCAAAGAATCAGTTGGGATTTTTTGAATTAATCATCCGTCATTTCACAACAAAAAATTTCACCAACACAACTAATACCAGCATGGATGAGTTGATCTCAAAAATTCTTGAGCTTTTTTCCGACTACGGTTTGTTTAATGGGGTGGAAAGTGTGCGTTTGAGAACTTGGTACCTTTTCTTCAGATTTGTCAACGCCACTAAGCCCAAGATCAACGAGTTCATGTTGGAAAATCTACTCATGAAGTTTCAGCCTTTGCTTGTCATCACCGCGGAGTTGCCTACACGCGATGACGATGATGACTTAATCGAAAATGGAAACTTCAACAATCAGCTTTATTTGTTTGAAGCACTTGGCATGTTGGTTGCCTTGACTGACAAGGCTGAAGTGGCTGCTAAATCTGTGGATATCTTATTCCAGCCCCTTTTCAGTACCTTGGAGACTTGCATTTCTCGTGACGATAAATCTGTGAACCTCTTGATTCCCTTGCAGGCACACCACTCTTTAATGGCTATTTCTACTATCGTGAAAGGCCTAGACACCCAGGCTCCAGGTAAAGCTGATACTCTCAAGAACAACGAGGCATTGGTTGCAAAAATTGGCAATGCAGCACAGGTTGTTTTGATCACTTTGGAGAACTTCAACAAGTTCGAAAGCGTGCGAGAGGCATCCCGTTTTGCATTTGCTAGATTGATGCCTATTTTGGACATTGATGGTAGTGCTCATCTTAGCAAGTTGATATCGTTGATCTTGGCTACGCCTGACTTGAAGATCCAGGAGCTTGCTGACTTCTCTGGGTTTGTGGGACAAATAGTGCACCAATTCAGAAATAACGACAGTATCTTCCAGTTGTTGAATGACTTGATGACTCCAATGATCCTCAAGTTCTATGAGACACTCCTGATTGAAGATGAGAACTATCCTAATTTGGTGAGGGAAAAGTACGCTCTCAAGAGAGCACTTCTCTATTTCGTTAGCATCATAGTCTTGAACAATCAGTTCTCGCTATTCTTGACTGAAACCAACAAGCCTGTGTTCCCACGGTTGTTGGCATCCATTGTTGAGTACTCCTGTGACATAGAAGAAACCACCACCACCAAGGCTGCCATCACTCAGTTTGGTAATGTGATCAGTGTTATCGGGTGCAACAACGGAAAGTTGCTCGATGAGAAGGACAAGTATGCGTCCACGCTTGCGGCCATCGAAGGCATCGACGACTATCTCATGGAAAACACCGTCAAATTATGCTTTGAGTTGCCATTCCAGGAGGAACGGTTTGACTTGAAGGATGCACAATTCCGCAACATCGCTGGAGAGCTTTCGCTCTTGTTGACGATCTACAGGGAGCGTCTGAAGCAGCAGGAATTCGTGAACTACTTGGCAAACTACTTGACCAACATGGGGTTGGCGCAGCAGATGGCCAACGACTTTTGCTCGAAGTTAGTTGCGTTGAATGCGAAGGACTTCAAGAAGTACTACGTGACTTTCTTGAACGAGTTCAAAAAGTGATATACATAGACGACATATAATGAAAAGGCATTCCAAGAGTAATGAGGATGGAAGAGGGGAAGGGAAAAGAGAATAGGCGAGATTTTCCTATTAACATTTGGAAATCAATGACCTTACAAAGGAGGGTTTCCACATACAATCGTAGGCTGATCTCTTTTGTGGGGTTATGTGCACTACACAAATGCCCATCGCATCTCACCAAAAAATCTAGAAGTCAAATCTAAGTGTGGTAAACCCAAAAGCACTAATGGCAGCAGACAAAGCAATGGGTCCTCCCAAGGACGAAGAGGAGTTGGCCTTAGAAAAGCTCGTGTTCGGAGACGAGGCGGGATTCGAGGCCAACTTGCGAAAAATCGAAAATCTCTATGAATATTCCGATGATGACAATGATGGTGTGCATTCTGACTTCGACAACGGGTCTTCTGTCACCGGAAGCGATGCGGAAAATGAAGACGAGGACCTCTTTTTCATAGACGACGGCGGAGACTCCTCCGTAGCTCACGTTCCCTCCAAAAACGATGACATGGACATCGATCATGATGAAAGCGACGACGAGGCTGCATGGATCGATAGCGACGACGAAAAGGCCAGAGTGACTCTTCTTTCCAATAAGTTAAAGCAGTATCGTCAAGCCCCAGAAGAGCAGACTGTTTCGGGGGCTTCGTACGTGACCAGATTGAGAAGCCAGTTTGAGAAAATCTACCCCAGACCGGAGTGGGCCGACAAGTTCGGCGACGAAGAGGAAGATAAAAAGAAGCAGGAGGAGGATTACACCGAGGAGGCCGAAGAGGACAGCTCCGTGGGCATAAACACCGCTGCGTTGACCACTATCTTGAACTCCACTAATAACTACATTAAGACATCGACAAAACTACTTCCTCCCACGAAATTGGACATCATGAGACTCAAAGATGCCAACATCGACCGTCGCTCGCGAGGAGCAGTCTACGGCATGTCGTTCCATCCTCTGCATCCTCTCTTGATCACCGGAGGCACCGATAGAACTCTCAGAATCTATCACCTCGATGGCCGCACAAATAAGTTTGTTTCGCTGATTCATTTCCGAGACCTGCCTATCCGGACTTGTCAGTTTTCATCCGGATCCAACTTGGTGTATGCAGCTGGCCGTAGAAAGTACATGAACAGATGGAACATTTTCACTGGAGAGGTGGACAAAATCCTGAGAATGTACGGTCAAGACAAATTTCAGAGGTGGTACGAGTACTTCAAGATCAGTCCCAACGGGACCTATGTTGCCTTGCTAGGTTCATCTGGCTGGGTCAACTTGGTCAATGGCCAAACGGGCCAGCTTGTGAGAGGTTACAGGGTCGATGGAGATGCTGTGGACTTTGAGTTCACCAAAGACGAGAAAACGCTCATGGTAGCCAACAAGGCGGGCGACATGTGGGAGTTTGAAGTTGATTCTTCCTCTACGAAGATTCTGCGTCGCTGGACAGATGTGGATGCGGTCACAGTTACTGCCATCAGATTTGGTGGACCTGGCGACCGTTGGTTGGCGGTGGGAACAGAAAGCGGTGTTGTTCATCTTTATGACCGTACCACTTTTGCTACTGTCCCAGGTGGAGCCAACCCCAAGCCATTTAAAGAGGTCGGCAACTTGGTGACGCCCATTTCCTACTTGTCATTTTCTCCAGACGGCCAAATCTTGTGCATTTCTTCGAAACAAAAGAAGGATGCGTTGAAGATGGTGCATTTGCCTCTGGGTACGGTGTTTGCTAACTGGCCAACTAGCGGAACGCCTCTCGGACGTGTGACTGTGACGGAGTTTTCGCCGAATGGCCAGATGGTTGCCATTGGTAACGATGTGGGAAAAATCACGTTGTGGAGGTTGAACCATTACTAGCATTACAATATTGTATAAAGGGTAGATTGAACAATTGTAGGGTTAGGTAGGTGAGGGTTTGACTAGAGCGGTCGGTGACTTGTATCGATAGCACATCATATATACTTTTTTAATGACACCGTTGCTTCCAAATTCGCTATCAAGAAAAGCAGTAGCGTCTGGCTATGGCTTTCTCGTTTCCTTTCGGTAACCGTTCGCTTGGCTATTTCCCGTTCGTTTAAGTCTTTCGTGTAGGTCCTTCCAGATGTCAAGGATAACCATTTCAGGTATCAACGACCTCAATTGCTAGTTATGTAATTTGTTCGGTATTTTGCACCAAATTGTCACAGAGCATAGTCAGTCCATCCGGACTCTTCTTTCTCTAAGGATTGCTACTTGATTTGCTTTTCAGCCTTCAAGCTTAGTATTAAAGCTTTGTACCCTAAACCTATTCGAGATCAGCATTTGGTTGGTCACACGTTAGGATAATTTCGTACAAATTAATTTTCAGCATTGGTTTACTTAAACCGTTTCCTTAATTTCTGATCTTGCTGGTCCTTTTTTTTTTTTTTTTTTGATATACTTTTTTGCATAGTTTCATTCATCACGTTATTCGTTCAAATACCACCACTTTGTACAATTCTACTGGCAAACTGCGAATTCTCCTAAATCCTCCCCATACCCTTAAAAAACCTAAATGCTCCAAAAAAAAATGTAAAAACATCCTATTATCACCACTTAAACAAAAACCAACCCTGTACTTACTTTCAGTCTTTTTTCTACCTAGTATTGCCCAATATCCAATCCACCTTCACTCTTTAGCACAGACACGACCAAGCTACTACTCATACGCCAATCTCACCTCTTCACCTATTTCCAACTACTTTATCATGGCAGTTATTGGCGCCCCGTATGTCTATAATAATCAGCACGAAGATGCATTTACTAACAATTCAGAAAGGGCCACAACCGTTACAGAGACCCCAAGACCTTCCAGATGACTCCAGCATTGTACAGAGTCAGAAAGCCATACTTCTGGAAGAACTTTGTGGGCTTCTTTGTCGTCAGCGCCATTCCCTTGGGTGTCTACATGTACACGTGGAATGTTCTTAGTAAGGATGAGTTTGCCGACATTCCGATTCCTCCAATCAGCGACGAAGAGTTGGCTAAGTTGAAGAAGGAATACGAGCAGAGTAAGTAAACGGAAGGGGCTCCATGTACATAGGAAAATGAAATAATGAAAATACGATTCTATTGGGATGTTATTAAGATTCATTCTATGTATTTGTAAGTGATCAGCTTAACATTAATGGGACGATAGTGACGCATCAACGAACGGTTACTCATATTATATTAATCCTCCATGATCTACTGCTACACTACTCGTCAGACTCCTAATATACCTTTATATTCTATTTCCATCTTTGTTGCCCCAGTATTTGTCCACCTTATTTACGCTCAAAATACCTTGAAACTCCTCTTACCGGATATGGTGCTTCTGACATGTCATCGAACGGACTGTGAGCTCTGTCACCCAACAACGGACTCTGATATGGCGATTCAACGTTAGCATCCTCATGGAGTTCCACAGTATTCAAACTAGATCTCTCCAGATCGTCATGGCTATGGTAAGACTCAGACTTCATCAGCGCTTCAGGCATCTTGTTTCTCTTCACGTAAGAGTTCGAGGTCAGCTCCAATGGGTTGGGACGCTCAGGCGGCGTGTAGCCCCTGTAAGCTGAGTCCCCTCCAATGCTGAACGCCCTGGCATCGGAGTAAGTGTTGAAGGTCAGATCGGTCATTATCGTGTCAGAGGTTGCAGTTCTCTTGAAGCCATTCTTGTCAGAGAACGGATCGACTTGGGACGTACTGCTACCGTTTCTCAGGTAAGCGAGCCTAGTGGATTCCGAACCAAACGAGTTGGCTCGCAAATTGGAGGCCGTGTGAGCTCTAGGAGGACGCGAGTAGTCTGAGTCCATATCCAACTCAGCATATTTGACAGAAGATTTGTCGAATGAAGACATCTTTCTGAAGGCAGGGTGAGTGAAGACTTCTTCCTTTCCTGGCAAGTCCACCTCCGAGTTGGACTGCAACAACGGATTGGCGTTAATCTCCTGGATATCCATGATGCCGTCCAGGAGAAGCTGTGCCTTCGACTTGTGGTGACGACTGACAAGGTAACGCACTCTGTCGTTGACGTGGAAGTAGCAGAAAGCCTTGATGGACTTGAAGCCATTGTGCGAAGCCTTGACCTTGACAGGAATGTAGCAGAGAATTCCGAGACAGAACTTAAAGAAAAAGAACAAGAAGATGATCACCGAACAGAGCATGATGCTCAAAATGATGGAGAGTTTCGTGTTGTTGACGGCAATGTCTCTGATGTTCTCGAGCACGTTGCTGTGGCTGCTTCCTACCGCATAGTTCTTCAACGTCATCACATTGATGACCGTACGGGGAGCATCGGCAACAAGCACCTCCAACGCATTGTCAAGTTCGTAGTACACGAAAAATGTGGCCCAGGGAAGCGTGGCTCCCAGCTCAATGTCGTGGAACACACACTGGTACTTGTAGCGAACACCGTACATCAACCGGGTGTAGTTGTTCAAGTACGCCAATGCAATGTTCTTTCTTCTGTAGATGTGGATGGCCCACGACAACTGCCATATAAGCAATAAGAATCGGAAGCCAATGCACCCGGTGAAAATCCACTTGGCGATGTTGTACTCGTAAACCTGGTAGTCGCCAGTTCCCCACCGCTTGTACACCAAGATACAAATACACGTATAGGTGTCGGAGCCCAAGATAGCGAGTTTCAAGGCGATCAACGTCCACACCCAGAGATAGGAAATGAGAGTTCCACATCGATAGTTGTGGAACTCACCCACCCTGACAATGTCGAAGGTGGACTTCTCGACTTCATTCAGCTGTTTTTCCGAGTCGAAAACCATAGTAGCCCAAGAAAACGACGAGTGGAACAGCTGCCAGAAGGTCGATGGCCTGGAACTGGATGCGCGCTATATTTATGGTCCGTCCTGAATATTGGCGTAGGCGAAGGAGGTGTGATCGAAGCCATGGAACTGGCCGACAACAGCATGCTTTGCAGATTGCTATTTTAAGCCGGGTTATTGTTTGTAGCCGCGGCGGGACAAGCAATTTGCCAATTTTGTATGCCAAAAATTGCAATTGTGTCTTCGTTGTTGTCGCTGTCAACTCGTGGATCTGGAGCCGCATGGTCTACCGCGCCATCTATTTTTGAAGCATTTCTCAGTCAAACGGTAAACAGGAGTGCACAGCGGGGAAGCCATAGTGCGGTAGAGACGATGCGGCGAGAGCATATTGCTTCTCCAATCACTTGCCCATAAAATAAGGAACAAGCACCCCGAGTGTGCCCATTGAAAAAATAAGAAAATGCACCCCGAGGGGCTGCCCGTTTCGAATGATAAACTCGCGAGGGGTGGTCAAGGGGGAACTCTAAATGCTAAATTTCGATTTTCGGCTCGTAGCAGCCTGTTTCAGGTCTCCCCATGGATTCTCAGCCAAAACCGTCACCAATCGCCGCACTCATTTCTCCCCGTACTTTGCAAGCAACTTCTCCGCTTCGGCCTTGAGATCACTCTCGTCGCCATTGCTTAATTCTCGTAAAACTTCCATGCATGATTCCTTGGCAGGCGGCCGGTACATGATCAAAAACTGAAGGGACAAGAACCCGAGTTTCGACCGGGCTGGATCCGCACAGAGTGACTTGATGCCTCCGACCATGGCACGATCGAGGGTAGGTAAGTCACTCAAAAGACGGAGAAAGATCTTTCGGTCGGAGGGCTCCAAGAACGGAATCATGGCCTCCAACACTTTTTGCGCCCACTGGAAGTACCGTGGGGTAGGAACGTCGGCCACCTCCATTTCTTTGGCAATTTGTGCTTCGACGTCGCTCACCCCCGCTGGGTCTTGCTCGTATTTCTCGTACCATTTTTCTGCGATTTGCTCCCGCATTTTCTGCTCATTCAGAACCTTCTCACTGTACCATTCTTCGTTAAGCCACTCAATTACGAGATCCACCCGCTCCTTAATATTTTCCAAGAAGTAGTCGAAAAGAGCCTTGCGGATCACGTCGCTGAGCTGCTGCTCACTGGCCACATCCGGCGATTTTTCTTGCGCTTTGGCAATTGTCGACGAATCAACAACCTGCATTCCTCTCGTGGCCAACCTCGTAAGTAGTAATATCCACGAGTCTTGCTTCCAAGTCCGCATGGCTACTCGGGTCAATTCGGTGGTGACTGTTCCGTCCGCAGGCGGTGGGACCTCGTCTTCTGCCTTGGAGCCCTTGTTAGCCAAGTCAAAGAAATTCTTGACAATGAGATTGACGTGGTCCTTCTTTTCCTGGAACGAGAGCGCCTTGGGCGGTGGGAGCGAGTAGGTTGTTTCTGCGTCGTAGTTTTCTTCGTTTTTATCTTCATCCTCTCCATCGACCTCCTTCTTGACCTCCGCCTGCGAAATATCTTTCACGGCATCAATGTACCTGGCACTGACGATCTCCAATGCCTTCGATAGCTTTTTAACATCAGCACGGCCTAACGCAGTGAGTGCCATAGAGATCAAAATGTTTTGCGGGAGGGTCGACAAGTCAAAGTTGTTCAACTCGCTGTTGATGTCGGTCAAGCTGTACAAGTTCTTGTAGTCAGCGGTCTTGATTTTCTTGGAAGCATTCTCAAACCCTTCGAACTTGCGTTTTTTGATTTGTGAGTCGTCCGCTGCTGGCAACAAGATGTTCTTTTTCCTGATGTCGTCTCCTCTGCTGGTGAGCAACGAGAGCTTGCGGCCAATAGCATTCTGGTATTTGGGAGGCACCAATTGGCACTTGGTGACGTAGGTTAGAAGGATACGCAACGTTCTGTCGGCGTATTTTCTCGATAATTTGAATGTTTCAAGCGACTCGTAGTTGGACTGGACTCTGGTTGAGGAGTCGAACTGCTCCAAAACGGGAAGAATCTTATCGGCAAATTGCCGTTTCCGCCTCAAAATAACCAGAAGATGGTTGAATGTAGCGGTGACAACAGGAGCCACCAAGATATCGTGCTGAAGCGTCCTCAACACCACATCCAATAATGCGTTCGCCTCGCTCTCCATCAAAGCTGGCTTGATGAGCGTGTGGTTCGGGTTGACACGGGCCACTGAGTAGAATTTGTTGCTCAGCGACCGCAGCTGGTAGTCGATGACCGTGATGACAAACTTCAACAATTCCACCTTGGCATCTATGTTGCGGAATGCATCGTGTTCACGGTCGAAACTGGGCTCGAACGGGAATTGGGTGTCGTATTTGGCCACCAAATCATTCTTCAACTCGTTCACTCCGTCCCACACGTTCTTGCTGCCGTCGTTTTCGGCAACATACTTGAAGGTTAATTTGAATACGATGATACTAACATCAATGACTGCTTTGAAGACTTGCAAATCTCGAACCGCAGCCAATGTGCGCAATACGGGCAAAGCGTCTATGGCCAAGTCGATTCTCACCGCGGGAGAAACGTGGTCTTCTCCTGCCGTGAAGGCTTCTCTTAAGAAATTGCTACACCAAGATTGGATGGCCAAGTCTGGATTCAACGCCACATTGAGGATGTGCCGAACGATCTCCGGGAATGCTTCCTTGTCGGCCAAGCCCAAGTCACGTGCCTGGTTCAACTGTCCGAGCACCGTTGATGTGGAGTCAGCCATGGGATTGTTTGCGCTGTGAAATGGATTTCGGCTCTCACTAGAAAGCATTGATGGAGGTGTAGTCACGTGGACGTTTACGCATCACGTGACCGATTTACCAGTCTCGAAATTTTTCTTGTTTTGTGCGCGCGGAGGGAAGATCATGTCATGGTCCTGGACGAATGATGCAACAGAACACCCGTACACCACGATCATAATAATGGACGCCTGACTTCCTTGCGTCTGGCGGAAGGAGAGAAGTGGGAGCTAATTATGATTGAAGAACAAGATTGCCCCAATTTGCCATATTGCCGCCCATGTCAATGGCATACCTCTCTATGTCTTGCTATCGTGGAAAAAAAGCAATATCCCCTATTGTCCCTATCTGTATCCCGTTCGTTTCCCTGGCCCTAACCCACGTGACCGACCTTATCACCTTCTCCTTCTTGTCACAATCTTATCTTATCTTCCAATTTTTTCACTAATCTCTGCTTTGTCCTCCATACGCGCAATCAGTGGCCCCCCTCGTGTCGACAAGCTGTGCCTTTCTACAACTTCAGTCTTCTTATCTCCAGTGTGTGACCATCCGGCGTTTGACATACCAAAAAGATCGCTAGAAAGAACATAACCTCGAACAAACGATTTTAGTGGGCTCATCGAGTCTGCTGTCAAATTCCAAGTGCGAAAATAACAATTTGCGAGTACTTTGAGCGTGAATACTCATTTCGACCAACAAAAGCGGAGAGATAATCCCATCATAAACTCCAACAAGGTTCATCCTTTGTTAATGACCCTGACGGAGCATTCTGCCGTGTCGGTGAGTCCCAGTCCTACCAGTCCTCCTGCCAATGGAGGCCTCCACACGGAAATTAACCTTATCCCGCGAATGGTGTCGTTTAGTGACGATTCGCTTCTCCAGATTCCTCTGGATACTTCCATCGTAGATCGAATCCTGGGGTCGGTGCTGCTGGGACTGCCCTCAGATTTTGCCAATATTGCCGACATTTTGCCTACCAAGGGCTCGATTATCGTGTCGTGCGAGAACAAAGACGGCGAAGACGACCTGAACGAAGATCTGGGCCAAGATCTGGACCAGGAGGATACCTTCGAACACCCGCCCGAAATCGTCGTAGGCAAGTCTAAAAGATCATCGTCGACTTCCAATGACATGCTATACGAGAGAGACCGTTTCCGCGCCAGATTTGAGAGTTTCAACAGCTCCAAAACCGGTGCTTCTGGAGCTTCTGGAGCTTCCATCTCCGAAGAACTCTCGGAAAGTCCGGACGAGGAATGCGAGGTCTGCTGCCACATTCTGACGAAAACGAAGAAAGTGGACTTGTCCTTGGGTCGAGACCTGCTGGTTTCATCATCCTCATCGTCCACAGACTCTGTTTTGGATCTGCTATTCAACTACTCCATCAAGGAAACTGTCTCACCGCTCGATGCGAGCTCAGTTTTTTTCAAGGCCCATTTGAACCCCCTTATGGCCACCTCGCCTGCGGAGGTGCTGTTCAATCTTCGCTCAATCACTCCGCCGCAACTAGCCCTGGTATTCCAATGGTACTTCAATAAGCCTCTACCGTCCACCACCAGAATGTTCCCGTGGCTTCACGGACTCCACAAGGATAATTTCACCCAGCGGTCGTTCTTCATCTCACAGAAAATCACCCAAGCTGCACAAACTCACGGGGTATCTGTTAACATCGACATGGATGTCGAGAGGCCGCCCAATGCCCGGTTTGTAATGTGCGTGGAAAGCAGCGAGATCGGTCGCTTTGGCTCCATGCATTTGGCCAACGGAGAGGTGCCAAGCCCGTCGCAGAAAGTGCTCCGAAATACCGTTTCCATGGATGAAATTCTCCAGAGAATCCAGCATTCTAGATCTGAGGTTGTATCGCGAGTGAGAACACTCGTCTATGCCGCCTTCCCCCGGGAAAAGTACTCCACTCGCAACCCGTCCGAATTGACGGAATTGATTGTGCGTGACTGCTTTGAGACGGGCTTCATGCCAATTCTCCTCAATCTCGACCCGGATAGAGGCGTCTCGCTTCGAAACTTCCACATCCAGGTGTCGAAGGTGGCGAAATGCTCCGACTTTGTGGTGTACTGTTCCGAAAAGGACCACCATTTGAACCGGTGTAAGTGCCACTCGGTGAGCCGGCTTCTCAAACTTGCCCAGATGAATGACAAGGTTGGACTGACTCAGTACAACGTTTTCCTTCTCAATGCGGGCGGAAGGGACCTAGAGGCCAAATACCCTGAAATATTTACCATGAGAGACAATTCACCCCTTTTGAATGGACTGGAAGCATCCAAGAAGACTCAGCTCACTTTGAATAGCATGATGACGCTAAAGTCGGACACTTTCACTGTGTGGGAGTCGGACTACCAAGTGAAGGAGAAGGTGGAGACCACTAGAATGTCTGCAGCCACTCGTTTGCTCAAAAACGTGTGGTTGGGGAACATCTGGGACCACCAAATCATGATGCATTACTGGATATTGCAGGAGGGAGAACATGAGGTATCGTTTGAGACGGAGATTACGCCGCCTGAGAATAATGGCAACATATACTGTGATCCCGAAAACTCATGTTTGACTAGAGAGTCTTTCAGCCCTAATGATGACCTTATTACATTCCTTCCACCACCTAGGGCCTATTGGAAGCTCTTCGTTCACTGTCATAATGATGCCCGCTTTCCGGACGCGGAAACGTTAGCAGACCTTTTATTCAAGTACACTATTTATTCGCACAAGGCCAGCGATGTGGATGAGATTATCCACTTGGAGTTTCCTTCCTCTGGATCGATCGGATTCGGTGATTGCAAACAGCATAACTTGATGAGCATTGTCAACACGTGCAAGCTACTTTACTTGTACTCATCGTCGGTTGCTGAGGGCAGCTTAGCTTCCTTAATCTATTCCTCTGATGGATACACCGAGCTGTCTCTTCTCATCTTCTGCTATCTCATGTACGCAGAGGACCTTTCATTGGAAGATGCCATGCTCCGTCTCCATAAGGACTACGGAAGGCCTTTCTACATTTTCAACAGTGACGTCCTCGTACTTCGCAAGTTGGAACTCTTGTTGAGAAAGTTTAGTCCCCTTGTTCTTAAGGATCAGATACATTGGGGCAATCCAGAAGTAATTTCATGTCAAGAAATCAATGAACTCTTGCTAGGGAAGCCGGCTGTGGCGGACAAAGGAATCCCAAGCCGACTCAAATTGGGTTACATTCACGATTCTGATGATGAGAGCTCAGAATCCGAAGCGGAATCCGCAGACGATATCAATGAAACGTCGTCTTTTCTCAATAGAAGCTGGGTTGAAGAGGTGGAAGGATCGTTCCCTTCGCGGATCTTGCCGTATCTTTACCTTGGATCATTGAAGCACGCCAATAGCTTATCACTATTGACCAAGCTCGGAGTGAAGAAAGTGATATCTGTAGGTGAAGAGCTCGACTGGCTCAACGGATACAAGTTTCAGCATAACAACGATATTATCGTGGACGAAATGGACAATGGAAACATTGAGTTGTTCAGCATCACCCCGAAGAACACAAGCTACAACAAATACAACTGCAAGTGCTCCGTTGAAAGCGTGGTGAAAATCAACAATCTTCAAGATGATGGAATCGACGAGCTCACAAGGTCGTTACCGCAAATATTGGAGCAGATTGATGATGAGTATCGCAGAACAGGCGGGAACACAAACATTTTGGTGCATTGCCGAGTGGGCGTTTCCCGGTCTGCCACTGTTGTTATAGCTGAAGTGATGAGAAGACTCGGGTTGAATCTTCCTCAGGCCTATTTGTATGTGAGGGTTCGGCGATTGAACATAGTGATCCAGCCCAACTTGAGATTCATGTACGAGCTTTTCAAGTGGGAGGAGCAGGAACGTGCTAAAAAACAGGATCACGACAAACGACTTAAGTTGAGAGAAATTGATTGGTTTGTAATGTGTCGGGAGATCAAGAAGTTGAATCTTCCATTCGTTCAAAATTGCTGAACGACAAGGTTTTTTTGGGATTGTATTACTATATCATAATTAAAGTGAGTGCCATAAGGTGTATTGATGATCGGCTTAAAGAGGTCGGAGGTTGTACGTAGACTGACTGAAATTGTAATCGTTGAGCTGAAAATACCTGAAAGTACCTGAAAATAGAAAGGCTAAGTACGAAACTGTAAGCCCTATTGATCTACAAGTTCTTACGGGCTAAAGATCAAATTAATTATCCGCGAGCCCTCACTCTCAAAATCCACAATTCTAGCATAATCTTCTGAACATACTAGCTAATGCCTACAAATGCTTGAAATGTCCGACGAATGCTCGTCTATACATTCCGTCCAGATGCTCGATCGAGATAACCTCAATTCCGCAATAAACAGCTGTCGCTGAAAATACACCGAACCAAAAAAAAAAAAATCACAATAATGACCTCACATATATCTCAAAATTCACAATCAACCCAATGATACGTCCCATTCGTCCAACTCGGCGCCCAATCTTTTTATCGACACACGGGCTTCCCAGAAGGTGAGTCGCACACGACCGCATTGCCAACGTTAAATGACCCTTCAAGCTTAAATCTTCCATTATCATTTACTCAGAGCGCTCAGCACAATTGCAAGTCGAAATCTATCCTCTTATTTGACTTCTTTGTCTGCTGTATTCGCTTGAGCTCTATCTTCACAGCGCTTTGTCTCGAATCACTTGTCAATTATCTTTTCGATTCCATCGAGACTTTTGACAGATATCCTCTGAATCAGCCACCCTACACCCCAGTTTTGCCGCCAATATGACGCCGCAACCGCTTCTGGATCCGGCAATTGTCGATTCGTCCATCATCTCAATCTCCAGCGGCCCTCACGGTGCCTCTGGCCCTCAACCTACTACGTCAGGCGAAACTCCCTCCCACGGGGGATTAGAACCTGGCAATGCCTTGTCTCGTTTGCTAGAACTGGCCATGGCCAATGCAGCAAAGGAGCTGACTCCCGAATTCGAGGTGAAAGACGGCGATTCCGCCACCTCGTTATCGCCCAGTCAATCTCATAAGCAATCTTTTCTGAACTATGTTCCTCCAACCAAGACCGACTTGTCGCGAGTATACACGATTGACTTCTTGCTTTCCCTCAGAGGAAGCGCTGACGTGGCTAATTTCGATGTCTCTCGACTTCCAGATTCGAATTTCTGGGCTCTCAGGTCCCCAGCAAATCCAAAGGCCCAACAGAACAGAGAGAGGCGGACCAGCGGCCAGAACCGCAAGAGTAGGCAGGGCAGCCAAAATAAGCAGGGCCAGAATAATCAGTCCAACCACCTCTCGTGGGAGCGCAAACCTGCTGGTTTCTTGAAGTCTTCTGACATCGACTCGATGTCTACTGAGAAGATCTCACAGCTCTTAGGCGAATCTGCTGACGAGGGAGTTCCGGAGTGGGAATCTCTGGATATATCGCAGGATCTCAAGATGGATATGGGGCTGACGGTGGAGGACTTTGAGCGTTGGAAGCAGCACATGAGGGATGAGGAAAGACGCAAGAACGAAGAGGAATACGACGACCCCGTGAACCAGCCCAAGGCCAACGAGGTCGATAGCTTCTTCTCGTTTGTCAAGCCAAAACAGGTGGTCCCCGAACCTTCTTCTTCTCCCGCTAACACCAAAGCCGTCCCGGATTCCAAGAGCTCGAGGTTTTCGTCCTTTTTCGGTAGCAATGCAGCTTCTCCGGCTGAGGAAGCAAGACCAGCCTTGCCTTCTGGCCACAACAGTTCCACAAGTGTCAACTCCACTGGAGAGCAGAGCCTGAGATTCTTCAGTCTGCAAGATCAACCGCAGAGAGGCTCCCAAAGAGGTTCAGTTCAAGGGAAAGGACAGGTTCAGCCTCAGGTCCCAGTCCAAGGTCAGATTCCTAATCCAGTTCAGGGCCAGATTCCTAATCCAGTTCATGGCCAGGTTCCTAATCCAATCCAAGGCCAGGTTCCTAATGTCCAGGGCCAGCTTCAAATACCAGGTCAAACAGCACAATTGCAGCGAGGTCAAATGCTTCAGCCACAGGGTCCCCAAAACCAAGGCCCTCAAGGGCCTCAGGGTCCACGGAGGCAACATCCTCAACATCCTGATGCCAGAGGCCAAATGCTGCCCATGGCCCGGCAACAGCCTCCTTTGGGTGGACCGGGCCCAATGCCTATGCCAAACTTAGGCCCAATGATGCCAGGCATTGGAATTCCTTCTGGATCCAACGACTCGTTCTTTATGTCATTGATGAACAAAAGAGAAATTCCTGAAGATGGCTCCAAGGCTGACTCACCGCAGCAGCCTAAGGCCCAGCATGGGCAGATTCCACAGCATGGGCAGATTCCACAGCATGGGCAGATTCCACAGCATGGGCAGATTCCACAACAGGGCCAAATGCCACAGCAAGGCCAAATGCCACAGCAAAGCCAAAGTCCCCAGCGGAGGCAAATTCCACAGAGCCAGATCCCCCAACAGAAGTATCCAGGGAATGGCCGCCAGGGCGTGCCAAATCAGTTTTATCCTTACGGTCCACCACCAGGCATGTTCCAAGGAGGCATCCCACCAGGAGTTCCGCCAGGATTGCAGCAAAGGGCTCAAGGTGGTCAGGTACAGAAGGGCACTCCAGGAATGGGTCATTATCCTCCTCCAGGCTATTACATGTACCCTCCAGGACTTCCACAGGGAGTTCAAGGAATGCCACAGGGAATTCCTCCTCCACAAGGAGTGGCTCCACATATACGAGCACAGCAAGCACAGCAATCACAGCAAGCGCAGAATCAACACAAACAAGGGTAACCTCAGGTTGATTCCTTTTGCAATATCCAGATTTCAGATTCACAATTGATAGCAATGCGTGATGGTGAACATGGTGACACGGAATTAATGAACTTAATACTACCATGAGTTCCACTATATTGTAGATATGTAAAGCTTCGTCAAATATTCTTCCTAAACCAGCACATTCGAAAGTTGAAATGCCAAGTTCAAAAGCTGGAGGTGCTCGTCAGTTCCGTTGTTGAGTTTCCTGTCGGTGTCGAAGAAAAGCTGTGCAATGGCATTTTTCTCAGGTGAGCTCAACCCGTCGTCAAGAATGAAGATATCGTGCAACTGATCTGACACCTGCTGGGCACTCCACCCCTGAAGAACCACCTCGCGGACCTTTTTGGCGATTTTCTCTGTGTTTTTCGTCCGAATGGTGCTCACTATCGATTCCATTAGTTCTTTGTCCACCACACCAGCAATCTCCCGGATATTGGACACTGTGATGCCACCACCTTCTAGCAGCGAGCTCAAACGTGTGGCAGACTGCAAGTAGGTGATGGCTTTACGCAAATCTCCGCCGGAAACCGAGAGAATCTCCTCGAGCACTTTCTCCAGATCCAAGTTGACATGTTCCTGGTCCACCACGTACTTCAATCTGGCCAACGCGTTCTCGTTATCGAGCGGGCGGAATCTGAACTTCGAGCATCTCAGAGCCAACGGATCAATGATACGCGTGATGTAATTACAGATCAAACAGAATCTCGTCACTCCCGAGTAATTCTCCATGGTTCTTCTCAACGCAGACTGGGCGTCGTTGGTCATTGAGTCGGCCTCATCCAACACAATGATCTTGTAAGGCGGACAAGGGTAATTTTTCAAGTCTTCGGGAGAAGGGTTCGACACCGTGAGTCTGGCAAAATTCTTGATTTTCTGTCTCACGATGGAGATACCTCTTTCATCGGACGCATTGAGCTCCAACACTCTCAGCTTGTATAAGTGAGGGCCATACAACTGCTTGGCAAGCGCCAAAACCGTGGACGTTTTTCCCGTTCCTGGCGGGCCGTAGAAAAGCATATGTGGTAGATTGGCCAGTTCCAATGTCTTTTTGAGCACTTTGACGGCGTGTTCTTGAGATGACACATCGTCCAACTTCTTGGGACGGTACTTCTCGACCCAGGGCGTGTGATGAAGTCTTTCTTGGTCGTACTGCGTCAGCATTGGGTAGAAATTGAAGAAACCGGAGAAATTGGAGATTGGGATTTGAAAGTTACGCGTGGTGCTGGGTGTAGGACGAGACGGCTGGATATGGGAAATGGGATTCGAGAAACTAATGTTGGAGGAATGAGAAGATTGTGTCGACTTGGGTTGATTGAGTGATCGGGTGAAGATTTCTTTTCTATTTTTCTTTTTTACTTTAACTTCGTGTACGTTGGATAGAGTTGCTTAGGGAAAGCAGGATGTCGCACATACAACCAGTTGGATATGTGCTTGAGATCGGGCACTTTGAATGTGCAAAAAACATTAGCGAGTGGGGGGTTTAGAATTTTCTAACCTTTTTTTTCTTTGCCTTGAATATGATGAAATTGTCTACGAGCTTGATGATGCTTACATTATTGGAGGTCAATTTCCTTTAAATAATGCTTCTGGGTTTCTCTGTAACCTTGAGTCGATGCGAAGAAAGACGCTGCACTGGCAATTTTCGAGCACTTGTGGTTGTCTTCTTTCTCGTTCTTGTCCTCACATTCGACACCTTAAGGTTCCACAGGCTCGTCAACATTTTCTGTTCAACAGCAAGTCGCAAGAATTCAAGTAAGCCAGAGAAACAATCAGTTACTCACAATTAACGAATAAAATAAATTTTTGCTCTTTCCTCCTCACTGTTTATCAAGACTTGTCAAGATGTGATTTCCAAATTTTAGTCCAGGTGATTTAGCTCTCTGACCTCCACCAAGTGATAAATTTCTTGCGCTGATTGGTGCCCCCTGGGACAGAAGAGGCTCAGGTAAGGCGCAAGAATATTTGCTGAGATAAAACAGGATCGGAAAAGGAGGCATTTATAAGTCTTGTTATAAGAACGAACGGCGGGCGAGGATATGACAGTTTCTATACGACAAGGTTCACTTGGTAGAGTATTATACGAAGATTGTATCCGGCAACCTACAAGCAGCTCAAAAAATTGAACCACTGGCAAGTGCCAAAAAGGTAGATGGTTGCTTTTCGAACTCCAAGATAGTTTTGTCAAGTTGGTCACTCACCAAATTTCTCGAGATGGATCTTGATCCCAAAACGTACATTGTGTCTTTTTGGAAGCATAGATATTCTGATTGAGAGTTTTTCTAATTGAGAGTTTTTCTGATTGACAGGTTTCTGATTGTCTAATTGACAAAACGGCTACCATCTAGAAGTGCAGACCATGACAAAGACTTCACTGGTTGGTAGAGATAGGATTCATGATATTGAAGATTTCTAAGAGAAAAAAGCTAGTAGAATATAACGTGGGCATTCTTTTGAAGATTTGCACTGTGACTACTAAACGATCCAAACGTCAGGCCAATTCTTGGATGAGCAACAAGAGTCAAACATTCACTGAAAACCCAAAATCGGAGTCGCAACCTTAATCATACGTGCCATTTTCTCATTGCATGGTGAGACCCACCAGAACCCGCCCAACATTACGAAGGCCACTTGCGTCTGCACGCCTAGCCGATTTGTTCTGCATTTATCGAATTTGCGTCACCAAGTATGAATCAGCCGTAAATGCGGTGATTCTACTCAACGACAGGCGTCTCAAAGTATTATGCATATGCGCAAATATTATTAGCCTGCACTAAGCGTCACCAACCAATTGTCTACCTTCAGACTTTCAACTCACTTTACTAAAAAAAGCGGTAGAATAGTAATAGATTTTGCTCAAATTGTAGGTCTTCAGCTCTAAGAATACACATATGACAAGTCCAGGTCGATTTCCCCAATCCTGTAGCAAATGCGGCCAAGTATAGAGATTTGACTCATGACTCATGACTCGCGGCTGACGACTCACGACTCACGACTCACGTCTCGAGACTCAATACGCAATGCAGCCCTGTCGAATGAAAACGTTAATTCTTCCCATTTTCAGTACACACCATGAATCATGAGCAAAGGAGCCACTGAAAACCAACACTTTCAGGTATTTCTGAATTGAAATTAGCAACAGATTGAGTACACACCTATATTTATCTCATAAAAATAGTGTTTGTCTCATAAAATAGGCTTTTGTAGCTCGATGCATGGTTGTTCAAAAGGTATATGGAGGTGCATTTTTTTTTGCAAAAAAACCCACCAAAAAGCGTACCCAAAAATATAAAAAGGGCCAATTTCCCCGTTTCTGTATCCACAAGAAACTATGGCAACAGAAAGAAGTAGTGACGACAAGGTGGCTTCGACCACAGTTACTAAGCTGCTGACCTCCATTGAGCTTGAAGGACAATTGCAACACTCGCAAGAATCCGTCGATGAATACAACCCAAAAGGGTTGCGTCCAGCCACCAAGGAAGAATTAGCTACTCTAAGACATGTTGTTGATGGTCTTCCTTTCTCTGCATACCTACTTTGTGTTGCTGAGTTGGCAGAGAGAGGCTCCTACTATGGAATCTCGGGGATCTTGCCCAATTTCATTCTGAGACCTTTACCAGAGGGCAGCACCACCGGTGCGCCAGTGTCCTCCACTAGTTCGGAAAACGCAGGTGCTTTGGGACTTGGCTTTTCGGTGTCGTCTGCGTTTACCTTATTGTTGGCCTTCTTGGTCTACGTGGTGCCATTGTATGGTGGATATATTGCGGATAGCAGATTGGGAAAATTCAGGGCCATTTATTTTGGATCCATTGCCGGATTCTTTTCCCATGTTTTCTTTGTTATCGCTGCCATTCCATCTGTCATTGCCGGAGGAAAGGCATTGGCCCCAACCGCCATTGGAATTATCACCATGGCGATCAGTACCGGCTTCATCAGACCCAACCTTTTGCCTTTGCTCATGGACCAGTACAAGTTTAAGCAATCCATGGTCAAAGTTCTACCATCCGGCGAGAAGGTGATTGTGGACCGTGAACAGGTGTTGGAGCGTATTTCTTTGTACTACTACTGGATCATCAACGTCGGGGCGTTTTTTCTTGTTGCAACAACTTACTGTGCCCGTCGTATCGGCTACTGGTTGGCATTTTTGGTGCCCACAATCATGTACGTGTTCCTTCCCGGAATCTTGTTCTTCTTGAAACCCAGACTCGTTGAGGATGCACCTGCCAAGTCGGGTCTTTCCATATTTTGGAGAGTTTTGCGTGTCACTTTCAGCCGTGGCTGGTTCCGCAGATACAAAGAAGGTAGCTTGTGGGAATACGCTAAGCCATCCAACATGGTGGCCCGTGGAGAGACAACGTATAAGCACTATAAGAACAAGGAGATTACCTGGGACGACCAGTGGGTCATTGACATTCGCAGAACCCTCCAGTCGTGCAAGATCTTCTTGTACTTCCCAATGTTCCAATTGTGTGACCAAGGTCTTGGTAACGCTCTCAATGCTCAGTCTGGAGCCATGATCACCAAGGGAATCCCCAACGATTTGTACTACAACTTCAACGCATTGGCCATCATCGTGATGATTCCAATCTTGGACTACATGGTTTATCCTTTGATGAGAAGGTATAATATCCCATTCCATCCAGTATGGAAAATTACTTTTGGTTTCTTCTTCTGTGCCTCTGCCCAAGTTGCCGCTGCTGTTTTACAACATTTCATTTACAAGACCTCGCCATGTGGAGACCAGGCCAGTACCTGTAACCTTCCATCTAATGTGAACGGATGGTGGGAAGTACTCGTGTGGGTCTTGACTGGAGTTGCTGAATGTTTTGCTAATGTCACTGCTTTCGAGTTGGCTTACTCTCACTCTCCAGAGAAGATGAAGGGCGTTGTGTTGGCATTGTTCCTTCTCACTTTTGCCGTTGCTGCAGCAATTAGCGAAGCCTTCACTGCATTGATTGTCGATCCAAATTTGGTGAGAATTTTCATTGGCACTGCTGTGTGTGGCTTCATATTCACCTTCGCCTTCTATGCTCACTTTTGGAACTTTCACCGCAAGGAGAATCAAGACGGAAACGGGAAACTCGTCCAGGTCGAGAGAGAAGTAGTAGAGGGCAACGATAAGATCAGCAAAATGTAAAGGGGAAAACTCACCTCCAGCTATTGTTTTTCCTAGCTATCTTCTTCCCTACGAGATTTTTGGCGAACCGTCAACTAAGTTACTAGATATGATCTAGATGCTGGGAAATGTCAGGTTTTCCAGCTTAATAGCCATGTATGGAATTGTTAAGATAAAATGATAATGTATGTATTGCTATGGTTTTGTCTCTCCGGAGTACATCCAGTAAGTGATTTGCCGTGAAATCACCTCCAATGGTTCAAACCAGATTAGAAAAAAGATGCTTTCAGCTATTTGAAAATCCCGCCGGGAGATGAACTCATCTGAATAATTGCTTCGACTTATAACATACGTAGTACCTATTCAGGACAAGAGAATGGTATCACCATCCTAACAACGTACAATATTCTAATAAATATATCCAAAGCTATCATTGGAAATCAATCACCTCAGGGCCCGGAATATACTGGAGCAGATCCTCAATTCCGTTTTCAGAGCGAGGAATACATGCGATCACTTTCACATCCGGGGCAAACCTCTCCACAGCGTACCTGTTATCCTCATTCAAAGGACCGTTGAAAACAACGTAAATGTTTGTAATTCCTCTACGCTGCAAATGCTCGATGCTCAACAAAGTGTGGTTGATAGTTCCCAATCCACTTCTTGCAACCAAAATCACTGGACAATCGAATCTCTGAATGAGATCAGTCATGATCTCTGTCTCAGTGACTGGCACGAATAATCCTCCAGCACCCTCCATGATCAATGGACGTGACAGCTTAACAAATACGTCTGGAATTTCAATATCAGAAACACTAACAGGCTGCCTATCCTCCTTCACGAACGCCCTCCATGGAGACAATGGATACGCAAGCTCGACCTGTGGGGGATAAAATCTGTCTGGAGGAAGTTGAGTCAATGACTGAACGGTTTTAGTGTCTCCAGGATCAGAAATCAATCCAGTTTGCATTGGCTTCCAGTAGTTGGCGTCCCATGCGCGAGTAAAGGCTGCTGCGACATGGGTCTTTCCCACATCTGTATCGGTTCCTGTGATAAAAACTAACTTCATTTCAGAAAAAGTTGTTGGCACAATGGAACCTAGAATGTCCGCTTGTGCGACAGTTGGTCAACTCAAATGACTCGGGAGTCAGCGCAGATGACTCAAGAGTCATCAGTGTGTGCACATCTGAGATTGCGAGCCTTATCCACGAGACCATAACCATAAGATTTTTGGTTATTTCACTGTCTTTTTCCGAAATTGCTCTCCACAACCCAATGAATCGTCAAGAAAAAGAAGATTTCGACAAAAAACATTTATGGCATCCGTATACGTCGATGTCCAAGCCGATCCCCTGCTACCAAGTAGTGTCAGCTGATGGAGTTCGGCTCAAGCTTGACGATGGAAAGACCGTCATTGACGGAATGTCTTCATGGTGGTGTATGCTTCACGGCTACAACCATCCCGCGTTGAATGAAGCATTAACTGAACAAATTCAGAAGATGTCGCATGTGATGTTTGGTGGAATCACCCACGATCCTGCCATTCAGCTCGGCAAGCACATTATTGAAATGACCCATCCTGAGCTTGAATGCATTTTTTTCTGCGATAGTGGGTCTGTTTCTGTGGAGGTGGCCTTGAAACAGGCGATCCAGTACTGGATCTCCAAGGGACAGGTGAAGAAAAAGAAGTTTTTGTCTATCGCTCATGGCTACCATGGAGACACCTTTGGTGCCATGTTTGTGAGTGATCCCAACACCTCAATGCATAGCATTTATGAAGGTTATGGCCCAGATAACATCTTTGCCGAGGCTCCACAAGTTGAGTTTGGTGGTGAATGGGACGAGGCAGACATTACAGATTTCGAGAAGAAAATCGGACAACACCACGATGAAATCGCAGCCGTCATCCTCGAGCCTATTCTTCAGGGAGCTGGAGGAATGAGAATGTACCATCCGGAATACTTGAGGAAGGTGAGGGCCTTGTGTGACAAATACAAGGTCTTACTCATTTTCGACGAGATTGCTACTGGCTTTGGCAGAACCGGAAAGCTATTTGCTTACGAGCACGCCGGAGTTTGTCCCGATATCATGTGCGTAGGAAAAGCATTGACTGGTGGTTACATGACCATGGCAGCAACCATTTCAAAAAGAGACGTTGCCGATGTGATTAGCAACGGGCCCACTGGCTGCTTTATGCACGGACCAACCTTCATGGCTAATCCCCTTGCTTGTGCTGTGAGTGTCAAAAATTTGGAGATTTTAAGAACTGGGAAGTGGAAGGAGCAAGTGGCCAATATCGAGAGTACCTTGAAGAAAAAGCTTCTTCCTCTCAAACACGGAAACTCTGAGAAAATCAAGGACGTCAGGGTGCTTGGCGCGGTTGGAGTTATAGAATTGCAGGAGAGAGTAGACATGCCTGTCATTCAGAAAAAGTTTGTTGATCTAGGAGTATGGATTAGACCCTTTGGAAAGTTAGTGTATATCATGCCACCTTATGTGATAGGTCAGGAGGATCTCGAATACTTGGTTGACACGATGATCAAGGTTGTGAAAGAGTACTGAGTAGCTGACGAGCTCGAGCAACCTCGAATGTGCTACGATCTGATGCTGTTAACAGCCTTTCAATTCTGTAACTCCTACCTCAATCCCTAAATACTTCATAGGAAAGAAATAGATTTGAATGGTCGGTGAGAGATCCCGAGCTTGATAAATTAGGATGTGTGTGGGCAATCGCTTTCTTCGTTGAACATCACAAGCGACGCTGGGATTGCCTATATAGAGATCGTAGAGCTTAAGACGCTAGAGTTTTATCGCCAATTTCAGGGGAAATGATACATTGCTATGAATCAAGGTGACAACTGAAGAAGAACGAACATTTATGTCAAAGAATAACCATCAGAATATTTCGAAAGATCAATTGCCATGTACCTACCCATTAAAACAGAGTGACCTTCCTCCGCCACAGGGCCACTAACTAAGCAGAATCTCGACTGAAAGTCGCCGCCGAACTATTTCTCAGAAAGCACCGACGTAAAGATCAGATGGATGTTCGCATCAATAATTTTGTGGCATTGTCACCTAGCATGTGTTGCTTTGTGGCTGTTTCTATATTTCCGTCTGAGTATTAATTATTATTACGAACTTCCCCTTCTATCTATTGTACACCAATCACAGACAATTCCAACGTCCATACTCTTCTCACGTGGATCCCCACTTTCACCTCTTTTCCAAGTTTCTCAAGGCTCAGGCCCGCAGTAGAGATCATGAGCTCCTGATTGGACCACCAACACTTTCTTGCTGGTTTTCGCCAGAAAAGCAACAACTTCGTGTAGCCGGCTTCATTGTGTCTTCTGGCTCTTGACAATGATCTTGATGCAGCACGACTGGCGTTGGTTGCGAAATTTGCGATTCTGGATCTAGCTCGAGAGCCCGCAGAAGCATTTGACGCCACCGGGCCCAAACTTGGCGATTCCGGCGGGGTTGGTTGTTCTGTAACAAGGCGAACCAACGACAATGACTGGATGACACATCTGTCGGGTTCGATCGACCTGTTGCCCCATATCTGGCCCCTATCAAAGCCAGATGAGCAAAGCATGTCGAAAAGATGTTGTTCTGCTGGCCCGAGCTTCTGCTCAACTGTAGGAAGCAACGAAGGATCGTATCCGAGGCCTGAGAAGACAAGCTTACGGTTGGCAATCTGAGAGCCGACTTCAATCTTAAGATGTCTGATGTCTTCGGCAGTGCATCCAGCAACTGGTGGGATCACGTAGTAGTCGAGATCTTCTCTCAATACAATGATGGCGGGTTTGGTCTGCAACACGGAAGAGGAAGTGGAAAAGTCAAGTCCGCCAGTTTCCTCGTGCGAAATGGTGCCCAGCAACGACAAGTGATCGCGCTGAGCCTTTCCGAATGTACTCAAGATATATTCGAAACATTCCGGGTCAAAGTTGACATAAACGACGTCATCCTCCGTCAAATTGGTGATGACCTGGCCACTGAGATCCAAAAAGACTCCGTTGGGAAATAAACTCAACAATATGCTCTCAGGCAAGCTCATGAGCTCGTCCCTGGTGATGTTGAACTCCTTGCCGCGGATGTTCAAGTTGATTTTGGAGTTGTAGTCAACCTGGTCCTCGCCCTCCTCATATCCCAAGGGCAGGCCACTCCTTGGGTCCTGGGAAACCTGGGTAATGATGTTGTCTGCCATTTTGTAGCGGGATGCTTGTGTCCGGAAGTAAGAAAAGAATTCGGTGCCGTCGGGCTTGAATCGTGATTAAAATATTACAAATCTGACAGCCTGCAATAAACGAAGATTAGTTCTGACCTCAGAATGCTTGTTGACGTCGCCCAGATATATTCAGGTTTCCAGCACCAGAAAGTAGGGTCGTAAAGCCAATAAGAAACAAGTCACGGGGATGCTAGATGTTATAACTTCCGCTTATTCTGTAAGCTTTAGGGACCTGTGTAAGTTGTGGATGGGTGGTAGACGAACTTTTCCTAGATGGGAGAGTAGACGAAGTTGCGATAAACTCATTTTCGTTGGCTCTAGAATACTGTCACGTGATGCTGTGGGAACACTTTCATGTTAGTAGGCAAGAAATCGATCGGTGGGTCATTTGGAAGCTCCGAAAAGCTTGATGGGATTAGCAAGCGCTTGTAATTTCTTGTTTCAAGCTAAAAAAGCCAGCTTTGTCTGAGATTATTCTGAATCCAAAGAGTAGTTATTGTCTGGATGTGAGTTTGGAGTGCACAGAGAGACAATTCAGCCAGCAACATAGAGCTCGTCACCGAAACGCCCCACATTGACAAAATTAGATATAGCTTATGATATTAGGACCGAAAAGAGCGTCCAAAACAGTCACGAAACTCGATCCAGTGCGGGGGTTCTCATCCAAATCTTTACCTTGCAGTCTTTTCCGAAGTTCCCTAGGTGGACTTCTTTACGCAGGACAACCATCTCTTCTAATCAGCTATAGTCATTTCTATCAATGCCTTGCACTGGAAACTGCAAAAGCAAACCAAGGCTGCAAAAGGCAGAAAAACCAAGCATAGAAAGTGACGACGATGTTTGGGCTAGTGATGACGAAAGTGTCTCGGCGTTTGCCGATCGCCGAAGGGCTCAATTGAATCAAGGATACTTAGATGGACTAACATCAGCTCAGGAAGCGAGGTTGCAAAAAGGGTTTGATGAAGGATATCCTGAAGGAGCCAAATTGGCTATTCGTGTGGGCAGAATTTTGGCAGGGTTGCATGGCAGCGAATATTTTGAGCAGGCCAAGCGAGAGTTGAACATCGCCAAAGTGCTCGATCGAAAGTACTACAATGAGCAGTTGGATGCCAATGAGCCAGACCACGCGTTGGTGGCATATTGGGAACACAAAGCTGAGGTTCACAAGAAGCTTCCATTCGAGTAATTAGCGCCCAAGGGGCATGTCGGGGACAACCTCGTTGTTTAAATCGTCGTAGAGACCAGAAAACTTCTCCTGGAACTTGAAGCGGCCCTTGCACCAGTCGCTCCACGCCTCGGAAATGAGGAACTGAGTTTCCTGGAATATAACAAACTCGTCGAAGCAGCAGTTCTTGATGAGCCAGTCCTTATTAAGTTGCTGAAACATCTCCTGCTTGTCATTGATGATGGCCTGCCTAAGCTTGACAAGCTCGCTGCCCTTGATATCCACATCGTCCTTGCTGAGGCCCTCGTATTTGCGCTCATTTTCCTGGATCTTCAGCTGGAGCTGGGGGATGGTGTTCACAGAAAGCTTTTTGGACCGGTCAAAAAGCTCCTGAAGTGAGTAAAGGTAATCCAAATAGTTCTTGAACTTCTCCAAAATGGTGGTGTTGATGATGTAGCTCTCGTCGATGAGAAGAGTGGATGTCTTGTTGAAAAATGCAGAAATAAACGAGAGGGAGTCATTGATGGAACTCGTGTCATCTTTATTCATCACCGCGATCACCTTGTGTTCGGTTTCCTTGTGTGGATAAAGCGTATCATCATTAGCCGAAAATTTGGAGATCATTTCCACGAACTTGCTGTTGTCGCATGCAATCTGCTGCTGTCTCTTTTCGTAGCGTTCCACCAACATCACCAATTTTGTCCAGGTATCGATGAGTTTTGGAATATTAGCCTCAGCCGTTTTCCAATTGTTGAGAAACTCCTCTCCCACAGAGGGCCAGATGGAATTGATGAAGTTGGTCAGGATCTTTTGGCCCTTGAACTCCAACGAGTAGTCTACGCGGGCTTGCTTCCTCCAAGAACTCAAGTCCGTCGGCACACTAAGAAAGGTCACAACGATGGGTTCCTGCCTCAACACAGGATGCTTAACCAATTGGTTTAAAAACCGATGCAAGCCACGCCGTCTTCTTTGAAGAAATTGCGAATCTGGAGACGCTCCTACTAGGGCAGTTAGTAAATGGTGAAGATAAAAGAAAATTGAAATCACATACCGGAAAATTTCTTTGGCGGCAAGCCGGGGATCACACGGAATGGATACTTTTTGAGAAGGAACTCCAAGAGCCAGACGAAGTCCGAGTAACGTCTGATCACTTTCTTGATCCCGGTGGGTCCATGCATGCCCAAGTTGAGGTCGTGAGAAATGGCGTAATTGATATGCTTAAACAACAAACCTTCCTTTTCGGGCACTTCTTTGATTTTGATAGAGCTGTTCTGACCCACAAGCGGCTTAAACAGGTCTCTAATCTCACTCACATACTTGCTGAGATAGGGGTAGTCATTTACATGAAGACTCTCGGGATTTGTAGTATCGGGGTCGATCAGAAGTGCCGAATGATCTGCCAATAGACCTTCGGATGCGCCCCAATCTTTGTCGCCGTTGTCTGGTTCATCTGAAATGGACGAATTAGCCAATTGAGACGACAAAGGGTCAGCGGACTCGGAAAGAGCCGGAGTTTCCAGTAGAAGAATGTCCACAGATGCAGCTGGTAGCGGAGGAAGTCCCGAATTCATTTTGAACTGGAGTGTGACGTAGTCGCCTGAGCCAGCTGATTCCAACTCCAAGGCCAAGAGCCCCAACATCTGGAAAAAATTGCTTTCAACCGCAGCAGGCAATAAGTTGTGGTCGTACAACGTGTCGATAATGCGAGACGCTTGGTGATCGGTGATTTGATGGGCAGAAATAAGCGGCTGGAACAACGACGCCTGGAGTTCGTTCACAGACGCCAAATTCGGCCGAAGTTTCTCAAAAATGGCATGATAGTGGTCTGGGACGCGACTGGAAATGTCAACGGAGGGGCTAGGAGACTCGGTTTCGTTAGCATGGAGCAATTGCAGAGAGGTCAAGTAAGTTGACGACGAGGGGAATGGCACGGAGTATTGCGGTTGGCGGCGATCAGCGGAATTGCCATTATCGTTGTCACCTGTGGCCCAGCCATTCTCGAATAAGTCTTCGGAGTCGTAGACGCTATTCATGATGGACGATTGTTAATTGGGAATGAAGGGTGGCTGAACTTGGATCTGAGGGTAGAGATAGATTGGGTGCAGGTCAGTTATCGTAGAGCAAGAGTGATGGGATTGGAAGGACGGGAGAAGGGAAAAAGGAGGATTTCAGGTAAGAGTGAGGGGATTCTGGGGGTAATAGTGGAGCTTAGGAGAAAATGCTACTTGGAAATTGGACGGGGCATGCACATTACAGGATTATATCGGATATCAATTCTTAAGCTTGGATCATACAGCCACGCGAGTTTCGCAGCCTCTCTCTAGTGCTAGTGGATGTCCTTGTACCACAAATTATTTTATGTTTGGTAGTGGAATAAGATGCGGATACTGTAAACGGCTGCCTTTGGAAATCCAGGGGAAACGAATAATATTGAGAGTGTAAGTCTGGCTCCTATCAAGGTCTACGATGGCTCGTGGACTGAATGGGCCCAGAGAGCTCAACACTTGATCCAGAAGAATGTGTAGGCAGAATATCGTTTAGACGAAAATGATGCTATCGTCTTTAGTCTCAAGAGTCTCCTTGTTTTCTTCACGTTGTAGATCATCCCCAGAGTTACTTCACGTAGACGATCCCCAGAGTTTCTTCACGTTGAGGATCATTGCCGAATTTCATCACGGTGGATCATCCCCAGAGTCGAACACTGCAGCCTGTGCCAATTTGGATTTGATCGCAAACGGAAACTAACCAACCACAGAAGTTCATGTCAGATGCAGAATTGACTTCAGGGTGGCAAGTGGTGTGTTGAATGTCAACGCAGGGAACGTTTGCAAGTATAGAGATCGTTTTGTGGACAAAAAATGCTGACATATCTTCTTTTGAATGCTCCTTCTAATTTAAGAGGGACTTACGGTACCCTCATCCAAATGCACTTCTTGATTGTTTCCACACCGTTGGACCATCCTAACTCTATGAAGCTGCTTTCTAGTTGGATTGATTGGGAAAATGCAGCACAAAAATCGGGAGTTCAAATAGAAGACGGGCCATTATTTAGCGGCACATTCGGACTCTCCGACAGCCACAACTCGATCTTTTTTTTGTCGAATTCAACAAATGGTACAAAGTTGACTTGTATCTCGCCAAGGTCGCAATTGCTTTCAGCTGGCAGACAACAAGATCCACATCGCATGAGGCAGTTATTTCACAGTTCCATAGACAAGGAGAATGTATCACAGTGATCGTCAAGTACATTTCTAGAACTCTTGTAATTAATTTCTAATCGATTTCCCTTCTAGGAACGGAATGGTTGTATAATCAAGACAGATAGCTGCGAGAGCAGCAAAACGGAAATTGCCCTTTCGCATGGTTCCATCCAAAACCTAATTCATGATTTCGCAGCAAAAGTTATCAGAACTTCGGACCATTTGATTTTCTCTTAAATTGACCTATCAAAACGCACAGGGCTACGGAGACCTTCGCGGAGAGATTTCACCGGTAATTAATTCCAAAGAATCAATCTGAACTTCCAACTACTGAATCCTTTTTGAAGTTCCAGGTGTCTCATTTACCAGACACCAGAGATTCGCAGTGCGAAGAGTGAGAAATACCGACTGCCTCTACTTGGAGTTCAAAAAACTCCCACATCCATTCCAAGATGAAAGCACTCAGCCTTGCTATTTCACCCAAACATTCATCCAATATGAGTGGACGTCCTTCACAAGAATAGAAAACGCTCATCTCTGATTTTATAGCCTTGTCGAGGATTCTCGTAAAAAATATGGTCCGGAGGGAGACTGCTACCAGAATATTCCCCCCAGAAAAATTATTACTGGACCTTTTCACAATAGTGTTCCTTCATGCACCCATAAATGACCGCTCCTACTACCTCAGAACCTGCTACGGCATGATGGACTATGTCTTATCGGAATACAGAATACCTATATGCATGCCACTCAACAAGGTGCGAATTCTTAATATAGTGGTTATCACCACTTCCTACTTTACAGATCACAGAATGTCCGTTATTCACACCTTCCTTAATTATTTCCATCGTGATCCCCGATATAACAGGTCGACATTCGGTCTCGACCAGATAAAAGGAGGACCAGCTCTCGTTTTCTGGAGATTCACCGATGCTGTTCTTGTCGTCATATTGTTGGTAGTTTTCCATCTTGTTTACGACATCCAGCCATTCCAGCGTCAGTTCTACGTCAACGACTTGCTGATTTCGCATCCTTTTGCCGAACACGAGCGTGTCACAAACAACCAGCTCTTCCTTTATGCGGGAGCAGTGCCCCTAGTGACCATTGCCGTGGTTTCTCTAGTGATCACCAAACCCAAGAACAAGATCTACGTCACCTACGTGTCACTCATTGGTCTCTTGTTGTCTTTGTTTATCACTAGTGTCACGACAGATATTTTGAAGAACGCTTTCGGACGTCATCGCCCAGATTTCTTGGCTCGTTGTGTTCCAAGCAAAGATGCGCCCAAGGACGTATTGGTTTACGCCGTAGATGTGTGTACAACCACCGACATAGGACGCTTAATGGACGGCTTCAGAACGACCCCGCTGGGCCACTCCAGTTTATCGTTTGCCGGGCTTCTTTACCTCCTGTACTTCTTGACTGCCCAATTAGCAGCCACAAGACCGCAGGCTGGAGCATGGAGAAGCGTGGTGGCTTTCACTCCAGTCGTTGGTGCTGCGTTGATCGCCTTGAGTCGTACGGAAGACTACAGACACCATTTTATTGATGTTTTTGTTGGTCTGGTTCTTGGATCGGTTATTGGGCTGTGGCTGTACTTTAGGTTGTTTCCAGGATTGGCCGCAGAATACTGCTATGAGCCACGGTTGCTCAGGATCAAGGAGGACATTGCAGAGCTTGCATATGCTCCGGTGGAGGAAGTGTGACTACGATCGAATAGACAAGGAGGGTTGGCCATGGACGAGGTGGTCTGAGGGAAACTTTTCATCGGAATAGAAACTTCGGCTTAATAATCCGTGACGTGATTGAATGTCATAGAATTCTGAGGGAGAATCATCAAGTCTTCAATATTCTGTGCTCTTTTTACAGGTTGATGGTCTCTCGCCAAAAGAAACGCTTCGACGATTCACTATAATGACTGAAAGTGTAGCTGCTAACTTGTAGGTAATTTCTCGCGCCTAATCCCACGCCACTTTGTGTTAATACTCACATTAAAACCATGATTGGACGATGGTGTGGGGGAACACCTCGCTGGTACTGAGGGACCTCTGACTGCCTTGCCTGTGAAAGTGTTGACGGTCCACCATCTGACACTCTTTAATTAATATCTGTCTATAGGCTTTCAATTTACGCGATATTTATTTTCACTAAAAAGTAATCGTTTCGTCGCCTCTTGAACATTTTGCACCCACTGGCCACGGAGATGATGGTTACTCTCTATGGAATTAAGAGGATGATGATTAATAGGTCAACGGAATTAAGAAGATAAGCTGACCAAAAGTTGTCAAACGCCATGACAGAGCTCATCAAATCGGCCGAAGCCTCCAATTAGCACTATTTCCGTACCCGTAAGCCTCCCAGTCCGAGATTCTACATTACTAAACATTGTGGTGCAGGAGTTTGGAGTTATATTCGCAGTTACGGCCCGATACGACAAGTCCGAAGATCTAATGTCCGACTAATTAGATGCCATACACACGTAACGACAGAACACACTTATCGACATAACACATAAATACCGGGTTCGCCGACGATTTTTTAATAATCACACAAACCAAAGAAAAACACCCAGAATGCCAGTACGTCTTCCAAACCCGGCAACCGGCCATAAAGCTCCATACAACTTAGCCCCAGGACTTCCTTTCGAGTTTCCAATGGCTGAAGGAGTCGTTGGCTCTGCTCTTGAAGTGACAGAGAAAACGCCCAAACTTTTCCACCCCTTGAAAATCAAAAATTTGGTTCTTCCAAACAGAATCGGAGTTTCGCCTATGTGCCAGTGTTCGGCTGACAACAACGAAGTCACCGACTACCACCGGATCCACTACGGAGGATTTTCAGCTCGCGGACCCGGACTTATTATGATTGAAGCCACTGCTGTTGCACCTAACGCCGGAACTTCCGTCGTTGACTTGGGTATTTGGAGGGACTCCCAAGCCGAGAAATTCAGACCGATCGTGCAATACGCACACGCCAACACTGCCAAAATTGGCATTCAGTTGGCACATGCCGGCCGCAAGTCTATGGAATCGCCAATGTATCAGTATTTGGAGAATTGGGATCCCAGAGGGAATAAGGACGAGCTTGTGGCCCCTTCTGCCATCGCCTACAGACCAGGCGGCAGAATTCCCACACCTAGAGAGTTGACTGTGGCCGACATTCACACTTTAGTCGAGCGTTTTGGTGCCGCTGCCAAAAGAGCTGTAGATGTCGGTTTTGACTGTGTGGAGATCCACGCTGCTCACGGCTACTTGATCAACGAATTCATGTCGTCTCACTCCAACAAGAGAACGGATGAATATGGCGGCTCTTTTGAGAACAGAATCCGGTTTTTGTTGGAGGTTATCGATTCCGTCAAGGCTAACATTCCAGAAGATTACCCACTTTTCTTGAGATTGAGCGCAAGCGAGTTGCATGACTCCAATCCTGACGCATGGACGGTAGATGACTCTGTCAAATTGGCCCCAATTGTTGTGGATCACGGTGTCGATTTTATTGACATCTCATCCGGAGGAAATGACTCGGGTGCCGATAGACCCAATAAAGTGTTTGGAATGTATGCGGAATATGCCAGAAAAGTCAAGGAGGCCGTGGGTGACCAAGTGGCTGTGTCTTGCGTGGGAAAAATGCATGATCCAGTAAAGATCAATGAGTTGATCGAGGAGGGCGCAATTGACTTTGCATTGGTAGGCTCTCCATTTTTGGCTAACCAAGGGTTGGTGATTGAGTGGGCAAAGATTATGGGTGTGGAAATCCATAATGCCGCTCAATTGTGGCCATTGAGGCCCAAATTTTTTGAGATGATTCAGTACATCAACGAGTCCAAAGCCAGGGCTGAGAAAGTTGGAATGTGAATAGAAATAGAGATTTGATTTTTGGTTGCAAAGCTCATGCAGAGTTAATGTACGGGTGTTTTGAGCTTGGTGTAAGATTTTAATGGGGAGGTGTACGGGTGTACATGAAATGGCTGGTTGGATGCAACATGAATTTGTGGCCATTTGCAACGTCGTTTGGATACATAACTCATGTTCATTTCCAAATGAGTAGTTTGTGGTGAAGGTAAATCACCGTCTTTCTTCCAGACCGATCAGCTGAAGGCAATGCAAATAGCAAGGGGTGGTAGGTTAGGCCAATGGATGGTAACCTTAATTAAATAAAGTAACAGTGAAACTGCGAATGGCTCATTAAATCAGTTATCTTTTGCAGTGTTACTGATTGGACTGGGGGAGGACAGTGTACATAGCGCTCTAAATACAAGTCTCGATCGAGGTTTCGTACGAGGTTCCACTCATTTACAGCTTGAAGATACTTGCGATTGGCGTAATTCGGCAAAGTTCTCTCTGTTTATTAAGGTCACTTCAGAGATGAAAGGAAGCGTATGAAAAAGTAGCAGTAGTAATAAGCTGTGCGAATCGTCCTAATTAGATATATGGTACTTCAACATGTGATTGCCCTTGGTTACCTAATAATGAGAAATTCAATACAATTAGGAGAGCTAAGATTACTTTAATTGTATTATCTCTTGTATATTTGGATTGAAGTATCTTAGCGATCAGAGTTTCCTGCTTTAGTTCGGTTGATGGTGCCAGCCCGATGAAGATGTATTGGTGTTTCCCGTGCACGCAAAGCAACAGTCAACAATACATTAAACCAGGATCCTGAAACTCGCCATTACTTAATGATTGCTAAATGTGCTTGAAAGAAAGTTATAAATACTTAAGCAGTTTACGGATGAACCTCTCATGATTCGGTGCCTTTACAAATGAAATGAAAACCGCGAAAATGAAGATACGAAAGTGAATGATAAGATAACAAAACAGGTGATGCATGAACTATTGTTGGCGGACAAACGAATTTACGAAGTGCAGGCAAGTGGTTATTGCGATGTACGGCTGCGACTTATTCTCCAATTTCCGACTATCAGATAACCAAAAGAAATGTATATATCCTTCCCCTCCATAGATTCCATTTCCATTTTTCATTTATCATTTATCAATTATCATTCTTCATTTTTCTTTATCTTTTCCTCCATTTTTCCTGCCTTCTTGCCGTTCTTGTCTTGTCTCATGTCCTACTGCCTAATCCGGCAATCTTCATGTGATATTCGCACCAGAGGGACATATAATAACATTACGAGACATTGCAACAAATAATTCCACCACAAAACATTCCTGAAAAAGCATCCTCCACCCTTCGTGCACGCCCTTCCCCCTTTTCCCCTTTTATTTCCCCTTTTTGGTTTTCGAACCCCCCCACGTCACGTCCCGTTCTCATCTCACTATCGTAGTCCAACTCCAGCTTATATGCACCACCTATCACCATTTCTGTTCCCTCGAGACTCTTTCCATTCTACCTACATCCCCAGCTCCATTTCGCGAGCTAACCAGCTGAAACCCCCAAAACCCCTTTTGTGTCCATGGCTCAGCTGATATACTGCATCTTGTCGGGTGGTTCCGTGCATTGTGTCCCCGTAACGGTGTTCAATGGCACGGCTTCCTCCCAGCCGCCAGAGTTCGCCAGAAAACCCGCTGTCAACACCAACTCCGACCTGGCGGCTTCTCCGCTCGTGCTGCTGCCGGTACTAATCAAAATTAAAAACAAAAATCTTCTATATACGCTTAACAACCCGCTGTTGTCTGACCTTGAGTCGGATGCTCATGCCACCAACGACAGCAGACGTTTGAGCGCTACTTCGCAAGACGATGAGGCATGGGATCTGCCTCCGCCGGTGCCCCTGACGTTGAGTGTGCCGCCGGTGATCCAATTAGGGCGTCAGTTGTCGAATGAGCTCGATGTTCAAAACGCCGACTTTAGCGATTTGGACGGCCTTGTGAATGGTGTCTCCGATACCAATGATTCTGCCAATACCCACACGCGGCCAGCCACGGTGTTGAAGCTCAACATTGGCGCCGCTGACCTGGATCACCCGCTGCAGGCGGACATTCTGTCCATATTGAACCAGTACCTCACCCATGCCATCTACTTGCCCCAGTACGCCGTGGATCTCCAGACAAATCTCGACAGCGATTACACGCAGATCAAGTCGTTGCTCACCAAGGTGTTTCCTTCATGGACATCGGATATTGTAGTCAATCAACTCACAGGAGGCATCACGAACATGCTTTTGCTGTGCACTCACACTCCGTCGCAGGAAACGCTACTAATGCGTGTTTACGGTCAGGGAACCAACCTTATCATCGACCGTCACCGAGAATTTGTGTCGCAACTTGTGCTCAACTCGCTCAAGTTGGCTCCACCAATCCACGCCCGGTTCTCTAATGGACTCATATACGGCTTTCTTCCTGGGAGATCCTTGGAGCCCAAGGAGCTAAGCAACCCTTTCCTATACCCGTTGATTGCTCAGCAGTTGGGCAATTGGCATAACCAGGTTGACTGCAATTACATCGAGGACGGCGTGGAGAAGCTCAGAAAGTATACGGCAAACTTGAAGAAGCAGTATCAACTCACGACTGAGATCCAGAAACCCTTGAAGCGCGAGAAAAAGGTTAAAAGGATTATCAGCAATGTCTGGGACCTCATCGACGACTGGATCCTGATTGTTCCCACCAACAAGGCTCTTGTCAACATCTTCAAGACAAACTTGAATGATGATACCATCACGGAAGAGAATGTCCGAGAAGTCATCCACAAAGAGTTCAAATGGCTCAAGAGCACCCTCAACCGTGTCACCAAGTCGTCAGTGGTCGTGTCCCATTGCGACTTATTATCGGGAAATATCATTGTCCCCGAATCTGAAGAGTTTGCTTCGAAAATCGAAAAGGGAGTTTCTGGCGCCGCTCTCTCTCCGCTTAATGAAAATCCAATCCAATTCATCGATTACGAATACATGCTTCCGGCACCTCGGGCATTCGATATCGCCAACCATTTTGCAGAATGGCAGGGCTTTAATTGCGACCGTTCGGCAATCCCAGAACCTTCCATAAACAACCCAGTTATGGTAAATTGGTGCAAAGGTTATCTCAACAATAACAATGCTTCGGAACAGGAACTTTTGGGTTTGATTAATGAAATCGAATCCTACTATGGTATGCCTGGATTCTACTGGGGCATCTGGGCAATGATTCAAAGCGAACTTTCAAATATCGATTTCAACTACGCCGAATACAGTGAGCTTCGCTTGGAAGAGTACTGGAACTGGAAGAAAATTTACCTCGCGAAGAACCTCTGACCATATTTATAGATCTAACCTATTGCTATAGATTCTAATCCTCTTCTCACCTTTGAAGATCCACTATGGTAGTCTTATCCGTCTTGGGTGAATGCAAAATTGCCCACGGTGTGCCCTTCGATGCTTCCTTATTGAGAGCGTCGTGGATGGCACTAGCGTAGGACTTCGGTATCTTGTTATTGGTAAAGAACAACTTCTTGAACCATTCCTCTAGTGGAACTTGAACCGACGTTGTCAGAATCATGTCGAGCACAGAATCGCTCAGATCCACGGTGATAATTGGAGCTTTAGCCAATTGTTTCATCATGTTGGACGATGCCAACTTGGAGTCGTTTTCGAGTTCCCATTTCTCCTTTTTATTATTCTTTCTTCCCCGAGGAGCAGCGTTGGGAACCACGATGACTTTTTGATCGATGTCAACATTGAAGAGCGGCTCTCCAATTCCTGTTTGATCATTTCCAGTGTCTCCAGAGTTTTCTCCACTATTTCCGGTGGACTCAGCCAATAACGACTCGTTGTTTTCATTGTTTCTCTCTTCAATTTCATTGCTCAAGTGGTCCAACAACTCGAAGTAGTCCACATCAGTTTCCCTGTTCATGCTGATATTCTTCACTCGAATAGGCTTAAACAGACCCTTCTTGCCCTTCTTACGTGATGAGTTCGGCTGCCTCAAATGAACAATCCAATTAGAGCCGTCTTCCAATGCTTTGTGTAAATTGTTTTCCTGGAATGACGGAATGTGCCAGTCACAACTTATTTTCCGAGCCCACATCTGGCTTAGCAATTCATATCCGGAATCTCTGATGATCGACTCCTCCAGACTTGTGAGCAATACATCGCACCTCACCTTTCTCCATTTTCCTATTGGTGTTGGTGCTCCACTAGTAGTGTTGGCTCGTTTCAATGTGTTCTTCATCAACCAGAAAAGCATGGTCGTTGTCAATTGGAATCCGACGCCATGTGGAGTCCTGGACTTTGAGAGACCGTCATTAGAAAGAGAATCAATCAAGTTGTCATACCGGCCACCAGTAGCAACTCTCGAAAACTTTCTGTTCTTGTCGATCCTATGAATTGCTTGAAACATAAAACATCCATCGTAGTACTTGGCGTTGTAATTGCTCAAGGGACAAAATGTCACTTTTGACTTCACTCCGAACTTCTTGACGACATCCAAGATATCCTTGATGTTGTTGATAGCTCGCTCGACCTTCGCCAAAAGAGGCGAATCCACCATAATTTTCTTCAACTTCTGCATGGCCCTTTCTGGTTCCACCGTGAAATTGAATACATCAATGAGATCCTTGACAACAGTGTGCTGGATCTTGAAGTCATTCCGTAAGTAACCCTTGATCTCGTCAGCTCCTCTTTCAATACCCAACTGTGACAAAACGCCCATGAGCTCGTATCTTCTGGGCTCTGAGATGGTGTGAGACCGTCCAAAGGCAAAGTCAATCACGCTGTTCAAAATATCCGAGTGGTTGATGATGATAAACGTCTGAGCGTTTTTGGTCTTGAAACATGGAAATGTGCTCAATACCTCATCGACTGCCTTGATGCATTCAGCAGTATTTGACGTGAGGCTAAGCCGATTGTGAGAAAAAATATCGAAGGAAACAGCATAGTACTTATCTGGCTTCCCGACTCCTCTCAAGTTCGGGCGGTAGACAAAACCATGTCTGTACAACTTCATAACCTCCATCTTGTGGCGACTCAAGTGACGGGCAGTTGGGAGAACCAAATCGTAGCTCAACGTCAACACCGAACCACTTCTATCGAGCAATTCGTAGACCAATTTCTTCGACTGAGCCAGCAGCTTTGGAAGCAATGAGCTACCTTCGTAATCCTCAACTCCTCCATGGTTATCAAAAATTCTCGAGAGCTCATGAAGTGTTTGACTCAAAACTAAGTAATCATTGCTCGTATTCTCGAGGATTTCACTGTGGGAATACTTCCCCACATTTTCAAACATTAAATCTTGCGCCAACAGATATGGTTGATTGAACAACGTTTCTCTCACCTGCTGCTGCCAAGGGGATGCAGGGTCGGCCAAAGATTTGAGTGCTTCCTTGATAATGATATCTTGATGCTCAAGAGGAATCAATCCACTCTGCAAGAGTTCCATTGCCCCTGGTCGTCTGTGAGGGTCATGGTCCAATAGTCTACGAATAATCCTCTTTTCTGTTGGTTTGCGAGATTCAGCAAATCCCGATGGGAACTTGACATCAGCCAAGCGCAAGTCGTTAAGGATCATAGCACGCTCCATTCCAGTGCCTAGCTGATAGCACATCTCGAAGAAAATGACTCCTAAAGAGTACATGTCGATCTTTTCGTCGTACTCTCCAGAAGCAACTTCATTGGCTGTATAGAAGAACGTTCCCACCACAGTGGAGAGATCCTTGTTTGCTTTAGAAGTGACTTGGTTATTCGTCAGAACAGCAGAAGAAAACTGTGAGTTCTTTGCAAGACCAAAGTCTCCCACCTTGATATTATTGGATTTGTCAATGAAAATGTTTGTGGGCTTCAAGTCTCGATGGATAAACCCAGAACTGTGAATGTAAGATACCGCCTCCAAGATCTGCCTGAACAATCTCCAGTATTCACTGGGATTTGCTGGAAGGCCCCGTTCGATAAGATTGAGCAACGTATTGTTTTCACAGAACTCCATCTGGATGTATAAAATAGACTTCCCTTCCACCCTGTTGTGGTTTCTTGCTTTTGAAACAACATTTCTCGGTGCAGAAGATTCGTCTGTGATGCTCTCAGATATTTCCTCGGTATCATCATCCTCATCGTCTTCATCATCATCTTCATCTTCTTCGTCTTTGCTGGCGCTATCTTCCTCGCTGTCGCTATTTGCAAAAACAATTCTGTCGTCGAAATCGCTGTCATCGTAGTCAAGCAGCGGATCAATAGAATTCTTAAAGTAATCCACTTGAAAAGAACTGTCGTGACTTTTCAAAAAGGACGTCGACCGCAAGTTACTCTCAAACTCTTCATCGTCATCCGACGAATAGCTTTCTTCCTCATCCGAAGAGGCCACGGCACTATTAACCTTGCTGAGAGAGTCAGGAAGCTCCTCGACCCAACACCCATAGTATCGAACAATGTATTGGTGATTCAACCGGGCCAAGGATAGCACCTCCGACAAGAGTGTCTCCAACTTGTCAGAACGGTGCTTAATTTTCTTGATGGCGTAAAAAGTGCCCTCCATTCTATTGCGGACTTTTACGACTTCACCAAAGCCGCCTTTTCCAAGCTTGCCCACCTCCTCGAACTCTCTCTCGTATCGAGATTGCTGACCGTTTCCTGCCGAAACATTATCATTGGAGTAGAATGGGCTTTGGTAATTGTTGTTATTGGAATTCCTTCTCTTGGAAACCTGAGAGACTGCCAAGTTTCGTCTGGCAGCATCTAGGGTGGAAGTCTGGTATTTGGACGAACCAATAGGCTCGCGCTTGAGACGACTCTGAAGTTCGGCAGTTGACTGGTTCGTGCTATAGTCTAAAGCCTTCGAAGCTTCCGCCCATCGAGACTTGAGTCCTTGCATGTTCATCTCTATTCCAGACCGGAGAAATTTGAGGGCGTTGAGCTCCAAAAGACTCAGGCGTCTGGACGACTTGGGCTGAAGCATCTTGGTGAGGAGGTCATAGACTCGTTCAGCGTCTTCTTCTAGGCCGGGGAATGCATTGACATTGAATCCAGAGAAGAATTCTTCTGGTGTATGATACTCGGTAGTGAGAACATCGTAGCTAAACATCACTCTCATGAACAACACTCCGAGCTCCCAGATATCGGTCCTGATGTATCCGCCAGAAGGGTCAGGATCGACCCACGCCTTTGGAATGAATTTGTAGATAAATTCGTCGCCATTGGAATTGTACGAATTCACCATTCGTAGTAATGTGTATCCGTAAGCCGGATGGCAGAGCTTTAATGTCTTAATATGGCGCTGGGTCAGATCCTCCAGGTCATTTTCACAAACAAGTACACTCAATGGACATATTAGGTGGTGACATAGACCGCTATCGTGCATGTGCTCCAAGGCTGGAAGCAACTGGATCAACCAATTGCGTGCAAGACCCCAATGAATGAAATCGGCGGTGCTGAGTATATCGTCAAGGGACTGCAGCACCACAGGCATTTCCGTTAGTAGTCGAATGGTCCATTTGGATGAGAAATGCGCATGCTGATCAATTTGGAAACCAAACACCTTGAGGACAGACAGCGAGCTCAAGGCCATGACCTGCTCAAGCTCCAACTCCAAGGCACGAATCTCGGCCTTGCCGTCGCTTGTCAGCCAACGATGATTGTCCAAGTTGATCACGGTGAGAAGATATGAGACATCGAGATTTCTGTCGTCAAACTTCTTCTGCAAGTCTGGCGGAAGATACGGCTTGACAATAAATTGGGTGCCCACTTCCAGCAAGATATCGTGTGTGTGTGCACGAATAAAGCCTTGGACAGCCTTAAACTGGAACCGAGAGTTACTCTTGGGCACATCTCCCCAGAGAATATTCGCAAACTCAAATAGTTGGCCGGACACCAACTTGGGCACAAGCGGATGGTCAGAAACGTCGACAGCTGCGTCCATTGCATTGCTCGAGTGGTCATACTGCGAGCTGCCGTAGTCATCTTTCATTTGGAGCATCTGGGCATTGGCTTCCTGTGTTTGTCGCTGTTTGGCCAGCTGTTCTTTCCTCTGCACCTCCTTTTCGTGCTGCTCGAGCAAATTCCGTTCGTTCTCGAGCCGCTTCGCTCTTTCCTCTTCGAGCGAGAGCACCTGCTCGGTCGTTTGTTGGAAATCGTCGAGCAATTCTTTCACGTCCATTATGATGGTGAAACACACCTCTTCCCCGGCATACTCCTTCAAGACGTCTGCAATCTTGGCGTCAATCTTTGCAAGGCTCGCCTTGAGCAAATTTTTAGGTTCCACCACCTTCACGAGCGGCAGCAGAACGGGATAAGTTGCCGTGAGTTGGATATCTAGAACCAACGAAACAACCGGCCGATCGGGATTTTCCTGCGACAGAAGCGCCACCTGGAAGTGCGGGCTGGCCTTCTTGTTCCATACTGTGCTGGAAGAGGTAATATCTGTGAAGATGTCGCCGTAGATGGATTCGAGAGACTCGATTTCGTCCCGTTGGCGAGCTTCGCAGTCTGCCATGGATTAGTGAGGCCAAAAAAATTTTATATTCTTGACGCTAGTGGAGGGAGATTGAAAGTCAATTGATAGGATGCTTAGACTGGACAGAAGTCTTGAGCTAAAGTAGTGAGGTAAAGCTAAAGTAGTGAGGTGGTGCAGAGAGATTGTAGTGAGATTGTGCAGAGAGATTGTAACGATATTTAGATCCTCATACAGGACCTCAGCTCTGCTTGAGAGAGAAGTGGGAACGTACAATATTTCTCAGTTCGGAAAAGGCATTTGGTAACAGTCAATCATTAGATCTGTTAGTTAACTCTTGAGAAATAGTATTCTTAATTAGTTATCCGAGAAGACTGGCGTAAAACCCTAGGTATATGCGTAATTGTAGTGAATCAGATGTCAGTGCATGAGTCACTGTCTATCCAATTATTCACGGGAGATGAATCTAACCCATGAATATTCACTGAGCCGTTATGATGGTGCTATGCCCTTAGACTGCACCACAACTTGACCAAGAGTGTGTATTCTCAATTGAGATCGAGTAGTGAGATGGATGTAGTATGCATTCCATGATCAACTTTGTAGCAGCCATCTTTTGACATCAGACGGAGTGGCGCCACAATTGCTGGAAAAAATACGGCATTCAGCTCAAAATAGCCCCATATACACATTCGCTGCTCTCTAACTATGCCGCCGGTCGATCACATCCAGCCCGGCCCAGATACTATACGTATTCTTCTCACTACAGATAATCATGTTGGATATCTCGAAAACGACCCCGTGCGGGGCGACGACTCGTGGAAAACGTTCCAGGAAGTGACGTACTTAGCCAAAGCTCATGATGTCGACATGCTCGTGCAAGGCGGCGACTTGTTTCATGTGACAAAGCCGCTGAAGAAGTCGCTTTACCATGTCATTCAGTCGCTTAGGCTCAATTGCCTCGGAGATCGGCCCTGCGAGTTGGAATTGCTCAGCGACCCCGCGTTGGCGCTCCGATCGGGTGAAATAGTCAATTACGAGGACCCCAACTTGAACGTGGCCGTGCCGGTGTTTGCCATTTCGGGAAACCACGACGATGCCACCGGAGAAGGCATGCTTTCGCCATTGGACGTGATGGCGGCCACTGGATTGGTCAACTACTTTGGCCAGATCCCACAGTCCGATAAAATCAAGGTGACGCCGCTCTTGTTCCAGAAAGGAACTTCCAAGTTGGCACTCTATGGCATTAACAATATGAGGGACGAGAGACTCCAGCGGATCATGAGGAACGGCGACGTGACGTTCCAGCGGCCAAAGGACCACTCGGACTTCTTCAGTCTCATGTGCATTCACCAGAACCATTTCAGACATACTATGACCTCGTATGTGCCCGAAGACTTTCTTCCGTCGTTTCTCGACTTTGTGCTCTGGGGCCACGAGCACGAATGCATTCCTTTTCCTCAGTATAACCCAACCACAGGATTTGACACTCTTCAAGCGGGGTCCACGGTGGCCACGTCGCTCAGCGAGGGAGAAACGGCTCCAAAACACGTATTCCTATTGGATATCAAGGGGAAAGAGTATCTGATCACGCCAATTGCGCTCCAGTCCGTCAGGCCGTTTGTGATGAAGGACGTCTCGTTGGCCAGGGAGAATTTCGTCGAGGGTCCGGCTTCTAAAGCTGACATCCAGACGTTTTTGACGCAACTGGTGGAATCTCTCATTGAAGATGCGAAAAGAGAACATGAGCTGACTGGTGCTACTGATACGGATATTCTCCCGCTTGTCAGGTTGCGTGTTGACCACACGGGTGACTACGAGGTCGAGAATTCCCGTCGGTTCTCGAACAAATTTGTGGGAAAGATAGCCAATGTGAACGACATCCTCCTTTACCACAAGAAGAGAACAACAAAGCAAGAAAGCCAGCCGAAGCTTCTGGAGCCTACTGTGGACTCAGACAACTCGCTGAAAGTGTCCATTCAGCAACTTCTCAAACAGGTTCTTGGCGAGTCCAATCTCTATTTGATACCTGAAGATGGAATGTTTGACGTTACAAAGAGATTCATTGAGCAGGAAGACAAGCAGATTTTCAACGATTACGTGGAAAAAACCATCGAGAACTCGGCCAAGGCATTGCTTGATGTTAATATCGATGAGGAAGAGTTCCATGTTGGCGACGAAGGAAATGTGAAAAGATCGTTCAGGCAGTTGTTGAATAAGCTTCGCATGGACTCGCAAAGAGAACCAATCGCAAAACAATCTACGTGGGACGACTCTACAGCACCGCCTGCTAAAGCTGCTGCCAAGTCCAAGAGCATCTTGCTATCGGATGACGACTTTGAAGATGTTGGCGAGAAGAAATCAAAACCTACGAGAAAAAAAGCCATGAAACAAGTTGAAATTAATAGTGACTCGGATGTCCAGATGGAAGAGCCCGAGCCTCGCAAGAATCGCAAGTCTCCAGCCAGAAGAAAGCCACCCAAATCTGCTGAGATCGTTAGCGATGCCTCAGAAGACGACTACGAGGCTGCACCAAAGGCGAAGACACGAAAAGCTCCAGTCAAACGGCCTACAAAGGCTAAGGCCCCCGTTCGCAAGAAAAACGAAGACGATCTGGGGTCAATGCTCGATGATATTCTCCGCCTAGCAGGGTAAAACTCAGAGACAACATGATATTCTATGTACAGCTAATCAAACGAGGCTGCCTCCTCAATGAGATTGTCCATGTCGAAGTGGGTGCTTCCCTGTGTGAAAGCGTTCAACAAGGCCAACTTTCTGGCGGATCCACTGGACTCGGTCAACCCACCATAGAATCGTTGCACGTTGAGCACCAAAAGCTGTGCCTCATCCAAGGTCAAATGCGAGTCCGTCTCCAACTGTCCATTCATCATCACTAATCCGGAGTCATCCACCAATTCCTGGTGGAACATGAGAGTAGTGTGAGGCTTGGCATACTCCTTGTGAAGCTTGTACTCCGCCAACGACGTCAACATGCAGTGGGTCGTATATGGGCCCACAAACGCCCATTGCACAAAATGCATCTCATAGCCCTGTCCTTCCTTGGGCAAGGGCAAGATGAAGTTTGGGTTCTTGAACGCATTTGCATAGATGTTGGCAAACTGGGTGGCATTAAGCGTTGCATGCATGGCACCTTCCTTGCTCTGGAACCGAGCTTTCCAGATGAACTGCAACTCCTTTTCTGGCAACTCGGCCATTTTGCCGACGTCAACAAACGACGAAAGGGTCTTGTATGGAGCCTGAGGCTTGGTGTTGTCGATGGGGCCTCTATCGGCTGCCAAACTCTTCTTTTTCTCTTTCAACTTCTCTGCCTGTTTCTGTTCGAATTCATCGAGTTCTTTGAGCGGGTCCAAGGCGTTAAACTCGCGCTTCTTCTCATCGATTTCATCTTTCAACTTGGTTTTCAACTCATCCACCGAACTTAGCCCCAAGGTCTCGGCTTTCTTCTGGAGCTTTTCCAAGTACTGCTCATAGGCAGCGGAGGGCTTGGTTGCGAAGAAACGAACACTTCTCGATGTGGCCGCGAGTCTGGGGAGGTATCTTAACATTGGAGTAGTCTGGAGATTGAAGTACAGTGGGAGATATATGTAGGAGGGTGAGATGGAGAACAAAAGTTGTGGGAGGTGTCAAAATATGGAGCAAGGGGAAGAAGATGGAAAAAATGTGTGTAAATAGGGAGAAAGGAGAGCGGAGAGTATATTGGGAGTACGATACTATGTGAATTCGGGGGTATTCAACTATTTCTTTGCCTGAATGTGTTGAATATGTGATCACAATATGCAGTGTTAGACAAAGCATCCGACTTACACTAATAGTACTAGTGCACCCCAACCGCATTTGAAAACGATCCAACATCAGACAAGAGTGAATTAGACGAATCCGTCACGAGATTGGCTCATGTGAAATTTGTAAATGTCCACAACATAAGTACTTTTCTGAAGAAGTGCCACAAAACCCTACATGAGCATCTACTACAATAAAAGAGGTCACACAGACCCCCAAAATTCTGTCGTAGCGTCTATTGGCACATAAAACCAGGAAACCATAACATCCCATATCCCTCTTACTCCCCATCCTACTTTTTCTCCGGCTCCGGCAACTCCGTGCCCACCGGCTCCTTCTGGTCATTTTCCGGAGCATCTTTAGCATGATGACCAATAGTGGACCGCAACGATTCCGGAATATCTTCAAACGCCAAATCGTCGGTTGTAGTAGCCACCGACTCACCCTTGGCCTTCAAAATGTCCTCTAAGTTAACGTTGTTGTCCCTGAAGATCTTCAAATTGTCTGCTATCAAATGTCGATTCTTGCACCCAGGACACTGGATGAGTACTGTGCCCGTCTGGTAGGCCTGTTTTGAAAATGTGTGGGAGGATCTGGTGTCACACTTGTTGCATGTAAAGGCGATCATGAGCTGTGGTTGTTCCCCTTTCAACGTGGCTGTCTTGTCGGAAGAATTGTGTCTGACTGGAGAAAATGTAGAAAATGGAGAGAGAACCCGAGAGAATTGCACTGCACTGGCCAATCCAGGGCGAGGCCGGCAAAGTACGCTGGCGAGGGCAGATGTGGGCAATTGGCGCAGAGAACGCACTAGCTGGCGAAACATGGCAGTGAAGTGGACGGTTTTTTTGTAGATCAGTATGCAACAGAACAAATGATGGCAGATGAGTGAGTAGCTTTTCCTGCACCAAGCCATTCTGGAAACGTCTACTGCGAGCAGGTACTTTTGTATGAGTGCTGCGATGAACTCTTCCTGCTATAGAAACTTCCGATGTATGTTGGGATACGTAAGTGGTTCTGCTTAGCACCTCATTTTCCGTTTCTCATTTTTCTGTTTCACACTTCTTTCTGCTTCTCACTTCTTTTGATGTCTCATTATTTCTGTTTCTCACTTCTTCTCGCTCATTTCTTCGGTCTCACTTCTTCTGTTTCTCACTTCTTTTCGCTCATTTCTTCCTTCTCACTTCTTCTGTCTCACCTCTTCCGATATCTCACCTCTTCCCATGTCTCACTTCTTCTTAAACTGCTTCCTTCTCAACTTCTCTGCCTTCTTATCAACCAAAGAAATTCCCCACGTATCCTCTTCCTTCGGTGCCGCAGGTGTGAGTCCTTGGCCCCATAGCCCATTGCTGGTCACCACAGGCTTCACAGGAGGAATTTCCTTGCGTGTGGATTTTTTCGTAAGTGAAGGAAATTTATCTTCAGAGAGGTTGGCAGAAGCTGCTCTCGGAACCGGCAGCTGCACACGAGACAGACCGCGGGAACTCGATACGGAAGTAGTGGATGACACGCTGGAACTTCCGAGCACCGGTAGGCTAGACTCGGACGGTGCCCGCGAGGTGTTCTCCAAATAACTCGGCCTGTAGGAAGAATCGCCTTGGAAATTGTTGATTGTCACCTTTGGTTTCGGTGCCGGAGCTGACTTCTTCAATACGGTGTATCTGACGGGGCCGTTCTTTACTACTGGTGTAGTGGATCGGCTGGGTTTGGAGAGAGCGGGGAAAAGCTCTTCTCTAGACTTCCTGGCCACACCAGAGCCCCACGAGGAGTTGGAAATTGACAGCGACAGGCCATTTCCCAAAATAGGGAAGTTCTGTCCAACAGTAGGGGCTGTCGCGGTTGGATTGAGTCTATTATAGGCCACTTCTAGCTGGGTTCTCTGGTCAGAGTACTCTGGGTACAACTCGGTAAGCTCGTAGATCAAAAGCGATATATCCAGGCCCTCGGACGTGAAGAGCCCTTTGTACTCGTCCACAAGCTGTTCTGCTGTCAACTTGCGCAGCTTGAACTGGTTGTTGAGTTGGTTGAATTTTGTAATGGCCCCGGCGTCGTAGTTGAGATAATGTTTGGCTCTTTCCTCAAATCTGCGCTTCTTAGTGTCTCTAGAGTCTGAATCGTTTTGCTGGGAAGTTTTCCGTGGAAACGTCAGGAGCTGCGACTGGAAATGCGACAGGGTGGCGCCAATCACCACTCGACCGTTCTGACCCGTGAGACCGCCGTGCTCCTTGAGCATATGAGCCGTCAAATCAAGATCTTCTCGGAAAACTACAAATCGCTTCTCCACACACGATGGAACCGGACACACATAATGGGCCGTACGGAAATGATTGTACAAGTCGTCGTAGTCGCGGTAGTAGTCATGCGTGGCATACCTGTCCTGGTCACAGATGAAGCAGCGCTCGTGTCTATCACGAATATGGACATTGAGCTCGTCCTCGGAATAGAACCGCTTGTTTTTGCAGAAACGACACCGCGGATGGCCCGTAAATCCTTCGCTGTCGCCTTCATTGAGATGTGTTTGGAGCTGCTTCTGCGTGTAGAGCTTCAACTCACACACAAAGGCCTTTTTGTGGGCAGCACAGATGTCACAAAATTGTCGTTGGTGCACTGCCTTGGTGTGGGCGCTGAGCTCGCCAAACTTGGCAAATGTCTCATCACATGCGGGACAGCTCATTTGGAGCAACTTTTCTGTATCGTCGTAGACGTATTGTGCTGTGAAATGGACGCCGTTTTTGTCGTCCAGAATCGCTCTGGATTTGTCATAGAAATCATCATAACGTGAGTCGTCCACAGTGGCCTGTTCGGTGAAGATCACATCGTCGTGTTCAGTCCGACACACCAAACAAGTTTTCTTGCCGTAAAGCGCTCTTTGGCGGAAACAGCAGAGATGACAAGTGACGTTGTTGCATGGAGAGACTGCGGAATACTTGATTGGTTCGGCGCAGATGATGCACACATGGTCTAGATCTAGCGACGAGGAATTCTTTGGTTTGCTAATACGACCAGATGTCTGGCCCGATCGGCCCGCGTTTTTGTCTCTGGTACGACGGGGTCCAGACATTAGATAGTGAGTAGAGATGAAAAAATTCTGTGCGCAGTAGATTATGTAGGTAACGGTGATGATTTGAATATTGTGCCCGGAGGTTAGAATTAGTAAGATTTGAAGCGAATTGATGACTACGCTTGGGGTTTGAAGTATTTGAGTGAATTTCTTTGGACGCTTCTAGATTATTCAAATTGTGGCATCTTGTATTTTGCTGTTTCAGTTTTGACGATAGTTGAGCGCATGGTTAGGTGAAATTCCGAATCGATCTCGGACGAATCTTGGAGATTGGTTATGGGAGGGTAAAATTGTGGAGAGTCTGAGACGTAAAGTTTGCGATGTTGGGCACCAATCAAAGATTTGTGTGACTTGCTATCGGCAAAGTCCTTCGGAATAAACAAAACGATGATGGTTTTTGATGGTGTGGTAGACAGCCCAGTCATTTCTTTGAGAATTGGTGAGACAAGAGATCAGAAAATTGGTGCGATAAGAGAGAAGGAATGAATCGAAAGGGGGAAATTGGAGAGAGGTCGGAGACGAAAGTGTGAAACAAGCACAAACACAGAATTCTAGACAAAGTCGATGACACTATGGATGTAATAGCTTACAGTGTGTCGCGCAATCTATTACAATGGATGCTAAATATGTTTCAAATCATTGCATGCTGATCCATGTGGCTTCGTGTTTTCTGCTGAAGGTGACAGTGAACGGGTTGAAGTCATCCCAAGCGAAGAACCTAGGGTCCCAAAATCTAGGTGGGGCTCATTATCAGCCATGGATCAATTGAAGGAAATCGTTTTGTAACTAAGAAAAAGAAAAGATGGCTTGCACAGGCAGATGATTTCCTAGTGAAATAATGACATATAAATAATTGGATGCTGCTACTTAACATGGGGTAGCCCAGAAAATTTCAAGAGATTCCTTCTTTTCTTCTTTAGAGTTGGTGGACTCTTTTATTCAGAATGAGAGTATTAGCTTGCCAGTCTCGTTGTGTCCCCAAATTTCCAATAAGAATACTACTAAGCTTTAGTACGCTTAGTACCTGCTAGAAGAGTCACTGCCCAGATTATGAATCAAATCCTCTTTTATGACGACAAAACTCACTTTCGATTATTCTCCCGAAATCTGGCTAAGTTCTGTCAACTGAAGACTGCACGTTTCCACCGCTATGTAGATTTGGCTGCGAAAGCACGAAATTAAGCGGAGATTACGACCCAGAGAGCGAGCTCAACAACCTAGAAGGATCATTGGAAGATCAATCTTGACTCTCTATTCACAATTGATTTGTCATTTCCTCGTTCTACTTCTCTTAGAAATACCTTCACCTGTCAAATTTCACCAGATAAAAATAGCAGTGCGTGAGATATTTTGTACTCCTGATCTAGAACAAGCTCTACAGATATATCTGACACGAGCTCACATATTCATAGATAAAATAGTCTACAGGGGAAAGTTTGTATTACCTAAGATTGACCTATCCCGTACTTATCAAGAAGTCGTTTTGGATATAGATTCTATTTGGTGATGAAGAAGTTGAGAGGCACTTGAAAACAGTAGAAAACTTGAGATTTGAGAAAGTTGCTCATGGATGCCTACAAATAGATGCCCACTTGTGTTGGCTCCTTCTCATACATAACTTTCTAAAAGGACTCACCTCCAGTACATTATACCTCCAATTAATGACTTCTTTGTGGAAATCCAGCAGGTTCTTTCTCGGCCTTGTGACGGCCATTCTATCAATAGTAGGATATCTACACAACCAACAACAATTGTGGACCAGAGCGTAAATTTGGTAATTATTTCTCGTTGGTATTCTGCGTCAACTTGAGCGAATAAGTTCAGCCCGTGTGATCTCACCTAATATCGGTGGAAACATTGGAGTATCAAGAAAAAACGTATTTAACAGCTGCGGACGCTTTTGTAAAAAAGGCCCAAGTTGATTCGGATATACGATTGCACATCAAGCTGTTTGGCAAACCATACGGATTCGCCAGCTTCCATCTGGAGTATAGTAAATCTGGGCTACCTGGATTTTGGAGTTCGGAATACTGGTTGTCACATCAAAGAAGAATAGAAGAGGAAGCCGCAGTTGGTGTTCAATAATTTGAGATAGTTCACCGGGCTACAAAATTGTTGGTAGTGTTGGGATAAAGTAAAGAGAAAGACTCTTGTAAGAACCATTCGTACTGTATTCATAAATTGGACATCCCGATACACTTTATCAGCAAAGGAATGGGTAATTTCGACAGCGTCCATAAACAAAATCGCTCATCATATTGTAAGATATTTTTGATTGGTAGTCACTTTTTTTCATTCTGGTCGGTCGTTTTTTAAAATTGGGCATTGTCCCACTATTCCAGTATGCCTATTGTCCGTCTGCTTCAGATTTTCTACTTTCCCAATCATTTTGTCCAGTACAATTTCTCTGTTACAGCATTCCATGGAAGTAGAACATTAACATTAGAATAGTGAAGGAATACCTACTACCTAGGAAATCACACATATGTGTTTGCTTTGAGAACTCGAGTGTGTCACTGATCGCTGAAGGCCGTACTGGGCCATAGAAGAGAACGAAACAGCAAATCCAGAGAAAACTATCGTATGAATCGTTTCACAGATACACTCAAAATTTCTAACTACCCAAATCGCAGTCATGTGGTCGTAATTTCACACACAAACACATCCACCAGAAACCAACATCGGAACCCATCAGAACCCATCAGAACAGACAACCAAAAAAAAATCCAAAAAGTGTACAAAAGCCTAACCTGAACGACATTTCCTCATCTTCCTCTTCACATCCCGTACCTCGACATTTCTCTCTATATCATAACCTTATCTCCACATCACTTTCCACTATCTACACTACCAATTGCTACCACCAACATGCAACTATTCAACGCTTCAGCCACCCTCAACGCCTCGCGCTTGCTCTACAACCCGACGCTCTGTCTTCCTCATGTGACAGTCAAGTCCTTCGACAATCTCCCCATCCCGTTGCGGATTCCCGGCCACAACGTCGAAATCAAAGGCATTGTGTTGGACAAAGATAACTGCTTTGCCAAGGACCACGACGATAAGGTTTGGCCGGCGTATGCCGAGACATGGAAACAGCTCCAGGACGCCTACCCAAAGGAGCGGTTGCTTATCGTGTCTAATTCTGCGGGGACCAACGACGATGCCGACTATGCCCAAGCTAAAAAGCTTGAAAATGAAACGGGAATCACCGTTCTCCGTCACCCTACAAAGAAGCCTGGGTGTCACGAAGAGATCATGTCATATTTCTCCGAGCAGGGGATCACCAAGCCCAGCGAGATCGCCGTGGTGGGGGATCGTCTCTTCACGGACATGCTCATGGCCAACATGATGGGAGCGTGGGCCATTTGGCTCAGCGAGGGAGTGGAGTTGTCGGACAAGATGTTTCCCAAGTTGGAGCGCATGTTGTACGACAAAATGGTGGCGTCAAAGGACGATCCGTTCATCCCACCGACCCCACAGTAGAAGTTTCTAGAATAAGTGGGAGTCTAGTGGAGGTTGAAGAGTAAACTGGCCAAGGATGTTATATGAATCTATTTCTTATTTATTAAACGATTGAATGATGCCTTCAACTATATTTTTCGTTTCTCTGTCTTTATTATCTTCTCTATATTATATTCAATTAGCTCTCTCTAATCTCATTTACCCACCGCAGACTTGATCGAAGTCACAGGAATCAAGTCCTCTCTCTTCTCCAATCCGCCACGAGCAAGCTCCTCGTCGCTTCCAAAAGCAGCCTGTGCTTTCATTCTGGCAAACTCCTCCTTCTCGGCCTGCACCACTGCCATCGTCTTGTGCAAGTTTCTGAAGTGAATAAAGAAGGCAATGGCAAACACAAATCCGGCCACAGCAGTGCCGATAAACGTTCTCACCAAAAGTGGGTCGACAAGAGCAGCGGTCAAGGCCTCACCAATGGCAGCAGAGATGGCAGACGTGAAAAGGAACAATGCCAACACCAAACCCTTCATCTGTGGAGGAGAACGAGTATAGGCCAATTCATAGGCAGTAGTGTTGGCAAAACATTCGCCGGCAGCACCCAAAACGTACAAAATAACTTCCCACCAGCCATTAACATTGGACACAGTGTCACAGGTACTTGCGTAGTTTCCACATGGCGAAGTTTTGTAGACAAAGTGTTGAAGAATGGCTGCGACAATCTGCGACGAGGCACTCAAAAGGAAACCAAAAGTGATTCTCCAGGTGGGATGGAAGGGAATCTTGTACTTTCTCAACATTGGGTAAATCAAGTAGTCCAAGATAGGAATCAACACGATAATCGTCAATGGGTTGAAGTTGTTGTACAAATCGTTGGGAATACCCTTGGTGATCATGGCACCAGCCTGAGCATTCTCAGCGTTTCCGATACCTCCGTCGGTCAAGTTGAAAATAGGAAAGTACAAAAAGATCTTGCACGACTCAACAGTCTGCTTGATGTCCAAAACCCACTGGTCGTCCCAGCTGATGGAGATCTGCTTCTTTTCCTTGTACCATTTCTCTCCGCGAGCCATCATAACTGATGGTCTAGCGTACTGCCACAAAGTGCCCTTTCTGTATCTGGAGAACCAGTTGCCTCTGAACGTGACTCTGAACACTCTCCAGGCATTGGAAAGCACCGAACCTTGTGGTTTTTCCTTGGTAAGCCTTGGTTGCAAATACAATAAAACGATCGGCACAATAAGGTACATAATGATCGGCACAAAGAATGCGAGCCAAAAGCCGACTCTTCTCTCACAGTAGGAAGTGGCCAACTGGAAAAATGCACCGATGTTGATGGCCCAGTAAAAGATCAACGTCATTCTCTCCAAAGTCTTTTGACGATCGACAATCACCTTTTCGCCTGAAGGTAACACCTTCACCACGTCCTGCTTGAACTCGTATTGGTCCATAAGCAACGGCAAGAGATTAGGCTTGATGAAACCGGTTCCGATGGCCAAAGTGATAATCGCAATGACAGTGGGAGCCAACGCCTTTCCGCCAGCAATGACCGAAGGGATAGCAGCAATGATAAAGAACACATGGGCGAAGAATCCGGCAATGACACCGATCCAGATGGCCTTGAACTTACCCAACTTGGTATCGGCGATAAAACCACCGTACAATGGCACCACGTATGCCAAAAACGTCAACAACAACGTGAAGGCAGACGAGGTGGTGATGCCCAATCCTAAAGCTCCGGCATTCTGCGAAGAGGTCTTGGACACTGGGGCACCAGTGGTACTTCCAGGAGGCAATGGTCTCTGGATGAAATTGGCCAAGATACCTTGCACACCGTAGTAGGAGCCTCTCTCTGCCAATTCGGTAAGACAAATCAAGTAGGCGGCATATGGAGCATGGCCAAGAACACGACGAAGGTTCTCGGACTCGTCGAGAGTGGGTCTTCTCAACCCTCTAGGGTTGTGCTCATCGACGTACTCGGTGAAGTAGTTCGATGGGTCCTCGAAGTCGTAGTTCTCATTGCTGTGGACTGACATGTCACTGGAAATCTGACTTCCCATTGCAACCTGGTTCTCGGAGGCCACCTGTTTCTCCAGGAGGACAGGCATGTTGTCCAGAACGTCTTTGCTGGCCATAATAATTCTACAGTGTGTTATCGAGGGAAATTCTCCACATTTTATTCCCAGAGCAAGATTTAGATGTGGTTGTCCTCGGCACCAGGTGCCTACTTCCCATCCATTGTACGGCTGCGAAATGGCATCAAATGCTTATCTGTGCCACTTGGCTCACTTGTGGCGTTTGACACGCCAAATGATGTTACATTAATTTTCGGTTCCAATTTTTTTTTCCCTATTCCTTTTCTGATCTCCTCTATTGTCTTTTTTTCCATCTTCGTATTGTGTTCTTCTTCTGTCACCTTGTGTTGGTGTCGGTTCTCGTTTTCCGATAGCCAGTGGGGCTACTGCGCGACCCGCATCTGCAGCCCGTATCATTCCACATTCTCGTCCTCACGAGACTCACTGTGCTATTGTCCGGTCAAAAATCGTCCGCGGCACAGGGCAACGTTCCCGGGGTTTCCAGCCAATAATACTTGCCCTAAAAAATCGTGGCGGCGATAAGATGTCTGGTGCCGTAATATTGCTTTAGGCAGGGCTCTTTTTTTTTTTTGCGTCTCGATCTTATCAGCGGACCGCACAGCAATTCTGGGTTGTTATCTACCGCGGCTTTTTGAGGCATTCTTCGGGTTTCTGGTTTAACGTCTTCTCCCGAGTTGAGCCGTTGCCCAGATCTATCTTGGCTCTGTATCTTACTCTATGATAGAGGTATTGGACTAATTTGTTGCCAAGGCTCTCAGAATGTGTCAAAACTTTCGAGTGGCATTCGCTACTGCGGGAGTGTCTCAAATTGACAAGAAAATGCGAAAGTGGACACAGGACCACGCTGATCTTTTATTGCTTTCTACTTAACCAATATTGCTCTTTACAGGGATTTTGCTTGTTGTCGCTGATATCGGAGATCCGCATTTTCTTTCGACAACAGATTAACGTTAATGGAAGGTTATTTCCAACTCTCAGTAATATCGGATGTCCGGCACACCCCACCACAGGTCAGCCCTCTTACTGAACGGCATTTTGTAGATAAGAATCCCTCGGCTCAAATCCTACACATACACCACATCTTTGATCACATAATTTTGCATTCATTATTAGAAATATGCCATCCACAACGTATCTGCAGCCGCAAGGTTGTGTGGATTGACTGCCTGCGCAATCATCTCCAATACGCTTTGGGTGCTGACTCCAGATCCAGACGAACTGTGCGCCATCGAAAGCACCCTCTTGATTATCAATTCCACATTTATCATGACGATCTCCCGAAGTTGGCTATCTTGTGGAATTGGGCGTGGAGGATCCTGTTGCGTGCACCACGAAATCACCTCGTCTCGTACAAACAATGTAAGGTATTGCTCCAAGTCCGACTTTGGTTCCGTCAACGCCCGAGCAATCACAAGAACGTAGACTGCCAAAATCCCCTCGAGCCCCGACTCTCCGATCAATTTCTGAATGTTGGGGGTCAAACGGAACGGCACCATCTCTGCATTGTAAAACAATGGAGCAGGTCTTCCCCCGCTCGAGCCGTCCAAAGACGCATTCTTGCTTGCAATCTTACAAGGCAACATGTCTGATGTCCACACGTCACCCGAGCCCCTGTTCACATGAATTTTCTGTGGCTGTCTGGTGTTCACGCACATCATGTAGGTGGTGAAGATGAACGATGCGTATTGCGATGTGAATTGTTTGCGGAAGAGCCAGAAGTCTTCGAAGTTAGGATAGAGATCAACGAAGTAGTTCTTCAACACTGTTGAAGGAACCAATTCCGTTTGAATTGCACTCAAAATTTCAACCCGAATACTCATGATGTCTGGCTTAGGCAAGCGAGGATCAAAGGCAGCGCGCAATCTCTCAATAGTATAGATGAAAGGCTCGTCACGGTCTTTTCCGTTACGGAAACAGAAGTCCTCGTAGATCTTTTGCATGCTGATGTCTCTTGCATCGTCATTGATAATTCTGATATGCGGAGACAAAGGTACAGCAATCGGAAGTGTGAATTGGATATTCCGGCGACGAGTTTCAACCTTCTTAGACAACGTATCATCAAAGATACGGAACAACTGGAAGAGACATTCTTCACGGCGACAGTGTCTGGCAGCAGGGAATTGGACAGCAAAGGAGTGCAAGCTTCCATTGTTACCGCGGATTTTCATTCTCTTGTAACAAGCGTTTGTACCGCGAGCCAAATCAATGGTTGGCAAGAATCTCTCGATCTTCACAAAGTGTGTGTTGTTGTCCTTATTCAACAAGTACTGACCGGGAACCTCGATGTCCTCAAACTTCTGGTGGTGGAACTCACTCAAGTGTGGACACAAATTCTCCAAGTTCACTTCAGTGAATCTCCTGTCAAGCTTATCTTCAAGACGGTCTCTCCATTTTCTCAACTTCACAATGTACGTTTCCAAGTTTGGCTTTCCAATCACCAAATCCTTTTCGAACTCGGCGCGGATCAGCTTAGGGAGTACGGTTTCCGCAAATCTCGTGATGTTAACTTCTGTGACAGGAGGCAATTTGGCATCTTCACGAGGGTTTCCAAGTCTATTAAGATACTGGATACCATCGTTCAACAAAGCAACTGCTAATCTATAAGCGTCCTCATCGGCAGTGCACTTAAATCTCTGATTGATCTGATCAACCAAAGATTCCAACGAGAGTGCAAGTAATGGGTATGCTGTTTTCAATATACCCATAATCTCTTCCACATATTCCCATGAGCGATGAATGGCAGCTGCAGCTGGAGGAAGCTTAGAATCAGAAGCAGGTTTGGTATTTGCTCCGTTTCCTGGCTTACCGTCACCGCTTGGCTTGCCTGATGAATTATCGTCCTTAGCGTCCTTGTCATCCTCCACCATGCCATCGTTTTCATCTGATCCATCTCCATTTTCAGAAGCATCTTTAGGATCAACAGCTGGCGGAGAAGCACTAGAAGTCTTGTGTCTCGAAATCTCCATGGATTGGCGCTGCTTAGCAGCGAAGTCTTCCTTCGTGGTCCTGAGCTGGAAGTGCAACGCTTGTGGGTAGCTTTTAGCGATTCTAATAAGAATTTGTCTCACGAGTTTAGCTTCCTTGTATGACAAAGATGTCAACAACTGGGGAATAAACGTAATCCAGTACCACACTGGCACTTCTCCTCTGAAATTTTCAAATGCCTGGGCCAAAGTGCCAGAAGCATCGTCCAAACTGATCAACCAAAGAATTCTTGCAAGCAACTTACGAGTCTTTCCGTTCTTGTAAAGACCAGCAGCCTGTAAATAACAACTAATAGCATTGTTCGCATAGACCAAATCGTTGGGGTTTTCTTTGAATCTCTTGTCGTTGAAACTTCCCCATTCAGCCCAAGCCTTTGGTAAGTTGAGATCGATCTGGACCGATGTGGCAAATGCCTTATTAGCCTCATCCTTCTGATTGAGCTTGCTCAAAAACATACCCTTTAAGGTAAAAAATTCAGCCTTCTGCTGCGTGGCGAAGTATACTAAGTTAGTGTTTCTGATAACATCAAGACCAGTGTTGAGCTCGTTAGGGTTCTGGTAGTGACATTTTACCTGCTCCTTCAACTTCAAGAACGCTTCTTGAATTTCAATATTAGGAAGCTGGTAAATCTTGGTAAGCTGGTTGATACAGACGTCTGCCATGTTATGTTTTCTGGCAACGTTTGCGAATCTGTTGATCACCCAGGCAATTTCATGGAATCCTCTGTAGGCGTATGAATTTGCGTTACCATCAGAATTAGTTTGCTGCAAAATTGGAATGAATGGCATGTAGACCTTGTTGATGACTTGGAAAGCATGCTGTCTCCAGGTTACAAGATCATTCCAAATGTTGATGTCATCCCAACTATTTGGCAACCTCTCTCTCCAAACTTGCAAAACACGTTTGAGTTCTTGCGACTTGACGTCTAAGTTTTGAGCATTCGTGGAAACAAGGCTAGAGTAAACTTGGCTGGCCTCCATGAATTCAACATATTGCTGGAAAGTGTGGAGCAAAGGAATGTGGGCGTTGCCAAATCTCTGGGGAAGCCCGTGCCATTTTCTAAGAGCCAATTGAATACCCTCATCACAGAGCCTTGAGAGCTCCTGTAAAGTTTCCTTTTCCTGTCCAAATCCTTGCAAACAGAGGAATGTCTCAAACACTTGTCTTCGTGGCGTTGGAACATCCATAACACTCTTAACGGTCTGCTCAAGGGTCTCTCTGTCTGCATTCCAGTCTGCCACTCTCCATCCGCATTCAAGCAAGAGGTCAGAGAATCCTTCATGTTTGGCAAGCTCGGTAAGAATGTCCCAGTGCTGCAACTTCTCAGCACACAAAATCCAATGGTCCTCCCAGAGTGCGTACTCAGACTGACCATATGGCAAAGCACCACTTCTTGCTTTAATTTGTGCAGTTTCATACAACTGCTGTGCCTTGTCCCACATACCAATTTGTTCATAGGACAATGCAGAAATGGTCTCTGAATACTTTGCACGTCTTCTCCAGAGACCATAAAACATATCGTCTTCCTTCAAGGTAGCATATATCTTAGCCAATGCGTCTTGCGTCACCTCGTGAACTTCAGCATTACCATTAATGGACAGACTCTCGATGTTCTCGAGAATATGGATACCCTGCGACCAAGCATCAAAGTTTGATGCCAAACATTCAACAGCGAACGGAGGAAGTTGGAGTTCGTCACATCTGGACACACCTTCCATCAAGGACTGAATCACATTTGGCCTAGAATCAATTTGTCTTGTGTGGTAATCCTTTGACAAGAGAATAACCATACAGCGAGTGAAATCCAAATGCTCCGAACGAGGAACAGACTTGAAGGCAATTGGGAACACACAAGACCACATACGGTGAACCGTCTCGCTGCTCTGATAGAACATGTCAATTAATGGTTCGAGGATTGCACCAGCGTTGATATCAGAGATATCACTCAAGAACTGATTGTGATCTTTCAACAACTTGGCGAGATCGGTACTCACACCATCCATGTCCATATCTTTGGGCTCATATGGGAAGGTGGTCAAAGGAGGCAATTTGTTTTCCTCAGAAATCAACTGAAGCTTTTCGTCCATGTTGAATGCACCAAAGAGAAGCTGGAGGCCCTGGTTCAACCACGGGTAATCAGCCAAAAACTCCCAGTTCTGTTCCCTGATCACGTAGTAGAGACGCTTGCTGATATCTTTTTCCAAACTGTTATTCAAAATCGACATAAGCTTGCGGCGAACAGACACTTCGGAAGAGCGAGTTCCCACTAAAAACGGTTGCTCCATGCGCACAGTCAACTCAGTGCAACTGAATGTGACGTCTTCAAAAATATCAACAATGATCTTGTAGAACTCCTTAGATAACGCGGGTTCTCCACGGATCTCAAAAATCATCATCTTCGCCAAAATTGCAGCCTTCTCCTTCGTTGTAGGGAAGAGATCAGTCCGTGAAAACACCCAAGACTTGACAATCTTGATGATCTTTTCCAAGATGTCCTTGTCTAAAGATCTCTCGATCAATTGAGCAAGAAGAGACAAGAAGATTCTTCTTTGATCGCCAAGATTGGAAATTCTCATCGAACACAAGTTCAAAATCTTTTCCAAGAGTTTGGTGGTCATCTTAGCCTCGTCATTTGATGTTGCTGAGTCCTTCGACTGAGCACCTTGATGAGTGATTGCAATGTGGTCCTTGCAGAGTTTGTTGAAAGTTCTCATGATCGAGGGCAATAATGAATCAAGTGTGGCTGATCTGTAATTGGCCAATGTCCATGACAATGTGACACCAGCAGCCATGGAAGTTGTATCACTCAAATCTTCTGACACAGTAGTCGTGAGCAAATTGATAAAAGTCTTTGTCTCTGACTCTTCATTATCAGGGCTCTCGACTTCCCCTTGAGTATTGATGGCCAGAAGAATAATACGCAATACTCTTTGAAGGACTTCCTGAATGTCATGATTTTCAGACTTGATACACTTCTCAAGAAGTTTGTGGAGATATCCGAGATTGGAGATGACCCAATCAGCAGGCTTCCACTCTAAAACAACTCCCAAAACTTCCAACGCATTCAAGCAATAACCCAACAAGTTAGCGGAGTTCAAATCGTTGGAAAGCAAGAATTTCTCGAAAAAGGTGATCTTCACTGATACTTCTGGCCAGTGCTGTGGACTCAAGAGATCATAAAGAATACCCAACGCCTTTTGTCCCAACTCGCTCTCAGAAGCTCTTTGAGGACTGATACAGACATATCGGATAAGGAAAGTGACGCAGGCCTCTCTTTGACCAAAGGGAATCACATAATCATCAGAAGTCGAGAAATCATTGGCGTCCTTACTGTCGCCGTTGGTTTCCGCTCCAGCGTTTTCAATCTTCTTTTGTTTCTTCAAAGCCTCTGCCTTCTTTTCCCAACTCAAAATGATTTCCGCCAAGTCAATGGCAAGCACCTGGTTTTCCAAAGCAGCATTGGCCAAGATAGTCAACTTACCCATAGCCGTAATGATATTAGAAATGAAGTGCTCTCTAGCTGGGAAGAATAAGTCAGGATGTTGATCGATGAACTGGTACACGTTCAAAACCTGTGTAACATTGAATCCATCTTCGGAAAGAACTCTTCTAGGCCACTTAAGCCAACTGTTAGGAGAATCTCCATCAACAAGCCTCAAAGACATCACCGGTGCGAGAATATCAAGCGCCTCCCTTGCCAAGTGTCTTGAATCGCTCTGGTGAGTTTTGAGAAGAGCGACAAACACCTGGGTCGCAAGCTGAGCTGGAGTATCGTAAGCAGCAATAAAATATGAAGTGGTCACGTATGCAACCTGCTTGGTAATATTGTCTTCCAACTTGATGTAGTTCCAACTAAATTTGATGATGTCCTTTCTGTACTCATTAAGCTGGCTAGAGGACCACTTAAGTAGGATGGTTGTACTTTCAAGCAAAGCGAATCTGTAAGAGTCAATTTTTCCAGAAGTTCTGTCAGTGATGATGTCGTTAGTTGATTTCCAAATGCTCTCGTTGAATTTCTGTAACCAATCAGGACCGTTTGCGAACAAGGTGTCTGCATTGCCATTCTTGTCAATTTCGTACAAAAGAGCAGAGTCAAAGACCTTCTTCAAAACAAAAATCTTAGCCTTTAATTGCGTGTCATTAGCAATAAAGTCCACACACTTGGTCATGTATAGCTGTCTGTGCTCGACATCCTGGGACTTCACAACGGTTTCGAAGATATACTCCTCAATACGGTCGTGAATCTTCAAATTCAACATGCTGAGACGATTGATTGTCTGAAAGAGGAGATTCACATCTTTTGGATTTCTCTCCATGTAATTCACAATAAGAATTTGAAGATTAGATATGGCTTGATTTGCTTGGAGATGTGTGCTCGACGTCAATGGCAACTGACCCTTGATTTCCATAAGAACTTCAACCAATTCCGATAAAGTTTCCAAAAGGGGAGACTGCTGGTCAAACCACTCAGTATCGTACTTGGAAATAGCGGCAACCAAATCCACTGTGTTAGCAAACTTGATTACTTTGACCTCGTTATCGGTCTCCCCTTTGAGATCATTCACGATTCCTTCGATTTTACCCTTGGCAACCTCACGGATTTGTACTCCGTCTTTCTCTCCAGCAAAGTATGCCAACATATTTCCTAGCTTCCTGTTTTTGTAGTGGCCAATATAGTAGTCCAAACAGTTTTCGGCAAATCTATTCAAAAACTTCAAAACCGGCAATCTGAATGGTGAATTCTGGTGACGATCCAAATGTCCTTCCAAATATTGCAAGGTATTGATGATTTCCTCCATAAACGTATAAGCCTTCGCAGGTAAAAGATGGAAAATGTTTAAAATGGCAATCACAATTTGTACGGTATGATTGTTCTCCAAATCTTGGCCTGCAATCAGACGCAACGTGTTGATTTGTGCCCAAGCCATCAAGTGATCGAGCAATTTCCTACCAATTTCAACACGGAAGTATGAAATCAACAACTCAAGAAGACGTGCCAATGCTTCAAGACCAGACACAGTCAACTTTTTATGATCAGACAAGTTCATAAGCATTGGACGAAGCCCATTTTGCAAAAGCTCTTTAGGAAGTTTAGCGCTCTCATCAAGACTGGATTTCAAGCCAAGATGTGCCGCATTGATAATCTCAGTAGACTTGTTACAAAGGGCCCTGAAGAACACACCAAGAATTCTGATTCTGGCTTCAGATAACGACCCTAAGGAGAAACCAGGCTTGGTAAGTGCTAACGAGAGCAAATTAATACACACAACACGGAGCTCAATGAGCTGTTTGGCAGTTCTGTGCTCGTATAGACGGTGGACGTTCGCAAGCGATTCATCCTCTGCATCCACTAACGCCAAAGCTTCAAGTAACAATCTGTTTAACTCATCGTTGAAAGTGGTGAACGTGTCTTCTAAGCCCAAGCAGAAGGTAATAGCGTTAATGTTACCGATTTGCATAGGGAATGGCAAAGCTCTTAAAGGCTTGCCAAAAATTGGAGTGAGCAAAAGATGCTTAGAAGGACCGATGATCGTAGCAATCGGGACACCAGTAGCATCGGATAAAACTCCCAAAGCTTCTTGAGAAACTTCTCTGACAATTGGAACTGCACTCGCAAGATCATATACCAAAGCTCCAACCAAAGTCTGGAATGGTTTCTCGAGGATAGTGTCCTTTGAAACTTCAGAGTTGCATTCCTTAAGAATGTTCAACACAAGCTTCTTGGCCATATGACGGACCTCGTACGGGGCTGTATCTGGAGTATCGCGCAAAATGAAGAAGATGGATCTGACAAGCTCGAACTGGCGCTTGAAAAACCATTTCGAAGGGATATTCAAATCCTCAAACATAGTCTTCAAACCCAACACACCTCCAAGCTTATTATGGTAATATTCACTGTAACAGCAATGAGTGAACTTGTAGAACATCGTGCGGAACAAAGGCGAGTACAAAGCATCCTCGTCAGATCCAAACATAACCACGGTGGTGCTGTATAGATGCTTGATTGTCTGAATACCCTTCTCACGGACATCTTTGTCCCAAAAGCTCAATGAATAATTGAGGGCATTGAAGAATACTGTCTCGCTGATGTACGCTTTTCCTTCCTGATCTTTGACGGAGAATGGACGATCTTTCTTAATCTTTCCAATGACGGATGTACCCAAGTGGATGAGAGTGAAATGCGTGGTGATGCTGTCGATCAATGCGCCTGCCTCTTCCTTTAATTCGGGTATTGAGTACGCGAAGAACAAACCTTCCAAAAGACGGCTGAACAACTTCTGTTGGCGATCCAATTCAGCTGCGTCCTTGATGTCGGAGGGTTCGAGCTCAGGAAAGTCCTTGAGCTCGTCTTGCTTCAAAAGATCGACTTGCTCCTTGATATATGCGGGGTAGTCCAGTGGAATAGGCGTAGTATCAATGAAGAGCTTCAAAATACTAGACAAGTACTTGAAAGCACTGATTCTGTAGTGAGTTTTTAACCGGGGATCTTCAAGTAACTTGAAAGCCGATTGCACACCAGGAGTAATAGAGAGTGGAATCCTGTTTCCCAAACCGTAAATGGAGAAAAGAGCCTTGATCTCTTGATCCAACTCGGACTGCGTTCTGAGGTCGGAGCAAGGCTTCAAGTGTTTATGATTGCGGCCACCAAGCTTACCAAGGATTCTAATTGCAGTGTGTGAATGGTGGTGATGGTAAGGCACAGGTTCCAAGTGTTTCCATAAAGCGGCCATGATGTCGTCAATAACAGGCATGATCATAGGGTCGAAGTATTCCGCCGTCAAGTTGTCCACACATAATTCGAATGTACGTAATCCCTGGCTGACAAGCTCCTGTGAACCATTTAGAGCGTAGACTAAAGGCGTGGTCAAGTAATTCAAATGTGGAACAAGCACAGATAAACGAACAGGCACAGTCAAACACAATTCCACGTAGATGTCACGCTCATATGGACGCTGGGAATTAGCAATCAATTTGTTGAGACTCTCAAGCAAGACAGGCAAAATAGGCATGATCTCCTTATACAAGTTTTCGAATCTTCCTCCACTGATACTTCTGAATAGAGTTCTCACCAAGTATGAATAGATGATAGGCTCTTCGGCCTTTGTTGAAAGCTTCAATGATTCTAAAATCAAATAGTTCAAGTGGGGGAGAATAACATTCTCATTGGCAGTGGGGAACAAGTTGACCGACATGAAACAAAGCTTGAATAAACGTATAAGAATGTTTGACTTGACCAAGTCCACCTTGTCAAGCTGATCTAACTTTGAGCGAAGGAACGACATCAAGATTCCAGAGAAATTTGCTGACGTGATCTCACTGGCCAAGAAGAATTGAGGAAGATGAAGCAATGCCGCATTCTCGAGCATGGACTCAAACATGAATGGCAATTCAGCACTAAGAATCTCATTGAATGAGGCTGGATCGATGTGGATGAAAATGGTCGCAAAGATCTCCATCAAGTCCTTCTCTTCCTTCGAAGATGTAATTGGAAGATTAGGACCGCCAGATGACAAGTCAAAGGCTTTGGGCAGAACAGCCAGTTTGGGTTTGGACACAGAGAAGAACCTCAAGCAGCTGATGCCGCCTCTGAAGAGACTGCGGAGGATAGTGACTTCCTCAAGAGATGTCAATTTTGCCGAGTCATTCCACTTATCGTAGTTCACAACTTGCCCAGGGTTCTTGGGGTCCTGTTGAGGCTGTGGGGGGACTGGGGGGTTGCAGTTCTTCAATCCAAAGATGACGGATTTGAGGAATGTCATTAGTGTTCTGAACAAGTATCTGGCATCCTTCAACAAGTCTGAATTGTTGTTGGAAGACGAGATTGATATAGGCGAGAGCTCTTCAACACTGAACATATCATCAGGAAGGTCGAGATTTTGCACCTCTTCTGTCTCTGTGTCAACTTCCATCAGGTCAGTGTCTTTGTGGTCTTCGCCAAGTTCTTCGGACACCTTGGCATTAGGAATCTCTGGTGCTTTGGATCTATAGCGCTCCACGGCACTTTCAGCATCTTCCTCTTTGATCTTTCTCTTCTCTTCAAATTGCTGGTGTTTTTTGAGAATGTAGTCATACTTTCTATTGAGACTGTGAAACCTTTTCGCGTACGAGTCGATGATGATCATGAATAACTGTCTTCCTTCAAGTTTGTTTGGCAATTTCATAATTCTTTCCACTAAGTTGAGTAAAAGCTTTGCGCTCATGATCTGGACTGTCAAGGCAAGCGAATCGTCTTTCAAAAGATCACAATAAATTTGAACAGTAGACCATATTTGTTTTGGTGTGAGCTCATTGCGCACGTTATGGATGAAGTCGGCAACCGTAGAATAGGCCAATGGCCGAAGCGTCTCAAACGCCGTTAAGCCGTGACCGATAAGGATCTTTTCGTCAAAGAGAAACTCGATTTTTGACACAAACTGCGATCTAAATGGAGTGGAAAGAATGTGACGAGTAGCGTGAAGGAGCTCTTTGCGAGCAATGGAAAGTTCTGCGGGACAGTCCTGGAGCAATCTGATGATTACATCTGGAACCACTTTGGCCAGAGACTGCGGAAGATGGTGGGTGGCGTATCCTCGGATGAAAACGTATGCCAAAAACGAGGCAGCCTTGACCTGGCCCAAAATGAACTCGGAGTATGCCTGTCTGTTGATGATTTGGGGCAGGATGGCTGTGACCGATGTGGAGGTCTTCAAGTGCTCCTCACGGAACTCTTTCTGTTGTTTCACCTGCAAAAGCAAGATGTGAATGATTTTCGGCAAGAAAATCGGTAGTGAAGTCTGCACAAGCGTCTTGTATGACGAATATAACGACACCATAGTGATCGGACACTCCGCCAAGGTCTTGAACGAATACATGGCCTTGCTGAGGGTTTTCGAGCTGTTGGAGTCCTCGACAAATGGCCCAGCCTCCTTCTGTTCCTCCGCCAGAGCCTGCTGGCTCTCGGAAAACACATTCTTCACGGTTTCGTCCATGTTGTCATACACTTTGTTGATGATTTCAACAAACGGATCCACCTTGTCTTGCAAGGTTGTCTTGTAGGCCTTATGCAAAGACGTGATGATCTTCATGCAGAGGACACCGTTGTCTTCGTTTTCGAGCTCCAAAATCCTTGTCAAGGTGACCAAAATCTCTTCCGCATAGGGCTGGAACGTCTCGGTCATAATAGACCGGTGGATGATTTCAAGCACCAGGTTACGCAACTTATGTTCTGGGCTGCTGCTGTTGAATGCGATAGGAACATCGTCCAATTTCTGCATGAAAATCGGCACCATATTCTTCAAAAAGTACTCATACTCTGCTGCTCCATTGAAGGCTCCAATCATGTCTAGAAGCTCCAGGAAAACCGACTGCAGCTCCTTGTAGTCGTTTCCGGCGTCATTTAGACGCACGACAAACGTGTCGAGCTGCTGCGTATAGTTCATTTGGAAGACTCTAGGAAGCAATTGGGAGTATTAGTATAATAAGCTGGAGACAGCGAGTCGCGGTGGAAAAAGTGGGAACTTGTAGTGAGAGAATGGGCTTGAGGCACGTGATATCGGAGTGATGTTTGGTCACGTGTCAAAGGTGCGAATGCAGTGCGGCAGTGTGGCACTCCAATGTGCACCCTAGTTTGGTAGTATGGCAGTTGATTCAGTGTGTTGACTTTCGTGTTTTGGCGGCGTTGTGTTGATGAAATCTTGGGGTTGGATGAGAAGGCATGGTTTCCTTTTTTAGACTTTCTTTAGTAATTTCTGTTTCGATCTTCTTTCACTATCAGCTTATTAGTCAAAATTTCTTGAATTCGCGTACACTGGATCAACCATTTAGATTCTTAAGGTCTGGCTTCGGGTTCAAACTTTATGTTCTGGGCTCATCTTCTACCACGTTCACGAAAATGTTGATTTCTCTCATACCTCTTTCTCTTCGCATCCTCATCCACCTCTCAACTCGTCAACCACCGTTCACACCCCCCTCAAATCTTCTCGTTATTGTCTTTCGTTGCAGAGTGCCAACATGAGAATCCTATTCCAAGTGTCGCCACTGACAAAAACAGAAATGCCGTCCACGTCATTGCCTCGGCCCTTCCGCCTCGACTTGCAGTTATGAGCCCCATGGAACTAACTTCAACGAGCTTTACTGTCGTCAGCACTGTCTGATGCTGAAGCATCGCTCCTAATCCCCACAAAAGAACCGTCAACACTCCAAGACCAAGTGTCACTCGGCGAACAAAGAGCTTAGCTGGAACGAGCGGAATAGCGAGCCAGAGAATGAGAACGATCAACGAAAGGCTCATGATAATGCAGCAAATAAGAATCCGAGGATTGCACACATCCGATAGTGCGCTGGAAACGTCTGTAAGACTGATCGTTCCTTCTTCAAGAGCAACGCTCGACGACGAATAAAGAGCAGTCAGATTGTGAGCTGCCACGCACTCCATCGTCGAATCCAGATTCACGCACATGGCTAAATATCCTGCTCTCAAGGTTATATCAGGCAAAGTCTGGTCTTGCGAGAAGCCAGCGGTCTCATTAAACAGTAACTTCAAAAGGTAAACCAGCGAGTACGTCAGGGAAGGTAAATAGCATCCAACTAGCAAGAAGGATAATAGGAAAGCGGCGATGATCACTGACACAAGATTCAAGTATCTAGTTGCAAGCGATAAAAACATAATGGTGGAGATTGAAAAATAGGAAGAAAAAAGCCCGAAAAATATTGAAAGGTCTACCCATATATGACAGTGTTTACCTGTTTCAATATGAAAACGAACTGGTCTTGGAAGTGCCACAATCTGGGTTCTGTGTCATTTTCGCAGCCAATTTGTGTAGAGTTTGAGGAGAGTGTACGAATGCGGAGAACGGAGAAGGAATGCGAGACCGAGAACAACAAGGGCCCAACCTTGGCCAAGAAAATTTCTAACTCATCTATTTGCGATACAAGTGCCACAAGCCAATCACTGCGAGGCGCACAATGAGAACGGTGGTGATCAAAACAACAAATGGAGCAGTCACCTCAAACGGGCTCCGTAACTTGAAATCTGCACTCACGGTCTTGGAGTTTACGTTTTCCGGCTCCGCAAAAGTACCTGTCTTGTAATACTTGTCCAAGAGCTTGTCCTTTTCGTACCACACCTGGAATAGCCACTCCTCGAACTTGCTTTGCACCTCAGGAGCCACCGTGTCGATATCAACGGAATCATCGTCTCCAAGAGGAATATCCTTAATATTCCACGCGCGAATATGGTAGTTCACTGACGAAGGTCCGTAGCCTAACAAATAGAATGCTTTAAGCGTGAACACGTCTTCTCCGTAATCCTCCGGTCTAAGCCCACCGTAGCCACATGCAACATCATACACTACCTCACAAGTACCACGCAACAGCCTCAACATCAAGAAAATGCCTCTCACTCTCGGAAGCAAAACATGCTTGAGAAGAGGACGCTGCAAGTTGGTAACAAACTTATCTGATCTCTCTCTCGTGTGTGGAGATTTCACTGTTCCCTCAGGGTAGATAATTACCTGGTACGGCCAGATCTTCTTGTTCGGATGATCACCCTTAGGCCATTGAGCCACACCAGGTAAAGTTACATTGGTGGAAGAAACGCATCTGACTCCGGACGCCGGACCCATTCCCCGGGCATCCGCATCTATCTCTAACAATTGGTTGGTCAACTTAACTTTATCGGTCTCCCACTTTCTAGACAAGAAAAGGAACTTGAACCTCTTCATTCCGGGTCCAAGAACCGGGACTTCGCCCAAAGCTGCTTTCAACACGATGTACACGGAGTCCGCAAAGCGGCCGGTGTATGTCAAGAACCATATGAATAACCAGTCGGTGTAGATTTGGTGATTGGCGATCCACACACTGTTGGGTGAAATGATGCTTGAGAGATTGCCACTTGCATCCACTTTGAAGCTGTTCGACTTGGGCAATTCATCGGTGTTGTATGTTACAATCACTTTGGACGGATTGATGATGGAGGTCAAAAACGCGAGCAACGTAAGAAAATGCAACTTAGTCAAGTTGACAATCAGATGGTATAACCGGGGCTGCGACTTCAACAACAAGGTTGCAGCAATTTGTGTGAATCGGATGCTAAGCACTCCCACAATAAAAAAAACGATACAGAACGGAGTTCTGATGGCCACTACGGGCCACGAGTGGCGAGATAGCAATGGCATCGGGACCAATTTGTACTACTGTAAACCCTTCGAGTTTATTTCAGAACCGAGAAACGACCACTACGCCGGGGGAAGAATTGGCAGACAATGTTGGGCCGATGACTAGCGATCTGGGGTAGTGGCGTCTCTTGTCTGCAGGTCCCGATCTCCACCAAGAGTGTGATGATCGGCCGTCTATTTATACTGCGCGAACGAGTGGCTGCAAATAAATAGCAAGAACTATAAATTCTGGGTAATTCTCTCATTTTGAACTCAGTTGTTTTCTAATAATTTGTCTGTTTTTTGGGTAGTTGAGACCTCCAGTCACTTCTTGGCAACAATCACATACCTGGCGGTCAATTTGAAGTAGGTACCATATGATTTTCCTTATCTGTATTCCCCTATTGTAGTATTAAATATATCGCTGTACTTGGATTGGGGTCAAAGAATTTGTACTTCATCCCCTCATGGTGATAGAAGTTATCGGAATCTTGTTGAAATATTGCCGATGGTCCTGCACTCAACTGAACCTTGAAGTCTATGGACTACCGTCCAAGGTCATACTTTCAGATCATAAAATTTATTCCACCTTAATAATAACGACGATCTGCATAATTTAGATTGAAAAAGGGAACATTGAACGTGCAGAAGACGGTGAATGGAGTCGCAAGTCGTGCGAGTATGTTAGACGTTAGATTATTGCATGTGGGAATTATTTTTTACTTATCGCTCACAATGACGGATTTTTGACTGCCCATGTCAGTGAAAGGCCACATTGTTGCCAAACATAGCTTAGGCTCAAAGTCGAGATTTCTTCACAGGTTATGAATGTGAGTCACTGCTCGGCGTTTGTTGGAGCGGTTCGGCAATCCCGAAAATTCTCCACCGAGTTCAAGTGAGAGCCGCATGGTCTCATAACCATACTGTGACATTTCGCTTACTTAAGAAGTGAATCACCCAAATGTCTGATTTCTTCCCCAACCATGTCAGCTCCAGATTCTCTAACAAGTTCGGTTGCCGACTTGCTGCTTGATTTGGGATCGGAGCACGAGCATCAGCCTGTTGCAAAGACATATGAGGACACAGGGAGTCTACATTTGAATAGAACTACAGATTCTGGCACCAGACCTGAGCAGTTGGAAGAAATAGTTGGCACCAAGTCCAAGGTCTCGGTAGCGCCCACCACGGTATCTCACAGGGTTCCTGTATCACAAAGAAGGGGCCCGTTGGCATTTCTCACGGTAATTCCGGAGCTCGACGATGCCAGAAATTATAGCCGTTGGAAAAAGCTTATCATTGTCTGTGTTGTGGCTTTTGCAGGCACCACCGGACCGATGGGCACTTCTATCATGTTGCCGGCCGTGGACGATATGGCCAAGGACCTCAAATCCACAATTTCCATGGTTAACGTGTCTGTGGGAGTATATCTCTTATCAATGGGCATCTTCCCAATGTGGTGGTCGAACTTCTCCGAGAAGCATGGTCGTCGAATGGTTTATGTATTCTCATTTGCTTTCTTTTTTGCAATGTCCATTGGTTCTGCTTTGGCTCCTACCATTTCGTCTCTCATTGTGTTGAGACTACTAACTGGTGTTGGTTCATCAGCTGTCCAAGCATGTGGTGCTGCAACTGTTGCTGATTTATATGTAATAGAGGAGCGTGGAACTGCATTGGGTATCTTCTACTTGGGACCTCTTTTGGGCCCATTCATGTCTCCCATTGTTGGTGGTGCCGTTTCCGAGGCTTGGGGCTGGCGTGCAACTATGTGGGTGATGGTTATTTTTTGCGGAGTCAATGTGTTTCTGATTCTTTTCTTTCTCCCCGAAACGCTTAGGTCAGAGGATAGTATGGAGCAAATCCGGCAGAGGTTGAAAGAACAAAATGAAGAGAAGAATGAAATCATGGACGACAACCAGCTCGAACGACTTGCAACTGGCCTATCACAGAGCTCGTCAAAGCGGAGACAAGTATTAAACGATGAAACTCCAATGGATTTGGTTACTCCGTCACTTCTGAGACCCGCAACTAACACCTCCATGTACTCCAGAAGGGTTCAAGAGTACGAAATGACGATGGCTGAATCACATGACCAGAAAGACCATTCGAGATGGAGTCATATTCTCTATGACTACATTATTCGCCCAGCACACTCAATAGTGCTACTTGGGTATCCACCTGTTGCCCTTGTTATCTCATTTTCAGCACTCTCGTTTATGGGAATCTACTTTTTCAACATTTCCATCACGAATTCCTATAGCGCTGCACCATATAATTTCAGTTCAGTTATTTTGGGATTGATGTATATTCCCAACTCCATTACTTACGTCATTGCATCTATTTTTGGTGGCCGATGGAACGACCGACTTATTCGTCTGAGTGCATCACGAAATAACGGTGAAATGATTCCCGAGTCTCGAATTTCTTGGAATATTGTGTTGGCTGTATCTTTATATCCGCCGGCATGTTTAATATTTGGTTGGTGCTTAGACAAAGGAGAATTCTGGTTGACACCGTTGATCGGAACAGCATTGTATGGATTCGCATCCATGCTTGTAATTGGTGTGACCTTAACATACCTCATTGATATCTTGCCAGGCAAAGGTGCCACAGGCGTGGCTCTTAATAACTTGGTGAGACAGATTCTAGCGGCCATTGCCACTTTTGTGACTGAACCGATCGTTAAGGCATTGTCGGTAGGGGTGTTATTCTCCATTTACTTGGGAGTGATCATGCTCGCTTCGTTAACCATGTTGTATTTGAAGCGCAGAGGTGGCGCCCTCCGCCAAAAGTACGATGTTTTCGATTATTATGCCATGCTTTGAGGCAACGGGAGACACTAGCTTTGAGGCAATCCTTTGAGACTCTAGCTTTGGGACAATCCTTTGGGACAATCCTTTGGGACAATCCTTTGAGACAACTGCTTTCAGACAACTGCTTTCAGACAATAGCTTTGAGACAATTGCATGGAATCTATTCAAGATATGTATGTTCTTATTCATTACTCTTTATGAGCATACGCTGCCATTGAGCGACACTCAAGAAGTCCATCAAATAAGTAATCCATATTGAGGCCCTCCTTTTTGAGCTGACCGAGTTGAGGCACAATCACGCCAACAAGCTCCTTGTAGTACTTCGGATCCTTGACTTGCCATTCGTTAGAGACCTTCGCTAGCAAAGTCCCTGCGGCGTGTCCTTCAATCGATTCCACAAGTTGAGTAAGCTGGCTCACGCACCAGGTTACAAACCCACTGGAGTCGGTCGAGCCGTCCCTTTGCATAATGGGCTCGATACATGATTTGTGGATGCTCACAGTTCTTTTGACGATCAGCACATAGATGATGGTCAAATTGGTAAGATAGTTCACAATGTCCACCCTGGTAGATCCATAGGCGTTGGAGATGAACTTCCCAATTGTTTGCGATAGATGATTCGACATTGCGTCAAGAAAGACCGTGATTCCTTCCTCCAACTTGTTGAAACTCAAATAGTATTCGATAATATCACCAATATCCTGCGCCAGGAGCCCCGCTATGTTGTGGTGCAACACAAACTGAAGTCCCTGCTTCACCTTTACTCGTCTGGTGTTTATTTTGATCTTCACCACATCCACAAGAAGACGGAGCTCTTCCGTGGCGGTATTTTCGGGCTTGGCGAGTGAAATCCGTTCCACCACCTCTGCAACTTTAGTGTCAATGTGGTTGAGAAGCCCTACGGCACTCATGTACTCGTTGTGGGCCAAATGGACATCCACCTCGTCGAGCTTGTCCTCGCACATTTTCAAGTCGGAAAACAGCCTTGCCGGCAGGTTTTCTCCTCTGGTTCCTGTCCGTTCCAAGTTAAGATCATGCGATCTGTTTCTCTGATGGACTCGTGATGAAATGTCTTTGAGAAGAATGTCGGCACTCTGCCTCTGCGAGTTGGGTCTTCTGGTGACATCTTCCGCCGAAGGCAGCGGCAGACCCATGAGGCCCGAGTTTCTGAGCGAGTCTCGTAAATGACGCTTGTCGGTGTACTCGTCGGCCAAGCTGCTGGCACTCGCGTTTCTATGATGGCCCATTTCCTGTGCTGGCGGCTTCGACGCCTCTTCCTCGATCATCCTCTCCTTTTGGGTGATCTCCGTTTTTCCCTTCATGTATGCGTTCATCACCCGCATAAAATGGTCGTATCGGTCTGTTTGGTAGACGTAGGACATGGAATTGCTCCGGACATTAATCACGTACATTTTCTCGTCTCCACTTTTATTCTGTTGCGCAGGCGCCTGGATCTCCGAAATGCTCACCTGCTGAAGTGGCCAGCAGAAGACCGCCTGGAGCCGCTTGGAGTTTCCATTCTGAGCGTGCTTTCTCGTGGCCACAAGCACTGCATCGTTCAAGAGGAAAAGATGGATGGGCTTAGTGGGCTTCCAGGTTCCGATGTTGATCTCGTGCCACCGCCCGCTCTCGCCCAAAATGTGTCTTCCTGGAATTGGCTGGACATACTTCTGGGCTCCATCAACATGCTTGTAGAGCAGCTGGAGCTCCAGCACCCACATTTTCTGGAGAACCATCACCGACAGTCGATCTTTTTTCTTTTTAGGGAGACGAAGCAGCAGTGAAGATGCCGAGGCCGGAAGTGACGCTCCTCCGGCATTTCTCGCATCTTTCTCTTCGAGCTCAATTCTACGTTCGGCTGCATCGGTGAACTCGGCCAAAATCCCGTACAATTCCTTAGTCAGCACTCGCAACAGCATCAACTCCTCCTGAGTCACCTGCAAGTTGTCTGTCAACTGCAAAATGTTGCGCTGGTTCTGGTTAATCTTATCCTTAATATCTCTCTCTAACGTCTGTTTCTGTCCGACCAACGACTTGTAGAAATCGTCGATGGTGGTGGCGTCCTTATCACGGAGCTCCATCTTGATGATATCGACGATATCCTCCTCCCTTTTCTCCCGGAATTGTGACCTCATGGACACCAAATCAGAATTATTAGTTGATGTTCTATACATCCCCGGAGCTCCAGGCAAGGGAGGTAGCAGGCCGGCATCAAACATTTGCTGGGACACCGAGGCCGACGCATGGATCGAGAGCCGCCGCGTCTGTCTTCTGCTCTTTGAAGCTGCCGTTTTGGGAACCTGAAGTGTATTGGAAGTTGGCTCTTTAGCTTCCACTATAGAAGTGGCATCGGCGTATGGATTGGAGCCTCCACGGGGACGCTGGTTCTGCCAGGGCGCTCTGGATTTCCTATTGGCTTTGCTGTCCATTTTCTACTGGATTTCTGGGCAATTGGTAGTTGCAGATAATGGAGAATGTGTGGTTAGTATGTATGGAGGCGGGCGTGCCGAACTCATAATACTAGTGGACAAATTAGCACTCACAACGAGAGAAACCCCCATCAATGGAAGGGAAATACTGGAGAGAAAAACGTGAAACTTTGATTGTAACGTCATTGTTACTCATTCAAGTCAAATCTTCCCTTTTTTGCCCTAATTTCACCCTACTCGCCCACCTTGCCTAACCAGTTCCCATCCATTTTCTGGTTGTAGCCAGCATCCTGCAGGAATACATGCACACCATAATCACCAAAAAATTAGAAAACACACCCATCTTCCCATCATGTCGCTCACGAGCTTAGAACTCAACTACCTCATATGGAAGTATCTACAAGAAAGCGGCTATGAGCTCGCTGCGTTTGCTCTCGAAAAGAAATCCCAATGTCTCGAGTACGAACACGAAAAGAACAGATTCATTGAATCCATACAACCTGGCTGTTTGGTCAATTTGGTCCAGAAGGGCATCCTATATACGTTTGTGGAAGACACGGCGGAAGGAAAGGAGGAGCGCCTCACCTTGGTGAATGCCCTCATCAAGGAAAATGAGCTCGCAAAGCAAGAAAGTACCGCTAGCCAGAACCTCCAGCTAAAGAGCCAAGCAAACGGCGGCATAGCGCCAGATGTGGAGATGGAAGATGCAAATTTCGTTAAGGAGGCGGAGGTGGCGCCAAAAGACGCTGCCGATGCCCCAGAGGCCGAGGAGCTCGAGCAGGAGCAACATCTGGCATTCACAACAGCAGTTCTCAAACCTTTTCTACATTTCTCGCCGTCAGTGGCCGCACAATGGCATCCGCACTCCGATGTGTTTGCATTTGGCCGCGAGGATGCCTCGGCGCTCATCCATGCTCTAGACTCGCATGGAGTTGCGGAAAGCGTCACCCTCAACCATCCGCCAGTGCTAATGGATGAACATCCCGTCAGCAACGAAATCAGCACGGTCGCATGGGCGCCACATGGTGTCATGATTCTTACTTCGGGTATAGACGGTGAAATCCGGGCCTGGACGCCGGACGGACGTCTCAAGAACATCGTGAATTCCGCCGCAGACTCTGATAGAGTGCCCGCCACCCTCCACTCACTAATATGGAACAGCAGAGGCCTGCTTTTGTTGACCATAGATGTAAATAATACCGTGAGTGTGTGGGATGGGTCTACTCTCGCTCCCGTTGGCGAGATTGTTCAGCAGACCGCTTCAAATCCGCATACCGATCCAACGCACAACATTCCAGGCGCGGGCCATCCTCCTCAGATGCTCACAGCGTGCTGGGTTTCCGACTCGAAATTTGCTATACTGACACCCAAAAATGCCATCAGGATCTACAGCGTCAACCCATTGGCTCCGTTTGAGTCTTCGGTGGTGGCGGTGGGACAGCTAGTTGGTCATCAAAATGCCATCTCGGCCATTCTGTTCGGAAACACCTCCAAATTGCTAGCGTCTGTGTCCGATTCAGATTACATCATCAAGGTGTGGAACAGCTCGCTGTCACAAGATGCCCTCGAACTTAATGTTGCGTCTGAAAATGAGCCAAACGTCTACTATCACGCTTCGCCCATTGTGTGTCTCTCGTGGCTTTCACGTGCTGGCGATATCCAAGGCAACGAGTTGATTTCGGTGTCCATGGATGGCGTGGTCAACATCTGGGATGGCTTTTCTGGCGAGTCCATTGTCAGTGCCAATATCTTTAAAAATCCCGATAACTTCCGGTTTGAGGAAGACATCGACATTGACCAGAAGAATTCATTGGTGTTTGCAGCCGCGGTTTCGCAAGATTCCAAGTATGTCGCCATTGGCGACGATTCTGGCAATGTGAGCATTTGGGACATTCAGCTGCTGCATTACCGTGGAGTCAAGGATCTTTTGCGGTGTGTGGGATTCTACGCAGCAGGCAAGAAAGAGGATATTGGCATCTGCGACATTGTGTGGGATGCGAAGGGAACGCACATCTGTGTGTCCTACAAGGGCGTCGACAGCATTGTGTTGTTGTGGAGCGAGAAATCGAAGGAAGATGCTATCGAAGAAGATGCTACGAAGGAAGATACGAAGTAAGGAGGATGCTAGGGTAAGTGGCGCGGGCCACAACTGTACTATAGTCACAATGTATTATACTTTTACAAAGAGAGAAAAAAAAGGAGCTGTATCGTACCGTCACAAAGAAAAAAAAAAGCCGTATTATTCCATTACAAATAGCAGTACTATACCATTACAAAGAACTGTATTATACCATTACAAAGAGCTGGCGGCGTCAGTAGCAGTAGAAATAGCCTCGGCAGCAGCAGTAGAGACTGATTCAGCAGCATTGAGTGCAGCTCTCTTCAAAGAAGGGCTAGCGGATGGGAAGAGAAACTCCACGTAGCAAGTGACCAACGAAATGAAGGCAAATGCCAATCTCAACAACGGAGGCTGGGAAGCGCTGTCCTTCGACGAAGGAGCCTTGTTGATTGGCTCGGACAACCATGTCTGGAGAGCCAAGAAAACTGCCGCCCACGACATGAGTTTGTTTCTCATGAACATGGCAGCCATAGGCAAGGACTGACTCATCATGCTGGAGGAAGAGTCGTTTCTTGGCTTAGCAGGCACATGGCGGTATCTGAGGTTAGTATGCTGACGACAAGGATTTAGAGGGATGAACTGCGGCAAATGAATGAAAGTGATTGAAAATGGTTGACAGCTGTGATAATTGATGGGAATTTCTTGTCTCGAGATGCCAACGATTCAGATATTCTGGAGATTTGGTGTCATTGAGAGAATGTTCATAGGATCGTTAAAGTTTGTGCAAGTGGGATTGATTTCAACAGCAAAGTCCCCACGGAACGAATGGAAAATCCTCTATCTGTAATTGTTTCAATACATACGGAACAACCAAGTCGTCTCTGATTGGGCTGGACATTTGGAAATAGTGGAGTTGAAGTTGGAACTCTCGACATTGATTATACGCAGGGGAAGTTGGATCACGAAGTGGGGAGTGGGCGATCTAAAGAAAACGAGATGTAAAGAAAATAGAAAATCGACTGTGCTGATGGATTATAAAGTGTAGTTCGGGTAAACATTCGTAGAAATCAAGAAGGAAGGGCCATGAAGTTACCATACTGCTTGTCTATGGATGATTGTAAATTCGCAGCAATTGGTGGTGAAGTTAAGTTCCTTTAGCGAAACTCATTGACAAGTGGGTTCCAGACGATTGTTTTCTTAGAAAGTGGAAAAAATTTCCAATGACTTTTGAAAGAGGCGAATTTGCTGACTTCTGATAATAGCGCATGGCTTGAACTCCTACTCTTGGTACGATAACAATAGATGTCCAAATTTTCTTTCCTCAAATGAGATAATTTGACCTCATCGTAAACCCAAGTGACTTCAAATACGTGATTTAAGTCTTGGTGCCATATGGGGTTTTGTTTTGTTGGAATTTCCTTGGAATTGTGGAATCCGGCTGTATAGGTCAATTCGCACCAATTGTTAGGTTCTGACAATGTTTGGTGAAAACTGAGTGTGAGATGCGAGTGAGATCGAATACCAATAAAGAATAGCTGTGAAAAAAATATAAAATAAATTCGTAAAGTACCGCACACGACATTAGATATGGAATACACCCTTCTGCTTTCCAAACGTCATCTACAACTCGCATTCAGTGAAGTAGAGAGATACCATCAACTCCGAATTGTATTCGTTTCACACATTCCAATAAGATCAACGAAAATCAAGGAATTAGTGAGGAGTAAATGGTTCAAGCAGAAACAATGATATCGAAGATCAGAGTAATGCCCCGCCATGAAATTGCCAGGAGCTCAACCCTCTATCAGGCAAGGAGAGACTAAAAGTGCTGTTCATAGAGAACTAATCAGTTTTGGTATCAGCTAATCGTACGCACGGCATTCTCGTAATATTAGGATACTCTGCTACCTCTTCGAGTCCAGTGTAATGAGAAATCCGTCACAAGCACCGGGAGAATCTGCGTAAGAAAACCTGAAAATCTTCAATTAAGTAGGATTGATTTTGATGATACTAATCGACAAGAATGATGCAAACTCAACCTGTTTTCTTTAAAACAACCTATTTACTAAAAGTGTCAACGAATTCGCAATCTTTAAAACAACGTATTTACTAAAAGTGTCAACTCGAATTCGCAAGCACAAGCTCGACATAGTTAAGCCATAGTTAAGCGAGCTCTCCCATAGTTAAGCCCGCAGACGCAAGCCCGCAAAAGTGCTCTGAGCACGGTCGTGAAAATCGTCTCCCCCAATTGCCCTGAGAGTCCCAGGGAAAAGTCGATTTAAAATGCTCTCAGTACGCGTTTCTGGGCATTTGGAGTGGATTGGTGGCTTTCTTGGTATCAATGGGGTCTTTTTGGTTGTGCTAGGAGGTTTTGAATATTGTATACGGTGCCGATGAATCGTGTATGTGCAGGACGATATGCGAGCCTACTAATGTACTATGAGAGCTTATCTACATTAATTGAGACGGAATGAATTTATGCGAAGGCTCAAGCTGCGAAGGAACCAAATCCGTCAAGCTGCATAGTTCCGTCGGGAGTGTGCCGGGGTGAAAAAATTAGCTGGGTTCGAGATCAGAAAACACAGAACTGGAAATATAATTGAAGAAACAGAGGTAATAATTCAAGCTGTAAGTCCTGAAGAATGTTAGGAATGTTAGACGTAGAGAGACGCAGACTGATGCAGCATAATTAGATTTCCCATTCTAGTAACAAACTAACTCTAACAGACACTTCAATTCAACGTAATTCTCCACTCTCGTCTACAACAACTACCGTTCCCTACGCTACACAAAACGTACAACCGTCATAACATCGTAATTCTCACATAAATACTATAAATACTACGTGATGCGACGTCACTGCTTGTTCAAAATCTTGTCGGCCCACTGAGGCAAAACGAACGAGGCTTCGTGAACCTTGTAGTTGTAGTACTTCAAGTTCTCCGACACATACTCGTCGTCCCAATCGGTTCTCAATGGCTTCTTGACGTCAGCGAGAGGGTTCTTGCTGCACACCATGAATCCAATAGTACCGGATGGGTAGGTTGGGATCGAAGTGTAGGCGTACTCAGCCACTGGGAAAATCTGCTTACAGTCGGCCTTCAACTTGGAGATGATATCCATGTGCAACCAGATACTTTCGGCCTGGGTGGTGATGACACCATGCTCGGTCAATGCACCCTTCAACAACTCAAAGTATGGCTTCTGGAACAACGACTCAGCAGGACCCTCGGGGTCGGAAGAATCGGTGACAATCACATCAAAAGTGTTCTTGTAGTCCTCCAAGAACTTGAAACCATCGCCAATGTGCACCTTGGTTCTTGGGTCGTTGTAGGACTCAGACATGCCTGGCAAGTACTTCTTGGACACTTCGATGACGGCCTCGTCAATGTCACACAACCAAGCCTCCTCAAGCGAAGAGTGCTTCAACATCTCTCTCAAAACACCTCCATCACCACCACCAATGACCAAAGCCTTCTTTGGGTTTGGGTGCGAGTTCATGGCCAAGTGGGTGATCATCTCCTGGTACGAGTACTCGTCTCTCTCGGTCACCTGGATGCAGTTGTCCAAAACCAACACATTTCCCCAGTTGGTGGACTTGAACACCAAAACGTCCTGGTACTTAGACTTTTCAGCGTGCAACACCTTTTCGACCTTCAAGGACATGGCCGAGCCGGGCCACATGGTGTCGGAGATTTCGGCAAACCAGCCGTCTTTGATGGAGGGGTGAGTCAATTCCTGGGACATTGAGAAGAAAAGTGGATTGGGGAAGATTGGAGTTGCTAGGCAAGAAAATTTTTATGAGAGCCTGGTCACGTGAGTGTACGGCTGGAGATAAGAGAAAAGAGAAGGGCAGCGGGGTGAGATGGTGGGTGGAGAGGTCTAGAAGTTGTAGGGATGTATTTTCTTTTGGTGGAAAAGTCAGGTTTCCGAAGTGGAATTTTGGATCTGACTCCGGCTTTGAGGGTCAAACTGTACAAGGAGGATATGATGCCGAATTACTAATTGGACGAGAATTCAGAAGACGATTGAGGCTCAATGAGGTGAGCGAAAAGCAATTGAGGAGGGGAGTCTTCAAGATTTTTTCCTTTTCTTGTCCCGTTTCTTCATTTTCCTTTTCACTTCCCTTTCCTACTCTCTCTATAGTAGTTCTCTGCAGGACTGCCACATGCCGTTCACCGATCCACCAATCCACCAAAATCGCCAGAAATAACATTAGAACTCCCGAATCAATTTCCTATCATGCGAATTTATTTATTTCCGAGCTTAAAATTATCTCCATGAGTTTCACCTCTTTCCCAGTTCCAGGGTGCCCACGTGCGGCCATTGTCATCTTTGGCTGCGAAAACAGATCTAGCCACTTTCTCCCAATATTCCTCATTCTTACTCTGATTCCTCTTTGCTCCCAAATTAAGCAACTGTCGTAGAGAAATAGCTCCACGCCGACGAAGGTGGGTCCGTATGACACTCTTTGAAACTTCGGGTGTCAAACAAGCAAGGAAGCCGAAACAATATTCCCGGAGATCTCAATAAAGGAATTTCTTTCCTATAATTGAATACCCGGGTGACACCATAAATACCAATTTAATCCTCAATCACAATGGGATTGTAGTCGGCATCCAAATACTTGTAGAACACATCGGCACACTCCACAAGTCCAGTTTCGGCAACGTACTCCGACCAATACTCAATCATCTGCTTCAATTTCTCTGGTTCCTTCTCAGCCAAGTCGGTAATTTCTCCCGGGTCTTGTTCGAGATTGAAGAGCTGCCATTTGTCTGGCCCCATAGGCTTAGGGATGTAAAGTGCCTTGTACTTTCCCTTCCGAATTGCCTGCTGGGCGAAAAGCTCCCATCCTGTCACAGATTCCTCATCGTGGACATATTCTGCCTTTCCAATCAAGTAATCTTTCCAAGACTTGCCTCTCGGGGTCACTACTTTCCGATTTCTGAAATTTTTTCCAGGGTGAGACACCCCGGCAATATCGAGAATGGTAGGCAAGATATCCATCACAGTATTGAACCCGTGGCGCACGGATCCCCTATCCTTTATCAACTCTGGATGGTGCACAATAAGCGGACACCTAATTCCGCCTTCGCTGGCCCACATCTTGTACATGTAAGCGGGCGCAGTGGCGGCCTGAGCCCACTGGTCAGAGTACCACACAAAACTGTTACCTTTTCCGATATTCTCGAAGGTGTTGTCAAAGTACTTGATCACATTTTTCTCAAAATTCTCATTATAGAGCGGAAGTGCCTCCATCATCATGCCCTCGGCTCCGTTGTCAGACATGAATAGAATGAAGGTATTTTCCAACTCATTGGTTTTCTCCAAATGGTCAAGCACGCGCCCAATGTTCTTGTCTAAGATATCAACCATGGCAGCGTAAACCTCCATGATTCTGGCCTCGGTTCTCTTTTCTTCGTCTGTCAAATCAGCCCATACTTTTTCTCTCTGGGTCTCCACCTTGTGCGGAGTTACTCCATCTGGAATAATTCCATTCTTGATGGCGTTTGCCAACCTTTGTTGTCTCAATTTTGCTGGTCCATTGTCGTACCTTCCCTTGTACTTGGAAATGACCTCCTCGTGTGCCTGGTAGGGCCAGTGGGGAGCAGTGTACGTCAAAAATCCGAAAAAAGGTCTGTCTTCACGCACCTCGTCTTGCAAGTGCTCAAGAAACTTGGTAGTGAAGTGATTTGTGCTGTAGAAGTCCTCAGGCAAATCAAACGGGCTAAAGGACTTGCCGTTTTCTTCAAAGAGCGGCTTCATGAACTGAATGGTGTCGCCAGTGTTCTCATCAATCGGATAATACTTAAAATGGTTACCTGCACCAGCCAATAACGAAAACGAGCGTTCAAACCCTCTTTTCGAGGGCCAATACTCCTCGGTGAGCCCTAAGTGCCACTTTCCACTAATGAAGTTGTAGTAGCCGGCATCCTGGAGGATTTCAGGGAGTGCAGCCACTCTAAAGTTCAAATAGCCTTCGTAACCCGGCTTTCCAGCAAACTTCTCCGGGATTTGCCGAGCAAACTCCGCCATTTGGCCCAATCCGGCAATATGATTGTCGGTTCCAGAAAGAAGCATTGATCTTGTTGGTGAACAGGCAGATGCTGTGTGGAAATCGGTGAATCTGAGTCCGTTCTTAGCTAATCGGTCGAGATTGGGCGTGTCGATCTCTCCACCGAATGGAGAGGTGTCCGTGAAGCCCAAATCATCTGCAACAATTACAATGAAGTTTGGTCTTTTTGATTTAGTCATGAAGACTGTTTTCGTATGATTTCGAGATATTTCGAAGACATGGTACTTGGCATAAGTAGATATAGCCTGCAGAGTATAGCGTGGACTGTGGCTCAAATCACGAAGAGAGTTTCCGAGCAAAATATCCAATGGTAGAATTCCGAGCTATTATTCTTCAAATTGTCGTCATTTTGAAGGTTTTGTGCTCATGGCATGTGATATGAATTTCGGAATTTCAGATTTTTTTCCGAATAGAAACGGTGGAGCTTGGGGAGGTTTTGTGCATCGATGTGAGTAGACGAGACGGAAGTTTGAGCATGATTGGGGCATGGATTTGTGTACATTGTCTTCTATAGTTTCTTAGTACTGGTCCAAGGATGCTTCGTGATGTCCGTCTATTCTGGAAATTCGGTGATTTGTCACAGTTTGGAGAACTTTGTACTATACAATGCAGGGCAAAAAGGTTAGCCGAAATCTGGACTCACCGATAGTCAAAAATGTTCTTGTCCTATCCTTTTTTTTCTTTTGTACAGTCTGTTTCTGTTCTATGCTCTTGACAACGTAAACGGACGTAATATCGAGATAATTTGTTGTCAAATTTCACTAAAAACATAAGGTCTGCTGTTCTGATGACACTGTTACCATTCTGCTGTTTGTTGCCTTTCCTAATATTTCCTTCGGCTCAATCATATCCTCACTCGCTATTTTTATTGACCATAATCTTCGAGGTTTCAAGCTACCACATTAGAGCCCTGATCAAATATTATCAGAGTAACCACTAATATTAAGCTGTTCCTGGAAGCCAAATAGTTACCAGGAGGAAAGAACATTTCGGTACTCACCTCGTGGTATTGAATTTTTTTCATCGATAAAGACAATTCTAGTAACTAAACCACATAGCTAAATTGAAGAGGAAATTCCAAGAACATCTAATGTTTTCAAGCTAGGATAGTGAGACAGTGAAGTTGCCTTGATTACTATACTCTAATACTGCATACTTGAATACACAACACCCGTGCCTCTTTAATTTGAGCCCTGGCACTTGTTGCCTCATAATGTACATAATGCCTTAAACTGGAAAATTTGCCTGGCTAGCTCAATGGCTAGAGCGTGTGACTTTTAATCACAAGGTTGCGGGTTCGACCCCCGCGTCGGGCTTACTATTGCTAAATTTTTTTTGAAGAACACAGTCCTTTATAATTAGTTGTCTAGGAAATATAATTACTAAGTTATGTTTTTAAAAAGAAAAACGCTCGGTCGAACAATAGCTTTCTTTGTCTGGGAGTTTTGACAAGTGAGATCAACCGAGTGATAACCCATCTTCTTGCACAGAGAGAAATTGCCTAGTTGATGGTAGAAGCTTCCCATACAATCGAGCCCCACATTTCAAGTGTATTTTGGGGCACGATGTGAGAGAGTATTTCTACTGGTTTTCTTATCAATTCCCCATTAATCGAATGAGACGAAGATAACAAGATCGGGATTTTTATGTGCCAGTTCTGAGTACTCATAGTATTTCTGTGGTGGGTCTCAGACCTGCCATTGACTCTTACGAGACCACAGTTGTTTCCGTTTATTTTATTTTATTTCCAATCAAGATTAATTAACATTGTTTATTTATTTGTTTGTCATCCTTTTTTTCACATTTCACGGTTATTTCATTCTATGTCTCTACCTCTTCGCACATTCCCGTTATTTCTACGTTTCGCACCCATCTCCACATTTCCCCAACATACCATTAAAAATCTCTACAGAGGCCCTCACTCGACTTGACTTCATTTTCCACTTATTTTCAGCCCCAACCCCAATATTCCCATTTTCCCAATTTCTCAAATCATTTCCCACCCAATAGCATACGGCATTATTCCTCTGACTCATAATCGCGATGATACCTTATCACCAAATACAGGAACTACCACTGGTGAAAATTTTAGCAGACCGTTTTCCCCATCTCCACACAAATGTCCATGTTCCAGTCGTGTAGGCTCGCCAAGGGCTTGCGCACATTCGCAACATCAACGTCGCTTCTTCGTGGACAAAATTTGACCGAGAAAATCGTGCAAAACTACGCCGTGGGTCTTTCCCCAGGCAAAAAGGTGTTCAGTGGAGATTATGTCTCGATTAAGCCCGCCCACTGCATGTCGCATGACAACTCGTGGCCCGTCGCCACCAAGTTCATGGGTTTGGGCGCCAAAAAGGTCAAGGACAACCGCCAGATTGTTTGCACTTTGGACCACGATGTCCAGAACAAATCTGAGAAAAACTTGGAGAAATACCACAACATCGAGAAGTTTGCCGGCGAACAGGGCATTGATTTCTACCCCGCCGGCCGTGGTATTGGCCACCAGATCATGATCGAGGAAGGCTACGCTTTCCCTTTGAACTTGACCGTCGCTTCAGACTCCCACTCTAATACTTATGGAGGTGTGGGTTCTTTGGGTACGCCGATTGTCAGAACGGACGCTGCTTCCATTTGGGCCACTGGCCAGACTTGGTGGCAGATTCCTCCGGTCGCCAGAGTTGAGTTGGTGGGCGAGTTGCCCAAGGGTGTCACCGGAAAAGATGTCATTGTGGCCCTTTGTGGTATTTTCAACAACGACGAGGTGTTGAATCACGCCATCGAGTTTGTTGGCGACGGCGTGGCCAAGTTGCCTGTGGACTACAGATTGACTATCGCCAACATGACCACCGAGTGGGGTGCATTGTCTGGATTGTTCCCAGTGGACAACACTTTGGTGGACTTTTACAAGGAGAGAATCTCCAAGTTGCCCCAGCCACACCCTCGTGTGAACGAGAAGACCGTCGCCGAGCTTGACCAGAATAAGGTCGCCTCGGACTCTGATGCCGTCTACGCCAAGAACTTGAAGATCGACTTGTCGTCGCTCTCTCCATACATTTCGGGTCCTAACTCCGTCAAGGTGTCGAACTCGCTTGCCGATTTGTCGGCTCAGGATATCAAGATCAACAAGGCATACTTAGTGTCGTGCACGAACTCGAGATTGAGCGATATCAAGGCCGCTGCCGATATTATCAAGGGCCACAAAGTTGCCGATGGAGTCGAGTTCTACGTGGCTGCTGCATCGTCCAATGTCCAGAAGGATGCCGAGGCCATTGGTGCCTGGAAGGACATTTTGGACGCTGGCGCCATTCCTCTTCCTGCTGGATGTGGTCCATGTATCGGATTGGGTGCTGGATTGTTGAAAGAGGGCGAGGTGGGCATTTCTGCCACGAATAGAAACTTCAAGGGCCGTATGGGATCGAAGGACGCATTGGCATACTTGGCATCCCCAGAGGTGGTTGCTGCATCTGCTATATTGGGTAAAATCGGAGGCCCCGAGGAGATTGGCGGTGGTACTGTTAAGGCTTCCACGGATATTGTCAAGTCTGTCGAAGTTACTTCGCCAGCTGCTGACTCGGACGACTCCGGAGCAGCCGTGGAGGTGTTGGAAGGTTTCCCCAGGGCCATCGAGGGCGAATTGATTTTGTGTGACGCAGACAACATCAACACCGACGGTATTTATCCAGGTAAGTACACTTACCAGGACGACATTCCCAAGGAGAAGATGGCCGAGGTGTGTATGGAGAACTACGACGGCGAGTTCAAGAACAAGACCAAGGCCAGCGACATTATCATTTCCGGTTACAACTTCGGTACTGGATCGTCCAGAGAGCAGGCCGCTACATGTATATTGGCCAGAGGCATGAAGTTGGTTGTTGCCGGATCGTTTGGTAACATTTTCTCGAGAAACTCCATCAACAACGCCTTGTTGACGTTGGAGATCCCTGCATTGATCAACCAGTTGAGAGAAAAGTACAAGGATGCGAACGAGTTGACCATCAGAACGGGATGGTTCTTGAAGTGGGATGTCACTAAGGCTCTTGTGACAGTCACCGATTCGGAGGGCAATGTTGTTCTTGAGCAGAAGGTCGGTGAGCTTGGAACCAACTTGCAAGACATTATTGTGAAGGGCGGACTTGAAGGTTGGGTGCGTTCGGAGCTTGCTCAGGAGTAGATAAGAAGAGATAAAATTTATTCATGTCAATATTGAGTTATTGTAGCAGCATTAAGGAGGTGCCATGGTTAGCCATAATTATTGGTCTTTGGTACACAAGAGCAGATGTCTTTGCAACATTGGCGACGATGGGAAATTTCCATATTTGGGATGAGTTGAGTTTTTGGTATGGACTTCCGGGAAGACTATATCGCCTGGCTGGATTGAATGAGTGGGTCAAATTTTTTCCAGTATCGTATTAATTAAAAGTCTATAGAAAGCTAACTTTAGAGGATTGTCTGATGATGCATGTCGACCTCTCTCACAGGGGAGCAGTCAGAGGATCTCAGTACTGAAGTGTTTCCCTACATCATCTTCAAACAATAGATTTAATGTAAAATTACACAAAAACTGGAGTGAAAAAGATATTTTGATTAGCAATTTATCCATGTGTATGCTGTTTGCTTCTTTAAATTCTTGAAATGAAAAAATAATGGGGCATACTGGGAATTGAACCCAGGGCCTCTCGCAAGCTTGTCAGTTCATTTCTGAACCGTCACCCAAAGCGAGAATCATACCACTAGACCACACGCCCGATTGTGATTGCCTAATGTGTATAGTCTAATATGAGGGAATATGGAGGGCGTAGTTTTGACAGTTATTCGACGAGTGAGTCCTCTAATCCAAAAACGAATAGGTTGGAAGAAAAACTGCGGAAAATCGGCTATTTGAGATCATTCGCAGCGATTTTTGCCCTGATTTGCACATTTCCCATTTTTCACCTCCAACCACCGTGAGCGAAACCATTTCGCTGGATATTCCCAAAAAAAAAAAGGAAAAAGGGATTTTAAGTTCTTTTCGTCACGTTATTAAGAATTACTATCTTGATCTATAGTCATCTTTCTATTTAGGCGTGATCTTGCAACAGATTGCACCCAAATCAGTTCGTTGTTCTTAATGTTCAAATATTTCTTCTTTTGGATCTTTTCCGCTAGTAGCTTGATCATATCCGGCCCGAGTCCGCCCGCTAACATCCCTAACCTTAGCGGCCTTTTAACAACTTCGTCGTCCTAAGCGGCCGGGGCGCCGTACCTCCGCCGCCTTTAAGACAATCACTTATTCATCCGCGCGATTTATAGTACTAACTACGTTTTCCGTAATGACTTTACGAACCCCTAACTATTACAGAGCCTGATATTTCGAATAATCGAGTTGATTCGTAAAAAAAAAAACATGAGTGATTTGTGTCTATGGTGCTTGCTTGCAAAACAGGCAAAAAAGTGGCAGCTAAGAAATAAAGTTCATGTAAGCGTAACTTACTAGCACACATGAAGGAATTATGCATGTCTTGACTGAGAATCTATTCTTCGGCCAACCCTTACAATACAATGCTATGGAAACAATCGGTCTACGTACATTCTCCAAGAACATTGGCATATAACAAGCCAGTTTTACTCTAGCAAAGTATAACCAAAAGAAAAAGAAACCAGAAAGTAATAACTCCGATCTATTGTTCGGCGGTGGCCGTTGGTCATGCGCAGAAATCGATAAATCCGACTTCGCGGAAAATGCCATGACAGCTAGCTGGTCGAAAGAGAAGAAAGTTGAAAAGCAACAAAACAAGCTAATGACCAAACTGTAAACCATATTGTCCCAAAAGAGAAATTGATAGCTTATATGCTCTCGTTAGTGTCACCACTAAGTTCACAAAAGTCTTCCCTCATTTCACCAAAACCGGCACAAACGGAAAAGACAGAAACAGGAGGAAAAATCAGTAATGCCGTCTTCTTTCCGCTCGTTTGTGCCGATTTTTCCTTCGGTTTTAGCTGCTGCGCTTGGTGAATGACCTCTTTCGGCAGTTCGGTTTCGGAGAGTCCGGCAGGAAGGTACGGAATGTCTACTACTGTAATGCAGGAAGAGAGAAGAAAATAGTGTGACAGTGAAGGTTAGTTTTTTTCCTTTGCTGGCATTCTCTAGGCAGTGGTTTCGTCATATTGAGTCCATGAGCCGCAACCGGCAGGTGGGTATAAATTGAGTATAAATTCTGTTGCTTGAGGAAGGTGCATCGAACCCGACCCCACATCATGAAAGCGGGGAGTTGGTGAAATTTTCCAACGATGTATTCATACATGGTGGTGAAGAAATTTTCAGTTGGTGTACGACCGAGGAATTCTTCAGTTGATGTTTTCGTACATCTTATGCTTGAAAAACGTTCGTATGAGTTGCACATTGCGCTTCGTCTTATCCACAAATGCGGTGATTTTATCTGCGAACGCAAGAACAACAAGCAAACAGCTCATCACATAGTAGATAGCCGTGTCCACCACCAACAGTAGCGGGTGATTTGCATATCGCTCGTAGATCTGAGACAATATCAAGAGTGGATGCCATATTATGGCCCAGTAGGATTCTAAAATGCTGGAGGTGGCTGGTTCCACCACATGTTCGGTGCAGTTGGCCATGATGGATCGTAGAACACGGCGAATGAAAAACGACACTTCGCGAGTTATATATGCGTTGCCGACATTTAAAGCAACATTCGTCAATTTTATTCCCCACTCTTCGTTGTGGCTTTCGGAATCATGCATATGCGGTTGCCAACACAACCGAACCTTCGGTAATGTCTGCAGGGCTACTGGTTCTCCATTCCACTGAAGAGCAAGTAATGCTTGTTTTTGATCTCGTGGTAGTAGCTGCCCCACTCGCTGCTTAGACTGTTGCTGTTGGTGAGAGCACGGTTGATCACCTTGGATAACTTGATTACCGACCGAAGGGTGTTCTCGTAACTCTCCAGCTCCTGCGCACTGGCCTTGCTTCGAAGTTTCTTGTTGACCACTTTGGTGAGCGAGGCGATCAACTCATGCTGGTTTGTAATTCTAGTCAAGACTTTTTCGTCATTTTGAATAATCTGGAGCAAGTTCAAAACCGTCAAGTTGACAATGTCACTCTCGGGGTCTGCGAGCCCTTTCACCAGTAACACTTCGAACATATGCACCTGATCTACCACACTGTCGTCACTCTCCATTTTGTCGGTATCCACACTGATAATACCACTCAACAACTCAAAACTTAATTTCCGAACCTCAAGCCCTTCATCCACAACGTACTTGTATGGGCCCATGGGAATGACCTTCTTGAATTCCTCTTTGGCTGTCAACTCATCATAGATTTTTGGAAGAATCACATCGTTGATTATTCCCGACAACGAAACGCTCTTGTTGTAGATGCCGGTAAGCAACGTACTCACAATGGCCTGCTTCAACTCAAGATTGAGAATGGAGAGGAAGTTCAACATTTTCTCAATTAACTCGATGTTGAAGTCATCGTGGGTGGTGCTGAGGAGCCTCTTAATGATCACAACCGCCGTGTAAACCAAGAACTCATTGCACACCTCGCCAGAGTTTTGATCCAAAATCTGCAAAATCTTAACTTGATAGTTCCCAGACGGATCAAGTTCTGCCACTTGACTCAAGGCCAGCCCTGCCAACCGCAATTCAGCAACATCTGCGTGAGTCAAGTTTCCTTCTCTCGAGCCAAGAACTTGGATAACACTATCCCAAATAAACCTGCGAGTCTTATCTTGCGCGGAATTCTCCTTCAAGACCTGCTTGATCGATACCAAAATGAGACTTCCTTTATTCCGTTCATCTCGGCTGGATGTCAGGTAACATTCCAATAAAGTAGGCAAATATTTTTCCAAGTCCCTGGCAATGCACAAACCCAACGCTCTAGCAGCAGCCAAACACACTTGTTCGTTGGCATCGGAATTAAGGATTGTGAAAAAATCATCAAACGTGACCTTCGTACAAGTCGTTTCCAAGGAGATGCAGCCCAAATAGTGAATATCAAAAATGAGTTTCTCCACGGGCACAGACAGATCACCTTGATGGGCAAACAGAATGAGCTCGTCTTGCGCATCATCCACCTTGTCGGATAGATTACCCAGCAAGGTAATCATAGCCAAAATCTTAGCACTGATGAAGTTCCTGAGAGTAAGCTTTCCTACTCCGATAGAAAACAATTCCTCCATGGACAACGCACTGTGCTTGGTCAACTGAGAAACCAAATACTCGATGGAGCTCAAGTCGACTTCGTCAACATCGGCGAACTTAGGATTAATAATTTTACCAATGAGACTCTCAACGTAGGCACTTTCTGCTGGGATGAAATCCAACGTGTGGCCAAGAACGCGCAATCCCTTGTTGACAAGATTCAAGTCGTTGGAAATCTGGAGAAGATCGAAAATGTTGGTAGACAACGAAACCAATTCCTCAGATTGCCCACGGTAGTCAGTTTTGTCGAAAATTGCATCCAAGAGAATCAAGGAACTCGAATATAAGCTTGCGTCACTCGAGCCCAAATAAGTATTGAGCTTCGTCACGATCAAATTGCAGAGCTCCTGCGAAGAGAACAACTCGGGTTTTTTGTTGCACACAGTGATCAAGTTGTCGATGGTGAAATTGACCGTAACCTCATAATTCAAACTCTCTTGGAACGTCCCAATGGCATTGATAAGATTCTCAGGTGACACCTGAAGGTTCACAACGAACGAGGTCAAAGTGCTGAGGAGATTTTGTCTGACATCACTGGAGAGCTGCTTCAGGTTGACATTAGTTGCGAAAGATGCAAAGAAATCGTTGTTGAGCTCGGCCTCGTATTCGACATTACCTGAGACAAGTTTGAAAAGCAATCTGCACACGAAAAGAATATCTCCGATGTATCCATGATAAGAGCTCGAGTTGTTTAGAGATCTCTTCAAGTCGCCAATGATGTAGGTCAAGAGTGGCGCTGGAATGGACTTGAGATTGAAATTGCTCAAGATAACTCTGTACAACCGAACAATATCGGGATACACCTTCAAAGTCAACTTAAATGCCGAAAGACGATCGTGCAACGTCAGGAGGAAGGAGTCGGAGAGCGAGCTGCCCACTCCACCAATAAGACACTCGACCAATGCTTTAGTGTTTGAGAAACGGCCGATATTCTGAGCGGTGAGGAGGCAATCAAAGATCTGGGCCTCATATTGTCCGCAATAGTTGACACACAACTGAGCATAAGGAGTCTTCCCATGGTTACCGTCAGTAGTCATGCTGACGTCAGAGTTAGCCCTCGATCTGGAAGAAGAAATTTCACACGTTTTATTTACCAAAAGCACAGAACTCGTAATGGCCTCGTTGGACACCGAATCGTTTCTATCGCTGAGGGCCCTGACCAACAAGGAAACCAAGTCCTCGTCGTAGATAGTAATAATGAAGCGCGGGAAGGAAACAATCAAGTGCTTCAACAAGACAATTGCCTGCAATCGCAACTTGGCAGCCAAACCATCGTTTTCCCCTCCGTCCTCGAACTGTTCGATTTCCTCCTCGTCGTCCGAGAAATCTACCACAGACCCGTCGTCATCCAAGTATTCGTCGGGATCCTGGTCGAACAATGGATCGTAAGAAATGGATTTGTAGATAGTCTCAACCACTGTGGCAGCATACTTCACTGCAAAAACGTCGTAGGGAATACAAACCACCAAGCTGGAGAGAGTGATCAACGCATCTTCCCTGACCAGATTTGCAGCTACAAGAACATCGATGTCCAAATCTTCCACATCAATGGCTTTGCTGAGCCCAGCCAAGTCAATTTTGCCCATAATGAAGTCAAATATGCCCTGGGTGGAGTCCTCCAGCAATACGTTTTCCTTTGTTTTCTTGACGTGCACTAGCACCACCTGGAACAAAGTCAAGCAGATGCTTTCAGCAGACTTCCCGCCACGTGATTGTAGGTATCCATTGTTGATATCAGCAAATAATCTATCGTAGAACCTGGTTTGTTCGAGATTGGTGGACGTGCCCGAATCCACATATTGCAATGCACAGTCAATGGCTATAATCGATCTTTTGCTGATGATTCCCGATTCCTTATATGCGCCTTTGACCAAAGAAGTGATCATGGACGACAACTCCACCAAGGTCAAGGTGGAGCCGAAGTTATTGATCAAATCGATCAAAATCTCGATGTTGTCGATGGTGGCGATGGTTTCCTCGGCGAACAAGAGAGGCAAGAGCAATTTTACGACCTCATGCGACAACTGCTTGCTGAATCTCGAGTGGGAATCGTTGAAAATAGACCGCAAGGCTAGATTTGGGACCGAGGTGGTGAATTTGGAGGTGTTGGAGGCCTGGCTGACCTCTTTGAACAACCTAGCCACAACCTCGACAACTTCTGCGTCATCAATGTGGCGCACCATGGGCGCAAACGACTTGACCGCTTGATTCTGGACCTCAGTGGCGGAATCAGAAAGCAAGTCGAACAAAATGGGTATGAATGTCGATACATATCTGACCTGGACTTTTGGATCGTTGATATTTTTTTGGAAATCCTCCAATGCCATGTACCGGAGGTCCGGGTCGACATCCCGGGCTCTGTCTTCCAATTGTCTGATATTGAAAGTTGACATGGTTAGTGAAGTGGAGATTTGGGAGAGAACTTGTATAAGTAGCTGGTGTACGGGTGTGTGATCGGTATGTGAGATACTTGAGTGAGTATTAGTGTGAAGGTATATTAGATTATTGACTGAGTATGTAGCAGATTGCGCCACAGTAAGTGATTTCGTGGTTAATGTTCTTTTCGCCCAGTTCTAACCATCCCTGAATCGTATTAGGCGAGCCTTGGCTACTATTTAGATGGTCCCCTTATCGCTATCTTTTTAAGAAGTAACGACGTATTCTTGGCTCGAATACACTCTGTAAATTATTACAGATGGGTAAATTAGATAATTGAGTGAGTATGTAACAGATTGTGCCGAAATCAGTGCTTTTGTATTTTAATGTTCCTTTCACTCAGTTCCATCTATGAATTGTTTCAGTAGGCCCTGGATACTATTTAAATGGTTCCTTCCGCTATTTTTAAAAATCATTCAGTAGAACGCAAAATTAGAATAGTAGGAACTAAATCAATATATAAGATTTGAATAAGTGTGTTTTCGTAGTGCATCCTTCTATTAATGCTTCGCTAAGCAAATTAATACTAATGCTACCATCTCAGCTAAGAAGGTCGCGGATAAGTATTGAAAGCGTCTCAAATATTAAGCCGTTCTGATAAGATTAATCGTAGACTCCTGGAATCAACTACGTTTCTTGGCAAGAGTCGTTGTACACTATAACAGAGTATTCTCAGTGGGATGCGTATATTACCATGCATATGCTAGAGTGGACGAATCATTCAAAGCGAGATCACTTCTTATGTTTTTTCTCCTTTTTCTTGTCTTTCTTCACCTTTTTTTCTTTCTTCACATTTTTTTCCTTCACTTCCTCCTCTGGCTGGGCATTCGCTTGTAGCTCCCCTCCATCCTCGGTGCTGTACTGGTAATCCTCGACCTCGATGTCTTCAAAGATCAAATTGTCAGTGTCTTCATTTTCGGCATTTTTTGGAACCTCTTCTATTTCCTGTTCCTTATCCTCCACCTCCACCTCGTCCTTCTCTTCGGCCTTCTCCTCGTCCTTCTCCTCGTCCTCTACCTCCTCTCTAACACCCTTGAGCTCGACCTCCTCATCCAACGCTTTCAAAAGCTTGTTGCACCGCACAGCATAGTCCCTCAGGGGACCAGACTCTTCCTTTTTCTCTTGCTTCTTCTCTTCCTTCTTCTCTTCCTCCTTTTCCTCACTCTTCTCGCCATACAACTCAGCATTCACCTTGTCCTCGATCTCCTGTGCTACCTTGTTCCATTCCTCTACCACTTTCTTCAAGTCGATAACCAAGCGTTCACGTGCTCCACCTTGCATTCCCTCCACATACACCACTAGCGACTTTTCATAGCTTTGCGGAATCTCTTCGATATTCTTGAGAATCCAGTTCTGTTTCTGCTTACTGAACTTCCATTTCTCTCTCTCGTCGGTGTATTGCCGCAAGTACGCCAATTGGTCCTTTTCTGGCGGTGGCGCTCTCTCTGATTTGGGTAGCTTGACTCTCTTCGGAGGTTTCTTAGTCTTGGTGTTTTTGTCTTCGTCCTGCTTTCTCTTCTTATTGAGCTTCTTGGCTATTTTGTTGGTGACGTTGTCGTGCTCCAAATGCGTGGTTGTGCCAAGAGGATCCTCAGTGACCTCGTCCTTGACCTGAAGTCCCAAACGCTTCCAAGCAGGGACACTCATAGTAATTGTGGTTTTAGTTGATTTTAGAGATCCAGATGAGCAGATGAGGCCGGTAGTGCACATGGGAGGAGCTAGAAATTTTGGTAGATGCTAGAGAAATCAATTAGGGATGGTAGCAGCTCTATTGGTTACCGGAGGTTGTTTTGCAATTTGCAGATCTTTTCTGTGATATAACATTGGTTTTAAAGTCATCCATGGCCCTTCTATTTGCCATCCATAGTTACGACTACTGAGTTGGTGGTCGCCGGATAGAGGCTGAATTTGCTCGCAAAATCAATCTCGCAAAATTCACGACTGCCAATTACATCGAAAAGTATAATTTTTCATTTTGAACTTCAGTTTCCACACTCATCTCCCACCGTTCTCTAAAATTGGCGTTGCAACCCATCTCGACTATCTGCAGTACTGCAATATATAAACAGCGGTGCCCGCACTTTTTCCTTCTCTAACATACTACTTGCAAGTAATAAACGTCTTGCACTAAATCTCTGTAGCATTTGCAGATGTAGGGATCCCGGAGTATTCCGGACCCGGCACACGGCGCCGTCATCGCTGTGTGCACTTCACATCGAGCTAGATCAATGGCACATGGTTTGAGTCCACTACGAGCTATTCCTCGTAATGGATATAGAAATTGTGTACATTTTATAACGAAAGAGCGTGGCCAATGAGTCGTTTGTAGCCATCTACGGCATCCAAGAGATCCTTGTTCGAAACGAACTCGTTGTCGCCGTGGGCCACAAGAATGGATCCTGGTCCATATAAGAATCTCTTCTTCAATGGAAGAGTGAGGTTGGGCACATCGGTGGTGTAGGCGACAACAATGGACTCGAAGCCCGGAACATCGTAGTCCAAGAACTGAGGATCCAGACCAATAACGTTGAGGGGCTTGACGTGATCGACACCTTCGATAACAGAATGGACCAAACGCAAGATTTCGTCGCGATCATCAGCAACACGAATGGCAACAGTAGCCTGTCCGTGAGCAGGAATAACATTGGCAGCCACACCAGCCTCGATTTTGCCGATGTTGACTGTAGAAGGTCCCAAAAGGTCGGACTTGGGCAACTCCAAATTTTGCAACTGGTATAAGATAGGAATAAGGATTTCAGTGGCAGAGACTCCAAGCTCGGGATATCCCGAATGAGAAGCACGGCCCTCCACCTCCACCACGAAATGCACGATTCCCTTATGGCCAATTGCCAACTTGTTTTCGGTTGGTTCACCGAAAATGGCAATGTCCCAAGAAGCACCGAGATCTGTGCTAGCAGCACGCATTCCAGAGCCTGAATTCTCTTCGCCAACAACGAACAAGAGCGAAGCATCGCCTTCCTTAAGTTTTCCGCTGGCAACGAGGTCAAGAAAGGCGATCACCTGCGTGGCCACAGACCCTTTGGCATCCGAGGTTCCCCTGCCACGAATGTCAGTTCCATGCACCAGGTAAGGAATGAATGGAGGAACGGTGTCGATGTGAGACGTCACCACCACCGAGGTATTCCTCTGGGATCCCAAATAGGCGTAAACATTGTACCTTTCCGGACCGTCGACCCGTTGCAATTCCACGGTCAATCCTGCCTTTTTAAGGTACGAGCCGAGCCACTGGCCGACTTCGAGCTCGTTACTGCTAATCGACTGGTGTTCGACCAAATTGCGGTGGAGCCTGAGCAACGAGTACTTGCTATCTACCACATAATCTTCCAACTTGGCGAAGTCCGAGTCCAGATTGTATTGGCCCACGGAAAGGACATCTTGCGACAGATCGAATGCAAATGGGTTGATGGCAAGCGCTTGGGTAGCCAACGCACATAAAATGGAAATTTTAGCCAAAAGCATGGTGGTTGTGGGTGAAAGAATGGAGATTGGTGGTTATCAGCGAAGATACTGTATGCACAATCTAAAAATACGACACCAATAGTGTGCAGCCACAGGATGTGCGGAACTGGCATATTATTTGACGTCATGTTATCTCTACAGTGTTGGAGATTTATTCTGGCCCTAGGATTGTTTTCCGGTTTCGGCGTTAGGTTTTCGACTTTTAAGTTCTTCACTTTTTACGTTTTCTGACCGGACTCTCTTTTCGCAACTATGTGGTACTCACGAATCGCTTGAATCTTCTCCAATTGTCGACGAAACCATGATTTGAAGTTGATTGGGGAAAGACTTCGGACAAGTACCAATAGTTCCCGACCGCTCCGTCTGTCAGAGAGGTTTACACTTTCCCATCCGACATTGTTCTGTATTTAGTTGTTTATGGACTCGTAGTTAACACGTTATTTGAAAGAAAAATGCTGAACTCAGGAAATAAAATTTCATTCTACTGAAAGATATTTTCATTTTCGTTTCTCTCAGAGATGTTACAAATTCATAATCCAAGCGATGGCAGATAGAGGGAAAGCTTCCAAATACGGCCTTCCCTTGTGATGCGGACTTGTCAAATTGGTCTTACGTTGGAAATTACGGGACGGAGCTCAGTGAGCACGTCATTTATTACATTCTCATGTGTTTCAACCACCTCGACTGAACGAATAGGATCATAATTATTCACAGGGGACCACAATTATTCCAAGAGATTCAATTCTGGGCACACGCTATCTAACTTTGCGAAAACCCCGAATTCAGCATATTCTCCTGTATTTACAAAGGTGCAAAAGTTCTGAATTCCACAAAAGTCAACATTTTCGATATCCTAGAGGTTTGAACTTCTGACTGAAGTAACAATGACCATATAGTTACTGGAACGAATAATTGACATGCCGTTCGCACAAAGAACTAGACGGACGTACTATCACATCTAGTGAAGCCGTATTACTTACAAGTTAGTAGGACTTAATTAATTTTCTTTATAAAAATTAGCAACAGTGAGTCAATTAGTTTATTAAAGACAAACTCAGGGTGTCAACAAAATTCATCAACTATCTCAATGTTTTTCTGCGTTCTCCGACTTTTCCGCTTCTTGCCCTTCTGCCTGCTTGTACGACTTAGCCCAGTTATCAAATTTCTGCTTCAAGTCCTCAGCAATTTCCTTGGACGCAGCATCCGGGTAAGAGGCACTCTGCATCTTGTCAAACATGCCGGTGATGTAGTTGAAGGTGTTGGTGACGTATTGGTCCATATTGGGGTTTTCGCCGTTAGGATTTAGAAGCTTGCGCACGGCGTCCTCGATCTGCTTGGTTTGCTCGGGAGAAGGCAAGTCGTTTTTTAATTTGGGCGGACTGTCGTCGTGGGGCATGAAGGGCTTTGTAATTGGCATGCAATTGGCAAAATCTCGTTTATATAGCTATTTGAGTTGGTCATGTGAACGGTCCTATTACCGCATTGGGAAATTATCACACAGAGGATGGTCTCATCAAGCAACCACGAGACAGCAAACTTAGAAATAACGAACACTAGAAATAACGATCACTAGAAATATCGAACACTAGAAATATCGAACACTAGCAAAAGCCTACTTTCCCTTGACGTCACCTTCGGTTTTGCCTAGGTCACCCTCGGTTTTGCCCAGGCTGCCCTCGGTCTTCCCCAAGTTACCTTCTGTCTTTGCTAGGTTACCCTCAGTCTTTCCTAGGTTACCCTCAGTCTTTCCTAGATTACCCTCAGTCTTTCCTAGGTTACCATCTGTCTTTCCCAAATTACCTTCTGTCTTTCCCAAATCACCTTCTGCCTTTCCAGCTTCGACTTTACCTAAATTTCCCTCAGTCTTTGCAGCATTACCCAAATCTCCTTCAGTCTTGCCACCTTGGCCCTTGCCTAAGTCGCCCTCGGTTTTTCCAGCATTGCCCTCTACCTTTCCTGGAGCTTGACCCTGAGATTCGTGTTTGCCAACGTCACCCTCGGTTTTCCCTGCATTGCTTAGGGTTCCGGGGACTCCACCAGCCCTAGACTGGCCGCCTGCAACAGAAGCACCTTTGAGATCGCCTAATTCGCCCAATTCTTTAGACATGTTGTAATTGAGTTTTGATGATGTGGTTCTTTTGTGCTATTCCTATGGCTAAAAAAAAGGGCATGGGGCAACTACCTGCATCTGCAAGCCCCGTCCTGGAGATGCCACCTTGCGCTCTCTATGCAGCTAACACTTATGGGCACCGGTTGGTATATGACGTGGGGAAAGTTCAGATCGCCTCGATGTGGATATCCGGCCATTTTCTTTCAATTCGGTCAGAATGCATTAGCCACGACGTTAGTCCTCTGCACCACCCTGCATGTACCCTGGACCCCCACGCGAGCAAAGATGGTGATGCCGTTTCGCCCATTGGTGAGCGCTTCATACATCAGCATGGGGCGAGTGTTAGTGGCCGACTGGGATGAAACCATCACTGTCAGAGACACCACAACGCTCGTGGCAGACGTGGCCTACGACCACAAAGGGCAATTGCCGCCTTTCTCAAACTACTTTAAGATCTACACGGACGCATTGGCCGCATACGACTCGCGGTACATCGCAGAGCATGGCGCCGATGGTACGTTGCAGAACGAGATCCTATACCAGAAGGGATTGAAGGCGGTGGAAATGGCATCAATCTCGGCCATAGTTGACGACGGTATTTTTTCTGGCTTGACTCGCAGCGATTTTGTTGAGAAAGCAGCCCAAATTGATCTCAGACCGGGCTTTGTAGAATTCGCAAAGAAACTCCGTCTGCAAGGCACCTCCATCTACATTCTCAGCATCAACTGGAGCAAAACCATGATCGATGCAACGTTGCATCGCCATGGCGTGGAAGGTTGCATTGTGCTAGCCAATGACCTCGAGGTCAACCATGAAGGAATTACCACTGGTCGGTTCGAATTGCCAGAAATCCGCACTGGCTACGACAAAATGGTGGAGTTGGACAAAATCCGGCATGCCTACGCTCACTCCTCCATCGTATATGTAGGGGATAGCCGAGGGGACATTTTGCCGTTGGAAACCGCCGACACAGGCGTGATCATTACGGGAGGTAGAGCCACGTCCAATTTCGGTAATGTTGCAAAAGTTAATGCCGGAGGGCAATTACAGGCAGGAATATATGAGGGAGAATGGCACGAGCTTGATGCGGTTTGGTGACGAGAAAATGGAGGAAATGTTTGATGAATTAGAATATACAAGACAAGCCACAAGTGGCGCCAAGAAGTCTAGAGAGCACCAGTACCTCAGTAGATGAGTGGCAGAGTGACTGCTGGAGATTCACACGGTTTCGAGATGCGTCGTGCGCATGTACATCAGCGCGAACAGATGCACCAATTACTGCCTCCAGTTAGTCGTACCGGCATACGGCTGAACATGAGCTAGCATACCGCCGTGCATGGGCATATACTGTCCGTATACATAGCCTGGATGATTAGCCACTGGGTAGCCCTCAGCCATCACATGGGGATGGGCCAAGGGCGACCGTCCCTGACCTTGCGCAATGGATGGAGGTGACATCATGCCATTAGGAGGAGGTGGGTACAGGCCCTGGAGTGGTACTTGGCCCTGGTACATGTGTGGAGGCTGATGAGCCAATTGCTCCTGCAGCGCCCATTGCCGTGGTGCTGGAAGAGGAAGCTGTGTAGGCTGGCCAGGCTGGCCCGGCAGTTTGCTGTCAGGCTTGAATGGCTGCGCAAGCTGATGCACTGGTTGCGGTGTTCTTTCTGGAGGATATGCTGGGTGTGGAGGAGCAGGCGAGGAGTGGAACTGCTGAGGTTGTGGAGGCATTGGCTGCGGAGGCATGGGTTGTGGAATGGTCCTTCCCATTGGATGCATCCTTTCAGCTGGCCCAGCCTGGGGATTGCGAGCAGCGTAGGGGGGCTCTGAATATGAAGAGGATCCGTAGTTTTGGTACATGTCACGGCCAGCCGGTGGCTCTTGAGACGAGGCGGCCGCGCCGTTACGCTTAGCGTCGCCCTTGGGTGCTTTATTAGTGCCTTGAACGAAGGCAATGCGCTCCGAAGGTAACAAAGTGACCAAGTCCCGGAGGAAATAGTTGGGCACCCCCAGAGGCTGAGTCAATGGCGGAACAGGACCATTACCCATTGCCGCCGCTTGTAATTTCTTTGCTCTGTTGAAGTAGTATTCTGCAGCCTCGTTGTCCTGGAATGCGCGGAAGCACATTGCGGCTCTAGAACAGGCATCCGCAGCATCGGTAAGTTGGTCATCACAACGTTCGTAGACGCAGCTCAATCCTTCCCATGCAGCGGCAGTTCCAGGCAGATTCTCGTTCACCTGAAGCCTTAGCGCCTGTGAATAAGCAGCCAATGCATCAGGAAGCTGTTTCAATTCCAAGTAGAGCTTTCCAACTGCCAACCAGGTGATGGGCAGACTGGAGGCGCGCCGCAAGGCAATTTGGTAGGAATCGTATGCTGCGCGAGGCGAGTCGAGAAGGTTGTAGGCCTTTCCGAGCAAGTACCAGGGCAAAAAGTCTCCCGGAGAGTTTTCGTTTCCTTCGCCAGATTCCTTGGGCTCTCGCAATTCCTGAGGCTCGGCCTCAACCACCTTGGTTAAGAGGTCTACGGCTTTTTCGGCATTGGCCTTGTCGTAGTTCAACAAGAGCAAGTATGCATGGGTGATGAGGATGCGAGGCGATGGCCCTACGGCCACCTCGGCACGCTCACAAGCCTCCAACGCTTCGTCGATGCGATTGGCACGCTCTTCGGCTGTAGCAAACGCACACCAGAGCGCAATGTACTCGTCGGCGCGTGCCAACGGAGGAGGAGGCAACAGAAGCGTGGCGGTCAACTCGGCAATCAGAAGCTCGATGTTGCCGTCGGCGGCCGCAATCGCCGCCAACTCGGCGTGGGCGTTGCGGGCGGTCTCCACGTCTACTTTGGAGAACTCGGCGAGCAGCAGAGGTAGAAGCAGAAGGCAGTGGGTCAAGGCGTTTGCCGCCTGGGCACGAGCGCCGGCCCGAATGAGAGTTTGTGCCAGCAAAAGACAAAGTGCCGGGTCGTTGGGCTTGAGCTGCATAGCCAGCTGGATCAGCTGGTGGGCCTGGTCATTGAGCCCAACCAACAAGTAGCACTCTGTGAGCTCGCGGTAGTACTTCAGGCTCTTTGTGAGGTCGGGATAAACGTCGGCGGCCTGAGTAAGCCGCTGGATCGACGTTTGTGATCCAACCGTCTCGTTGGCACTGATATCGTTCATTCGGAGCAGGTAGCTCCAACCTATGAGGGCCTCCACGGAGGCCGGGGTGTGTGTAAGTGCCGACTCAAACAGTTTCATGGCCACGCCAATCATTCCAATGGTGATGGCGCAATTTCCCATGGCGATCCATGTTTCGGCGGTCTGGAGGGGATATGACAGTTGTGGCGCAGGCGGACGCAGATGGGAGGGGCGCTTCAACACTCGGGGCGACGTTGAGGCGGATCTTTTGCCCATTATGGTGGATGGGCGGCTAATTGTGGAAGGAGGAAGAAGGTGAGGTGGAAGCAAAAAAAATGGAACAGATGGAGGCCAGGGTACGGTGGGCGATGCAGCGGGAAGGAGGAATCGACGATGAAGGCGGGGACGCGTGGAGACGGTGGCGAAGAAGATGTGATGGCAGGAAGAAAAGTGGTAGGGAGGGAAAAAACCGGTTGGGCAGAGGTGGAGGGAACGAGTTGAATGGTTAAGATGAACGAGCAAGACATGAGGCGCATGACAATGTAAGGAGGTGCAGCACGCACGCAGCGCGCATGCAGCACGCATACAGCATGATGTAGCAGGGTGATTTGAAGATGGTGAGGGCCGTGCATGCGGCTGCATGCGGGTGGGTCTACGGGACCAGCGGCCCCACATGGAAAAGGCAAACATTCGGTGGGGCGCGAGCTCAAAGTCAGGGACCTTCCAACTGGCAACCTCGTCTTCCCCGCTTGCCGTGGCGCTTTGCCATCACTGACTGTTGTATCTTGCAGCCAGCTGCTTGGAAGAATCTTGATTTCATGTTCGTGCATGGCCACCAGCAGCTGTCTGCACAATTTGCTCTTTCTGGTAGAAACTGGATGCGTCACCGAAGATCAGTCAAGATCACAACCAAAAGAGCCCTGGCGCTCGACATTCAGCAAACCTCCGCCAATCATTGGGGATTTGGGCTTTCCCACAAGCACATGTGAATAGGAAAATCACACTCCTCTCAGCCGTGGCGGTCATTTACTATGGCGAGTGTCGTCAGCAATTCTATTGTGGCACAATCGGCGGCCAAAGCTTCTAGAGCATTTCCGCAGCATCGCCGGCTGCACAAGCTTTCTGAACAAACTTACGGAGTTTCATGGAATGCGTAGTTTTTATTATTTCCTGTATTATTTTGCGGCGACAAACTTTGTCGGCCCACGCAGAAAACTTTTTGGACGCTATACATGCTTCGGACCTATCAAAATTTTCCCGGGAAAAACATTGGCAATACTCCACAGTGCATTGGGCAATGTATTAAGTAGCTCGACGTCAGCGTATGTGAATATTTTTCAGTTACTCGCGCTCCTTAATCTCGGGATCTTTCCGGAAGAAGCCGTGTGGTGCCCCAGCGTGCAATTTGGCGAGTTGAGTGTCCTACTTTTCTTAGGGGGCAGGGGAACAATAAGCCGCACATCCGTAGTTTCTTGATATTCGGGGACCCAGTCGGCGTTTGGTTATGAAACGATGTTGTCAAGCGCAAACTGGACGTAGTTTCAAGTCTTGGAACCAGTTGGCGCTGCGCATGTCAATATGCAAGATGTGATCAACTGCATGGTGCAATGCACATGTTCGACGCAATGTACCTGCACCAATCGCTTGTGTTCCTGGGTTGACAAAGACGTGGTGATGTCCGGTTTTGGCCGCAACTGCAACTAAACTCGTATTCGCGCGCATCACGTCGCCGCTACATTGCCCCTTTCATTTTTTCGCTCATAGTTGCCGCTCTTATGCACACCTTGCTGCCGGGACTAGGTCCGAGTGCCCATCGTCATTCCAGTAACAACAAGCGGACGTAAACATAGGAACTAATTTTAGAAAGTAAGGTCAAGTGGTGCTTTCTCCTCCAGCAGTCGGTCAGGGCTCGCCATGCTCCATATTGAACCGAGTAGATCCTCTGTGAATTCCACATGCGGATTTGGAGGAATTATCATCGCCACGGAGAAGGAATAATTACCGGTGTGCTGAAAATAGTCCAAATGGAGCACCCTGCACATAATAATATTCGAGATATGCCCGCAGCGCAATGGCTAGGTGAACGTTTCTGTTGCAGATGCATGGCTATGCACACGTACGTTACTGCGTCCGCCTCCTAGATGGGGTATTGTCCTTCCAGCGTTCTTGGGAGCTGCGCAAAAGCAAGTTCAAAATGCTACCTAATTTTTTAGCCATACTCCGGCTTATAATATTTCTTGGCTTGGATGTTCCATGCTTCACGGTGTTTAGGGTTTCGAGCACATTGCTGCACATGCACGCAGCCGCATAATGATTATGCTGCCAGGCAACCTGTACGGATATGACATTAAGTACGAGTGCGACTTGCCGAATGAGGCAATCGAACCATGTCGTCTTTCACCTGGCCGATATTTGTGAGAACGTTTTTGACACTGTACTTACGATCCCTCTCACTGAAACATAAAATTTATCACTCCTAGGACCATTGATTCCTACATGCGTTCAAAGAAGCAATTAAAATACGCGCAACAAAAGGGTAACCCGGCGTTCCTTTAGCCTCGAAACTAACGGTATAACGTTTGACAACCATGCACCACTTAGAATTTTGCCTTGCATGCGTCATTCTGACCTCATACCATGCACGAGTATCATATGCACTGCCTTTGTCACCCACAAGCCACCCACAAGCCGGCGGAGATTTCGCACTTGCCATCTCTATGGTTACCATTCTGGGTACTTTTGAGTGTTAGTTGCGGTGCGAAGCGGCACTTCTGAGGCGAAGTTCCTACATCAAAGGGGTGATCACGTCCTAACCCGGTCGGAGGCAAAGCAAAAAGTCAAAGAAATTCATGACCGACAAAAATGTCCTATTTTCAAACAATAAATGACACTCCATTAAGCTTCTGACGACTACGAGAACAGGGAATGGCCCTTGATGTACCCTGGCACATCAATAAGGTATATGTTCGATTGCTGCATCAAGCGGCATGCACAGACGTCGGAAGTGATAATATTGACTTCTCTATGTGGCACTGGAGCTAAAAAAATATTTCAATATAGCATGTGGTCACCGCACCTCAAGGCATTAGATAGCGTGTGACCCCTTGCACTGTTGCTGAAAACAGTTTGAGCGCACCTCGTAGAAGGGCACATACTCCGGCGGGGGCAAACGGGTGGTATGCCGAGGAAGCCGGTACCAGTTTTCAGCTGTAAGCATATTCTGAACATGGGGTTCGATCAAAACAGCTCTTTGAGGCTATGCGGTGGCGACATGCAAGCGGAACGCAAGGTTGCTTGAAGTAGTGTCAATAGAAAGAGATAGGTGGGATCCGCAGCGGGCAACGTCAACTTGCAGCATACCCTCCTGCCGCTTGCATAGGCCGATGCACACAAATGCGCCCTTTGGCGTCAACGTGTATACAACCCTCGAGTTTCCCGAGTGAAGCCCGCTCCATGGTGTACGGGTGCGCTATCCGACTGCTGCCTTGCAAGTACTAAAAGTCACGTGGACACCACACTCCATCTCGAGTTACTTCATGAAGAGGTTGGCTTATCAGATATCTAGACAGCTACATCTGTTGAGACCGCGGTCCTATGTCCGAGCCGTGCGTCCGGTCCTTATGCCCGCTCGCGGTGTGGTCACGGCCCCAAATACCCAGTTGTCTCTGCTCATCGCAGACTCACTTCTACCCAAATGTGGATCTTGTGGTGTATTGCTCCAGAATGAAGACCTGGGCAAGAAAGGGTACTTTGTGGACGTCAAAACCACCAAAAATGCCAAAAATTTTGTCAAGGGAGAAGATGCTATCCATGAGCGCCTTCTACGAACTATGTCCGATGAAGACAAAATGCTCCTACTAAATGGGGCTTCTATGGGTGTTCCCGATGCCCAGAGTGAACTTGCAAAAAAGAAAAAACAAAAGACAGAAGTGAAAATTCAATGCACTCGGTGCCGTGATGCGTTGTTCCGCTCCAACTTTGTTCCGGACCAATATGAAGTCGAAAGTGTGGCTCTGGTGTTGGAAACGATTCCACTTGACGCAAATTTGGTGTATGTGGTGAGTGCCACGGATTTTCCGATGTCTATCAATGAAGAGGTGTTCAAGTATCGTGGAGCCAGCTCCATGCGGTTTGTGGTGACCAAATTAGACCTCTTTTTCGATAACAAAGCCACAGCAGCAAAATATGGCCAATTTTTCCAGGATTACTTGTGGAGAAAGTACAAGGTGCCTCCTGAAAATGTGTTTTGTGTTTCTGGTGCCATCGACTGGCACACAGAGAAGTTGTACCTGGCTTTGCAAGACAATCTGTACTTCATTGGCAGTGTCAACAGTGGTAAATCCACTTTGATTCTGGCTCTCGTGCATGTCGCTGCCAAACTCAGGCAAAGTCTCCCCAACGCCAAGCGAGACCGCAAGATACATAAAATGGACGATATGGTCATTTCCCAGGGCAAACCCGCCAGTCGCCAGGCGCTCGCCAAGCACAATTTGGCAGCCATTAAATCCTTTAAGAAGCTCCATGGACCCGGCACGTCGTATATGCCTGGATTCACTCGGGGAAACCTACCTTTTGAGCTTTCTAGAAACGTCACCATTTACGATGTTCCCGGCTTCTCTTCTGGTGCATCGTCGCAGCTTTACGAGTTCATGGATCCGGCAGCCATCAAGTCCATCCAGAAGGGTCAGAAAATGCACAAAAAGGGAACGTACAAGTCACACTACGAAACGGCCAAATCTGGACAAGTGGTTACAGTTGGCGGGCTTTTCTATCTTCAGGTTCCTCAAGGTGTCATGTTGCAAGTCCGCAACGTTATCAATCACGACATGCACATATTCAAGAATTTGGACAAGGCTCTCGATGTGTGGAAACATCCGCACGCCAATCCTGCGCTTCGAGACGTATATGCGGTGGATTCTACCAGAACGAGGTTGGCCAAGTACATTATTCCGTCGTTCTATGGCAGCGTCGATCTTGTGATTCGCTCGGTCGGATACATCACTATAACTCCAACTGGCAAGTTCACATCGAACCAGCCATTTACGGTTTATTTGCCTGAGGGCCTCGAGGCGATCATCCGCCAACCCATCACGCGGTACATTACGCGGACATTGGCAGGACGTGATACCCAAGGCAATGTTCTACGGAGAGAAAATTGGAAAGAAAAGAGTGTTACGGAGGTGAAACGCTACACCGGCAGATATCCGTTCCTGAGTCGCCTAATTCCAGGGGATGGGGCAGGAGACGATGCAGAAGTCATGTACAAGTACGTTGAACAGGCTAAGGGCGCTGCTATGGCCCACAAATCGATTTCCGAGGCCACCCAATATGCCAATTGGATATAAACCTGCGATTGCAACCATTTAGAGGGTTGTCTAAAATCATGTATATATATGCAACCAAGTTGCCGCACGCACAACACAATATCGATCCGCGTCGTGTACGACCCTGTACAGGCAGCTACAGGTGACCACTTGTCTCACCAATCTGACACATATATCTCGCTATTCTGGTAACTACGAGCAACTTCATGGATTCACACATGGCGAGACTGAAAGGTTCCTCTGGTGGCTTCATGCATGCCCCTTACGTTAGTCGCGTGCAAATGCCCTGAGATGTTTGTGCTTCGCGTCGAAGGAGTTCTGAAATCGCGGACGTCAACAAGTTCGCGCATGCATGCAGCGATGCACAGCAACCACGACAAAGTTTCGCAGCATACAAACAATATACCTTTGACGGTTTCTTTGCGTTAAATTCCTTCGTTTCTTGACGAATTTCTTCATTTCTTTGCATTATCCCGTCCTGGCCATGATCCGCAGCCAGAGCATAATGTCCACTGACAAACGCAAAACAGGGCTTTTGAACTCTCTCCGCAATAGGAAATCGTCGTCGAAAGACTTGAATGGGTTTCTCAAATCCAAATCGCTCAACCTGTCAGCTGAACTGAGCACAAACGTCGCCAAAAAGCGTCACTCGGTGATGCTCGTGTCGCCGGACGACAATGACTTCAAAGAAAACAAAGAGAACTACCGACTCAGCTACAGAGAGGAGACCCACAAAGAGAACCGAGAAAACACCAAGATAGAGAGAAACAAAGACGAGACCACGAACGGCAAGGACAAGCGAGTGTCGCGGCGTACGCTGAAGATATTTCGGCCGAAAATTACTCCTCCCTCCAGCGAGAGAACCATAGCCACCGCAGGCCTGGAGCCAAGCGACTTGGTGCTGATGGAAACACTCAGCTTGGACCCGCTTTCGCCCGGGATTCCCGTCGACAACAAGATGGAAGCGTCAGTTTTGAGCCCGACGTTCCAGGAGTTTGCCAGCTTTCTCGACTTTGACGAGCCCTCTACACCCTCCAAGTTGCATCGGACGGTGAATCTCGCCAACATGCAAGATTTGGTCAACAGCATGGATGAAAAGATTGTACCGCTTGGCAGCCGAAAATCGCTTGATGTGGAAGCGTACGAATTCCAACAGTTGCAGAGAAGATTGAGTAATCGGAGCAATGATTTGCGGTTGTACTTGGTGGAAAATGCCATGGTGATGAGCTTTTTCCAGCAGAGTGCTGACATTGCAATGCAACGACTGGCGAGACACTGGGATGAAATTGATGTGGACGAGACTTTTAAGACGGAGAAGTACCATGCCGATGATACCATCTACTTGCATATATGATAGAGAGAATAAGATCTATTTGCATATTGATAGAGTGAAGATGACACCGTCTACTTGCGTATATGATAGAGGGAATAAGAGAAGGTTGAGTCTTGTTCGTTGGTGCGGTAACTTGTAAGGACTTTAGACCGTCGGTGATCGGTTCGTCTCTCTGGCCCCTTATCTGTTGAGAACGTGAGGTACGTAGTCCATTTGAACATCTCTATTACGATAACCTACCCTCACTTGCGAGATTAGCCAAATTCCCCACAAGTACATGAATCCTTGTTGAAGCGGTGACGATCTGGAGAGACAGTCCACTGGATGTCGTTATCGATCAGTACGAGAAATCATCGTGTGAACTCTCAGAAGGGAAAGTGGTGGTGCTGATTTCGGTTTCCGTAGACATCAATAATTTAATAGTTAACCGACGTCGTCGCTGCCAGGTTCTGAGATACCCTTGATTTGCCCAAGCTCGACGCTCGTCTGCTACGACTGCTCATCTCGTAGAAATTGGATTCTTGCTGCTGTAGATAACATTGAAATATTTAGCACATTGGATGGATTGTTCATTCAGTGCTATAAATTCTTTAGGCTAATAACTTGTGTGACTCAGATCATCTCCATATTGGATCGAGAACGTCAGTAAAATATATTAGGAGGATGACCATTTGTGAATTTATTCCTGATTATGTCCCATTGTTCACGGTTCCGGACCCTCTCCACCTCTTGATCTCTCTTTTTCTTAAGATTCTGTCCATTTCTTGGCTGTACTTCAGCGATAGCTCTTCCTAGTAAGAAAACCTGAATCGGATAGAATAGCAATTAACACTACGACCCGTCTGTAGTTTAGAAAGTGGACTCGTACCAAGAAGGGTAGCCACATAAAGATAGCGGAAGTGAACCATCTAAATCGTAGCCAATGCCTACTAATTCATAGGCGGTTCGAGGACCGAGTGAAACGAACATTAAAGAACAAAAACTCCCTAGTGGAGCAATCTGTTCACCTACAGAAATATGACCACCAATTTTTGAAGGCCAATGAGGGTTACCTAGATTTGAACAATCAAAGATTTGTCAGTAAAGACATTCTTCGAAGCTGTGAAGATCAAGGACGTAACGAAACTCAGTCTCCTACATTAATTCAAGAATGTAGCATCTTGGACACCATTACATTCTAAACTTGTACATGGACTCAGAAACCACACTTATCGTTTTTAAGACGAGGACCCCTCAAAAGCAAACTGTTACAAGTCCGTCAACACTCCCACTCCTTGATCATTCTTTTCTTTCTTCACACCACTACACTCTGATTCCTCGTGCTACTCTAAACCTTCCTCAACTGCACCCGTACACCAGACCATATTATTTCAAAATTTCCTCAACCACTCTAATATCACCAAAATGTCTGCCAGAGAGGAGTCCGATGCCGCAGCGTTGCTCTCGTCGTTGTCGTTGAAGCCCGAAGATTCCGGAGCCGACAATGAAGTGAAAGAATCCACCGAATCTGTCAAGGTGAACTCGGAGGCCGAATCGGAATCAGAAAAGACGCCATCAGTCAAAACCGAGGAAGTCAAAGAGACAAAAGAGGTTGAAACGGAGTCCAAAGACCAAGTTGAGGAGTCAGAAGCTGACTCTAAGGAGTCCGAGACCAAGGAATCAGAAACTAAGGAGTCCCCCAAAACCCCCAAATCCACAGAATCCACCGAATCGGAATCCACAGAACCAAATGAGCCCGAAACCAACTTGATCAAGTCCACCTACGAAGTCAAGGTCAAGTTGGCCGACTTGCAGGCCGACCCCAACTCGCCGCTCTTCTCTGTCAAGTCATTTGACGACCTCGGACTCAACGAACAGTTGCTCAAAGGTTTGTACGCCATGAAGTTCAACAAGCCTTCCAAAATCCAGGAAAAAGCCTTGCCGCTCTTGTTGAAGAACCCGCCAACTAACATGATTGGCCAGTCGCAGTCGGGAACCGGCAAAACCGCCGCCTTTTCCTTGACGATGTTGTCGAGGGTCGACGAATCTCTCAACGCTGTCCAAGCCATCTGTTTGGCCCCCGCCAGAGAGCTCGCCAGACAGACGCTCGAGGTGATCCAGACCATGGGCCGTTTCACAAAAGTCACCAGCAGATTGATCATCCCAGGCACTTATTCCCACGATACCACTTTCAACGAGCATATCTTGGTGGGCACGCCAGGAACCTTGTTGGATCTCATCCGAAAGAGAAGAGTCAACACGAAAAACGTCAAGGTATTCGTGTTGGATGAGGCCGACAACATGTTGGATGCGCAGGGCTTGGGCGACCAGTGTCTACGTGTTAAGAAGCTGTTGCCACAGTCAGCGCAGCTCGTTTTGTTCTCGGCCACTTTCCCCACCGACGTGAGGGCCTACGCCGAGAGATTTGTGCCCAACGCCAACTCGTTGGAGTTGAAGCAGGAGGAGTTGAATGTGGAAGGCATCAAGCAGTTGTACATGGACTGTGACTCGGAGAAGCACAAATTCGAGGTGTTGTGCGAGTTGTACGGGTTGTTGACGATCGGCTCCTCGATTATCTTTGTGCGCAGAAAGGACACCGCCGACCAATTGTATCGGTTGATGACCAAGGAGGGCCACAAGGTGTCTGTTTTGCATAGTGACTTGGAACACTCGGAGAGAGACCGGTTGATCGACGATTTTAGAGACGGAAGATCCAAGGTGTTGATCACCACCAACGTGTTGGCGCGTGGTATTGACATTGCGTCGGTGTCGATGGTGGTCAACTACGACTTGCCTGTGGACAAGGACGGCAGACCCGATCCCTCCACCTACTTGCATAGAATTGGGCGTACCGGTAGATTTGGCCGTGTGGGAGTGTCGATTTCGTTTGTTCACGACAAGAAGTCCTATGAGGTGTTGCAGGCCATCCAGCAGTACTTTGGCAATATTGAAATGACGAGAGTGCCTACCGATGACTGGGACGAGGTTGAAAAGATTGTCAAGAAGGTGATTAAGAGTTGAGGAGACTAATAAGACAATAGCAAGAGGTTCCAACTACAGTGCAATAAAAGGTTCGCCGTCGGCACTTTACACATGAGTGGCTGCCATAATAGACGTTAGAATACGCACGTTTACGGGACGAAAATGCTCTTATCGAGTAGATGGTTTCTATCTCTAGACATGTAAGAGTTGACAGAGTGTCCAAGAAACCGTTAATTCCTATAAAGAGAGCGAAAAGAGGGAACCATTTAAATAGTAGTAAAGGCATACCTAATATTACGATAGGTGAAGCTATTGACAAATGTAAGTTTGACAGATAGGTGAAGTTAGAATTGACAAATGTAAGTTTGACAGATAGGTGAAGTTAGGATAACAATACCAGTTTGAGAGATAGATGTAATGGTTCACCGAGTCTACTCGATCCAAGAAAACGTTAACTCCTATAAAGATAGCGAAAAGAGAACCTTTTGAATAGTATCCTAGGCATACCTAATACGATGTGGTTCCAGAACTGAGTGAAAAGAACATTGAAGATCAAAAACACTGATTGTGGCATAATCTATTACAAGACATCACCACAGATGCTTACTGTAAATACTATATTGATCCTTAGTCGACATTACAACGAATCCTTACAGTAAATACTATATATGTGCTTAGTATATCCAAGTCTCTATGTACACTAGTTCTCAAACACCACCGAGGGCTTGAAGCGGCGTGGCGCTCTGTTGGCGGCCACAGTCCAATCAATGCAATTCCACAAGTTCTCCAAGTATTGCCTCTTGCCAAACACTCCGTAATCGTCCAAATACGCCCTCATGGACCCGTCGAGCGCAATCAACGGCACCAACTTCTTGTCCAGGAACAGAAGCGCCTCCTCGGCCTCCTCCACCGTGCCCAACTTCAAAGAATCGCGAGTTGGTGCTACATTCTCATTGGTCGTCTCCAAACCTTCCTGCTCTCTGCGCTCCTCCTGTTTTCTCTTCAACGCAGCCTCCTTGGCAGCCTGCTGCTGCTTCAACTTCGTCACCTGTCCCGAGCGGATGGAGTCGTCTACAATTCCTGCGTTGTAGGTATTGACAACTGCCAACTTATTGAACGACAAATCGGACCCAGAAACGTTACGCAAAGTCGACTCAGAGTAGGTCGCCTGTGCCACCAACCAGGTGACGCCGTCGCCCTTGATGCTGTGGGCGCTGTTGAGCAAAAGCGTTCTGAATTCGGCAATAGACCCAAAAGAGTCTACGAGCCACTCCACCAACGCCTCGTCGCGCGGTTCGTTGGCAAATTCGGTGACAATGCTTGGCGTCTGCAACAACAGCGATTCGGGCGCCCGGAAAACATGCAGATGGGCGTCGGCGGCTGTGTTGGGCTTCAAAGATTCCAAACAGAATTGCAAGTTGTGCAATAATGAAGCCTGGGCGTAGACTCCTTGCAATGCAGGCTTGTTAAAGGTGACAGCAATCAACAGATTCAAGTCTGCTGGCGGATTTGCCACCTTGTTTTCTTCAAGCTGCGTGTTTAGGCGGTTAACAACGGATTGGCCGCGGCCAAACCATAATTCTTGGATAGTTTTGCTCAGATAAAGGCCGTTGAAGTCCTGATTGGTGGACTTGAGGTTCTCCAAGAGGGGAATCGTAGGAAGAATATACGACACCGATCTCCGGGAAACCAACAAGCGGGGGGTTGGAGACCTGAACATTTTGCTAAGTGAAAAGATGGAGGTAGACGCATAAAAAATTCACTTGAAGTGGTGGTCCGCGCACGACCGGGCACCAAGACCAAGTAAGGATGCCGACCAGAGCTACATGGCGTGCACATGGCTGTTGCTCTAGACGTGTAGTTGAAAACATCCTATTATCCAGACAGAAACGCATTCCTGTTTCCCAAGTTTATCTATAATACAACATGTCAGCGAGTGGTCCGGCAACGGCCCCGGTGGGCCTGGGTAGCAGCAGCATCATGATTTGCTTCTTCCCACCTTCAAACTTTTAACTCTTCTCAACAACGAAGATCCAGCACCGTTTTCCTCATCTCCAAACGATGGCCTGCTGTATTCTCCAGAGTTGTCGTGCGACGTTCTTCTAGATGTAGCTTCACTCAGAGAGTTCTTGCGGAACTTGTGCACCAACGACTTTTTTCTTCCTATTCCGTTCGACGGTACCGACAAGTAGTCATCGCCACGAGGTGCTGGTGCTCCGTCAAGGAATGTCGAAGTACCCAACCCTGCAGTGGTGGGGCCGTGCACCGGTGCTGCCTTCTCATTCGCATCAAATGCCAACACAGAAGGATTCAATTTAGGGGTATAAGCGGACAGCGGGTCGTTGGATGATCTGTTTGTCTTTGGAAGCGCATTCTGGTTACCCTTGATGGTGCCAACTCTGCCGACTATCTCATTCCGATCTCCGGTGAAGTTGCCGTAGGCAAGGTTCATGCGGTCATCGTTATTCACGCCAGGACCAAACGCTTTCATCGAAGTGTTTGGTCCGTCAGCAGGGAAGGCCATAACGGGAGCATTCTTCTCATTTTTGTTTCTGTGCGGGGTACATGCGTCGAACGGGCCGTCGTGGTGGAATTTTCCTCCGTAAAATGCACTCACATCCAACTTGTCGATAGTATCCAAATTCTTGGAGGTGTGTGAAGCAGCGACTGTCTTCTTGGAAGGAGATTTTGTTCTAGATGACTTGTGATGTCTGCGTTCTCCGTTACTGCGATGTCTTGAAGAATCACTCTGCGAGCGGTGAGGTCTGCTACTCCTCGAGCGAGAGGAGGAATTTTGTTTCTCTTTTGGATACTCTCTGGCAGCTGCGTCGGGTCCTGCTACTTCTTCGTACGAAGGAGGCGGCGGAGCAGCTGGCTTCTTTTCCCTGGACACTGGAGGTTTTTGTCGTTGCGTGGCCAGAGTTGGGGGTGGAGGTGGGTCTCTGTGGTGCTTGTATTCACCGTTCATTGCCGAAGCGAAGGGATTGTTGGAAGACATTTTTCTGAGCAATGTTAGTAAGGTGACGAGTTGAAAAAAGCGGGGGATTATAACGGAAAGGCGGAACGCAAGTCAACAACACAGATTAAAGACTGAAACCCGCGCCTGCACGTGGCGGTGGAGGCGCGCCTTGCTATCTATGAGCAAATGTAGCCAAATTGGTCACGAGACCTGTCGAGAAGCAGGAACTGAGGCTTAGCCGAGATCCCATTAGGGGACAAATTGAGAGCATTGGGAGATTGCTGGAGAAGCCGGGGACCACGCACCATCGGTGCAAGCGCGTCTAGAACTTCGCAATGGGGGCTAGGCCACGATGAGAGCAATTGTGGAAGAAGCGACCAGCCTAAACAAGAAGCGGGACGACCGCAAATGACTGGATACCTTGTAATAGGGAATGTAGAACAGTGGAAGCGATTGCTGAGGGCGCTGTGTACAAGGCCTGGAGCGCAACACGAGCAGATCTCGGCAGGGTCATGTAATGTAATGCAGCCGTAGAGAACGAAATAGTGGCCGTTGTAAGCCGTAAACGCCCATGCTTTAGGAGGCACGTGAGGATCAAGAATGATCTATCTAGCAGTTGTTGCACCTTGCATTGTTTCTCACTCCAGTTGCAATTGAGCTGTTTGTCCCCGCAAAAATCCGACCTTCTAGTCTGTTCCATTTCGAATCACATGAACCTTTCATTTGCAGCCGCCGGTTTCTCATTTCGATTGCTGCTTTTTCCTTCTCGTTCTTTCTTTACCTTCTATTCTTCTTCTTTACATCTTCTATTCTTCCTCGTTTCCTCTTCATTTCTCATTCTTTTCATCTCTCTTTCCTTCTCTCCTTAGTCCCATTCCCTTTCTCTCTTTTCTTCTCAATCTCAATCCGCCCCAAACTTACCGTTTACCCCTTTGCCGCTAGCAGCTAGCCGCTAGCCGCCAACATCTAAAAAATCAATACATACCTATAATTGACGTCGCTGTCGCTTCCCGTGCGTGACTGTGTCGGAAACGCGGGTCTTGTGAGCGGCAAATCTTCCTCTTCCAGCAGATCCATGAGTTGTTTATTCTTCTTGACCCAGTCGTCAAATGTCGAGTTTGACGACCGAACCAGACCGCCGGATATATTGGAAGATCCCGTGACGTCCTGCCGAAACGGGTTGTTGGACAAGATTCTGCTGCCCGACTCAAACGAGTGGTTGGGCTGCTGGTACATGGTGGAAGGCGGGAAAAGGCTGCTATTGGAGAACCGCCAGTAAGGTGATGGAGATGTGGAAGTTGGGCAGGACACGAAAGCCACGCGTGTATGCGGTTGTCGCGGGAGGCACGGATGTGAGCTGTCGATGTGAGCTGGTCTGGCGGGACGACTTTGGGTCTCAGGGCAAGGGTGAAGGGGATGGCAAAAGGAGGAAATTGTTTGCTGGGGAGACATTAAGGAGCAAGGCGATGGGAGATTAGTGGAGATTTCGGCTCTTAGCCGCCGGAGCCGGGGCGCATGTGGCATACTAGATGTTTCCTAACGGTATGTGTGTGCAGGAAAGCGACATTACCGTTGTGGTAGTGGGCGCAAATGCGAATAGTTTTGAATGTGTGAGTAGGGCCCAATGGGTGTGACGATTCACTATTGAACTCAGATTACTCAGAATTTTGCCTGTGACTGTAGTGACATAACAGTGACAAATGTCGATCGACATGGTGATTCTCAATGTTACGTGATTCTCAATGTTGCGCAGCATTCCGGAGTATTTGCCGACAGGCATTCCTGAGTATCATACTACGAATCATCACTGCGACTCATTCCTGCGAATCATACTGTGAATCATACTGCGAATCCCTCCAGAGAATTAAAAAAAGCCTTGTCATAACGTCACCGGTTTAATGAGGAGATCCACAAGAATCGACTTAACTCGTCCTCCTCACTTCTAATTTCCTTCGTCCTAAATGGCCTACTCAAAATTACCAAGAACTGAATTATCTATTGTCTCTAGCACTAGAATGAGCTCCAAGTCCAGTCGGACGGAACATTGTTCACCAACGAGGGCCGTTTCTCCTCGCGCAGATTCCTATCAATCCGATTAATCCTAGAATGCACATGTGCTCCCACATACGTCGCTGACGTATACGGATTATCGATAAACACATACGGAGCCTCGGAGTCCTCGTTAGCCCGGAGCCGCTGGTTGATAGCACTCACTAGCCTCTGGTAGTTGGACCCACATGTCTTGCATGTTTTGCACTGCTTAAACCGAGGATGGAGCATCAGCGTACCTGTCCCACCCACCAAATTTGGAAATAGCGGCACCACAAACCTCGCCTTGGAGTCCATCATCACTCCGGTCACGGTGTCGTCCAACAGCCCTGACACAATGTTGGATGTGGTCGAGCTACCGTGCGAAGACCCACTATACGCTCTGCGAGACGTTGATTGGGGCATACCCTCCACATTGGAATTCTGCGGCGATGGTTCTTCAGGCAGCATCACCTGAAAGTAATGCATCTCCTTACTTTTATAAAGACAATCCTGACAGAAGAGCATGCCACAGAACCGGCAGTGGTGTCTCCGTTTCCGCTGGGGTGTGAAAAAATTACCAAACACCCCGAAACACTTCATGCAGTGGTCCAGCGAGTTGTTGGGCATCCAGTGCTCGTGGGTGGGCTCCTGCTGGGAGTATTGGTCGTCTGAATCCGGCATTTGGAACGGGTATTTGCCAATCTGCACCATCACCGTCAGACACTCCAGCTCCAGCGACTGGTCTACGTCCATTTCGTCGTCCTCGTCCTCGTTGGAGTTGGGGGGCCGCAACACCGCCGGCGTGCAAAGCGGTTTTTTCAAATCGTAAACTTGCTGAACGCCGGGACCTTTGGCGCTCATTGTGGGTGTCCGCACTCGGCCACCGAGTTCGTCTTTGGTGTCTATGCGTTCCGCCGTCATGGTATTGCTGTTGAGATTGTGGATAGCTCGCATGAGCTTCAGGCGGTCCACAAGCACCGTGTTTTCCAGCGAGTTTGAGCTTGCATCCAGCCTGGGCATATTTTCACCGATTTTTCCGTATTCACCGGTTTTCCCATTTTTATTAATTTTTCCATTTTCCATCTCCTCGCCGCCCCCGCTGTGTGACGTGTGGCTGTCTCCCCGTGTCACCTTTCTGTGCACATTACGATTTAGCGGATTATCGTTGATTTCCGTTGGCTGATAGTGGTCAAAATACTGGTTGCTGACATATGTTAGCACGGCATTAGTGATCAGGCCAGCCGGTTTCACAGGCTCCAGATTTCGGCGAGTCGGCTGGTTGAGATCCGCCGTTGCCGGAAGGTATTGAGACGTCTGAGCGGTGCTTGTCGCCGCCGTGTCGTCCTCGTGAGTTTCGGGGTTTTGCGCTAACATGAGCACCAGCTCATGCGAAGTAGACGACGACAGAGTCAGACTCTTGCGGTCGGTGAACGGCCGCGGTGACTCCGGCTCATAGGTGTAGTGGGTGACCCCCAACATCCTGGGTGCACGGATCTGCTCGTCATAGTTGATGTTGTTGAAGGTTGCCTTGGCCTGAGGCTTTTTGTCAGGGGAGGTTTTATTGAGAATCGAGGAGATCGCCGAGGGAGCAAATATGCTTTTGATGGGTTTTTTCAGGAACGAGAAAGGCGGAAGCACCTCCTCCACGGGGGCTCCGTCCGGCTCCTCTCTCATGGTGGTGACACTAATTTTGGCCAGAATTTTTGCGGTTGTTCGTAAGTCGGACCTGAGGGTATTTTTAAGACAATTAGCGACGATCAATCACTGCCTGCAGGAGAGAGATAAGAGACTCGGGGATTAAGCGTCGGGTCCTGCGCTGGGGGTTTGCAATATTAGAATACGAAGGAAAGCACGTGCAGAAGAAATGTGTGTTACTGGCGGTGAAGTGTCGATGCTTTCCGTGCTGTTGCAGCTGATTAGTTTTGATTACCAGAGCTCACAGGTGATCTTTGAATGGGCTTGCACATAGCCACAGGCGTCCATGCACCTACTGATAACCCAAGAGTTGGTCCCAAGGAGTAGTTTTCGGGAGAAAGTTTATTGAACGAAGGTCGGAAGCATTCTCGAAGCGCATGTGGCCACTTTTTGCGAGAGAAGAGGGCCGCTGGAAGGTGCTTTGGAATAGCGGCCACCGATTGGCTGGCGATAGGCGATGTCCATCACGTGCGGACCAAACAAAGGACGTCCTGTCTATAGGGGATGTGGACTGTGCACATAGATAGGCCTGCGGAAACAAGAAGTTGTTTTCGACAGTTTCGGAGGTACGGGTGCGCCGCCCACTCGCCACCTTTAACATCTGCCACCCCCAGCCACCCGCGTGATCATTGGTCACGTGTGACGGAGGGATATCCGGACATTTCCTACAACACATCAAAGGAAGCAAAGGAATATTTGAAATTGACTCTATCTAATCGTCCTTGAGGACAACGTACAAGGCGTGCAAAATGGCAGGGAACCAGAAAAAGAGACAACACACAAGGTTAATCCACAATGGAGTGGTGGCTCCGCATTTCATAAACACTGCCAAAGGAGGCAAGAAGAGGGCTGGGATAGTTAGTAACGGAAGCCCGGAAGGGGGGAATTGAGGCCACGCGGGCTACCCAATTGTGGCTAGTGCATACCGATGATGATAGCGACGATCTTTTCGCTGTTCATTTTTTTAGGATGGGATGACAAAGCGAGGGGACATGGAGGTGTTTTTATGGCGAGTGGTGAGGCTGTCCTGCAGGCGGCCCGCGGATTGGCAGGACATGACTTAACTTAGCCGAAGTGGTCACTCTGCGTTGAGCTAAAGTGCTTGGACGGCTTTGGATGTTATCGGCTTGTTAGCCTCGACATTTCATATTTGTTGCGGTGGCCAGGTGTGGGCTCAGAATTTAGCGCGGCATGCGTGTTTTCTTATGTCCGGGTTCGTCGGGTTTACGTTTTCGCAACAACTAAGTATAATTTATTGGCGATATAACACTCTTCAGGCACTACTAACGTCTTGTGTCGCCTAACCACTTCATTGCATCAACTTACCTGCGCTCTCGCTGCTCTTTTCTCCCCGCTCTCGTACATCGACAGGCGCCCGTCTCAACACCTCCTCCAACTCACTCGAGTATGGAGCTTTGGTCTGGGAGCAGTCGTTGTAGCTCTTCACCACTCTGTAATAGTTTTCGTAAAAGTTGCCGTCATACACACCAATGGCCGAGTTCAAAAGTACGTCGGGAATCTGGAACGAGTCAGTCAATGGGATGGACAGCTCACGCACGTCAAGACATAATTGGGGAATCAAGTCGGCGTTGATGGCCAAACTCAACTTGGGAGTGAGCACCTCGTGGCCCACGAAATCCTTGGAGAATGCCTCCAAAACAAACGTCAAGTAGTACAACTTCTGGACCTTGGCCAACGCATACAAGAGGTCTGGCCTGGAGACAGATTCTATGGTTTTGATGAAAACCTCCAAAAGATAGTGGTGGCAGCGTAATTTGGCCAACAACACCCTCTCGTACGAAACTGCATCCCAGCTGCCGGTTTGCTTGACCTTGGCCAATGCAGCAATGGCCACCTTGACAATCAACGCCTCCAACGCTCTGAGAACGTTGTGGGGAGTCAAGTCTTCGGCGCTCTTCAACAAGACTCCCGATGTGCCAAGCTCCTTGGCGTTGGTCAAAAACAGCAAGGATCCGGGGATTTTGGCGTTCTTGCTCATCACACTCTGGATATTCTTCATGATGGTTCTTCCAGCAGACATTCCCAACACGCTGTTGTCGCCTTCCCACGTACACTGAACCACCCAGTCGTCGTAGGCCTTTCCGAATCCAGAGTATGCCGAGTAGCCCTGGCCACCGCATGCCTGTCTGGTTTCAGTGATACATTGCTCCGCTAACCACGTCAACGTGGCCTTGAGGGCAGCAGAATCGACAAAAAGCGATTTGGTATCCACCACCGTCTTCTGGATGGCCGATTCGTCCTTTCTGGCAAAGGCGTCGTCGAAACTCTCGACAATTTGGTCGTGCTCTCTCTCCAAACGGTCAGTTCCGAGTGCTGCAGCATACGTCAAAGCCAAGTACGGCATCAATCTCCGTTGGTGCAAAGGATAGTTGATCAATTGCGTTTCTCCAGGCGTTTTGACCGCATCGCCCTTAAACTGGCGGCGACCAACGGCGTATCTTACGGCAATGGTGGTGAAACGAGCACAGATACGGTAGGAGTCAGATGCCATGCCCACTCGTCCTTGCAAAAGCGAGATGTAGCTCAACTGCTCCAATGGAGGCAACGTCACCTTTCCTTCGCGAGACACCAGGCAGAATTTCTGGAGCATGAAGAACCGAGGAATTCGGACGTTAGAGAACTGGATCCACCCGTTATCGACACCCTCACGGCCCATCTTGGACCCGATATCGCCGATACTCACGCCTGGCATCAAGTTGTGGTTGGAGTCTCTCAACGGAACCACAAATGTCTTGACACCGTAATCTTTTCCATCCACAATCAACCGGGCATAAACGGACGAGTGGGTGGCCGAATGGGCTGCTCCGCCAATCCACCATTTGGTAGCTCCCACATGTGGAGTGTTGATGATGAACTCATCGGAATTTCTGTCGAAAGTAGCGGTGGTCTCCACGCCCGCCACGTTAGATCCGTGGCCCAATTCGGTCATTGCAAAACAGCCCCAAATGTGCTTCATGTATTTGGCTTCCTTTTCGACGCCCCAGTACTTGAATTGCGCTGCGGTGCCGTTTCCCTTAACACAATGCATGAAAAGCCCCAAGTTGACGGAGATACGGATCCCCAACGACGGATCGAACATGGTCACCAAGTTGATGCGCCGCCAGAAGTCCTTGTAAGACTCCAGTTCGACATACTGAGCCATTCGGCCGATTCTGGTGGCAGTCTGGGCTCTATTCTCGTCACGAGACAACTCATAATCCTTGAATGTGGGAGCGAGAACAGGATCTCTTTCCAACAGCTGGTAAAGCTCCAAGATTTTGGCAGCCTTGGCCGGTGTTCCCTCCAAAACATTATACATGTCGGAAGGATCGAATTGGGCCCGAGCTCTTTCTTCGGCAATCAGAGCTGCCGGATTGGGGCCTGGCAGGTTGGCCACCAGAGAGGTAGTGAATGGCATGGTTGTGTTTTGAGTTGTGTTGATGAGCAGCTATATGTTGGCCTATGTTCCGTTAATTTTTGCCAATGGAACTTCACTTTTTGCTGGTGTTCTGCTAATTGGCCCTGATCGGCTTCTTATTTATGTTAGCAGCCACTGCCTGCCTGTACTGAATGGTTACGATTTGTGGGGTAGCTCCCCTCCCACAGGTTCCCACGGAAGGCACCTGCTTATGCACATCAGACCATCCGAAGCCGCTAAATTGGTTATCCGGGGATATGGAGGGGATAATCCGCGGTTCATGAACGTTGGCTATGGTCGTCTGGAACCCTACTGCATAGAGACTGCTGCTACTGCCATCACCTGAATCATTATCCGTTTTACTATGTGCTCATAAATATCGCTCACTTCGACAATCTCACTCATTTTGACAAAATCGACGCAGCCTCGGCAGACCTCTCGCCTCTCTGTCTCACCTCTAAGGGTGCTCTGGCCAAAAGGGCCTCTAGCGTGGCCGAGTGTGGCGCCTTCGTATTCAATGGGGGGTTCAACTGCTTGACGGTGGTGAAGTAGTTTTCGTAGAAATTGCCGTCGTACTTGCCAATCTGCGAGTTCACCAAAAAGTCAGTGTACTGGAACGAGTCGGTATAGGCAATCACATTTGGTCTGATCTCTTTGCACAACGCTGGAACAACCTTGTTGACCACGTCGTTGACAGCCTGCGAGGGCAAAATGTTATACGACAAAAAGTCCCCAGAGAACTTGTCAACAACGTTGGCTGCAACGTACAACTGAGCAATTGGAATCAAGAACGGGTTCAACTCGGTGTCCTTGTTCTCCTTGACTCTTCTCACGTACTCGGCGAGAAAGTAGTGGTGAGCCTTCAACTTGGAAATGGACAAGCTGGGTGCTCCGACAGAGTCAAAGTTGCCGTCGTTCTCGGCCACAACCTCCGCTCCCTTGATGGCAATTCTGGTGATCAACACCTCGATGGCCTTCAGGGCCTTGTCAAAATCAAGTAAGTCTGAGGCGTTCTGGAAGATGTAGTCGGTGTTATTGTACTCCTTGGCGTTGTTCAAGAACGCGAGCGAGCCCTTTACTTTGGTACCCTTCTTCAACACCGACGAAACAGACTTGATCACCGGCTTGCCCACAGACATAGCCATGACCGAGTTGTCTCCCTCCCAAGTACACATAACCACCCAATCATCGAATGCTTTACCGAATCCGTTGTAGGCGGAGTAACCGTGACCGCCACAGGACTGTCTGGCCTGGTCAATGCAGTCTGCGGTCAACCAAGTGGCGGTAGACTTCAAGGCAGCCGAGTCAATAAACAAAGATTTCATGCCGTCGATCGATCCCATGATCTTCTTCATGTCGCCCGAGGCAACATTGGCCCCCAACGTGGCGTTGGTCTCGAGAAGTGAGTTGGCCAACTTAAAGGAGCCAGGGCTGAACACGTAGGCCTGAGCCAATAAGGGCAACAACTTGCGCTGGTGCAATGGGTAGTTGAGCAACTGGGTCTCAGTTCCGTCCTTCTGCGAGGCCGACTTGAACTGTCTTCTACCAACGGCGTATCTGAGAGCAATAATGGCAAATCTGGCGGTCCATCTGAACGAGTCCATCACCATCGACACACGGCCGTCCAACAAAGCAGAGTAGGCCAACTGCTCCAAAGGAGGCAACGTAACGTCTCCCTCGGCCGTCACTTTACAGTATCTCTGCAACATGTAGAATCTAGGTACTCTGACGGACGAGAACTGAATCCATCCATTATCGATACCGTCTCTGCCCATCTTGGCGCCAATGTCTCCCAAGGACACACCAGGCATCAAGTTGTGGTTGGAGTCTCTCAATGGAACCACAAACGTCTTGACGCCGTAATCTTTTCCGTCTACAATCAATCTGGCATAAACCGAGCAGTGAGTGGCCGAGTGGGCTGCTCCGCCAATCCACCACTTTGTGGCGCCCACGTGGGGGGTGTTGATGACGAACTCGTCGGTGGCCTTGTCGAAAGTGGCGGTGGTCTCCAATCCTGCGACGTTGGAGCCGTGGGCCAACTCGGTCATGCCGAAGCACCCGTAAATGCCCTTCAAGTACTTTGTCTCTTTCTGGTTGGTCCAGTAGTTGATCTGGGCCTCGGTACCGTTGCCACGGACACATCCGAGAAACAAGATCAAGTTGATGGCGATACGTGTGGCCACCTGAGGGTCAAACACTCCGAGAAGCGAGGCACGGGTACCCAAAAAGTTGGGATCCAATTCCAAGTACTGACTCCAGCGAGCCAATTTCAACACCGTCATTTCGCGCTGCTCTTCCTTGTTCCTTTCGTAGTAGCTGGCGTCGTTGGTCAAAATGGGGTCTCTCTCTAGTTGTTGGAGGAACAACTTCATTTCGTCAGCCTTTTCTTTGGACGACTCCAAAAAGTGATGCATTTTGACGGGGTCGAACTTGCTGGCGGCTCTCTCCGCCTGAATGAGGCCACGTGGGTCCGGAGGGGGGAGCGAGTTTACGGTATTTGTGGCGACAGACATTGTTGAAGGAGAAAAATGGTGGGGCAGGACGTGGTTTATATATGCGGGACAAATTGTGGAGAAGCTGGGGAGCTGCGGCATGTGAAGCCGAGGGCCACGCAGGAGCGAACGATGGGCCGATATAGGGAAGTGGATGGAAATGGATAGGGAAACGGAAATATGGTGAAGGGAATAAAAATATGAATGACGGAATATGAATTGGAGAGAGTGAATGCAATTACCGATATGAAATCGGACCGTGTAGCGAGGTGAATTGGGTTATCTGGTGGCATATTTAGTTGTATGGGACCGAGCCGATGATCTGCGGCACGGGTGTTTGATGGAGAAGACTGAAAGGTATACGGGCAATGGCGTGATGGGTCCGGCCAGTGTGACGCCTAAGAAAAAACTCGGCAGAAAAAAATCGGCCCATCGTGAGGTTTCTTCTATTGTTTGACTTTTTGGTGGAAATCTTGAGAAGAATCCTTGCGAAGCTGAAGTTGGTGGAGAGCTTTCAGGAAGCCGAAGTTGTTTCGGAGCGTTCGATCCTCGCTCGGCCTGTAGAGATGCCGAACGGTTCGGATATAAGAAACGGGAAGGATGGACTTTAGCAGACAAAAGTGTTGAAATGTCCACTATTAATTTTTTCAGAAACACACAGAAGCACACTGCATGTCGAACAACAGCGGCTTCAACGTGAACTCAAGTAACTTCATCATTATTTCAAATACTGCGAACTATCTATTCGGTAAAGTCGCTTAGCACACATGGGCAGCTGACTAGCTTCAAATTACAGTTATAGACATTGGGTGAATGTTTAGTTATGTGGCTAGGCTGTTTAACGATCACTTCGGGAAGCTCATCCTTTAGAGAGTTCTCTGTTGAGCTGGGAATAGGTACTTCTGTAATGGTTTAAGTATGCTCAACGGTTGAATCAAACATCAATTATTCCTAAAAGAGAATATGAAAGAGGTGGTCCTACTCGTCAGGGGATAAATAGCTGATCAGAAATGCCTAGAAAGGCGACAGAACACCAGCAAGGCCCCATGGCTAATTGATTGGTTTTCTCAGAATAAATGTCCAGCCATGGCCACCGAAGCACTCCCCAAACGGGAAGAGCAAGACGATAATTGGACCGCTACTGTCGCATTAATCCGAAGTAGAAAGAAGCCGCCGACTCTGATGACTTGCACTGGTCTTTATTAGATACAGAAAGTAGAGATATCTGGTTAGTTAGTAGCAGAAGTCCATTTATTTTTCACTTCCTCCGACGGCATAGTCCTTGTTCATAACTGGGTCCCAGATCACGATCATAAAACACCATCGTTGCCGAAAAGGATAATCTGGGTATGGAAATGAAGAAAGTCACCTTTCTGATTAAAGGCCACTACTGACTTCCAAGTTCATGCTTATGTAAAAGACTCGAATCAATTCTTTATTGTAAATGTTTCTTCATCCTTTCCATTTTGGATTTTATCAGCAGACGTTTCCGACCACTGCGTTCTCGTCTTCTACGTCTACGGCCTCCCTTTAACGCTGCTGCCGTGAGCCTTAAGGCTCCTTCGTCACAGAGTATTGTAATATCTACATTTTCGGTATTAACTACGAACCCCTAACTATTAGCCTAGCGTGATTGAATTCCGTAGTCAGTAGATCCAGCATCCTTCTGGGCATACCCTCTTCACAACAATAAAACGATACGCCAAGCATATTGAAGAGAAAAACATGAACATATCCAACTCATTTGCTAATTAAGCCTCTGATAATTCCTGGGAGGATTTGCTGGGAGGATCTGAAGATTCACTCGAGGTTGAAGATTGCACTGGACTGTTGAAGGTTGCACTCGAAGGTTGAAAACAGCTCTCAGATCCAATCCTCTGTTCTCTGGACCCTGTAGTCTTCAACTACTATCGAAACCCAGTGAAAATCTTCATTCAGCCCGCCACGGCCTACAGACAGTAAGCATCAAAATGTGTTGCATTAACTATGTACAAAGTTACAACTGAGGAACCAAGAAGTCCATCAAGGGCGACTGGATGAAGGCGACGCCGGCGGCAAACAACGAGACCTGGATGGCGACGGTGAAGGCAGGCGAGTTTTTGATTTGCTCGTAGGTGGAAGGTTGCTTAGCAGGAGCCATGGTTGATTGTGATGAACAAGGTGAGAATTTTTGATATTTGTGGAGCAACGAGGTCACGTGAGGGAGTCACTGGGAAAACGGTGGAAGGTGGCGGCGAAGCGTAAGGACAAGGGATGGCAGGGAGGTTAGGATATTTATACTACCTATTTATTCCACGGGTATCTGGCTCTGTTGATTTTCTTTCTATGTGTTTGGGTTTTCGAAGCGCATTGTGAGATGGCAGAAGCAGAAGGTGCAGCAAGCGAATACGGAAGCAGCGAGGGGCAGTCATGAAAAATAGAAAGATGGGCGTGGAGGAATGTAGACATGGAATTTACAGCATTGGAATCTACGGTATGGGAAGTTACGGTGTGAATTATTGCATGATATATGTTAATCCAAGTTGGATTCATTTCGCAGAATCTCTGGAAATCCGCAAATAGCCAATGAAACCAATTGAGCATTATTGAAGTATTAGAAAATTCTTCCTACCCATTTTATTACCATTACTCTCTTATCATTATCGAATTATCGATATTATCATAAACCTTACCAATATCAATCATTTTTTGAATCTCTTAGCCAACTCAGTTTCACCATGTCGCAGTGCATGCCCTGCCTCCAAAGCATTTGACCACCTATTCTAGCCCATACAATCATCTACTCGTCTACACTTTCTAGCCAATATAATTTTGTCTCTACTCATTCCAACAAGCTCTCATTAATTTCATCACTTCCCTCTCTTTCTTCACCCTTTACCATTTTCTTTAAAAAAAAATTTTTAATATCTTGTTTCGTCCGCTTTTTTCCACTCACTGCCTCGCCAATACCATACACCTTCATCTACTCTCCTGCACTTCCCTCATCTTCACCAGCATGGCTTCTGTTGACGTTGATGTGGGCGTCTCGCCTGCCACCACCTACTCTCTCGCAGGTAAGCAAATCAAGTTCGACACCAAGAAAGACATCGAATCCTACCTCACCGATTTGCTCGCGCTCGATTCGGTCTCCAAACTCGACTTTAGTGGTAACACCATTGGAATCGAGGCATCCGAGGCGTTGAGCTCCGCCATCTTGAAGCACAGGAACTCGATTGTCGAGGTCAACTTCTCCGACTTGTACACGGGAAGATTGAACACCGAGATCCCTCAGTCGTTGCAGTTCTTGTTGCCTGCGTTGTTGCAGTGTCCAGGGTTGAAGGTTGTCAACTTGAGCGACAATGCTTTTGGGTTGCAGACCATCGACCCCATCGAAGACTACCTTAAGAAGGCCGTTTCTGTCGAGCATTTGATTTTGTCCAATAACGGGATGGGTCCCTTTGCCGGAGCCCGTATTGGAAAGTCGTTGTTCCAATTGGCCAGAGCCAAACAGGCTGCCGGCAAACCTTCATTGAAGACGTTCATCTGCGGCCGGAACAGATTGGAGAACGGCTCTATCAACTACTTGGCCATTGGCTTGAGAAACCACAGCGACTTGGAGACCGTTAGATTGTACCAAAATGGAATCAGACCAGCAGGCATTGCCAAGTTGATTTCCCAGGGTTTGTCGAAGAACAAGAAGTTGAAGGTGCTTGATTTGCAGGACAACACCATCACCACTACTGCTGCCATCCCCTTGGCCCAGTCGTTGGGTGCATGGGAGTCGTTGGCCGAGTTGAACTTGAACGACTGCTTGTTGAAGCCAAAGGGTTCGTTGGTGGTCATGGACCACCTTGGCGACGGCAAGGTCAAGGAGGATTTCCATACATTGAAGTTGCAGTACAACGAGTTGGAGGTGGATGCATTGCAGAGGTTGGTCCATGTGGTGTCCAAGAAGTTGCCCCAGTTGAAGGTGTTGGAGTTGAACGGAAACAGATTCGACGAGGACTCCGAGCACGTGGAGTCCTTGACTGCTATTTTCGAGGACAGAGGGTTTGGTGAGCTTGACGAGTTGGACGATTTGGAGGAGGTCGACAGCGAGGATGAGGACGACGACGACGAAAACGAAGACACCTTCGAGGATGCCGACGTCGAGTTGGACCAGTTGGAAGAAGAGTTGGCCGGCATCTCGGTGGAGGACGCCGACAACGCCGTCGACGACATCGCCTCGGAGTTGGCCGGCACCCATATCAAGTAGCTAATAGAATAAGATACGAATTCATATAGAATATTTAGTAGGCAACCATAATGATACAAACCAGCTAGTTGGACCTGTAATTGGTGGGAATCAACTATTACTTGAAATTAAACCAGCTAGTTGGACTTGAAATTAAACCAATTGGTCGAAATCAACTATTACCAGCTAGTTGGGCCTGATTAAACCAGCTAATTGGTGGGCATTTTGGCAATGGTAACTGGTACCTTTATCTCCACTAACTGGTCGGTGGAAAGCACTATGCGGATTTTAAGATAGTACATTCTCGAGAGCAAGCATGTCTGAAAACTTGGCACCAACGTGAATTCGTCATAAGACTTGTAGCCTCGTTTGAGCAGCGGCGGGTTGGGAGTTTTCTTCTGTGCTTTGGCGATATCCACACATACTGAGAACTTCTTGGAGAACGACTGGCCATTCTGCTCTCCCCATGGAACTCTCACGCCTTTCTTAGTCTGACAAGGCGTGCCTGACGAGTCAATCACCTCCACGTCGTGTAGCACCAAGTTGTTGTACTTTTCCTCCAAATTAATCATAGCACTCAAGTCCTCGATTAACGTCTTCTCCACCTTAAAGTTCGAGGGACCCATTTCGTTTGCCAACTGGAACAATTCTTTGGCTTCCTTCTGGAGGGGCCGTTTGACCAAGTAGGTGAAGGTATCGAGAGAGTTTCTTGTATCGTTTTTGAAGAGGAAGTCATGGTTCAACTCAACTGGGATCAGTCTTTTGTTGGACTTCAACGTGAACACAACAAATTCGGCAGAAACATGGGTGATGTCTGGAACGTGGTTGCCCTTCGAAAGAATACTGGCAGGGGTGAAGGAGACCTCGAATGGCACCTGGATCTTCCACGCGGCATCATCGACCGTTTCGCCGTATCTGAATCGCTTTGGAGAAATATAATTTAAGAGGTATTCCGTCTTCAGGGTTAGCACGTTGAAAGTTCCAATCGGTTTCGAGCTCCCAAACACCGCCTTCTTAAGGACGGGCACCATCACGTCATATTTGGGGAGACTGGAGGGGAATTTGGTGTCACGACTCCACGAATCTTGCCGCGTGTAGAGCTGACGTGCCTTGACAGCGTCGTTTTGGGCCCGGGCCTGGACAGCCTCCACGGCAGCCAATCTGGTCGAGATGTCGATGGTGGACTTGTCGTCAAGCAGCGAAATGATATGTTTGAGCTCTCTTCCGACCTCAATGGTCTCTTTGACTCGGTTGACAAGGTTATGGTACAATACTCTGGACGCCTCGATGTTGGCGGCCCTCTCTCCTTCACTAAGGACGGTCGACTCCTGAAGAATACGCACATGGGCTGTCTGTTCCTTGAGAATGACAAACTCCTCACCCTGGGCGTTGATCAACTTCATTGCCTGGTCATTACCTCCCCAATTGTACTTGTTAGCCTTACCAATAAATCTCGCCAACACTCCGTAGGTGGTGGCGGTGTCGATGAAGGAAAAGTCGTCCACAGGCTTGTGGCTGTGAGTCCAAGAGTTCTTTTCATTCCTCGAGAGCCCTAGCGTAGGAGGCAACTCGGTGTGGCCGGCGAGATTGTGGTCGTTGCACTCGGAATCTAGTAGCCGGACGGGAATCTTGAATGTGAAAAACCGCTTATACAACTGGCCCGGATTGATCTTCTTGTCCATGGAAATGCACAAGCGAGATCCGTCGAGAGGGTCCACGAGTGGACAACCTTCGAACGCCACAAGTCTTTTGATCAGCGCAGAGTTCCACGAAGCCGCAAAGTCGTACATTTCCAAGAACTTGTGGATCTTCACCGGCGCAACGTCGGAGGGGTCTTTTGCGTTGGCCACCACAAACGTGCCCTCAAACAAGACGTAGCACATGTCGAAGGGAATCGGGTCGGGGCCGTTGTTTCGGATCAAAACGTAGCCGTTCAAGAAATCGCCCTGCTTGTACTCGAAGTTCAGGGGGTCCACGTGCTTGGGCACCTTGCCCGGCTCGCCCACTTCTTCGGTGAAATGAACCAGAATCTCCAAGCTCTGCGAGTAGCTGTTGTTGGAGTTGGTCATGTTACGTAACTCGTGGATGTTGTCCAAAATGGTTTCTCGCCATGAGTTGGTCAGCTCGTCGGCCACAATGAGACTGGAATCTGACGAGAGGCTCGAGGGTCTTGGTTCTTGGCGTGAATTGGCATTGAAATCTCCAATCTGGTCACTCTGGCTCGAAATTGTAGTAACTGGAGTATTTTCGTCACTGAGCCACTGAGAGTGCGCGTGGCTGTCAATTTCTGACGACACCGTCGACGCCTCCGCGTACTCTGGCGGATCTTGCTCGCCGTAGAAGGTGGTCTGGTACATGTAGTAAGATGGTAGAATCGACCAGACTGGATCGTCTTTCGCAGCCTTGGGTGGTTTCTGTTTCAGCGACATTGTGGGGGCAGAAGACCCCGAGTTATTGTCGGGACTATCGGCCATATTAGATGAAAATGTCAGACGGCCAAACAATGGCGTCCCAACCCTTTAACTAAATAGTGGGGATCCCCAAGAAAACTTAATAATCGCCATGAGTCAACCTGGTAGTGCAGGCGGATGGTGCAGGTAAACGGCTAAGGTGGAGTAACTGTCCCAATTGGAATGGACTAAATCTTGACGCAGCCGTTTAGGCAATTGGCACAAATCACTGTAAAATAGTTCGGAGCTGACCGTTCCTAACGTGACGATTAACGGCTGAAATGAGAGGTGGGTTGAAGCACCAAAAACGCTGGATTGTTGCAACGGAGATTAGATCTGTATGGCCGTGCGGAAGCCATGCACAGGCGGCCGATGTGACAGCGAGGCAAAATACGCGAATGTGCGGTTTAAAGAGTCACATAGAAGCTCTTGGAATGATTTCTTGAAATAGTGGTTATCCAGCTCACTTGATTATGGAGACGCAGGAGATTGGGTTGTGTGACTCAGAGAGCTGGTTATGACGGTTTTTAAAGTTGTACTTGAAAGTCTAGACAGCTAATTATAGATGATTTCTGTAGTGGACTTTCAATTTCTCTCACAGGCGGAGCAGTCGGAGGGCCCCGGTACTATGCGAAGTTTCCCATCAAATTTCTTGCAAAGTTACACAAATATTCGAGTTTGCGGAGTGTAGACAATTTGATGGGTTGTAGGTGTTCATTTTCGCTTCGCTGTTCGTACCCTTGATCTTTGCTGTTCATTTCTGTTGAATTGGCCAAAAAATTTCATTCTTACTCCGAAAAAGTCACTGCTGGAGATATCTGCTGGTGGAAAGAACTCACATCATCCCCAATGTCTGTCATATCGTTAGATACCCACATCACTATAGTCAGTGTGCTATCAGCTGGTCTTTGTTATCTAGTAGTACATCTGATCTCTCTGTCCCTCTTCTTGTCCTGTGTCTATTATCTAATCAACCACATAAAGATTTCTTCTAGATTATCTATAATTAGGATCCTCTATATTTTTTCTACTAGCGTCCCCACTTCTTCAACTCCAAGTACCGGAGTGGAGGATAAACCACCCCACTGAACGCAATGCAAAGCCACATGGCAATATCTCCGCCATACTCTCCTCCAACGGCTCTAGCCAATGGCCCGACCCAGTACGCCTGGGACATTCCCACGGCAGCTCCGGTAGCTCCAACCACAAACGACGCCGTTGCGGCAAATCCATGGGTCAAACGGTTGTAGTCGTTCCAGATGAAAAAGTTGTAATGGACATTCTTCAGCACACCATTCAACTTTCCACTGAATTCAGTCTTTTCAGTCTCCACCTCATTCTCCTTGACAAACAAATGGGCGAAGCGGTCCGTCCGGAAAACGCTGTTCTCCTCGAGCAAAATAATAAAGTACATGGAGATCCAGTACCCCACCATTGGCAAAAAGTTACCCAAGATGGTGGCAAACTTGTACCGTCCGACAATGGCGCAAACCAAGTACACGGCGGTGACGATAATTCCCCAGATCCACCGAGGAATTCTGGCCAAAGGCAATGCAATCAACTGGACATCGAACGCAGCAGAGTACGTATTCAAAATGTTGTTGGAGATCAACGACAAGAAGATCAACGTCAACAAAAATTTTCCACCGGCGCCCCATGGAAGGAAGGCCGCATTCAACAAGCCTCCCATACCCAATGACTCATAAGCTTCGCCCCAAGGCTCGTAGTTCATGGCGACATTACCAATTAAAATTCCGGCGACGCCAACAAAAGTGGTGGGGACGGCGGTTCCCAAAAGCGTCAACATAAAGATTTGAATGTCAGGAGTGTCTTCGGGGAACAAAATGTAGTAATCCGAAGCAATGGAGCCCCAGGTGGACGTGATGGAGTAACACAAGGAGAAAAACGAGATAGCGTTTCCGCGGATGGTGGCAGCATCCTCCGCAGGCGAGTCAGCAAACGACAAGTAGCTAAACTTCTTGGAGGCCACCACGTACAACATCAAAAAGGCAAAGTTGACTGGCAAACTGAGAAGAGCTTCCACACGAAGCAAGTGCTTGATTCCGCCAATGGCAATCAACAACGACACCACCGCAATCACCACAATGGCCACCACAAGCGGGATGGAGCCATTGCTCATCGCAGACAAGATCTGGCCTCCCACCACGCAGTTGACCACCGACCATCCAAGAACACCAATCATGCTCACCAAACACACCAACTTGACGGTCCACCAGCCAAACAAGAAACGGGCGCTGACCATCTGTCTGCAGCCGGACCGTGGTCCCATGAGCGAGCAGTAAGCGGCCACAAAACAGCCCACAAACTGGCCCAAAAGACCGGTAATTAAAGTCTTCTTCAATCCGAGCCCAAAGAGCAAAGGACCCAAGTAAAACGACGACATCGACGACAAACCTCCACAGGCAGACAACCAGAGGCCCATGACGGTGATGAACTGCTTTGTTTTGTTTGTGGAGCGCTCGTAGCGAGGAATTCTCTCGATACCTCTGGATTCCACACCCAAAGAGTCCAACCGGTCGGAAAGACGCTTGATGAACTCAAACTGGCGCACCGACGTGTAGTTGGCATCGTCTTCACTGGCCGCCTCGTAGGCGACTTGTCTTTCTTCCGATTTGCCCATATGCACTTGGCTGACAATAGTTGGTTTCTGTAGATTTTATCTCGATGACTCTTAGTGATGCGTAAGAGTCAGATCGTGTGGTGCAGGATGGGCGGATAAAGAAATGCATCTTTTTTTTTTCTTACGATTAAGATAATGTATTTTAACTAAGTAAGCAATATAATTAATAGAGGAGGAAAGTCGAAAAACACTTTAATGTAGAACACGAGGTATTGAAACCTAAAAAATCCTTTGAAAAAGTGAATTGGTTGAAGTAAATGGTTAAGTGTCTGCCACCGCTAATCGGTAGTAAGCGACTATCTGTACTGCAGCATATGATAAGTATGCAACGCTCTGACCCAGGCTTGTTTAACTCGAGGCTCTCCAGAGATTACGCATGCTATCGAGCTCGTTGAGACACTAAACAGCAGAAAGATACTTGTCGATTTCCATAAAAATAATATTTATTAAGAGTCTATAGACAACTTATTAAAAAAAATTCAGATGTTAACGCTCGCACAGGCGGACCAGTCAGAGGCTTCGGTGCTATTGTCCGAAGTACACCCCGCAAAATCATCAAGTCATGGTTTTAATGTAGATTTGCACAAAAATTGGAGTTGGACTGAAAGTGATGAAAAATTAGAAGGAGTTAAACTATAACGACCAACCACATTTTCGCAACTAAGTAACTCAGGCATATAAAGTGCTTCCGGATGAACTCAAAATCGGGACATTTGAGGTAAAGATGTTCGGCACGGGAACCTTGGGGTCATTAGCTGCAAAAAGGGACAGATCTAAACACATAGGACAAACAGTAGGATGACTCCGGGACTTGGCGTGAACGAAGTAGATGCGGAATTTGGAGGAACGAATATACGAGCAGTCAAGCTATAGAAAGCATACTTCAAAATTCCTCAGTACTGGAACAATCTGATCAGAGAGTAGTTTTCCAATCCTGCCAAAGCATTCATGCTTGCATGGAAACAGCAGTAGCTTACGAAAATTGCAAAAAGAAAGCCCGATGCGGGGCTCGAACCCGCAACCTTTTGATTGACCTTATGATGTTTAAGAGTCAAATGCTCTACCGATTGAGCTAACCAGGCTTTGTTTGTCCTTAAGTAGTTGCAGTTAGATATGATGGAATTACTGGTTTTGAAATGGCCAAGGTTTGGACTGCTGGCTACTCTGAGCTAATAAAACATCTGGCATATTTTTAGTACTAGCTAATCAGATATCCTAAGGGCTGTTTTAGCCTTTTTAGAGGACTTTTTAAGATTTCATTTTTTCATTTCCTCTCTTTGGAGAACTTGGAATTTTCCCTCTAGTCTTGCATTGTGAGAGAAAGACCGGTTTACATGAGCGTTTTCATCACAGCCTTGCAAATATTGGCTCAATTTGCTTCCTTTTTTTCCAAAAAGTTACCGTTTTGCTATTTACTGTCTTTATGTCTATTCTCTTAGTAAAACAAGAACCAGTAATCTTCCATTGCGACGCTTCAGGTGTACCAGCCGCCGGAACTCCCCAGTATCATTCTGAAGTATCCAGAAATACTTTTACTTATGTGAGGTCCTTCGTTGTGCAAATGTGATGGTTGGTCGATACAATCCACTCCCATCCGACTCTTTCAATTACAAACAGCTTGATAAGTATCTTTTTATTGTTCAGCGCCTTAACCGAGCTCGACGAACTCGATGGGATGCGTATCCTCTGGGTACCCTCCCTGAGTTAGACGAGCCCGAGTTGAACCGGTGGATACTTTATTATATGCTGCAGTACAGATAGTCACTAGCTATTGATTAGTGGTGGCAGACATTTACCTCAATTATTTCTTCAATTTTTGTTCAATTTCTTCATTTTATTTTCGGATTTACCTTTTCAATTTCTACCATGGGGATTTTGGAATTTCCTCCAAGTTTAGTTATAAAGTTTAGTTCGCGAGAATATATAATCTTGATTCGTAAAAAAAACTACTTACACATGAGAGTCAAACATTCAGGGCCCCCACACGGTTTTAGATACGCTATTTAAAAGAATAAAGCACATGCTATCTTGGCTGGCTTGAAAAATCATCATGGTTATCAATTCTAAACCCCTGCAACGTCTTCGAGGTCTTTATCAGAGTCTTCTAATTGAAGTCTATGATAAGGCTTTCATGGTCTACCGTTTCCTCACAAGCGGATGGACTCCGTAGTTGAGTGAAAGTTGAAGACACAATGTGGGAGTGGAGCAGAACTTTTGTTGAACTCCCCATAGGCATGGCAAATGTTATCTGTTTTTTGTCAAATTCTCTGGTTTGTCAAAGTTGGCTTCTTCACTTGTTGACAATGCCTTGACTACTGTGACTGTGGGTGTGTATTTTTCCAAAACGTATCGTGTACCACATTGTATTGTTTCCAACGAATCTAGATTATTTTCACTACACAAATATAGCTAAGATTGTATGTAACTCCAGTGGAAAATATGTGATTCCAGGGTAAAGTATGTACCTTCAGCCGAAAAGCGATAGCAACTAATGCTGCAGCAGTAAAATTGAAGAACTGGCGATTTGTCAGACACCAATTATCAACAACAGCCACTATATGTATAATTGCCTATCTTATAATAGATTAGGATTCGTAGAGTTAATACCAAAAATGTAGTTGCTACTATAAAGCTGAGGGGACGAAGCCCTTAAGTACGAAGGACTATAGGCGCAAATGTCCTAGTCGGTTAGAAGGCTGATAAGGCAGAACGCTTGAGCGGGCCGATAACGGGCCACTAAGGCTGCTATCAGGAAAGATCCAAGGAAGAAATAAGGAACGTTAAAACAAAGAACACTGATTTAGGTACAATCTGTTACATATCTTGCCCCGAGAAATCATTGTATGAATACCGGCCCACACAGTGGTAACCAAAATCACCTTCCAGATACCACCGCTACACTCCAGTTCCATGCACGTTTATTAATTCAGAAGACGCCCCATCTCCAAAACCTATATCATCTCAACTTTCGGCATTCAACAACGCCTCCAACGTCTCGTCGTCAAACATGTTGGCTCCAGATTGAAGCGTCTTGGCCAACATCACAATGGACTTGTCGGTAAAGTCGGGCTTTTTCCGGAGCTCGTCCAAATCATTGGCAAATGTACTGGCCATGAACGCTAGGTACTCGTTCTCTAATTGGGCTCTACCTTTGCTCACGGCGAGCTTGGCGTCGTTCAAGGGAAGACCATCTGTGACTGTGAAGTTGACCTTGGCCAACTGTTCCTTTGTTTCCTCCGGAAGCGTATTGTCTACTGGATCTGCTGCCTTTTCTGTGTCTGAATCAATGTCAATATCGTCGATATTCACCTCAGGCTCGCTAATAGACTCTTTCACAGCCGATTCCTTTGCATCGGCATCTCCAGAATCAGCAACCTGCTCGGCTTCTGAGTCGGATGAGCTCGAGTCCGAAGAGAAGTCTTCTGTTCTTCTCTTTTTTCTCCGTCTATTTCTCGTATGTGTGGGGGGTGGGGCCATTGTGGCTATTTGTAGATGATGAGATGAGTTCTCACTACATAAAGTATGCACATAGTTCAGCTCAAGATGTGTGATGAGCATACACACTCTTGGTTAAAGTGATGTGCAGTCGGGATAAAGCATTATTAGTGAATATGGCTCTTGATTGGCGAGTTAGGTGACTTAGCTCTATCAATGCTTGGGTGGGTGATAATCCAACATTATTATCCAGTTGCAAAAGTTGAGTCCTATATATCATTAATGGCTGGTTGTACTTACAGAAAATCTTTCTTAATGCGAAGTTTGTTAAAGTGGGAATAAAAATATGAATATTTGAGTAAATTTACTAAATTTATATTTCATAGCATTTAATATAACTTAATATAATTAAATATCACAGAGACTATTATGGCATTATATTAACTCTTATTACAGACCGATGTCTAATCTATGCACTGGACATGCATACCTCGGGCTTCACACCACTCCAAAAGAAGAACAACGAATAAAATCTAATTCTTTATAGTTGGCTAGTAATAAATTCACCAATTGTGTGTTACTAAAGGCTTTCACTACTGAGAGATATCACCCGTTCCCGTGTCACTCTCAAGCAGAGTTGTAGATCCTGTGGATCTAGAAATCTATATCTGGTCCACAGCACTAATATACATTTGTTTGCCAGCATAGCGGAGGCTTTCTCGACCGCGTATGTCGTAATTTCTACTCCTGCCTCTTCTTCTTCTTCTCGCCCTCACTCGGCCGGGCCTTTCTCTTCTTCACCATAGAACTCAAATCGTTCACCGGAGCTGTAGGACCCTTCTTGACCAACGACGTCAAGTCGGTAGCTCCCGACGACCCGATGGCTTCGCCCAACAAACCCTTAATGATGTCCACCTGCTGGGCCTGAATTTCCTCCTGGGGGTCCTTTTCGAGCTCCTTGTATCTCTCTTGGAGATCGCGTAGCAACTCGCGAGAATCTGCCTTGGCTGCTTCGTCCGTCTGCGACGCATACCGAGTCTTCACGCAGGCAATGGCTTGCTTCATGTGGGCAGCAGCCTTCTTGCGCAGCTCGGGGTCCTCGACGCAGAATTCCAACGCCAATGACAACTTGTAGTGAGACTCAGACACCAAGGCTGACAGGCTGGGGTCGTACAATTGTTTGCGCAAATCAAGACAGCTTTCCAAGTCAATGGCGGCCTGCGGAAAGTTTTCGGACTCCAACGACACTTCGCCAAGAAGATCGTAGGTCTCTGAGAGTTTCTTCAACGCGGCCACGTATTCTGGAACCGCACCTTCGTCTTCCTTCAAGTATGGCACCGTCAACTTGGCCTTTTCCGACTCCAACAGCTCCACCTTGTGGGCGAAAATGGATCTGGCAAGGTCCAAGATCTCCCATGCGGCCTCGAAGTCCGATTGGTCGTCTGCTGCGTTGTGCTGGTCTTCTGCTTCACTTTCCCGGGCGTTTTCATCGTTGTCGTTTTCGTCACCTTCTTGCTCATCAAATCCCTCGGCAAACTGGAAGTTATCGTCGTCTTCATTTTCTTCTTTGTCACTTTCCCTGCTCTCTTCCCTTTCGTCCTTCTGGTCGCTGCCCACGCCTCCCAACACGCTAGATTTGGCTACACCATTCTGGAACAATGCTTTGCCATAAAGAAGAAGCAAGTCTGCGTCGTCAGCGCCATTTTCCTCGCTGAAAGCGGCACATGCATCGGCGTACTTGGATGCGGCCAGTTCATAGTCTTTGGCCGCGTAAAATTTGGCGCCTTCCGCGATGTTCTTGGTGATTTCTTCCGAGTACATTGAAGTAGGTAGTACGTGTAGGTGCACTTTCGCGACTCACCTACACTACACTTGGCAATCTGGATTCTAGGTGTTGATATTTCTCAGAGAACCTATCAGCTGAAATTCTATGAAGCAGTGTTCGTTACAATTCATCGTGAGTGACTTCCTCCGAGGAGACCTGCTCGCTGGATGACGTCGAGCTCTGCTTTTCCACAGGCTCAGTGTCTAAAGATTCGTTCGGAGTATCTTCCACCACTGTAGACTCCGGTTTGTCGTCCTCGGCGTCCTTTTCAGCGTCCTTTTCGCCCCGCCTTTTCAGTAAAATTTCCTCCAGCCTCTTTCTCTTTTCAAGCTTATTCTTTTCCAACACTAATTTCTCAAACTGGTCAGGTAAGTAGCTGACTCGCTTAGCATGGTTGCGAGCCGAAGTAATAAAGTCATCCACCATATTATTCAACAATGTGGTGAATTTGTCGAACGACGAAAACACGTCTTCTCGTGGAATCTTCTGAAATTCGGCCTCTGAGTAGCTGACAATTTCTGCAAAATCCTTCAATCCCTCCTTGATAGTTGACAAATGGGCGTCCAATTTGAATGCATCCGACTGTTCCGCCCCATATATCGTCTTCGTAATTGTTTCATTCTCCGTGTCAAAGTCTAAAAATTCCTCAGCGTACATCTCCCTCAATCGGCTAATTTCTCTGTCACATTGTAGCAAGTAGTCCTGGAGATTTTTGGCACTTTCACTGGCACCCTCGTGTAATGCTTGGAGAGATGACAAAGTCAAATCTGCCTCAGGCCTCTCGACGACATTCTCTAAGGTTCTCTGATAGGCTCCGACCGTGGCAAGCTTTTCCTTTATTTCGCCGAGCAAAGATGCATTGGAGTTGTTCTCCAACCACTCAAAAATCTCGAATACAAGGTCTTTGACGGACCCGATTTCTTCTTCCAGAGGCTCTGTGAGGAGGAATTCAAAGTGGTGCATGATGTATAAGTACAATTCGTGGCGCTGGAATGCCAATTCTACCTTGAGCTCTGCGAAGGACACCTTCTCACTCTCTCTTCGCTTCAGAAACTCAATGGGAATTCTGGCAGAAATTTCGGAAGTAGAGTTGCACGCCGTACTCTCCTTGGACTCACTACAAGATTCACTCTCAATACACTGAGCGGACAATCCAGTCAACAGGAATATTTTACTGTTGTCAACAGAAAAAAAAAGCAAGAAGCTCTGCCTCGTTGCGGGCACACTTTAAGGACTCAACTTTCTTGGTGAGGCCAGAAATAGGGTACGATTTGAACAAGACGCCGTTCTCGTACAAGCCGACTTCTATGGAGTCTTCAGTGACTGGACCCAAAGCAACCTCACTGCGATTGCCAGCAATAGTACCCTTGGCGAAGACAAGGGCAGGGTTGTCGGCATCATTGATACCAACTTCAAAGTTGCTGAAGATACGATCGTTAACCAAAAAAACTGCAGCTGCCGAATTAATATCTTTCAATTGAAGGCCCCTTAAGGCAGTGCCCGAAGCGCAGGCCACGTCGGTTTCGACAACCGTCTTGATTTTCTCCTCTACGCCCAAAAACGAAACCAATTGTTTTTTGATGAAGGGAGTTATGGAGGCACCACCGTTCAAGATCACAGACTTGATATCAGCGACCGATTTGGGTCCATCTACAGCATTGGCCAAGGCATCAAGGATTGGTTGCATAGCACGCTCGAATACTACAATATTGTACTCCTCAAACTCTTCTCTGGTGATGACCACCTTGAAGTCCTTGTCGTCGTAGAACGACTTCGAACTTGCCTCGAACTTGCCTTTGGCAGATAAATCTATCTTTGCCCTCTCGGCAAAAGCAAACAATTCGGTTACCAATATTGGGGGCAACTCGTCGAACTCATAGTTCACCTCGAATTGCTGGGCAAACTTGACAAAGAGAATGCGGCAAACAGAAAAGGTCAAGAAGTCACCGCCAAAACCCTTGTCAAACCCCACAGATTGGAAATCTAACACAATTTGTAAGCCTCTCTTTCCTTTCTTTAGAGTATAAGAAAACAAGGTGGCAGTGGTGGATCCGTCGCCGATATCATAGATGACATTATACACGGTTTTACCGTCGGTCAAACCGTCGAGCTCCTCGCGAGTGAGTGCAGTTCTTGCCATATGATGCAAAGCCACAGCCGTTCCTTCATCGACCAAGCCCAATATGGAAGAGTAATTGGCCAATTGAAGGGCTTCCAAGTACGCAAGTCTGACGTTCTGCGAAGCAAATGGAGCGATAGATACAGCGATATCCTCGGCGATGACTTCGGAACTGTTTTTATCGGATAGGTTTTTGAGAGCTCGCTCCTTCAAGTAGTTCAAGTACATGGCCGTGGCCTCCTCCGTAGAGAAGGTGGTCCTGTTGTGGCCGGAGCCCATTTCAAATGCCACCGAGTCATTTCTGTCAGGATTTCCTACCAACGCCATTCCAATCTGGCTGGCATAGTAGTCTCTCACGGCGGGCTTATCAATAGTCTTGCCCAAGAGGTCCTTGAAGTTAGCAATACAGGACTCGGGGTTTCTCGAAGTAAGACAGCCAGAATGGAATCCGTAGTCTCTGTCGGCATCGTCCAACACGCCATCCTTCTCCTTCGGCTTGGGGAAGAGGCTCACTAGATCTGGGGCTATGACGGCCATGGTGTGGTGGCCGAGATCAACGCCCACAATTGCGGCGGATACTGCTGCTAGGAAGCAGAACAAGTTCAAAATTCGCATAATGAGTGACGAATGAAGAGTGATGGCAAGCTTTTTTTGTTGAATTTTAGTGTTGACATGTGTGCATACCGTAACCAGTATATGCTCACCGAACTAAATCAGGTCTACAATGTTCGTATGCACCTGGGAGCCTCAACCTATCTCTGTCCTGCAGCCCACCGACGAGTATGTTAGTTAGAATATATAAAGGAGGGTTTTCCGCCCTGCTGAAAGAAGGCAATCAACTTGAAGGTTTTAGTCTTAGCTCTATGCTTTATACAGCTAACACTAAAGGGCTTTTCCTCCTATAAAAGCCTATTCATAAGTCCTGTGTAATGGACTATTCTCTACATTTACAGTTAATCACGTGAGACAAAGGTTCACGTAAACATTCAAATCACTCATATTTAATTTAGGATCTCACTGTACAGGTGATACGAAACTATAGAACTTATTTCTAATTTTCTCTCTCCCTCGTCAGATTGAGTGGGATTATGGTAGCTTTTATGCTACTCTTCTCTTGATGAGGTCAGCAAAGTCATATGCATCGACGTTTGTCCAATAATAACATACCATCACCTCAAGGTGGCCATCTTGACGTATACTATCGACGTAAATGTCTGCATATTCAGCATATTTCAACATTTTCCACGGTGAATGTCTCTTCGATATTGACTGGCGCGACTGTGGATCGTAAGATGGGAGGTACCAGTTGATTAGTATGTGGAATCGTGAAGAAAAGGGATTGGAGCAGCTGGGAATGCCGTGAACTTGATATGTTGGTTGTGTTTCGTGATTGGTTATTTTACCTTTTGGCGTTGCTCTTCTGTTGTATGTTTAGTATGTGGTGGTGCCATGAATGTAGGCAGTTCGTATTTTTGAGTCAGAATGACAGGAAAGTGAGAAATTGGACCAACTACTAGCACCAAGAAAAACAAAATTACTTGGCATGTCAATTTTGAGAAAACAAGCAACTCATCCATCCTCAACTCATTCATCCAGAGCTCACGTTGTCAATCACTTTTTATCCCCATCGTTGCCCATTGCTGATAAGGTTCAGTGATTTGGCCGATTCCCCGTAAATCTACCGGAAGGCCGCACCTCAATCACCATATATTGGAGAGATTGAAATCGCCAACACCACAACCCAGCCATAGACAGAAATAGACAGAATCACATCACAACCTCGCTAAACTCACCCATATTTTTTCCCTTTTCAATCCCATCAAGATTCACGCTTCGACAACTTCATCACTGGAGAGTCTCACACGTGACCTAACTAACCCGAACCATTACAAGCGACCGCTCCATCTCCACCTAGCCAGCCGGGGTCTCATTGGATAGAAAATGTTTTCCGGCAACGCAAGCAGCCACAAAAAATCGCTAAGACGAAAGCCGCCTCCACTATTGGACGAATACGGACATGGCCTCACAAGCAGTGTTCCCCCTCCGTCGATCCAGCTTCCGGCTCCAGTTCCACAGCAGAATCCATATCCAACATCTCATGCTGTGAGAAAAGATGAAAACGTGCCGGTTGTGACAGGTGCTTGGGGAGATGACGCCGATTTCGACACCTCCAGCTTATCTTTCTCCTACGAAGAAGACTATTTATCCCACAAGAGTCCTCACCCAATGGGCCCCAAACAGTTGCCTTTCGATGAGTACAACGAGGATTCACCGACGAATACTTATTCCAATGCCCACGGCTCGATTCTTGGCACCCAAACGCAGACTTATAGCAAGGACCTCAATATTGGATACCAGGAACACGACAGCCAAAAAGTTGAAGGAAATCGCCGACTCGACTATCCGTATGAGCAGTTGGATGACCATTTTGACTTCAATGGCGGGATTTTAAGTGATGCCCATGGCCTGTCGTTTAATGAATCCACTCAGTACGTGTTCAATGCACCAGGACAACAAATGGACTCAAGAAATACTGAGAGCACTCTTAGTAGACCCTTGGAACGATATGGCGAACAGAATGCCTCAAACTCAACGATTCAGGCTATAAATATGCCCCTCACAGACTCTCGTGACCTGGATACTAATTGCTTGGAAGCTTCCATCACCAATCGGCCTCCGAGGTCGCCCAATCTTTTACTAGATTCGGGAAGAAGCAAGTACAGAGTAAGGCACTTCCAATCCACGCACCCAGGGCTCTCTCCATTCGACCCACCTGTTTCCAACAATGGTTCGCCTGCTTCTACAGGCAAACGCTCGTCTGTTGGGTCCGAATATTCCGGCCGTAGTACTCCATACCCTTTTAAAGAGGAATTGTCTGATTTCGACGACCTGCCTCACCATGATCATTCTGTTGTCTCTCGAGACCCTAATCAAGGTACACCTTCAAGAATTCCAGCGCTTGTGGATGACCTATCCAGAGGTAAATCATTTGCTATCACGGCAAGCACCTCGCCAGATTATAAGTTCGTCCGGAAAGTACCCATTTCCAAGTCCCCTTCTTCGTCACCCGAGCTGCAGCATCCTCAGAGTTTTTCCACTCCTCTGACTTCTCCTTCAAAAGCTCTGTCTTTCCGGAGCCCGTTGATGACACACACATATGCAAATTATGTCAGTGACAGTCGGTCCAGTCGATCTCCATCTCCCAAGAGGTACAACGGTGATTCTCCACCTCGTACTCCAGGCTACCCTATAAATGATTTTGTAGATGATTTCTACGATGAAGCGCAGTACAGAACGCCGAATTGGAACTTGATTGACCATGACTACCCTGATCCTGAGGTCCCCTACTTGTCCACACTATCTACGTTCGACTATGATATCCTTCCAATGATACCAAAGCAAGAGATTGACACTATAAACAGAAGTGATACGCTCAGGACTACCTTGTCGTTGTTCAAAAAGGGTGAGCAGTACGAAACTGGCAAGAATCGTGATGTTCTACCGCCGATTCCACTTGATTTACCTCTGTTGCCATTTTCGTCTTCCACGTTGACGATTCTGCATTGGGCAAAATGCAAGAATGTTTGGTCTTTGAAGGATCTTTTCTCCTGGTGTGTCAATCTTAGTGGCTGGCTCCACGACAATGACATTTCCCTGAAAGAGTTCAAGAAGGCCTTGGTCAAGCTCGTGTTATATCATAAGAGACATATTCCTATTGACTTGATATCCCGGAATGTTGCGCAAATTATCTCGAGTTTTGAATCTGCTGGCGTGATTTTGATTGGCCCTAAAGTTGACGATAGTGGCGCGGGTCAAAACTCGACGGACCTCTTTGTTACCATCAACGTCAAGGGTGAAATTAGTGGTGTTTTGGTGGACCTTACAGAATGTTACTGTAACGATAAAGATCACACCTCAATACCAGCCAAAGAGAAATTATGGAAGTGCTATTCTTCAAGATGCCAGCTAAACAAGACTATCGAGCACGAGAACCGCATGAAATATACTAATATCCACGATTTGAAACTTGGTGTTGATTGGGCAAATCATTGGCAGTTGACTGCAGATGATGTTAATGTGGATCTTGCAATATCCAAGAGACAATCCCTCATTTTTGACCTCATAAAGCTTGAAGAGACATTTATTAATAGAGCTGAATGTTTCATTAATATCGCAGCGCCACAGTTTATTATTGCTGCCAAAGCTCTTGCTGCTCAAAACAACATTGTTCTGTTAAAACTTGATGAAATCATCAATCCAGCAACAAAATTGGCAGAAATTCACCGCGATCTTTTGTTTGAGCCCTTGCTTCGCATTTTGATGGCAGAAGGTAGGCTCATATCTAATATTGTGGCTATTGCTGGTATCTATGAAGAGTGGACGAAGCTAGCACAGAAGCCACTTTTGAGTTACATGAGTACAGTGCCAATGATTGAAGATCTTTTGAGACTTGAAGCCTTAAAATCGTGGGACGAACCCTTGAGAAGCAACGCTAAGATCAAAGAGTTGCAGGTGAACGGAAACTTACTTTTGATGAGTACACTCAACTCGCGTTACCAGCAACTTCCGCTTCAATTGGCTGATATTAGAAAATCATTCGACGAGCATGATGACGAATACCTTCATCTTACCAAGGCAATTGATGCTATCAAAAAATTGGGCACACTGGTAAATGAGATGAAGGTCCATGCCGATAACATTTATTCTTTGCAAATGCTAGAAAAAGAACTCATCTGGAAATCGGGCATCCGTCAACCAAATATTAACCTCAGTCTGGAGAAAAGAAAGTTTTTCTTTCGAGGAGACGTGTCAAGGAAGGGTGATTTGAAAATTAACACGCATACTGTCCATTTGATAGTTTTGGATAATTACCTTCTCATCACTGATAGGACCAGAAGTCAGAGAGCATTTCAATTCAAGGTAACTGAAGTTCCGATTCCTGTGGACTACATCATCCTAGAGACTAGGGAGAAGGAAACCAGTATTGCTTCTAGGGTGTCCACGAACCCCAACTTATCCAAGCTGGAGGCAGAGGAGCTGGCAACATATCCTTTCAAGATTAGATATGCTGGACGAGGAAAGAGCCAGTCGTACACGTTTTTTGCGCCCAACGAGAACGCCCTTGAGCGATGGGTTAGTGTCTTTGAAAAGGCAAGATCAAACATGTTGAAACGGGTCCTTCCCTTGGCGCCATACGACTTGAATTTGATTGACAACTCTTACTTTGCTTACGAGCAAACCAATAGGATCACCAAGTTGCCGATTCTTCCACCCAACGATCCAGTGTCGATACTTGCGAAGGGAACCACAACCAGCATGAAAAACAGGGACGTGCCTCGAGATATTTATGCCCCAAACATTACCAAGAATCAACTTGCCTACAAGAAGATCCTCTGCTCCGAATCGTTCGAGTTTGCGGGGACAGAGTTCTACTTTCTAGGACTGAGCAACGGTGTTTACTGCTCAGATTTGAAGAACAGATGGAAAATGATTGTCAACATGACAAACGTAACAAAGGTGACGGTCATTTCATCACTTAATGTTGTACTTGTGTTGGGAAACAAATGTTTGCGGTACTATCCATTGCAGACCTTGATTGACATTTACTACCAGCGCAAGGACAAGACTTCATCGACTAAATTATCCAACGACGCTGTCGTATTCTACGAGGTGGGACGCCACTGTGGTATCCCGACCGTTTTTGTTGCCAAGAAGAAAGCAGCTAGCAGCACCAATTTCAAAGTGTTTGCCATAGAAACCGACAACGACGGAGTGTTGAATACTTTCACAGTTATCAAGAGGTTCTACGTTCAAGCTGAGTGCTATGGAATTTCCATCTTCAACTCATCAGTGGCAATTCACACCCAAAGAGGTTTTGAGGTTTTGGATCTCGGGAAGCTAGTTCCTAGAACAATTCCTGAACTCCCTCCTGCAGACTCAACCAATAAAAAGATCGACGCCTACAACAGGAAGGTGGCGCCCCAGGGCGTCGACGTTATTCGAAAAATAATATCCCATCCTACAGTCAAACCTATGGGGATGTTCAAATTGGCAAACGACAAGGAGTTCATGATGGTTTACAACGAGTGTGCAATTTTCGTCAACAAGTCAGGGAAACCTTCCAGAAACAAAATCTTGAAATTTGAGTTCCGGCCACGCAGTATCGCCGTGCACGACAACAACCTATTTTTGGTTTGCAACGAGGTGATCGAGGTGTGGTCGATCAGTAATCAAGTTGAAGGATCAAATAAGTTGATTCAGGTGATACCTAGCAAAGATATCAGCGTTCTCAACGCAAAGCAGCTTTCATTTGGAATGGCACATCCGAGGATCTCCGGGCTTCAGATTTTATTTAGTTTGCAAGCCAAGCCGAACAGAATCTCCGTGGGGAAAATCGGGAAATTCCCCAATCCCATTTCTTAGATCCCGAAATGCCTTTTCTGACTGTGCGCATCCCGACCGAGGATAATATTGTGGGGTACAGGAGTGTGCAGTGCGACCAGCTATATAACCATGCTGAAAGTCGTTATCACATTCTATTCTTCCATTTGCAAGAAAAAGATTTCAGGAAAATTACAAAATGGTCGATTTTAATGTCAATGGTAAGACCGCGGTTGTCACGGGTGGCACCAGAGGTTTGGGGCTCTACACTGCTGAAGCATATGTTCTCAATGGAGCCAAGGAAGTGGTAATCACCTCCAGAAAGGACCTGGCTTGCCAGGAGGCCAAGGAGTACTTGGACAAAGTTGCCAAGGAACACGGAAAGTCCACCAAGGTCATTGCAATTGCAGCCGACGTGGCCAAGGAGGAAGACTGCGAGAGATTTTTTGCAGAGGTGTCCAAGCAGGTGGACACCGTGAACATCTTGGTTGCCAATGCCGGTGCCAGCTGGGGTGCGCCTTTGGAGGAACACCCTGTTTCTGCCGTCAAGAAGATCATGGATTTGAATGTTGTGTCGGTTTTCCACATCATCAAGCTCTTCGTTCCGATGCTTGAGGCAGCCGCAACCAAAGACGATCCTTCCAGAATCATTATCATGTCGTCTATTGCGTCGTTGATTGCCGCCGACCCGGTTGGAACCTACGGATACTTGGCGTCCAAGGCAGGAGTGTCTCACTTGGGCAAGAACTTGGCGTACCAGTTGGGACCACGCAACATCACCGTCAACTCGTTGGCACCAGGGTTCTTCCCCACCAAGATGTCGCAGGGCGTGTTGGACATGGCTGGCGAAATGATGATCGAGCAGAACCCACGCAGAAGACTCGGAGTGAAGGAAGATTTGACGAATGCCGTTCTTTTCTTGAGTGCCAAGGAGTCGAACTACATCAACGGTATAGTGTTGCCAGTGGATGGAGGCTCGCACATTGCTGGCACGTTCACACCAAAGTTGTAGAGCAAAATTTATGATGTGGCAATATTTATGATGTCGAACAATATATGGGGCGAGAACACAAGCAGTACTCGTGGAAATACCGTACTCGTATAAATACTTGGAGTAATCCACCTTGAAAGCGATAGCTTGGCCTGTGTAGTGACGGGCAATACCAAGTGCGAAGGACCCTTTGAGTGAGAATCTATAGGTACTAGGTGGTAGTCTACCAGTGGCGACAAACACATACACATTTACATATACATTTACATCACATCAACAGCAAAATGGGATTGGCCTCGTCGAAAATCATGGACTCGCTCATGGAGGGAACCAACTTCGACCGCGAAGAAATCGACCGGTTGAGAAAGCGCTTTATGAAGCTCGACAGCGACGGCAGCGGCACCATCGACAAAACCGAGTTTCTTGCCATCCCGGGCATCTCGTCCAATCCGCTAGCTTCAAGACTAATGGACGTTTTCGACGCCGACAACGACGGCACCATTGACTTCCAGGAGTTCATCACGGGACTCTCAGCATTCAGCGGGAGAACGTCGAGATCCGACAAGCTCCGGTTTGCATTCAAGCTCTACGACATCGACCGGGACGGATACATTGGGAACGGTGAGTTGTTCATCGTGATGAAGATGATGGTGGGGAAGAACTTGCAGGACGAAGAGCTCCAGCAGATTGTGGACAAGACGATCATGGAAAACGACACGGACGGAGACGGGAAGTTGAGTTTTGACGAGTTTAAGCTAGCTGTGGATCTGAAGCTGGTGGCGAATGCGTTGACGTTGAGTGCGTTCTAGGATGGCAGGTGGAAGTATGTAGGTTGGCAGAATGGGAGAATCGTTCGTTTGTGGTACATTTGTATTGGTTGTGACGTAGATATTCGCTAGGTTCTACATCGCTAGGTTCGATTTCGCTCTTTGTATATTCGCTACCTTCAATATTTTGCTTGTTCGGCTACCTTCTAATCTTCGCTAGTTTCTATGTTTCGCTGATTCCTTTATTGGTGTATTTTCTATGGTTAGCTAGTTTCTATGGCTCGCTGTTTCTATGGCCATCTTCTATGGCTCGCTAGTTTCACGTTGAGTGTTGGCCTTGATGATAGCTGAGTCACTCGATCTCTTGCTGGTGAGAGCCAGACCAGTTTTCGTGCTCTTAACCTGAATCAAGGTCTTCACCCCAAATGATTTGACCAAATCTATTCTTAAAAATTCCTTAGTTCTGCATGTGTCTGTTTGGTCTTTGAGTCGAGGAGATTGACTTCCTTGGATAGTTTCGTCATTCCGCTAGTGTCTATTTCGTTGCTAGTTTCTATATTCCGCTAGTTTCTGCATTCGCTAGTTTCTTATCGAGCAAACGCTGTCCGTAAGGGCTACGAAGAAACAGCCTGGGTAATGTCAAAGTGAAATAGTGTGTTGTGGTTAAATATATGCCCCCACCGTTCGCACCTACTCTCGTGGTGTCCTTGGTAGTACCATGGAAGGGTTTACGGAGTGGACTCGTGCCAGGAATCGTCGTTAATTCCTATAAAGGAAGCGAAAACGAAATCATCTGAACGGTAGCCAAACTGATACGGTCCATATGGTGTTCTGAACTGAATGAAATGAACATTAAGGAACGAAAAACTGATTGTGGGGCAATCTATTAAAATATTTCGCCATTCCTACTTTTCGCTATCCTCTATATTTCTCCAGGTACTAGAGTTGGCTGCCTTCAATATTTCGCCACCTTCCGCTATTTCTATATTCCTCAGTTCTACAGATTGTACCCAATTCATTTCTTTTATTGTTGATGTTTCTTTATCTTCTATTCGGATATTATCGTCTACGGCGTTCCCGCATTAGCACTCCTGCGCCGAGCCTCTCAGACAATTACTTAGGGCCCCTGCCGGAGGGTTTATAGTAAGTCCTACAATTTCGGTATCAACTCTACGAACCCATGACTATTGCACTAGTTTCAATATTTCGCTTATTTCTATATCCCTCTAGTCTCTTAATTCGCTAGTTTCTCTATATCGCTACTTTCCATATTTCGCTTTCTTCCGCTACCCTCATCCATTTCGCAACCTGTCTCGTGCTCCCTCACTATCTCTCTGTCCAGTCTATCTTTCCTATATACCTGGACAAACTGCGATTCATCTGCGACACCATCTACATTACCGTCTGTTCATGCTGGCTTCGGGGTTTGAGCTGATCAACCTTGCAGCAACACTTGCTGAGCCTCAACCGGCTCCTGAATCGTCGGACGACGCTCTAGATCCCAACGACTTCTTGTCCCAGTCGCATTTCCATAACCTGCGGTTGCCAAACAACTCTGCCAGCCCTATTCCCATTGAGAACCTCGACTTGACCACAACCTTTCTGAACAGCGACTTGTTTGCTAATCCAAGCAGATTGTCCGACTCCGATGCTTTGGTCGAGTCCGTCACCGCGGACTCCTTCCACTTTGTCTCTGCGGACTCAATGTATCGAAACACTCACCTCCGTTTGTCCACGGGCGAGTCGCCGCTAGAGCACTTGCAGACGCAAAACGACTCGTTGAGCGGTGACATACGCAAATTAATTCGCTTGCTTGAGTCCACGCTCACCTCTGGCGATGACTGTACCGAGATTAGAGAATCTTTAGTGAATGGGTTCGCTCTGCTCTCGGAGAACCGCTATCTGCTCCACGAGATCTACAACAAGGAGCTGGCGTTTGTCAATGCGTTGCTTGCCAACTTCGAGAATTGGGACCGCAGGAGGTCAAAAGTGCTCCGAAGAATCCAGTCCATCAAGAGTGAGGGCAACAAGCACGGAAAGAAGCTTGCAGGGTTACTCAACAAGCGCTCGGCTATCGACGATGAAATCCGTCAGTTGGAGAGTAGAATCGAGATTCTACGTGCTAACAGGGGCGCCGTCAACAAAGAAATCGATGAGACGAGCTCTGTTTTGGAGAGTAAGTCCGCCAAATACGTTAATTTATTCAGAGACTTGGAAGCACAGGGAAGGGACGCCATCAGTGAGTACCTCTACTCTAGCGGACTACCTCGGAACCATCTCGAAATGCTCTTGAAATCTGAGCCCGTGGATGCCACTTTCTCTTATGTTCTCGATATCCAGGAGTCTGACAACACTATCAGCCATGTTCGACCTGATGCCAAGCCGGAGGAGCTCAAGCCAGAGGAGACGAAGCTCACAGCCAGCAACATGCAAGTGCAGCCACTAATCATTCCCGAAGATGACCAGCATCAGGATCCCGGTGTACCACAACCCGAAGAGGAATCTGCCTATGCAATTGGCTACGCTAAGGGTTCACAGCAGTTGGAGAAACTCCGAAAAGGTCTTAACCATTTCGTCACCCATGTGTTTCCTCCGGCAAAGAACGTCCCCAGGCCCTCTTCTAATGTCGACGACCAGCAGAATACCATCACCGAGAAAATCGACTTGGTCCCCATAATAGAGCTTTTATCTCATAAACTGGATGCGCTATCCAAGCTCACAGTGGATTCATCTACAATGTCTGCCGTGTACCACGACCATAATGTCATTTTGAAAGACATGTATCGTGGTATTAATGCCAATGAGCGAGCTATCGTTGCCCTTCTTTCGACCCCGAATCCGCCTCTGGACGAGATTGTGGCCCTACTTTCAAAGTCTTACACTGAGTTGAAGGCTCTGTTGGAGCAACAAATTGAGCAATCTCGGTCAAAGCCTTCCGAGCTAACGAGCAAGTACTTGACGGTGATTCTTCACCATGAACTCACTGCAGTAGCTCATGCCTTGAGTGAATTGACCCACGATTCTAGTATTGAGGGCGAGGTGCCGCTGCTTGGAAGCTCGGTGAATGCGTCAATGCTGAACTCGCGACTGGAATCACGAACGAGCAACTTCAACGCGGGCATCACTTCTTCTGGCTACCTCCCGCCTTCCGTCCCTACAACTTTCACTTCTCATGCAACTCCTTCAGTGTATAAGGTGCGACAGAACTCTCCTTTTGCATCGACGGCTAAGGGTCTGAAGAACGAATAATATATAGCTAAGGTCTATTCTGTGGCCGTGGTCGATTGATGAATACGCTTGAGGTCTTGCCACGATTGGATGGCTTGTAGTAACCTTTTCTGTCCGCTGCTGGTGCGTTATTTGAGGTTGGTGCTTGCTGCCCATCCTGGAATGATCCCACTTCATTGTTTGCTCTACCGTCATGATCATTCCGGCCTCCTCTCCCCCGTCCATTGAAGTTGGTACCACGGTAACCACCTCTGGCTCCACGGGGTGGATATGTGCCACGCCCATTGACATCTGTGCCGAGGTAGCCACCTCTTGCGCCACGAGGAGGGTATGTACCACGTCCTCTAAAGTCACCGCGATATCCGCCTCTGGATCCACGAGGAGGATATGTGCCATGTCCTTTGGAGTCGGTACCACGAAAGTTACCTCTGGGTCCGCGACCGCGATATGTTCCACGGCCAACGAAACCTGATTGATCACGAGGGTCACTACCTGTTTCATCCTTATAAGAATTGTAGCCATGGGTATGATTTCCTTTGTAAGTATTTTGGTCATCGATTTGTTTGATTTCTCTGTGATGATCTTCCGGCTGATCCATGGCATTGTAGCCATGGGTATCATTTTCTTTGTAGGTATATTGGTCATCAATGTTGTTAGTTCCTCTCTGTTGATCTTCCTGCTGACCGAATCCACTATTTTCTGCAAAACTTGGCTCAGCGTTCAGCTCTGCCCTAGCTTGGTGAATGTAAACATTCTTTTTGGATTTCTTAGGCGGCTTCGTAGAATGAGTCTTTACCAAGTCATTACTAGGCAAAGCAGATCGATCAGACATTTCAGGTGGTGCAAAACGTCTTTTCTTCTGGCTGGTTGTTTCGTGATCCTCTGATACTCTCTTCGCACCCAGGTTGTCAAGGGGTTGTAATTCTGAAGTTGCCTGCCCCTCTTCAGATCTGTGACCTGAAATTGTATCCGGATCCGGTGATTGGGCATTAGAATTTCTTTGACCATCCAGGACACCCAGCTGCGAATCAACCTTTTCTTCTTTTGCGGCTTGGATTCGCTGTCTCATTGTGGGATTTTCCATGAAGCCTGGCTGGACTGAAGTGACGCAATTTCTTGCTTCAGCATCACCAATCAACTTGTTCCAAATCTTATCGCGTTTCAATGAATCCTTGTTACCCAAAATCCATAAGGTGGTACGAGCACGAGTAAGAGCGACGTTCATACGTCTGATGTCGCTCAAGAAACCAACACTTCCACTTTGACTTGCACGAACACACGACATGATAATGATCTCCTTCTCTTGACCTTGGAATCCATCCACAGTATTGAAATCGATTTCGTTCAATATGTTGCGTCCCCATTTTCGTTGAAACATATCACGGAGCGTTCGGATCTGTTCTTTATATGGAGAAATCACACCAATTCTGCCCGTGAATTTATTATCCGGCAAGATTTTCATGAGGTTCTCAACAAGCTCTATAGCAACCTTTGCTTCTTGAGCATTGAAGAAAGACTTCGATTGATCACTTTGCTGATGTCTACTGACAATATCAAAGAAGCGATAGGGAGTCAAGGGATACTCCTTATGCCAAGGTCTATCATTCTTCTCGAACATGCCTTCTCCGTCCGTCAATCTGGAGTGATAGAACTGAGCACTAGGGAATTTAGAAATTTCAGGATGCATACGATACTGAACATCCAACAAGTAAACCGAGTTCGGACTGTTACGTTGCATTCTCACGAAGAGACTCTCTTCATAATTGTAAGACGCTGCAGCTTGAGACAAAACAGTTGGAGGCAACTGATTCGGATCACCAACCATAATACACTTCTTGCATCCATATCTCAATGGGATAATCGCAGATAATTCAACACACTGGCAGGCTTCATCGATAATCACTTGATCAAATTTCATCGACATGCTCAGCAAGAAGTCATGCGCTGATCCTGACAAAGTTGAGCAGATAATCTGAGCTTCAGTAAGGATCTTTGCTTGTGCCTGACGCCTTTCGATTTCTCTGGTACGATGGGCGATGGATGTTTGTTCTCTTTGCTCATCCAACTTCTTCCCAAGTTCGCCTCTCTTTTTGCTGACCTCTCTCAATTGTGTCTCAAGAGACAATATCTCTTCGTCAGACAAAGATTCATTCTTAAGCTCTTTTCTCAATCGGTCACGCTCCGCAATGCACTCGTTGTGCTGCAGTCGGATGGTGGGGTCAATTGAAATCTCATTTGTTCTTACCTTTAGCTGGCGCTCGACAAGCTCTTCAAGTCCATATTCTTTGACAGCTGAATTTAAGGCATCTGTACGACCCAAACGAACAATTCTCGGCGTAATTTTTTTACCGGCAGAATTGAAAACGCCATCTTTTAAACGAACAACTAATTCGTCAATAGCGGCATTACTCGGAGCACAAAGCAAAACCTTTGGTCCTTTGCTCTCTTCTGGCGTTCCACTTTTTGAGCCTATTGAAGTAGGCACTTCAATAGTATTTGAACTCGTCGATTGGGAAAGGATATGCCCAACGATTCCTAAAATAGTCTTAGACTTACCCGTACCTGGAGGACCTTGAATCAACGAGAATCCGTCATTCAATTGAGAACCCAAAATGGCTTTCGCCTGGGATACATTGACATTCAAGGTGCCACATATCTCCTTAGCTCTCGCATCTGAAATGTTCACTGGAACAGCCGGCTTGGCTTGAACAATTTCATCACATAAGTCGTAATACTGTAAACCTTTAAGTGACGAGTATTCTCTTTCCAATGTAGTCATCTGCATAACCTTCATAGCAACGATCACAGACTTTGGAGTCAATAGACCCATCATGGATCCCTGGGGATATACTCGAAGGGTCAAGTCACTGTAATCAGGATTCACAAATTTGATTTCTCTCACTTTCGCCAAGCAAGTTTGAGTGTTTGTACTCTTCAAGTATTTTGAAACATCATGAGGATCTGTTATGCCCTTGTCTTGGGTGTAGCCAAGAACCAAGAGATCAGTGTCACCGATTTTTTTGTTGACGAGATCTGTTTTCTTGATCGAAGTATAAACATCGAAAAATCCATCGCAGGTTGTTCTGCTTCCAATGACAAGCTCAAAGGGAAGCTCTTGACCAGTGACACGAGAAGATTGGATGCCCTGCCAACACTCCAACATTAATAAAGGCTCGATCATGCTCGTGTACTCCTTTGCACTAGCATACTTGTCCTTGATAGGATGGTAGATGGACCTGTCCTCGGAGGGGTAGTCACTATTACTGGTATAGTTCCACTTCAAAAGAGTAGAATAGAGAGGCTTGAGGTTGACGTTCAAACGCAAACGCATTCTCTCCTCCTCCAAACGTTTGTGGTCAATTTTCTTACCAGCTGCCATCTTGACAACAGGGCGTCCATGAATATCAAGCTCCGTGATCTTGGACTTTTTCTTCGAGTCAAGAAACAAATCAGAGACATCGACATCCTCGTCATCTTCAGAAGAATCAGACTCTGGCTTGCGCTGTTTCAATTGGTTAATAGAACGGCCAACAGGTGTATGTTTTTGGTTGAATCCAGCTGGTCTGGCTGGAGCAGGATTAAGTGGAGCATTTGTTGTTGGTGCTCTTTTGTTCTTCAACTCATTTCTAATAGCCTCCATATTAGTTGATGTGAAAGGCTTTGGTGGTGGTGGAGCAACAGGGGCTTCATTTGTGACCACACCAAACCTCGCCAAAGTCAGCTGTTTTGCTTGCGTCTTACGAGATTGATATGCGTAAGTTGCACCTGGAGTCACTGAAGAAGAGACTTGCGAGGCAGAAGCAGCGGAACTGACGGGTGTTCCCTTTCTTTCTCTGGCAGTGTCATCAATGATGAACTGAACTAGCGTAGGGTCAAACTCGCTGGCTTTGGCAAGCACCTCCAGTCTTTGTTGTTCTGTGAGTTTGTTGTTGAATTTTTTTGCCCTTGCACCGTATTTGGCAAAGTTGGCAATGAAAGAGCGATCCACAACAACATTTAAGTCCTTTGCGAGGTCAAAGCCCTTAAACACCAAATTTAAACATGACGTCAAGAGGGATGGGTCGCCCAATCGGAGCCAAACAATGACGTGGTTAAACGCGTTCATGAAGACAGAGAATTGCGTCTCTTGTTCGTTTTCTTCTGGCTTGAAAAGTTCAGCCAACGTCCGGAAAGCATCCAATAAAAGATGACTAGTGTCAAGAGTGTCACGCGTGAATTCCACTAAGTCTTGAAGGTGGTACAATCCCGCCCATGTGAGGGTAGTCTGATAAACCATAATCAAGAATGACCAGGCACCAAACCAAAGGTTTTTCATTTCGCCTCTGCATTTCTCCGCTAGAGCATGGTTTGTAGTGGTGATACCATTCAATGGATCGGTGAGAGCCTTGATTACATCCATCATGATTCTCGTCACCCTTGGACAAGGCTCGAAAAGTTTCATGCTGGTGACATTGCTTAAGGCCGAGTTGATTGCTACCAAGTTGGGCTGCAAGTTCTTGAGAAGCTCCGAGATGGCCTCAAACCGACCCTCGGAGTCAAACACTTGCGACACCAAATTAAGTGCAGCCTGGCTTGTTTGCACGCAGAAGATAGCATTCCACAAAGAAAGAAGACTCTTTGGCTTGGTGAGAATTACCAGTAAACGATCTGGATCAGCCAACGAGATTTTGTCCATGAGTGAACAAATGATGGAGCACAAACTCTGAGTCTCTCTATTGTGGATCTTGATGGCAGCATCGAGTTCCTTAGAGGTTTCCAGGTTCTTCTGCTCTTTGAAAATGATGACAAACAGAACGTACTCGAAATAGTCCAGCAACGCAGACACAAATTCATTAGAGAGTGGCATGGCGAGAAGTGCAGACCAAAGTGTCGAATTGGTGTCAAAGAATGTGGGGTGTTGCTTACGCTCTAGCGTAGCGGAGTTGTTGGCAGCTACAAGAATGTCATATTGCAAGGACAAGCATAGCAAGTCCATTGCCATGGTCTGGGCTGCGGAGTCCTTTCTTGTCAACAGAAGAAAATGCAATGAGTGTTTTGAGACGCACAGCCGAGAATCACGCATCTTCAACAACTGCCCAGATGACGTAGTAGGTGTGACGTTCTCAAGATTGAGGCAACTGGTAAGGATACTTACCGAATTGATAGGGGCTACCACCAGTTCTGCTTTCTCAATCAGAACAAGAAAGTCAGTGATCCTGATGGCTGCTGTCTGCTTTTGAGAACCTGCTAGACTCTCAACAAAAGTGGGCATCCAACCCAATAATTGGTCCATGGAATATGGCAGATCAGGATTTGTTGCTGCTTCCCGCAATAGACGGTGGTAATTTGTGTTTGCAAGAATACCATCCAAGATCTGAGTGAAATGGTAACCTTTAGCGATGTCCCAGAAGCTTACTGGGTAGAGTTTGAGAAGTTTCTGGAAAACAACGAGAAACACTGGGAACGGCTGATCCAAGCCCGCCAAGATGTTCATGAAAAGAACGCCTATCAAAGGCAGGAACCGCAACTGAAGGTGGGCACTCATCTCCTCGATATCCGCCGGTCTGAGCAACTTTGTGAATTCTGAGGCCGGAAGCTTATCAATCAACAACGATACCATGCTCCAGAAACGTTTACTTCTTTCTGGCGAGAAGTGTCTGGCATCTTGAAGCCTGTACGATTGTCGGTTGAACTCATCGACCGCCTGAGGGTCGAGCTGCAATGGCAGTGGGCCAAGATTCAAGTCCATTTTTCCCGCTAAGGTGACACTGCTGGAAACGGCCTCCACAAGGAGATATATGAGCCCAGGCGAAATGTAAGTAGGTAGATCAATCAAGTCGGATTTCGAGTTGACCAATTCTTGAAGCTGCGGGTCCTTTCGAAGAATGGCAGGACTGGTGGCGATCTCAAAGTATGTCATAGCCAACGCCGTTGCATCGCTCGGCAGACCCTCAAGTAGACGGCGAATACTCGTGATTCTCCACTCGATAATGATGTTGAGGAACTGCTCAAGATGGCTCACAGAAACACGGCGAACCAACACAAAACGCAGCTTTATCTGTGATAAGCATCTCTGGAACCCCCTAATGCAGTCGGGGCACCGTGAAAGCGAACGATTCATCCGTTGCTTGACAACGTCTCCCATGGCGATATGTTGGCCTGAGGGAAACGAGAACATCACGAGCGAATGGCCAGCAATAGGCTGTAGACTAGCATTGCAGAAAAAGTGGATTTCACTAGCTAACGCCTCCAGCGAGAGCATTCGCATGCATCCCATGAGAACCTCCGATTGTATGGGAGCATTGCCTGGTTCTCCATAACTACGGATGATATCGTCGTTTAGAGCCTTGATGGCGTCTACATCCATGACAGACAGAAGATGAGGGGACGAAATACTCTCTATGTGAAGATTTCTGCACAAAGAAGGCAGATACAGAAGATCGCTCAAGTGACTTCTTGACTAAGGCAGAAATTCTAGTAGTACGCGGTGGAGGTTGAAATGAGACGACCATATGCAGACACTAGTGTTCTGCGATGATGTCTACGGACGGTTTGGACCATGAGAATGGCGTAGAATAAAAGGAAGCGATGATTTTATTATTTTTATTCGTTGTTGGAAAGCATGAGGAGGGTAGCTCTCTGAACTTTTGATTATCGTTGTGAATCTGCCTAATTGGAAATATCAATATCGAGCGGAATATCACTGACACTGTAATAGATTGCGCGACAACAAGTGTTTTTGTTCTTTAATGTTCTTTTCACTCAGTCTAGAACCACCTCTGAGTTATGTTGGGTAACCCTGACAACTATTTAAGTGGTTCCCTTTTCGCTATGTTTATAGGAATCAACGACGTTTTCTTCGTCCGAGCACACAGTGTAAACTATTACAGACTCCTACGCGAGAAATATTTGAGAATATAGGATTTCTCCTTTTATAGAGACAGAGAGCCAAATGTTAAGGAGCTTTATTATTGGGGAGTCAATAGCATTAAATTAATATTAAGATACTAGGTCAGATATGAGTTCATGAAATTGATGACCTTGATCTAATCACGTGATATATGTCAACATATTTTGCAATTGTTATGCCAGCATATACTTCAGCATTTTGATATGGAAGTGGGATTTTCAGCTCACTCTTAATGGCAAGATTTCTGACCATATTAGTCGTCTCAATGAATCATTCTCTACTAGAGACTAAGAGCTTTACCTTCACAAATGTATTCGATGAGATATAAGCAAATCAGTACATCTCAAGCTTGCAGCCCGATGCATTTGCTCACAGTCATTTACGTTTGAGTGCTTTATTATACGTTTGCTCGTGTATTCCTCATCGTTTGCTCACATTCTTGAAGTTACATTAAAAAGACGCATGTACTGTGTTATAAGTTGAGGTAATCAGACAATCACTGTTTAGTCTTGATAGTATGGTAATTACAACTTGAGACTAAGAGCATTTCCCAATTTCAAATCTTTCGGAAGAACATTTAACGGCTCACAGGTATCTTCGCAATTCGTAAAACTAGATCACAGGTATCAGAGCGATAGTGATTGTGTGTGCACGTAGTTAGCTGAAAGATTGAGCCGAAATTACCACTTAAGATATCCCAGATACCGACTATCAATATACTATTCCATGGGCTCTATCACATATAAATTAAAATATCCTACTCTAGTGTTGTTTCTGCGCCTATAAAAGCACAAGATCAATGTCGAGCTGGTTGGCTGCAGTGATCCAGTCCTCGCCAGTCACCCAGCACCGATCCATAATTAAAAGACTCTTTGTTGCATTGAGGTTTCCGTCCCGGGAGAGCCGAGTGAAGCGGTCAAAGTAAAACCGCCGTTTCAGAACATTCAATGTCTCACATGCTGCATAAAAGTGACAAAAGATCGAGCACACCTCGGCTGAACTTCCCAGCTCCACTCCATACTCGAGAACCTCTGCCATGGTCTCGACTAAGTCCTGTACTAGCGGCGACTGTCGGGGAAGTAGGAGCACTCGCCGGTAAATATTGAGTAGTCCCATGTCAAAGAACAACTTGTTTGTGGCACGCAAGATGTTATCGTGCTGAACGAGCTCATTGATTTTCCTTGTGCTATGAGGACTACTGGACTTCTTGACCTTAAGTTTGGACTCGATGAGCAGGTCAATAGACTTCTGCCGTTTTTCTTCACCATCTTCATATCCTTTTGTAAATCTCTCTTTAAGTTCAAGGGCCGCAGTAATGATTTCAATGGGCAATTTTGTCAAATCTGCCCCTTCTTCCTGCAATAGCTCAACTTCGTCGATTAAAAGTGCAATGTTGACGAAGTGTGGAAGAAGTCGAACATCAAATCCAAGTAGGTAGTCAATGTCAGTTTTGCGATTTCCAGAGTAGGCAGAATTGATATCGAGCGTAGACATATTCACGACAGGCGTATATTTTCCTTTTCGCCTGTAGGACCTCAAGTAGTTCTCGCGGCCACGAGATGACGAGAGCGCTCCGAGCACATCATTGTAGGAATACCATCTCATGAGGAAAAATGCAATGTCGCTCTCCTCTCGAAGTTTCGAGAGGGACGAGTCGGACAACTCAGAAGAATCGCTGTCGTCGTCGAAAGTTGGAGAGTCTGACACGGGGTGTTGTTTTATCCTTCTCGCTGAAACGATCTCATTAGCTCCAGCAGTGTGTGTTCTGTGTTTTTCGAAATCATTAGAGTTGATCACTTCGTAACATGAAAGTAGCAAGATGGATGCCAATGTTCCGTCTGAGGTGGACTCCTCCTTATCCTGGAGCTGCCTGAGAAGCTCGTTACAAGATCTTGCGAGAAGCTGGTCGATAATCCCTTGGTGACTCCGAGTGGCCCCCTCCATGAAGCTCCTGGCCCTTGCAGCAAATGCTAGAATCGTCGTTAACACTCCAGGATAGTGCATGGCAATCTGAGGTAGAAGAACTTTGAATGGATTATCCTGGTACATGTGGGATGGTGCAGGCACCAAATTGACAGCGGCCACATTGACCCAGAAATGGAGAAGCTGTCTGTAGTAAGGAACTTTCATGAGGAGTTCAGGAAGTGGCGTCAATGGCGGAGGAATATGTGCCATGGAGTTCATTACGGCGTCGGGATGTTCTTCATTATGCAACAAGAATGGTTTGCGGTCGTCATGTGTAGGCGTAGCCAAGCTAGAAAGCGCAACCGTGTCTTGTAGTGGCGTTTTGTCCGATAATGTTGGGTGAATAATGCTGGTGACAAGTTTTTTTGGTTCTTCCGGAAACGTATTTTCGATGCGAGCGATGTCCTCCGAGAAATTATCGTAGAGATCGGCAAAGAACGGCGAATCTACCACATCCTGGTTCTCGTCGTCCGTTGGGTCAAAAGTGTTGATGAACGAATTGAATATTTCTGAGTTGTGGAGACCCAACGGCGATCCGTGAGCTATGAGGTCTGGGCTCTGGGTCACATCGTCGGAAGTATCGAGCAGAGTCTCCAACTTGACGGTTGGCTCCACCTTAAAATCAATTCTTCCGTCCGATCCTTCAATTTTTCCGTCATTTCCTCCTTCGGTGAACTTGGGGAGAGAGGCATCAGAAGGTTTGATATCGAAATTCTTGCTAGCCACAAACTTCACCACAGTTGGTGGCTCCAGCTCCGGCGACGGATGAACAAACAGAAACGCCTTCCGCTTTTCCTTGTTCTTGTATGGTCTTCCGCCCCAAGTGAGCTTAAGCGAGTAGTCACAATTCTTACCGATTCGGATACAGTTGGAGCACAGGGGCCGTTCCTCGGAGCATTTGATCTTGAGACTTTTGCACAGGTGGCAGCCTAGACGCGAGCGGCGGATCTTTTTTTTGACGGGACCTTCTGAGGGTGTGGAGGCCGTCATGGTGGCCAGTCATCAGATAGCGAAAAGTGGGAAACAAAATCTTCATATAAAGTGCCTTAAAGATTTGCCCTGTGCAGTGAGAGCGCATAGAATACCAAGGCATAGGAGCGAGAATTCCGACGTGGAGTGGATATTGGCAAGGAGAGGCGAGGAGAGGATTGAAGGAGATATATGGGACGGGACTGGGAAGTTTTAAGGATTTCTGTGGATTTTGATTTCGTCGTAATTTCGGTTTTCGTTGTTGATGTATATTTTTTGGGACCAAGCCTGAACTGACTAGTTTCCGAAGGTTTAGATAGATAAGAGATAGACGGTCGAGGTAGTAGCGTACAGGATTCGGGGATTCCAAGACGTCGACGAAAGTCCACTATGATGACCTCATGCATATGACGAGCCTGGATAAGAGGTCTTTAAGTTTGAATTTATATATAAAATGGTGGGACTTTTTTTTAGACGGCTCCGCCTTGCTTTCTCGCTCCCGGTCGCCGATATGTAAACGATAGTATTTTACGGATGGGTGCGCAGTGGGAAATGTAACCAGTGGTGGAATCCTAGACACAGGGGGGATGGATCTGTTCCCAAATTTTGTTCCGAAATTTGAGTGGGAAGGAATTGGGAAAAGTAAGGACATTGAGTGAGAGGCCACGGAAGTCCCAATGTGGAAATCATTAGCTACTTGGTTATGGACGGTATGATAAGATGAGAAGGACGCTGAGAAGCCCAGGAACAAGACTAGAGTAGTTAGAGAAGGACGTATTGTCTTTAGCGAAGGACGTAGTGTATTTAGCGAGAGAATACTGTTGCTTTTTTCTTGGCTCTCGACAGTTGATTTCGCCTGGGCCAGTTTTGTTTCGTCCATGCAGTTGGATTTTCGACTCCGTTATTCCATAATTCCGTTATTCCGTTCCAGCCTCTGGACGTAGGAAAGACGTCTCTGTTGAATGAAAAAATGAAAAAAAAACCGGTGGACTGAAAAGCTACTTGAAAGTGAAAGACTCGTACATGTCTTGCCGACGCATGAAAGTGCAGATTATGAATGTTTTTTCTGTTCAGAGAAGAAAAGACGGGGTCGTCAATTTGTAGCTTTCGTGAGAGTTTACCACGCCTCGAGGATTCACCAGATGGACCGAAACACAAGAGATCTTACAAAACTGCACTTGCTCCCTATACATTTACATTGTTCTTTGCCGTTGGTAATCTTCTAGGTAGCGTCAGGTGGGCGTTCCATGACGTATTTCTCATTCCCACTTGATTAATACTCAGTTGGCCAGGAACGATGAATGACGCCTTTTTATTCCGGATATCATATCCTCTTATTCTACTTTCAGAATTCCAGTGGTTGACCTCAAATACTCTCTATCTTAAATGGTTTCTCCCCGCGATACTGGCACCGTTGAGAATTCGAGCTGGAATTCGTTAACAAGACTGACAATCAAAATTAGTACGAAAAGCCCCGCTTTCGATGGCTCTTGTGTTCTTATCTGCTAGTGTCACTCCACAGAAAAAAGTATAATCAAGCGACCATCTCATCGGTTACGTCAGTTTCTCTAAACTGTCTCTTCATCTATAGGGACAAGTTCGTCCTTCGCTATATCTTTGATCTTATCGCCGTTGTATATTTCTATCCATTAGTAATACTTAGAGGGAGTGTCCTGATCAAGAAGACCTCCCTGCTTTCTTTCCGTATCTTTTTCTGCATACTTCTTGCCGAAGAGTACCTGAAGCAACTTCTCGTAGAGCCGGAAGAGGTAGCCTGCCGCAATGAGCAACCCTGAGAGTATTGTGGCCAACTTGGCTACAAACTCAAGGAAAGAGATTCTCATCTCCCGGATGGTAAGCTTGATTGGCTCGAAAGAGTATGCAAATGAGATGCCGGGTGCTCTTTCTTCAGATGCTCTATGGATTTCTGTCAATGCATACTGATACGTATCCACGATCAAGCCAAGCTTTTCGTAGACCGTTGGCACCACTTTGGCAAAGTAGATGTACGACTGCTCATGCTCCTCGGTTATTTTTCCCGTAAAGTCCAATGGGTTGACAATGAAGGGATAGAACTCTCCGAAGGAGAATTCTGAGATCACATGGGAAAAGTTGTAAGATTGCGGTGAGATGGACAGTCTGTCAGCCGGCAGCACCGTTCTAGGCATGATCTTGAACTCGCCCTTGACGTGGTTGACTGGGATACTTCCGAAAATGTGACACGCAGGCTCTTGTTCGTTGACTCTGGCTCCAATCACGTTGAACTCGGCTCTGATGGTTTCTTGCATTATTTCATCGAGTTCCGGTGTTTTGTAGTCAGAGTTCTGACTATTAATTGCAAACATCTCGGGTACATGGAACCCGCCGCCTTGGAAGTTAAGCACTTCTCGGGCCAAATAAGTGTCGTAGGTAATATCTCTGACGTTTGTGGTGAGAAACTGGCAAGGCATGGCCACGAGTATGTCCACGTTGATGTTGAGGTCTGTTCTGATGGTTTTGTCCACAGCAAACTGGTGGTCCACGTATCCTCCAAGAAATCCACCGATTTGAATCCAAATGATCAAGAGTCCGCAGAACATGGTGAGCATGGTAGAAAACCCGCCTCGTTGCGACCGCACAGAGTGCTCGGGCGACACTTTGGGAAAAGCATCGAACACCCTAACTTTGCTGGAATAATTGTCCATGGTAAGCTGCTACTAGTTGGGCGTTGCGTGAATAGTCGTTTCCGCTACGTAACTATAGAAACTCAATGCCAGCCTGCAGGCCCGCTCCACCACCAACCTATAACCTAATCGGCCGTGGAGGACGTGCGTACCGGTAGCATTCGCGGTAAAGCCGGCGGCGTCTGAATTCTGTGGTCGTATCCTGATCCACTGGCAAGTCGTCGTATATCCACCCATCTTCGTCCTCCGAACATACCAAGTGTTCCTGGCTAATGCCGCGCGAGTTCAAGAACTCAAGAGGCTTCTGGTCGATGCGCCAATTGTTGGCGAACCCAAAGTCGTATTTCCATTCCGGAGGCGGAAGCACCTTGCTGAGCATATCCACGCCGTGAGGAAGTCTTTCAGAGACTCGAACGGAGTCCTTGAAGTCAAAAAGTCGCTTGGTGTATGCGTACAACTTCCATTCATGCTTGAAGAGATCGCGCCTCTGTAGCTCGTAGATCTCCACAACACGCACTTCTGGCTGGTCGTCGATGATGATGTCATGAGGGTCGAACGATTGGAACGGCAGTTTTATTACCTTTCCTCCTGTCACTTCACCATTGCTTTCCTCGTCAATTTCGACAGCTGGCTTGTTGTTCTTGTTGTTGTTACTTAGAGTAACAAGATATTTCTTAGTGTTTGGGTGGCACAAGATCATAAACGCCCACCCAGATTGAATAAAAATCATTCTCCACGGAATGTACTTGCCGAAGAAGAGAACCACCGCCGTGATAACAATCGAGATGTAAAAAATAAACGTTGTGAGACGCTCATCTTTAAAGGCAACGAGGTCCGTAGACAAATTCTCTCCCTGGTCGATACTGTTAAGAACGTCCGTGGTCAAGTTCTGCAAATCTCGCATGTTCATAAGTAAAGAGACCTGCTTCTTGACAAACTTGGTACCGTCCTTCTTTTCAATCTCGTCTGCAACATCCAAATTCAGCGCGATAGAAGACGCAGATTGTGGCTTTTGAGCTCCATAAAATGATCCCGATGACGTCGACTGTGTCTGAACCAGAGCGTCGTCTTCAGGTATACGGTCATCGATCATATCCATGATTACACTCTTATCGGTGGACTCGTTAAGAAATTCCAACAATGACTGACCTCTCTTTTGCACTTTGATGAGTTCTGGAGTGCCCATGGGATGCCGATGCAAGTAGGAAGGAAGAATAATGCCGAAAAGGAGTACCAAAAAGGGCAAAGCAACCACCAAATGCGGCCACAAGCACAATGCAGTGTAAAACACCAATACGCACAAAGTCTTTGTTGGTTTCTGCCAGGTTATGACGTGAATCACACCGTACTGAACCTTGAAGAAGGCACCCATTTTGGAACTCAATCTTTTCAAGTTCGACGTCAACAATCTGATAGATAGTGGAGGTTTCTTGCTTCTGGACGGATCATTCAACCTCGTGGATAGCTCCTCGGCGTCCTCGGACCCTTCCTTCAACGTGTGGCTCACCATTTTCTCAAGAAATCTGTCCATGAAATGAAACTGGTCCTTGCTCCTCTGGTGTTCCTCAGCAGACAGCGCCATGTTCCGCACCACTTCGGCCTCCTCTTCGGTGAATTCGAAATCCTCATGCCCGTCGTGTTTGTTTCTTTTTTCCATCTGCTCGATTCCCATAGCAATGAGAGACGCTGCCGTGCCAGCAGCCAACCCTCTATTGGAGCCAGGCTTGCTGTCAGCAATAGTGCTCGTATAGTCGTATAGCGATGACATGACACGCGATCTCCTGGATCCTTGATTGTTTTTCATGTCTGACATGATTATGGAATAAACAATTGCTAGTGACGCCGTGCAATAAGTTCCTCACTCGGCTCAGTTGATATGATGTTGTGGGGAACCTGCACTGGAGCATATGAAAGTGCGACAGGACGCTGAAAAGCTCCAAAGCTCCTGGTTGCAAAATGAGGAAACAAAAGGAAATTCAACTTTCGCCTATGCCAAAAACGAGCTTTCCAAAAGCTCACGGGGTGTAAGTCTGTCGACAGGATCCCACTGAAAAATGCTGTTCAAAAACTTGGAGAAATAGGTAATTTCCTGCCGACTCTCTCTCGCACTGTGCAACTTTAAGGCAACATCTAGCGATTTCGAATTGATCTTAACATTTCTCTTGAAGGGACTAGGCGCCATTCCCGTGGTTGCCCGATTACCACTGGACTGCAACTGCATAATGAGAAATTGAAGGTTGATTTTCCCCTCAAGGTTGAAAAGCGAGTAAAGAAGAGTCTTCTTGATTTTGCGCTCATCAACAGGCAACCTTGTCCGGCCATTAAAAACGGGATCAGAAACCAATGGGTCATCGAAATTTTTGGTGCCGCCCAGTCTGAGTTGCAGCATGAGCTTCTTTCGCTCGCCGATAATGTATGAGCTCGGCGGAGGACCAAATAATTCGAGAATCAAGCTGATCTGCTCCAACTCCGTCTTACCTGGCAAGAGTGGAGTTCCAGAAAACATTTCTGCAATAACACAGCCAAACGACCAGATGTCTATTTTACTGCCGTATTTGGCCCCGAGGATCACTTCGGGTGCGCGGTAGAACCGCGATTGGATGTAAGAGAAGGATGTTTCTGTCTCCAAGCACGAAGAACCGAAATCAATAATTCGCACTTCAAAATCCGGTGGCTCTTGCAGAGAAGTCAGGCTGTAGTTCGGGGGCAACTGGATCATGATGTTTTCCGGCTTGATATCGCAGTGAATGACCTTGTTCTCATGAATGAAATCGAGCCCTTTGAGAATTTGCGTTGCAAACCGTTTGAGGAGCATGAGAGAAACACCCAGGAAATTTATAATCTCCAAAAACGTGTATAAGTTCACGGAAAGAACTTCTGTCACAATGCACATGTGGCCCCGGAAGTTGAAGTGGTCGCAGTAGTTGAGCAAGTATTTGTTGAATCTACCTTTTTGAGAGAGGCTTTTTAGCATCTTGATCTCACTGACGGCCTGAAGAGACCAGTCTAGCTCATTCTTGATGATTTTGATAGCAACATATCTTTTCTGGGTGTTATTTGAGTACTTGTGGTCGGAGCAGAGGAGAACATTGCCGAATGAGCCAGTACCCAACACCAGCAAGATTTCATAGCGAAACTCGATTTGCTCATTTGGCCTGACGACGTAGTTCCCGTCCGGATCGTCAAAGCCGTAGTTGTTTTTGTAGCTGGAAATATTAGTCTCATTCTCACTTTTTGATGATGATGGAGGAGCATAATAAAGGTTCTGTTTTCTCATCACCTCTCCACGCTCGTATATGGAGAAATTGTGGCCCAGGCTGTGAAGCATTTCTTGAGCAGTAAGCGAGGCGTTCGGAACCATGTCTAGGGCTAATGAGTTGGTTTCCTGGAAAAGAGCTGGATCTTTGTTGTATATGGCTCTGTACATGTCGGCTAAAGACAGAATTTTAGCGGGCCCAGAAATGTCATTATATGACGATAGTGACATTGAAGGTGCCGATTTTGAGATGGTGGCCACGGACTTTGGCATGCTGGAAGGTGCGGGAATGTTGGGAGTTTTTGAAATGAAGGTTCGGGAGATGTTGGACGATGTGGAAATCCCTGAAGAAGTGGAAATCCCTGAAGATGTGGAAATCCCTGAAGATGTGGAAATAACTGAAGATGGAGGCATTGAAGTTGGATCAGACAATCCAGACGTGCCACTAAGGTTTCTGGAACGTAAAGACGTACGCATATTGTCCATTTTTGCCTTCTGCTGCATCGAACTATTATATAGTCGAGTGTAAACATCGTCCTTGGCCATTGATGTGTATGCTGTTGATACGTGTCTAGATGGGGAGACGTTGCCAAACAAGTTCGGGTTTTCTTCGTATGAAGTCTGGACCGAAGGCTCCAACATCTTATTTGTGATGTGGGCCAAGTGATTTCCTTTGCTCAACTGGCGCTTTTTCTGAGCTGGCCGCTTGTTATAGATCTCAGAGTGAGAAACTGCCCTGACTTGATCTCTTTCTCGGCCCAGCTGCTTCTTTAGCGAGGATGAGGTCTGTTGCATGAACGAGCAATTTGATAAATCTGGAGTCTGTTTCTGGCGAGGTGGCTCGTGCTTGGATGGAGAGTCTGTCATGTTGGGAGTTTCTGAGCCATTTCGATGAATATGGCGTTTCTGAGCCACTGACGGTGTAGTTTGGGTCGCGGGGTGTTTGGAAGCCAGAAAAGTTCTCGATTCGGCCCTGCGGGCGGTAGAAAGAACGGGCGCCCGTGATGGTGTTGACGTTGGATGATTCTGAGGAAATAGGTTCAGAGGGTATGATTTCTTTGGGGATTTGGGCGGTTTTGGAGGCTCGACAGCGGACCGGTTGATCTCGATGCTTGCAAACCGGTCATTAAGACCCGGTGACTTGTTTTCCATGGTTCAGACGCTGGATTTGAAGAAGTACCAAGATCCAGCAGGTTGAACAAGTATATGTCCTGTATGTGGACGGAAATGTAAACAGATAAGGGCTAGAGGAAAGAACGTGTAGATGGAGGAATTTTTGAGATTTTAGAAAATGAACTAATTAATCGACTCCCCAAGATTATCGCCAGTTCTTAATTCTCTTTTTTTTCATAGTTTGGTATCTTTTGGTGTCCCCTTTGTGTCGTGGTGAATGCTCCTGCAGAAGAGCCATTCTGATTTGAGTCTACTAGTTAACATCCGAAACTTCTTCTTCTTTCAACAACATCCTAACTGGAGTTCAAGCCATGTCTTCCTCAGATGTGTCAGCCATCACAGATCCAGCATCCTATACCAGCAAAGATCTCCTCCTACTAACTCAGCTTTTGCACGGACGAACACTAATCAAGTCAGAAGATGTGGCCAAAGCAGATCTCACACAGATAGCCAAGCAATGGTTCGAGCACAAAAGCACGCAAATATCTAGGAGCACAAAGGAGTTTCCATTTACAAAGGCTCCATCTGGACAGCAGGTGCTCAAGCTCTATGAGAACATGCTTGAGAAAAATGAAAAGTGTGCCACCACGACAGATTTGGCCAACACTTACTATTTCCAGAGAGTAGCAGAGTTGGAGGAAAAGTTGACGCAGGAAAAGGGCCGGTTCAAGCAATTATTGGAAGAATAGCTAAGCTGAGGCTAAGACTGGAGAGTATAGAAATGAAGATTAATGCGGACGTTACTGTAAGCTTTTATGTGCTTAGGAATTCGTATCCATGGTTTTTCTGAGCTTCTATGTACTTATGAATCAACCAGCCGTAATTTTCTGAGCTTTTGTATTGACTTTGCTCACCGTTGGTATTTACATGGAGTTGTCATTTATGTATTTCGCGGTCCAATAGGGTGAATCGGACTCCAGGAACACCGATTCGCAAGGTAGGGTTGAAAATGTCAAAATCTCAGGAAAACTAAGTAAATGGCCAGAATCGAATGGTAGGGATAAAATTGTCAAGATATCAGGATCGTCAAATAAATGGCCTATATCGACTACGTATGGATTCCCCAATATCCTCAATCTTTGCACAAATCTCCAATACTCAAGCACCAGTAATATGCTTTCACACCTCCCTCTAGCTATTGATTAGCGGTGGCATACACTTAATGTTTTTACTTCATTCACATTCAAATTTTCATTAGGTTTCATTTTTTCATGGGACCTCATTCTACAATATTGAAGTTTCGGAATTTCCTCCTCAGTAGTTATATAGTTTAGTCAATATCTTAACTCGTAAAAAATCCATCCCGTCTCCGCATTTTGCACATGCATTCACCTCCACATACATAGAACACCCATTGCAATATCTAGTCCACTAACCAAACTCCACCACTTTCAACTATATTCCATTTCTTTCTCTCATCTTTCTAACTCTCCCATCAACTCTTTCTATGCACCTAATTTTTTCCCTCCGCTAGCTGTCCGCTTCGCTCTCTTCCCACTCCCCCACATTTAGTATCTATACAGTAGCTGTTCGTTTCTCCATCTTTATACCATTTTCTTTCCAAATGTCGAAACACCGCCAGCAGGATTCGCTAGCCTTGTCGCTTTTCAATGCGTACAAGTCCAACAGACTGCTTTTGCTTAATTCATCCTATATCATTCTCATCACCGCTGCCTTCTCTGGAGCAACGAATTCCGGGGCAAAATCAAAGAAGGGTCCGACTAGCCTTGATGCCACCCCTGAAAAGAAAATCCCCAAAATGACGAAGGACGACTTCCGGGATTTGATGCGCTCGGCGCTTCCTTCCATCAAAAACCCCGCTGTCGGCTATTTGCTTGTACATTTGGTTTTATTGGTTGCCAGAGCAATGTTAACGATTGAAGTGGCTGCCTTGGACGGTAAGTTGGTGGGGGCGTTGGTTTCTAAGAGACTTCGAAAGTTTGGCCGGCTCTTGGCATTTTGGATGTTCTTGGGTGTTCCCGCGTCCTTGGTGAATGCCTCTCTTAACTGGACAAAGGACAAATTGCGCCAGCAGTTACGGGTCAACATTAACAACAGCCTTATGGAGGACTATTTGCCAGACAATTTGGACCCGAACTACTATGCGCTTATTCAGTTGTCCGACAGCAAAGTCCGCGATCCAGATCAGCGAATTTCGACCGATGTTTCGAGACTAGCTCTGGCTCTCGCTAGTCTCCCGGGACAGATCTTGAAGCCCACTTTGGACTTGCTCTTGTGTGCCAAAGAGCTCTCCAAGAGCGGGGTGGGGAGTGGTGAAGGTACTCTTGCCCTTGGCATGTTGGCACACGGCTCAACCACAATCCTTCGGTTCTTTTCACCGCCATTTGCCAAATTGGCCTCAGAAAAGGCAAATTTAGAGGGCCAACTTCGTTCGGGCCACTCCAAGATTGTGGCCAATAATGAGGAGATTGCGTTCTTGCAGGGCCATGAGCGTGAGTTGGACTACATCGACTTCTGCTACTATCAGTTGGAGAGATTTCTCAAGATGGAATACTGGAAGAGAGCCATTCACGAAATCGCTCAAACTTTCATCGTCAAGTATTTCTGGGGAGCTGCGGGCTTAGTGTTGTGTTCCGCTCCGATCTTCATCAACAAATACTTGGGCAAGCCCCCTGACCCAAATGCTACTGGTGAGTTCATCACCAATAGAAGATTGTTGATGAGTGCATCTGACTCCTTGGACAGATTGATTTACTCCAGAAGATTCTTGCTCCAGGTGGTGGGCCATGCTTCTAGAGTCACTCTCTTCCAGCAAGCATTATACGAGATCAAGAAGAAGAGACTTGCGAATCCCTCAGAGTCGAACGCTGGCAAGGGCCATGTTTCTTACGGCGAAGAAATTACTTTTGACAAGGTGCAGCTTGTGACTCCTGCTGATGTGACCTTGATTGAGTCATTGAACTTCAGCATCAAGCCTGGGGAACATCTTCTCATTGCTGGACCCAACGGATCTGGCAAGTCGTCCATGTTCAGAATGCTCGGTGGCTTGTGGCCATGTAAGAAGGGACACATTACGATTCCAACTTCCGACAATATGTTCTACTTGCCCCAGCGTGCGTACCTTTGCAAGGGCTCCTTGAGAGAACAGATCATTTACCCTCACACTTTGGAACAATACAAGAACAACAAGCACGGCAAGACCGATGCCGACTTGGCCGAGATCTTGAAAATCTTGGATCTTGACGAGTTCGTCACCTCGGAAGATTCGTGGGACAAAGTGATGAACTGGAACGAGGAGTTGTCTATGGGTGCACAACAAAGGTTGGCAATGGCCAGATTGTACTACCACCAGCCCAAGTTTGCCGTTCTTGACGAGTGCACGTCAGCTGTGTCGCCAACCATGGAACAGTTCATGTACCAGCATGCACAGGAAATCGGGATTTCTTTGCTCTCTGTGGCACACAGACCAGCATTATGGCACTTCCATAACCGGTTGTTGAAGTTGGATGGCAAGGGAGGCTACTTTTTTGGTCCTTTGGATGCAACCAGGAGACTCAAGTTCGAAGAGGAAAGGTTGAAGCTAGAGAAGAACTTGAGAGATATTCCTACCATGAGAGACCGTCTCAAGGAGTTGAAGAAGGTTTCGAATGCCCAGCACATCCGGTATGAGAACTCGCACCGCAATTTGGTAGAGTTAAGCAAGTGAGGCGTGTGATTTGGCCGTTTTTAGAGAATAGTGAGTGATGTTTGCGATAGTCTGTAGGTTTCGCGATGGTTGACAAAATCATTTAGTAGTCGACATTTCTCTATATGTTGGCACGATTTCTTTCTTGGGGTCCCCGCCACTACTCATCGCTACCTGCGAGTAGTGTCATCGTGGCATCTATCGGCAACCCGTCGCCTCAATACAATGGCACGAGGCATAGTGTGGGGCATTGGATCTTAGATGAAGTGAGAGAAAAGTACTGGAGTGAATTTGCCAATTTTTCGGGATCTGGCGGTATAGAGACGGCGGCAGCCTCCTCAGGAGACCATAACAACGTCCTATTGGCCAAATCTGTGAAAAGCTACATGAATCTTCAAGGAAAGCCTATCTCCAAATTGTGGCAGAAGTACAATAGGAACAACGCCTGTCTTGTGGTTGTGCACGACGAACTCCAGCTTCCACTTGGCAAAGTTCAGATAAGAAGAAGAAATACAAGCGCAAGGGGCCACAACGGCCTCCGATCCATAGACGGCGCCATGGGAAACGATTATACCAAGATAGCCATTGGCATAGGGAAGCCTGCAGCCAAGCACATTCTGGTGAGTGACTATGTCCTCTCCAAATTGACCAACGACGAGCTACAAATTCTTCGAGAGGTGGCTGTTCCACGGGTTGTGACGATTTTGGAAGAAATGAGCAGAGGCAAGCATATTCATGAAAGGTACGAAAAGTGAGGTGGGTAGATAAAATGGGTGGTCTTGGTGATTCTCATTTGGTGAGCATGCCCATGTACACTAACTATGGGCCTAATAGCACTAAGTATAGGACAGGCAACGACAACAACACATCGCTGACAAAATAAATAGGACACAAACCAGAGATTCCAAATAGACACACACCCGCATCGATAATATTTAGCCACAAGATAAACCCACATTTAGCACATTTTCTGTGTCTACACATCCAAGTACCCTCCACTTACTTGCTCGGCCTCCACACATTCGCACACAATTACGATCCACTTCTTCCCATGGAGTTCGCCATCACCTTAACGTCAGAACGATCGGTGGTCCGCGAATCGATCAAGGGTACGTTACATCTCCTCAATTTTGATCCTAGTGGTTCTTTTACTAACTTCAGGCATCGTGTGGACAATCTTCTTCCACCGACTCTTTGGCCCCGTGACCCCAATCACAACTGAGTTCATGGACATAGCATACCCGATGGCCGCTAACCTACCGGATCTTGACTCGCTCATCGATACGAAAATCGACCAGTTGATCCGCAAGGACTTTGGCGCCGGTGACGGACCCCGCGAAGGTCAGTTGATGATTCAGTTTCTTGACGGCAACGGGGAAAAGTCCAAAAAGAAGTCCAGCTGGTTTGGCCACCTCACCGAGGAGAAACCTCTCGCGCCGTGGGAATCGTGGGCCATAAACGTAACTTGTCTCCCGTTGAGTGGCGTGGATCTGCCTGCTCCTGGAGACCAAGCGGTCAATCGAGCGGAAAGACTGCTCCAGCTTGCACTTCTGAGTTTTGAGAACGCGTTGGCCGAGGTGATTCACCTCGTCGATCACAACAAGCACCACATTCCGCCCATAATGACGCTCGAAGTGCTGCCGTTTCCGTACGAGATCTCCATAGGTCCGTCTGACACTTCCCGGCCTCAGGTGACCGAGGACGAGTCGTGGGGCCACTACATCAAGAAAATCATCGATTAATTGCATAAAGACGTCATATTTATATTTCCGGTGTTACTTGTGCTTCCACTGTTACTTGTGCTTCACAAGTTGGCGTTGTACAAGCCTTCTTCTCCTCTCACCAAGATACACTCGTCCTGGTGAACAGCGCGGTCTAACAACCCGATTTCCTGGGCTTTATCCAACACCGGTTGGTCATAACTTCCAGGTTGGAACCACAACCCCTTGACAAGGGTCTTGTAATCTGGAAAGTTGGCGATTTCTTCCAAGGTAGCAAGGGTAATGGTTGGAGGAGTCAAGAACGAAATGCTCAACCCGTTGGCATGTGAGAGCTTGTGGTGTGCGATATCCTTCTTGGAAGAGATTGCCTGAAGAAGCTTGGTCACTGAAGGAACTACACTCTGACCGAGAATCTCGGGTTCTTTTGGGTTGATTGGCACAACTGGCAAGTCATGGGCCACATACCAAGAGAGGATCTTGAAGCCAAACTTGGATGGGTTTTTGGAAGCACCAACAACGGCGTATTGTCTGCCAGCGTCGAAAAATGACTTGATTTTGCTTTTCATCGACATTGGAGAAGGATCCGGGGTGAGAATGTGTGGTTGGCTCAACCTTAGTAATCTGGGGAACCTGGTGCACGGGTGCGAGCCATCCTAAGACACTTCCAACGAGAGACTAGGACCAATTACCCGATTTAGGGCCGATAACCCGAAACCAGTCTTGGTCAGAGCAGTTGCAGCACTCCACCCATAAAAAAGCTAATAATACTTTATAGATCGAATAGTGCGAAGCTTTCGAGGTGTAGCTGGCATTCGAGGTTAAAAGGCAGCAAATGTAGACTGTGGAACCTGCTATTGAAGGACGAAATAATTGAATCCAGGAACGCAATACACAGTCGAAGCCACAAGTGATCTTTACGCTATATCTTCATATTCTTCGATTCTCCTTGATCATCCCAGGTCCATCATCCTCCTCATCTGTTGATATCGGCCTGCACCTTGCTCCACCACCTCTAAACCATCAACTATCCATCGCCCATCTTTGCCTCGCATGGCTCGGGAAAAAAGGACCAAGCCTTGCAGCAACTGCAAGCGGTCAAAAGTCAAATGTGAATATACCGACAATCTACCGTGCATGCGCTGTATCAACAGTGGCCAGGCATCCACCTGTCAATTTATGCCCAAACTTCCATCACTAAAACTTCCTCTGCTAAGTGCACATGGATCGCCCAGCACGTTTTCTACTTTGAATGCTGGCCAACTCATGCCCTCTCGGCTTCCACAGCAGCCTCTTCCCCAGCCTGTGCGGCCGCTTCCGAACCAGCTACTATTTATGAATAATCAACCAGGACGCCCAACCGCCTTATCCGAAGCGGAAAGTGGGCTGGAGATCCCGCTGCCTGCTGCGTCAGTCGTCCCCACACAAAAGCAGACTGACGTGGAGTGGAAAAGTACCATGGAATCCAAAATCAACTCGTTCGACTCAAAATTCAATGAATTGATCGATACACTTCGAGAAAACCAGCGCCAGTTGCAAGCGGAACGTGAACTCAACCAGCGATATTCTGACCAGAATGAGCGCATGGAACGAGAGTTGCGAGCCGTCAGCCTCCAGATGTATCAGAGTGGTTCTACAACTCCTATGGACTATAGCTGTCTCAAACGGTCGTTGACCGTTTCTGGAACGGAACTGCCGAAGCGATTGAAGAGATATGGTGAGACTGACTTCAGAGATAACGTCCTCTCCTTGCAGGAAGCAAGGCTCTTATTCTCGTACTTTGACTCGCACATCTCCCAACAGCTTTTTGGCTTTGAGATCCTGAAGTTCTCTGTGGATTCCATCTGGGAGACATCTCCCATCCTCATATGTGCAATTTGTACTATAGCTTCCATGCATTATCCCGATGCCCATTTTTCATCCAAACAAGAGATTCTACAGAAACATCTCCAAAGGCTTTGTGCTGGTCTACTCTTCCAAGGGAAACCCAAAACGGAAAGAGAAGGGTTCAACACCATAGTTGCCCTTGTCCTCTGTAGTTTTTGGCTTTCGGACTCACAGCGCTTTACAGGCCTAGCCTTGCAATTGGCTAAGGAGTTCGAAATGAATAAACCATGCTCTGCCAATTCAAAGGACTCTTTAGGTGACAAAGAGAGACTCAAGCTATGGTACTTGCTCTACATTCTAGATGGACAGCAGAGTATGAGTTTTAATCGACAGTCACTTATCGATTCCGATGATTATTCGCTCAAACACAGTCGTGATTTGTTGCTTCCCAACATTCCGAAGCCCAAGTTGACAGACACAGAAGATGCTGTGATTGACTCTAGAAAGAACCAGAGCGACGAAGTGGGTCATGTGAATGGCAAGTCCGCTGAACCTAAGCGTCAAAAATTGACTGCTAACTTCACCGACTTCAGGCTTGTCTCGCAGGTCGAATACAACCAGGCTTTAAACGAGGCATTCAGGGGTGGTGCATGGGACCTCATTGCACCATCTTCATTTGGCATACCATCCAAGTCCAATCTAGATTTGGATAAGTGGATGGTGTCGTGGACAGTGTTATTAGCACCGATAAATAACGGTTCGGTGTGGCTGTCCAAATCGACGTTAATTTACTACAATTTTGCAAAGATGCATATCAACAGCTCGCTTATAAGGCAATTGCAAGTGGACACAAGCGACTCGAATGTGATGTTTCCCAACTGGGACAACATTGAATCTGTTCTCAAAAAGAATAAGACCAATCAAGTGAAAGAAATCACTTATCATGGCGAAGAGAACGACGAAGATGATGAAGAAGACGAATTTCTCCATAATACAGAAATCGAGACCCAGGACCAAGCTCTTCTCAATATGAAAATCGCAATGAATGCGGCTAAGACAGTGCTCAACTTGGTGTTGAACGATGTTGACATCTCGAACAACTTGAAGTATGTTCCTGTTCATATCCACATCATGCTTTACTATGCTGCGTTGTTGCTAGTCGACCGCCGGGAAACATACGAAGCAAATGAAGTCAAAGATGCTTCCCATTTCAATCAGAATATCCAAGACTTGAGGGTCGTAAAAACTTTGCAGAAGAAAATCTCCTTGAACTTTCCCACAGATAAGCATTTTGGAGATCGACTCCTTAAAAGCTTGGAGAATGTCTTTGTCGAAAGACTTGGCAGATTGAGAAATGAATTGAACGAAGCAAACTTGGACATATCCACCAAGGCGGAGTTGTTGAACGAGATATCCATTTTGCTTTACACAAACAGCCAATTTGAGTTGGTTCCTGACTCTACGGATGCAAGCAGTCAAGAGACTTCTCCCAAGCCCGAAAAGATATCTGCATGGCCTGGCTCTCACCACGGACATCCATGAGTGCGCACCTTGCAATCATTCACAAACAGCCAGATTGTAAGCACTTAAGCAAGCTGACCACAAAGCCGGAAAGCTCCAGATCAGAATGTATGACGAAAATACGAAAGTTGGCAGGTTGTTTCGCCGTGTTGCTTTTTCTCCTCCTGACGGAGACTGTAAACTTGGATTGAGTTTGTCGGGCATTCGAAGAGGCCCACAGTGCTTGAAACAATCTCTCAATTTGTCCACAATGATCGTGGATGAAGAATTCGAACAAATATCGGAGAAACTAAACCATCACGAGGCCATGTGCAAGGAATTTATTGAGCTCGTTCACCACTACCAGACTTGTTCGCTGGATATGCTTGAATGTTCTTTGAGGGTAGGTGACTCGGTGAAGCGGCTTTTCCATCCACTGTTTGGAAATCCCAATGAACCAGTCGGTTCTAGTTCCGAGCCTCTTGTCAATAGCAAAAGGTATGTGGCAATTATCGAAGACTCTTTGTTGTCATTGAAGGATACATTTTCCACCATTCCGCACACGATAGACACAAAGTTCTACCACATTCTAGAATGCTTCGATGCTATCCGCAAGAATATCAGGAAACGTGAAATGGCCCTCCTTGATTACGCCAAGGTCCTAAACAAATTTGACCCGATATACATAAAGAAGTCAACTGGAACACTCAGCACTAAGCAAACACATCAGTATCAAAGTCTTGAAAAACAAGTCGACCACTTGAAATCTGGATACGATGAGTTAAACAATATGTTGAAGATGGAACTCCCCTACTTCTTCAAACTTGTTTCACGATACATGGATATGATGCTTCAATGTGTGTTCTATCTCCAACTTACCAACACATACCAGTTCAACAAGAGTCTTTTGACATTGAGCATTCCGATGGGATTCGAGAAAGAGGATATTTCTGACGTTGATTTTGCCAGAAAGCTTGTTGAGAGCTCGGATATTGCAAAGATGGAGGATCCTCCCTTGGGCATCATTTCATTCTACAAGATGCATTTGGGGCTGCTCGTTTATACGCAAAACCCAGTCAATGATGAGAACTCTAGAATCAACTTCGATCCATATTTCAACTATTGCGTTGCATTGTTCGACTTTTCTGCCCTTTCATTAGGCGATCTTGACTTTCGAAAAGGTGAGATTATTAAAGTGATTCTGTCTGTCGGCGAATGGTGGCAAGGGGAGTTAGGAGATGCAGTTGGGATGTTTCCTTCAAACTACGTTAAAATGATGACTAGGAATGCAAATAAATGATACAAGTAGGGAATAATGCTAACCTTGCAAGTAATCATTTTCATGACGCTTTTCATAGCGTAGCGCACATTTTCCAGAACAGAACTCTCTCTTGACAGGAACCTTTAGATTCTCAAGAATATCCCACCATTCATACACCTCCGCATGTGGCTCAACAACAAAAATATCGCATTCGTTGCAGTGCTCCTCGTAGTTGGCCTTCAATATAGCCTTGGCAATCAACGGATGTAGCACTTTGGGAGTGGCTTTTTTCCACGACTTCGTCTCCCTATACGTCACGTCGTACTTGGCAACCGTATCAAGGCATAGTGTCTTTAAAGTGGGCACCATTCCTTCGTTCCGGAAATACTTAATTTTGGAAATGTACTGTAGACACGGATCTTGCCTCGAATCCTCTGAAGGGACGACTTTTATAGCGTCTGGAAATACCGGTTCAAAAGGGTTCGGGCCAGCTCTAAACGTTCCCAATCGTGGAAGTTCTAGAATCTCTGGAGGAAGATAAGTCAAGCGATTGGAGCTGATGTTCAAGTCGACCAAATTTTTGAGGTGACGAATTGCTCCGGGAATGTGGTCGATTCTGTTTTGGCGTAAGCTGAGCACATTGAGCCGCGTAAACTTGAATAACGCAGGGTTGAGCGCTCGAAGTCGGTTGTTTGTCAAGTAAAGCTGATGCAAAACCTGGTGGGGCCATTCCGGGTCAAAGATCACCAAATTCTCGAGATCCTTCACCTGCTCTGGGATCTCAGTCAACCCCATGCCCTCCAAGCTGACCGACGGAGATACATCCTCAAAAGCCTGGAGGATCAAGTCTCGAGCTTTGGAGTTCCGCGAGCTACTGTATGCGTCCAGCTCCTCGATTTCGTCGGTAGATGTGCCATGGATATAGCTCGACGTCTTAAAGCGATTGAACTGGTCAATGCCGAAATCTGCCTCTGAGCTCGGATTGACCCGAGGAGGTCTCTTCACTGGCGAAGTGGCCAATTGCCCAACCACATTGGACGTGTCGACAGGCGAATCGGGCACAAAGTCGTAAGATGTCGAGAAATCGTACTCGGACATATGCGGTAATACCGGTGGACTGCTGGGCAAAGCACTGGGTTCATCCGGATCTGTATCCAATTGTTGGCCAGAGTGTTGCTGTGAGAGCGAGCCAAAATCACGTTTCTTGACATCGTCTTTCTCGTTGAAACTCTCGCCAGCATGTCTCTTCATAGAGGGCATACTCAAAAGGACAGGAGCTGGTGCTCTTTTTGGCCTGATTCGGCCTCTGGTATGGTACATGCTCTCTGCGTTTTCGTCAATGACATGTCTTTCGCGAGGATCAGTATTCAAGGCTGTTTTTTCATTGGCAGCCGACGTACTGAATGCAAACGGCAATAGCGGGTTGTTTTTCTCCATGTGGAGTGGTGATTTTTCTTGACGAACGAAGTCGCGTTTTAGATATGCGATCGGAATCCGGGGTGTGGAGTACGTGGCTTGATAAACGCAATCGTAGATACTTGTATGTAATGCAAGAGTAAAGAACCATTTGTAAATAGATGATTGAAAGGGAATGAGATACTTGGTTGTGTTTTTGTAGTATGAGATGCTTCGTGCACAAACTGGAGAGGTTCCCACAATGGTTCGCATTGTGGATTAAAATCTGACATGAACTCGTAAAACCCGAATTAGGTGACTGAAACTAGAAAGACAAAATTTGTAAAAAAAAGTGGTCTAAAGACTCTTGATTAATAATATACTTCAAAGAGAACAAAGGAAAATAATTATGGAAAAATCAATCAATACCTGTAGTGAAATGCACTGGTCGAATCCTCTATGTACTTACTACTAAATACTTCTAGTCTTGTCACAAGACAATCTCGACCTCTGCCCCATTGTAGACGGCAACGTCCCTGAAACGGCTGAATAGCAATGAGTCAAAGCTTAAGCATGCCATCTGCTGCTGGTTCATGTAAGCAACATTGCTTGCATTAAGTTCGTGATTCTAAACTTTCTTTCTCAGACCCGCATAACTCGACCGAAACATCGTTTGCGCAGCGGAAATCGTTGCCAAGGGAGTCATTGCAGAGGAAAGATTAATCGTTCAACAATCATATTTTGAAAAATGAATTTAGATTAATCTTTGATGAAGCTTGGATCTACGACGGTCGCTCGTAACTGAGCTCAACTCTAGTCAACTGCGCAACCGGAAAGCACTTTGCAAGACTGGGTGCGTACTGACGCATGATTCTAGCCACTAGCAAGGTTTATAAACTTGATTTCACATAACAAAGTCGACTCCCGCCTAGACCGTTTCTCTCAATTGTCTTAGTGACTGCGTGGAACAATAGCACACCACAACCTGGCACCTTCATTCAGTACCGTTCAAACCGTGCCAGTCACCCTTTCTGTTCTGGATTCGCATCTGTTGAGAGTCCGTTCCTTACGAGCTCCGTGAGATCATGAGGTATGGCAAAGAAGAGAAAGAACCCAGAAAGAACCCAGTGGGGCGTGACCAACGATCCCAACTGGATGATGTTGTTCATTCTCACAAACTCTACCATTATAGATACTTCATCCCCTTTCACTTCCTCTTGCGTATATCTGCATTCGCATTTTAGACCAGGCAAAGTCTGGTTATATCATGCACTGATGCGCAGTAGACGATTCTTCTCGATATTTAAAAGCAGTCTTTGTAGCGTTTTGATGTCATCTAATCAATGACGAACTCAGTAAATGGTCTCCGTTTCTCTCCGGTAAACGACTGCAAATCACACTTTCATGATCGCCGAATACCGTCCTTTAATGAACTAATTGAAACATGCTCCATTCCAAGCATCGACACTATTCGCCATTACCCATTTCAGGCTGTTTGCCACAATGATGCTATCGAGCAGTGTATTCAGCCTTATCCTCTCCAGTATCACAATGCGTACCACAACGTGTATCACAATGTGTATCACAATGTCAACTCGCCGCAATACTCTTACCAACAGAGTCCCAGGTGGGCCACAAATCATAATCCAATGTTCCTATCATCAACTTACGTTCCAGAGACTTCGACCTTCACCGAAACAGACCTTATTGAAGCCAGCAAACACCCCAAGTCAATTCTGAATCAATCCGAGATCGCGTTCTGGGAGAAGAAAGAACCAGAGACCAAAAGAAGAGCACCCAAACCGAAAATCCACCACAAAACTGCAACTAAACTGCTACCGAAGAAGCTGACCGGCACTTTCAAGTCAGCAAAATCAAAGTCTCACAATGGAGCCACCGAGAGATCCAGGAAAGAGCCAGAGCTGAAATCAACAAGCAAACTTCGCCGAAAAGCTTCTCAACCAAACCCCCGTCCATACCGAAGAAACCGCTACTTGAACAAGGAGCTTTGTATCAGGCATAACAGCAAATGCTTGCAATGTGGATATACAGAAAGTCCAGAGTGGAGATCTGGTCCTGAAGGCAGCCGTACTTTGTGCAATGCTTGCGGACTTATGTTCACCAAGTTGACCAAAAAGATGGGGTGGGAGGCTGCCAAGGAAATGCTTGCCAAACACAAAGATCCAGGCAATCCCCCGATTGCAGAATAGGGACAAGTTAATCAATTCCACAATTATTTATCATTGTAATTCTTGTAGTAATGATTGGCCAACTCTCCCAACCACTTTTCGTTGATGACCATGCAATTTCTCATGTATTCCTTGCTAGTCAAGACTAGCTCGTGGTACAAGATAAATTTTGGAGGAGGCTTCAATGGGAACAACCCCGATGATGGATGAATATGCACCGGTTGATTTTTCTTAATCAGCACATAACTCGATCCCAATTTCGAGAGCTTTGCAACATTGGGGAAAAATCCACTGAACAAGGATTTCTGGATCTTTGTGAGTTTTTGATCGTCGTCCGCAGTCTTCTCAGTATTAAGACCAACCTTTTGACATAGCTTCTCAAGCTGGGCACGGACTTCCTTGACCCTTTTGAGTGTTCTATATTGAAGAAAATTGTCTTCACACCATATGTTGGAAAAGCCTGTTTCCGACCATTGTCTCCAAATAGTAAGAAGAGTAAGATGATCGCCCAACTCGTGTGAGAAGCTCGATTTTCTTTTGTCTGCTTGCTCACGTTTGTCTTTCGGTCTGTAGAACAAGTTGGAGGATTCTGCCAACATAGCCAAAATTGACATGACTTCGTTTGTTACGCCGAATTGGGAACTGGTCAACAAGCACTTGCAAAACATCGGATCCATGGGGAACTCTGCCATTTTGCGGCCCGTTTCAGTGAGCTGGCCTTGGACATTGAGAGCACCCAACGAGTAAAGAAGTTCTAAGGATTTCATGAGCGTCTGCGTACTTGGAGGATCCATGAAATCAAAATGCACCAAATCGGTGATGCCCATTGACAAAAGAAGAAGCACCACTGTACCCAAATTCACTCGCAAGATTTCAGGCGTTGGGTTGGCTGCCAACTCATTATAGAAAGACCATTTGGTGAAGAGTCGGTAGCACTTGCCCGGTCCAACTCTTCCGGCTCTTCCTGCTCTCTGATCAGCAGAAGCTCTTGAGCACGGCACCACCACAAGACTCTCCATTCCTGTCGTTGGGTTAAATACGTTCTCCTTTACATATCCGGGATCAACAACATACTTGATTCCATCGATCGTAATGGAAGTCTCAGCGATGTTGGTGGCTAGAACGACCTTTCTAGAGTCCTGGGGAGTGGGCTCGAAAATCCTGGCTTGCATTGCAGGAGGCATGTTTGCGTAAATTGGGGCCACGATCAAAGGCTTGATCAGATCGCCCAAATTCTCACACGCGTCATTCAAAGTCTCTGCCATCGTCTCGATTTCATCTTGACCAGTCAAAAACACCAAGATGTCACCCGATATTTCCTGCTTCATGTGGATCTGGAACACCGTTGTGATGGCCGCCTGGATGTAGTTGGCTTCTGGATGCTTGGTGTAGCATATGTCCACTGGGAATCGACGTCCAGGGATCTTGAAGATTGGTGCACCGTCGAAGTAATTGGCGAACTTGTCGGCGTTAATAGTGGCGGAGGCGACGATTATCCGTAGATCCAGTCTCTCTTTGATGATGTCCTTCAACAACGTAAGAACAATCTCTGTGGAAACTGTCCGTTCGTGTGCCTCATCAATCATCAAGGCACTGTAGCCAGTAAGAAGCGGGTCCGAGAGAAACTCTCGAAGTAGCATACCATCGGTCAAGTACTTGATACGGGTATTTTTGTTCAGCACATCCTCAAATCGGATGGAGTATCCAACCTCATTTCCCAATCGACATCCAACCTCATCGGCCACTCGAGCAGCCACAGAGGTTGCAGCAACTCTTCTCGGTTGCGTACAACCAACTTTCTGCACGTTACCTGATTCTGTCGTTTTCGTGTATCCCGCCTCGTAGAGATACTGCGGTAGCTGGGTGGTCTTACCGGATCCCGTTTCACCCACCACAATGAGAACCTGGTTCTTCTCTATGGCTTGAAGGAATTCTTCTCGCAACTTGTAAACAGGAAGCGATCTCCTTACCTCCTGGATCTCCCGACTCACTTTGAACGCCAGGGTCGAATCTTCAGACTTTTCGGCTTCTTGTTCTCCGGCTAGTTCTGATTCTTCATCGAAGTCAACAAACTGCGATTCGTCAAATACAAACTCGTAGTGCTCCTGGTCTGCCAACTCAATCTTGTCAGGATTAGATGCCACGATCTCCTGGGCCTTTTTAAGCTGGTCTAGCTCCCACTGGTTGTCGAACCTCAGACGTTTCTCCTCAGGTTGTTCCTCAATCTGTGTTCGGAGCAACTCCTGCTTTCTTTTGCGATCTATAAGGCCCTCAGCGGTTTTATACTCCGAGGGAAGCACATACTGAGCATCTTCACCGGTATTGGAACGCAAAGATTCCAAAAAAGCTTGTTTTTCTCGGTAGTCTGCTGCTTCTTTTGGTGTCAAGTCAACTTTCTTACCCAACCACTGTACTTCTCTTTCGATGTGAGCCACCTGGGAGTTGAACTTTCTTAGAAGATACTGCTCACGTGTCTCTTTAGGCCGACTGGATTTCGTGTCATACTTTTGCTGGTTGTTACCCATTTCTATAGTCTTAGCCAGAACTGGTTCATTCACTTGTGTAGACTCCTTCATATCTTCTCTCTTGGCCTCAGCGTCCTCCAACAGTCCCAGCGGGATCTCCGGCTCTAGCTCTTCATAGTCATAGTCTCTGTTCCTGCGGCTGCCACTTCCCGTTTTCAAGCTAGACATTGCCTAATGTTAACTTGTAGGTGCTACTGTATATGCGCACATGTATATCATCTCAGCTCCTGTGATTCAGGTCAAAAGGCTACCTTGAGTCTGATGCCGCCATTGAAAAGCCAAAAGTCCCGGCGTTCATACCGTATCGCCCCTGGAGATGACGAGGCCTCATCGTTTTTCTCGCCGACCCCAAAGTCTGAGCCCCACACCTCGGTTTCGGACTTGGATCTCTATAATCTCAATACATCCAGTCAGAAGAAAGTCACCTATATTCCGCCGTGGACTGAGCCGTATGTGATTGGCGTGGCTGGGTTTTCTGGCTCGGGAAAGACGTCGATCTCTCAGAGAATTCTCCTGGAATTGAACCAGCCATGGACGGTGCTTTTGTCGTTCGACAACTTCTACAATCCACTTACCCCCGAGCAGTCGAAACAGGCGTTCGACAACAACTTTGACTTCGACACGCCAGATGCCATGGACATCGACATGGTTGTCGAAAAACTCACGTCGTTGAAACAGGGAAAGAAAACCGACATTCCGGTGTACTCTTTCACTCACCACACTCGAACCGATAAGACCATCACCATTTACGGCGCCAACGTCATTATTATCGAGGGAATCTACGCATTATACGACAAAAGGCTTTTAGATCTTATGGACGTGAAGATCTTTGTGGACACAGACTTGGACGTCTGCTTGGCCCGCAGACTCACCAGAGATATTTTGTACCGAGGAAGAGATCTAGACGGAGCATTGAAGCAGTGGGAGACGTTTGTCAAGCCCAATGCGGTGGCGTCTGTGACGCCCACCATGCAAAATGCCGACTTGGTCATCCCGAGAGGTCTTGAAAACACCACGGCCATCGAGCTCATGATCAAGCATATTCAGAAACAGCTTGCGCTCAAGAGTAGCTTGCATCTTCGTCGGTTGAAGAGCTTGGGGCTCGGCTCCAGGTATCCGCTTCTGGCGTTCTCTCACTTGCATATGCTTCCAACCACCAATCACACTGCCGGGATCCACTCCATCTTGTTCAGCCTGGCAACCGATAGAACAGACTTCATTTTCTACTTCGACCGCATCGCCAACTTGCTTTTGGAGCTTGCTCTCGAGCAATTGACGGTGTTTGCACCCAAAAAGGTTAGTTGCCATGGTAACTACGAATTCGACGGTTTGGAGCAGACCCAGGATATCGTCGCAGTCAGCATCGTTAGATCCGGAGACTGTTTCATGACCTCCATCAGGAAAACGTTCCCGGCCATTCCAATCGGAAAGCTTCTTATCCAGAGCGACTCGCTCACAGGTGAGCCCCAGTTGCATGCTGAATCTTTACCATCCAACGCAGGTGGCCAGTATTTTCTTTTCGACGCACAAATCATCAGTGGAGCAGGTGCCATCATGGCCATCCAGGTGTTGGTGGACCATGGAATCGACAACAAGGACATTACGTTGGTGGCGTACTTGCTGACGGAGATTGGCGTGCGGAGAATCTTTCATGTGTTTCCTGAGGTGAAGATTATTGTTGGAAAGATTAGCAATATGGAAGAAGCCGATCCAACCTACAATCGCGAGCAGTTCCATGATACAGACTGGCTCTTCCGTACGCGCTTCATCGATTCGCTCTACTTCGGTACTGATTAGTGCTTCTACATTTGGCTCCCGGGCGATTATTGAAAACCCTAAGATAACTAACAAGAAATGAAAGGGAATGAGCTCATTCAAACTGAACGGAATGAAATCAGCAGTAATGAAGAGCGACGAGTGCAAAAGTGAAGTCAAGAGTGGAGTTGGTCAACCGGTCGGAACTCCGAACCAAATCACCAGTCTCATTGCTCATCGTGCGAAACTTTCGCAGCCGTCTGAGGAAGCAGAAATCGGATGGCAGTGGAGTTCCGCCGCTGGTGGTTTCTGCAATCCAGTCGCCTGGACGACAAGCTGTAGGAGCGAAGCATTTGGGCAGCATCGGCTGGGGTATTATTAGAATCAAATCGGTTGGGCAAATTCTGGCTGATGGTCTGGAGATCGCAGATGGAGTATCTTCTGGACGGGTGTTCTGTTTCCTGGGTCGATGCGATTTCTGTGCAAGAAGACAGACGACCTGCTGAAGGTCGGCTTTCGACAGGAGGTCGACTTTCGACAGCGGGTCGGCTGTCCACTAGAAAAGCCGAGAGAGGTGCCTTGTACTCGTCTGGAGGAGTAGTAGGATCAGTCTCGATGGCTAGCGAGAATCGTCTGGCGACAGACATGATGATCGGTGAAAATTTGGACTATCAGAGATAGTTCCACAAATATTGTACTATGAGAGGATAGTACTTGAAGGTTGTACTTCAAAAGGATAGTATATCAGAAGAACTATCAAATGTACTATCGAGTTCGTACGATCAATAGTGTGATAGAACAACTAGAATGAAATCCACTTACGTAAGTACAGTGGTCAAGCGAGTTGAGTTAAAGGAGTCAAATAAAAGTCCAATCAAGATAGTCAAGATAGTCAAATCAAGGTAGTCAAATCAAATTAGTCGAGTACTCCCATTAAATGCCATGAGGTGACAGATATAGCACGGTGTAGCAATGTGTGCAAATAGCAAGGTGATGCGAAGAGCAAGTCCAGGAAACAGCAAGGCGGTGCAAGCAGCAAGAATTTATAGCTACAGCAAAGTCAAAACTCAGAATGTTCGTCATCGATCGCAACCTCATTAACCATATACGATGCCCTGGCCGATCACGTTACCTGCCTCGTAATAGCCGTACACACTCGGCTACCGTGCACACTCGGCTACGAGATAAGACGGCCGACCTAATGACGAATATCAAGACTAACACAGTTTGACAAATGATGGCGACGCTTTTTTTCGGTTTGGTGGTGCCAGACTTTGAGCATAAGGAGAATTAAAGTTGTTCCAGTCCATGCGCGGAGTGCATCGCACAGTCAATTGTACACCAGTCTAAATAATTACAAGGGCCGGTCAGATACGAAAGATAGGGAAAGTTGGCTGGCTTGGCCGAAATGAGGCGAGTAATAGGCGGAAGCGGGCATCGTCTGCAGCAGCCCGAGCCACACGAACAAATACGAATTATTTTTCTCAACATTTAGTGGCGAGTATTTGACTGGGAAAATCGAGGTCAAAACTGGGGTATCCAACAAGGCTGTGCAGGAAGCGACGAGCAGGCACCACAATAGAATTGACATCAAATGGTGGCTCTAGCGTAGATGCCGGAGTAGATGGGAGACGCAAGTGATGCAGGAGCATGAATATAGGGGATAAAAAATACAGGGAATGGATAGAGGCGAGGTTAAATACAGGGGAGGATAATAGCGAGGTTAAATACAGGGAATATAGGCGAGACTGATACAGGGAGGGATAATTGTTGAGCATACACACTCTTGGTCAAGGTGAGGTGCAGTCTAACGGCATAGCACATCATATGTGCGACGAATCTACGAATATCCATGGGCTAGGTCCATCTCCCATGAAAATTCGGGTAGACTATGATTCCACATGGACATTTGATTGACTGCAATGGAGTCATATATCCTGGGTTTTATGCAGTCTTCTCAAGATACAACCAATAATGTATCTCCAGAGTTGACTAGTAACAGATCTAGTGATTGTTTGTTACTAAAAGGGTTTCGCAAACAGATAGATGTTACCGGTTCTAGAGCTGTAGATCCTGTATGAGAATCCAAATATCTTTACAATAATAGCGAGCGGATATTCAAAAAACGGATATAGACTAAATACAGGGAACAGACAAAGATTAAGTACAGGGATGGATAAAAGCGAGATTAAATACAGGCAGACTAATCGACGGATAAGAGTGTATGGAGCAAGTGGACCGGTATATCAGTGGCCGTTTCCTGGCCGCTTATATCCTATCTCGGCTTATAGCTCGGCAAGTTCGACTGTGGATAAGAATAGGACCACCACGAAAAAAAAAAAAAGAGAATTGATGAAATTAAAAGATGACAAAAAAAAAAGCCATAAAAATGAACGGACCAGAATGCTGGCTGCTCCCAGCCGATATGATGGGGTATGTTTTCCCCACCTATTCCGGCTCAACATCGGCATTTCAGAGTCCCATTGTTATCTCTCTGGACGTTGAAGTCCGAATGATCCCATAGAGCGTTTTCTCACCCGAAACGTCCAAAAACGCCAATGTTTCCGTGAAAATTCACTCCCACGCCGTTTCATCCGCACTCATCTCCTCTATATTCCGCGCCTGTCTCCATTTGGAAGTAGACACCTCCGCCTGTCTCCATTTGGTAGTAGACGCAATCACCATCAACCGAGATAACTACCTGCACTTGGGCCCCAGCACTGATCTACAAATCGCTCAAGCCAATTTGAAAAACTCTGCCTTCTTCTTTCTGATTCGATCAATGAAGTATCCTGTTCGCTCTGCTGCTGCCTTCCGCTCGCTTGCATGGCAGGCCGTGGTCGGCCACCGCTTCTACGCCTCGTTCACTCCAGCTGCTCAACTCACTTTGAATGACTTGAATGAATCTACGCTCGAGGCCAAGTATGCCGTGAGAGGGAAAATCCCAATTCGTGCAGACGAGTTACGTAGTCAACTCGAATCCAACCCAGAGGGCCATGGCTTGCCCTTCAACCGCATCATCAGTGCCAATATTGGTAACCCTCAGCAGTTGGACCAGAAGCCATTGTCCTGGTACAGACAGGTTTTGTCTTTGTTGCAAAATCCTAACTTGATTAGCCAGCTCGAGGCTTTGGGCGGCTCGGCCAAGGACCAATTGTATCCTGCCGACGTTGTGGAACGTGCTCGCAAGTTGTTGAAGAGTACTGGTTCTGTTGGTGCCTATTCTGGCTCTCAAGGTGATGCTACTGTAAGAGCATCTGTCGCCAATTTTATTTCCCAGCGCGACGGCTACCCGGCCAACGCTGATGACGTGTTCTTGACTGGTGGCGCCTCTGCTGCTGTGCTGTACTTGATCCAGGTGTTGTCGTCCGGCAGTGATGCAGGCTTCTTGATTCCAATTCCACAGTACCCATTGTACACTGCCTCGATTGCCTTGAATAACGCTGTGCCCATTGGGTACTACTTGGACGAGTCCAACCTGTGGTCTACGGACCCTGAGCAGATCCGTGCCTTGATCAAGGAAAACACCGACAAGGGCATTAAACCGAAGGCTTTGGTGGTGATCAACCCAGGTAACCCCACCGGCTCCATTTTGTCCGAGGAGGACATTGCCGCCATCATTGACATTGCCGCCGAGCACGGCCTCGTGCTTATTGCCGACGAAGTGTACCAGGAGAATGTTTTCGAGGGCCAATTCGTGTCCATGAAAAAGGTGTACTCCAAGTTGCTCGCCGAGAACCCCGAAATTTACAAGAATGTCCAGCTTGCCTCTTTGCACTCCACCTCGAAGGGTGTCAGTGGTGAGTGTGGTCAGAGAGGTGGATACATGGAGTTGGTTGGTTTTTCTAAGGAAGTCAGAGAGATTATCTTCAAGTTGGCCTCCATCAACCTATGTCCTGTTGTTTCCGGCCAGGCTCTTGTGGAATTGATGATCAACCCGCCAAAAAAGGGCGACCCATCCTACGAGTTGTACCACAGCGAAATCAGCTCTATCCACAAGGACTTGAAGCAGAGATCCTCGTTGTTATATGAGGCTTTCAACAAAATGACGGACTTGCTGTGCAACAAGCCCGAGGGTGCCATGTATCTTTTCCCAAGCTTGTTGTTTACCAAGGAGAAATACCCAGCCTTGTTCGAGAAAGCTGAAGAATTGGACTTGACCGTGGACGAGTTCTACTGTACTGAGTTGTTGGAAAACACCGGTATCTGCTGTGTTCCAGGTAACGGATTCGGTCAAGTGCCAGGCACTTACCACTTGAGAACTACCTTCTTGGCTCCAGGCGTAGAGTGGATTAACCTGTGGGCTACGTTTCATGACAAGTTTATCGCCAAGTACAAGCAGTAAATATGTACTAAATAAATGCAAAGAATCTGTCTATTCCTTTTCGACTTACTCTACTCCTTTTTCACTTTGGAATCTCCAAAGTCTCCGAATATGCATGCTGTAGCAATGGAAGCCCAAGCAGGCAACCATCCCAAGGCTACGACAAACCACGTCCAACACTGCAATTCGTCCCACGAAGTCAAAAGGCCCCTTGTCAAAGCCACCACTAGCATGAACTTACCGCCATCGTAAACATAAGCAAAAGCAGGGACGGCGATGAATGGCGACGATAATAAGAGACATACGGCAATTCTCAAATTGGCCCTGACCGGAGAAAGAGTTCCAGCCACCTTCAGTGAGACTATAGGCAGAATAAACGTCAAGGGCAAGGCCGAGATCCCAATGGAAAATGCCAATGCAAAATGCACAATGAGCAAACTGATGATGAGCATTGCAATGAAGTAGAGCGAGAAGGCCAAAAGCAAGTAAGATACGGTTCTCGACAACCGGATCGACAACTTATTGCCGAAAAGAGTTGCCAACGACGTGGCCGCCGTCACCGCCATCAAAATCACAATCAACGTGGAGGAAATCGAGTCCGGAAAGACGGCCGACCCCACTAAGGACATCATGGCAAATGCACCAGCTAAACAAACGAGTTCGATGCCAGTGAAAATGCCCAACACTGTTGCACCGTTCGAAAGGTATTCGCTAGCAGACAGTCCGTTGGCAAGGCAGTAAAGTGAAGTAATGGCAAACGAAAAAGCCAAGAGCGCAGCAGAAGGCAAGTATGTACCAATAGACACAAAGTTGAGCGGCGCAAGCATGAGGTAGAAAAAGAAAGACTGGTGGAACTTCTCGAGGAGGTTGTTGACGGCCCGGAACGTCGAGTCGACAATACGTGCAAATTGAGTGATGTCAGGGCCCCCAGTTCCCACAGCCTTGATGGTGATGGCCTGGATCTGCCATCCGGAGAACGACTCACAGCCTGGAGAGTTCTTTTTCAATCCGGAGATCGCTAACTTGACAATTCCTCTGAATAACGTTCTCAACCTCGAGTAGTAGTCATTCCTATCTAGCTGGTCGGGCGGCGAGTTTTGAATGCTGACCTTCATCATCTCGTTTCTGGCGATGGTGGTGGCAGTATTGATGAGGTCCAAGTTCGGCAATTGCCCATTGAGCCCCTCGTACGAAAGCTCCATGTAATTGAAGTTGTCGTGTTCAGAAGGGTACTCCATGACGATGGCGGCCTCAATGGAGCCGGCAGTCACGTCCAATTCCGTGTGGTAAGCCTCCACCCACGAACGAAGTTGCGCATGACTATTTTTTGGGAAAACAACAATAATATTCTTCTGCCAGATAGACATTCGAGTGAAATATCTGGCCAAAGCAGGAGCAATGGCGAAGGCGCCGACGTTGGGCTGCGAATCCGAGGTGAAGTATGGCGTCACCAACACCAAGGCCTCAGTGTTGTCTCCTCGTGGCGCATGCATTACAGCGTACATGGTGTCACTTCCAGATTTATCTGTGTGGTGAGATACCTTCAATCCGATATCTTGCAACCATTCCTCCAATATCGGGTTGTGGTTGGAAACGGAGTTAAAGTCCCATTTGCGGACCTCCAGCCGGTATCCACGGACAATATTCCATTCACTTTCACGGAAATACGACGTGACCTGGCCCGGCATCAAGGCATTTTCCGAGATGTAGGTGTTTCTATATTGGCCATCCATGGGCAAAACCAAAAGCCAGGCGACGCTGGAAAGAGCGAAAAGGAACGACAAAACCGGGAGCGCCCGAATTATCTTGGGCAAGAGCCCCAGCTTATGGACCTTACGGAGAAACGATTCTGCTAATGCCATGTGGATTCGTAAGTAGTAATGGATTCGTGGAACTAGCTGGATCGAGGTGTACGGGTGCAAAGTGGCAGGATGGAGACTGGCGAGAGGAAATCAGGAGTTTTAAGAGTATTGGTGGATTTTTTTTTGAAGTATTGGAGGAATTTCAGATTAGATTTGTTTTGGAGCTTCATTCTTATTTTTGTCAGATTTCTCGATCGTAGTGGTGCAGAACCGGCATTTCAATAGACATTTCTCTCCACAGATCACCACTCGGTCTCACCTCGCTGTCTACAGTCTCTCTGCCTTTCAGTTACTACCATGGCCACAGCAGTAACCTACTACAGAAGCATAACGCGACGAATATGTCGGTTGCCTCTAGACATTAGGAGCTTGAGGTTTCTTCAACTGTCGGTAAGAGAGGCTTTTAGATCAGCTAAGCTGGTGTCCACATACTCAATCGTCGATCGAAAAGAGTATGATAGACTTTCCACCATTGTGGACGATATCCTCGACAAAAATAAGTACAGAGAATTGTCAACGCTTCTAGATTTCATCTACAAGGGCCGAGGGCAGTTGGAGCCCTGGAAAGCTCAGTTTGCCAAAATTCGCTACAACAGATGGAAGTCCATATGGCCCCAGGTGCATTTACTACGAGAATTCGGGAAGCCAAAACACATAGCAGCTTACGATCGTGAACTTCGTCGGATGGACAGAAGTGAATCTTTTTCTGTTCTCGAGGAGTTAGAACTTGTGGTTCCAGATGATCAGCCTCCGCTCCAGCCTCTCAGATGCTCCGCAGCAGAATCTGGCCTCGATGATTTGCTTAAAGAGGTCAAGAAATTCCACCAATTTTTAAAGAAGAACGCAAAGACACTCATGGATGTTACCTTAAGACCCTTAGAAGTCACCTACGAACCTTCCAGGGTGGGCCTTCCGCTAAGTGTTGCTGCCAGAGAGAAAAAGCTTCGATCGAAGATCACATACATCAAGTCACTTTGTATGGAGTTCAGGCCCTTGCAGCAGGAGACAGTAGATCATCTCATACTGGTTGCGACCGATCAGCCAGGCTCTGAGCTTGTTATCAATCCGAATTTCTACCGATACTCAAGGCGTTGCCGTTTGAAGCTGGAGAAACCATCTCCGTTCGAACGCAAGTATCTCCTCCAGAAACAGTTGATTCCCGATAGCCGAAACATCCGCTTCCACTACCGAACCTACGTTACACGGCAGTTTTCCATTACAAATGGAGACTACACCATGAGCCCCATGCAAAACTTTTATGACTAGAACGCTAACTCAATTTGAATACCACATTCTCCTTCTTGGTACGATCAAGTACACATCCTATAATATGCGAAGGATCTTCCACTCCGTTGACTGCTAACATGGCAGCATCTTTAAGAAACGATGTTTTGTCAAACTCCAAGGTGCTAAGTGTTTGAGGATTTGCATTCGATTCTTTCACATTCACGACATCGAGCTTGCAAATGCTGGAATCTTTGTAGAACACCAACATGCGCTCCTCATTAATGTACTGGTGGCTAATGATGTCTCCAGGAAACTTTATTTCGGTTTTTTCCTGCGACTGGCTTTCCACTTTGACAATAGAAAATTTGTCCTCCTTTACACTTGTCACGTACACCACGGAGTTTTCGAGGTTTATATCCCACATGCTTTGGTTGAGCTCCAAATCTAAAGCCAACGGTGGAGCAATCTCAACTTTCCCTGCGATGAACTGCTGAACTCCTTCAAGCAAATTATGATTGAGGTCGTGGTGCAAACTATCGATATCCTTTTGCAATGAAGAAGTCTCTTTTTGGGATTTGTTGAGAGCCTCAAAGTTTCCGTCCTCTATGTCAAGGTACTCGAAAAACCCTGTATCAAACATGTACACATCAAGATACTCTAAGATATCCGTGGAGCAGAAGTATATCGTGGGGTGTGCGTTGAAGAAGGCTTCTGGATCGTTATCCTCACTTGATAGTTTTTCTATGACTTCCACTTTGCACCAATTCAAAAACTTATTGAAGGACTCTTGCTCCGTATTGACCCGCCAAATGAAATCATAGAACTTCTTAGCAAGCTTCATAGTCTGCTCGATAACGCTTTTGACATAATCAACAGACATACCTAAAGCTTCTTGGCGCAAATTTGTTTCTGCAATAGCCACACTTTCGAGATAACTGAGTAGAATAATAAGCTTTTCCAACGCCAAGATAATCTGACTGAACAGAATTTTCCTGGCAGTATCGTAAGCAGCATTACCAACCGAAGAAATTCGCATAAGGCCACGTTCACCAAACTGATTGAGCCAGTAGTCTTTAAGCGAACTTGGAATTAATCCCGTGGCTACCATATCCATAAGGGTCTCGACAATTTTGTCCTGGGCAGCTTCTGGAGTAGGAAAATCGGTGGTAAGATCAGCATTTTCGTAGAGCAGGTCTTTGAGATTTCCGAGGTGAAGATCTAGCACTTTGAGAAACCCCGCAGCCTCAGCAACTATTAGCGATACCTGGTCCCGGATATGATTAATGAGAGACACGATTTGCGAGCACCACTCGATGGTTTCTAGAAGATGTCTTCTTCTGAGTGAGTCCTCAACTTGCAATTTCAACTCACATAGCTGAAGTCGGCCCTCGTGGCTCTCCACGAGGAAATACTGTGAAAAGAGGCTTTCGGGCGTAGCGTGCTTCAAATACTTCCCGTGGGGAGGTATTTCCACGTGAGACACCGTGAATAAGTTGTTAAAAGTCATAGATAGCAACGCATTGCCATTGACCGAGAGCAAGCAGTCGAGTAGATTGTCGCTATCGGTGGTATTTTTGAGTGAGTCCGACATCGTTTGAGACGAGATTCCGTGGTTAGGTGCCCACCCATTGTCTGGAGTGACAGTCTCCACCTCATTCGAAAGTTTTGGCAAAGACTTCAAGATATCCATTTTAAAAATCTCACTGAAAAGCTCGTTGTGGCCGCTTTCATCTCCAATCAGCCTTTCGACATCCATACAGCTCCAACTGGTCAATGTGATCGGAAGACCAGCATTTGTAGGAAGCAGATTGATCAACTTCCCATTGTTGGCATCGTACACCTTCATCAAGGTATCAGTGCCGGAAACTACAAAGAACTTGCCGCTGTGGTTCCATCGAAGGTCTAGAATCTCTACACGATTGTTGATGTAGTAGACACGCTCTCCATTGAGTCGAAACATCCAGATTGAAGTTTTGTTCATCGACACCGCCAATAGGTCCATTTTGGGACACCAGCTGAGGATGTTTCCATCTGGAAATCCAACCAATTTGTTCCTGGAGAGCACCTCGAGGGTGGTCGGGGCATCAGGCATGATATTTAATGGTCAAGTGGAAGGCTGACTTGAACAAGTTGCTATTTGTGTGCAGTCACCTATCAACAAATATAGTATTGAACTACGCTAGTTATAATATCGCTCTTCTCTAAAGTAATATAGGCATAATATCATCATACACAGTCCCAATTGTAGATAATTTTACAGGTGTTCGTAACGTCGTAAGCGAAAGAAAAAAGGTATTACTTTCTCCTCAAGCGCATGGAAAAGCTGCGTCCCAAGACACGCTTCTGGTCCGGTTGGAGAAGTGGACTCGTTTGGTCGGATATGAGCAAATTGTCAACCGAGGCGTTGAGACCATTCGCGGACAACTCATTCACCGGTGGAGTCTGTGGAGATTGGCTGAGAAACGGGCTCAGGGCATCGTTCTGCATCAGCGAAGGTATGGAGTTGACACTCAGTGTGGAGCGGAACATGCCGATAAAGCTCTTCCGTTTGCTGGAAGCCCTCTTTGGCATTGGTGGGCGTTGGGGAACAGCGGTTTCTAGCACTTGGATAGAGGGAATCGGTCCTGACAGCTCAGGACCCTTTCCAGCGAGAGTAGGAGTTTTCAGATCAGAATCCTCGGTCAAGTTTTCGTTCGATCTCAACAACTCATGAGGTCCTATCGCAGTAGGTCTGCGTTCTCTAGTTATATTCTCAGAAGAAGCCAACTTCTCGGCGCTCTTAGAGCCGAAATTGAGCGAAAATCTCCTTGACCGGTTGGCGGGAAGATTGTAAGCGTCCCATAACGTTGAAAAGCGCTGAGAAATAGATTTGCGCCTATCTGAGCTATTCTTCGAAGGAGAGCCCTGATGAGATGAATACACTGTAAGTGGGGAGGTGACCAACGACTCTGAAGAGGTGATGGAGATCTCATCAGCGTCAAGCTCCTCGAGACCACCTAGGATATTCTTGTAGCAAACGTACTTCTGCACCAAGTTGTCGTAGTTGATCACCAAGAATGTAAGGAAATTCTGGAAAGGCTCCAACTCTGACAAAGACTTGGTGTTGAAGATATAAGGCTGGAAGATGATCGACAGGTTAGATACGGTCATCTTGGTCTTGTCTTCGTGTAGTGAGAGCTGTTTGAGCTGCAGAAGCAAGTAGATGAAGAAGTCATTCTTTGCGGAGAGGTTCTTGGTGATGAGCAAATGCGACACCGCGTCTAATAATGTTTCCGGGTTGGTCACAGTGGGCCCATACTCCGCATCTTCCACAACAGACGGAAGAGTTCTAGGCGAGCCGAGCGAGGTGGTGGCACTCTTGAACGAGTCGAAGCTGAACTCACTGTCACTTCTCGTATGAGACAAGTACAATCTCTGCAACTGTGAGAGGCAACTCGAAGTAAACAAGCCGTCCATCGAGTCCAAGTACACTCGCAAGTACTTCTTGATGACGCCAGCAACGTCATGGCTATTCGGTTTCGTTTCGGAAGCGAGCCACTCGTGGTACCGCGAGTAATCTGCCGAGATCAGCTTCATACGGCGGGCTGATCCGCTCACACGGAAAATGCCTTCTACCAACGCATTGGACAAGATGTAGCTGAAGCAATCGTCTAAAAGAGATGGAACATGTACAACCACACCATCAACGTCAACAACAGTCATGGGCATGCCAGCAGCCACGACTGGCAGTAGGGAGTCGGGCACAACATACATTTTTGCGACCGAACAATCAGGTTGGAAAATGATCTAATAGCGAGTGTCACTTAGGAGGAAGATGAGTGCGCAGCGAAATGTGGAGAGAAATTCTGGAGAGGATTTCTAGATTCAGGCAATAGAAGGCGTGACAGTCAGCGCACGGGACCAAGAAGAGGGGAAAAACCACAAGATAGACAACCAAAAAAAAATGGGAGGTGTTTCGAAACAGAGGTCGGACCACTAGAAAAATCGCTTCCAGACTATTTGTTAGGCGCAGTCTTGGCAAGATATTCCTGGGGAGAAGAACTTCGTGGCTCAAGACATTTACCCGAAACGGTCAGCGTGTCGCACGAATATCAGATGCGAAAAGCAACTTAAATGTCACTACTGCCCACAGCTCATTCTCATGGACACGATACTTTCTTGTATACCCTACCGAAGCTTATATGGCAGTCGGTCCGGGTTGTATGTCAGACCAGACTTGATCTAGACTGGTGCTCGTATCAAGGAAAAGGAGGCGTCTGAAACGAACAATTTGCCGCGCGGGCAAATTGGTCGGGGAAGACGCGAGTCGAAAGAAGGCTGAAGTTGGAGGCTTAAGTGAGACGCTGAGGGAAAGAAAGTAGTAGATAGTAGAAAAATGAGACTGGCGGTGGGGACTGGGAACATGGGAAAAAATGCGAAAGCGATAAGCAAAAGGGATCGTGGCTGTGAGACTAGGGAATGTGCAAGGGGAGATGAAACGAGACATTCAGGGGAATTCTGATGCAAAGGAACAGGTTTTGACATCATCGTCACACTTCGCCCCAATTATCCCACCTACGGCAGGAGGGAGTCAAGTGTGCTGGTTGGGGGAATTGTGTGTTGGCGTGGCACGTGATTGGACGGTCAGTCGCGTGCGATGGAAGAGTTGACCATTTGAAATTGTGAGATTGGCGAGAACAACTCGTAGCGTACAGGACTTACTAGAAGGTGGAAGGGCCCTAAGTGTTGGCTGCATAGAATATAGAAAGATCAAGCTTATTAGTTTGTTGTTCTGTAGAACAGGGCAGGAAACCTCCTTTATATAATAAGAAAATATTGAGGCGTATATGCATAGAGCATATGATAAGAGGAGCTGCAAACGACATAGGCTTGATGCAAACGACATGAGAGACATGACACATATGAGATATACGAGTTAGTTCGAAGTTCATATAAACCCGTACCTCCCTGATACGGTATAAACACATTTCGACATTCAGATTTCGACAGTGCGCTGCTCGCGTATCTGGGTCACATGCGTTTTGTCAGCTGACCTGAGTCCAAAGTCAACACTATTCGACCTTTGACACATCGGTATGAAATTACGACAAAAAATAAAATAAGTATTAGTTTGTGTGCAAATGCAGATAATATCCACAAAGGTACTTAAACATGCCTATTTCTGCCCTTGGAACTCGCTCCCGGGATCCACGTTATCAATCATCACCTCTCATTGCGAAAATCTGTAACAGATCGCACATCAATCAGCGGATTTGTTCTCAAATGTTCTTGCAGTTTTCTTACCATCTATGACTTTGTATTAGTTAGCCTTGGGTAATTGATTACGAATTTCACTTTCCCTACTATATAGTCTCTAGTTACCCTTCTAAGCGCATGACATTTGAGCCACTACTGATACTATTGCAGAATCTTTTACTACTCTAAACGTCCAGAATCACTCACCTTCTTTAAGCTCTCTAGTATTGCCATTGATTTGTGTCCTAAATTGCACGTAATATCTAATATTCAGAGTAATTTAGGATTGTCGTCAAACGGTGTCCTTTCACTGTCTACAGAAGGCTTACCTCCCGCATTCCTCTCCTCCTCCATCTAGCACACATCTCCACAGCTCAATGCCACACCTACAACTAAGCTACAACCAAGCAAATTACCATATGAAAAAAAACTGGACCAATAACTATAACCTTCAATCATTTCAACTTCTCCCCCAGCCCACACCCTCAATTAAGCCCAACTCTCTCCACATTTTATTATTATCCTGTATATAACCACAACCACCGCTAACCATCAAATTTTTCTCTGGCAAACTTCTCCTCTACTTCCCACACAAACATGATGTTGCGCCCCTTCTTCAGGAGCGTGGGTGTCACCAGCATTTTCGCACGCGGCTTTTGCTCCACTCCGCTTGTGGGCAACGCCGTGGCCACCACGCGCCCCTCGCCAAAGGACTTCGCTGTTAAAGATCCAAAAGTGTTAGCCAAAAGAGCACAACGCAAGAAAACAAAGCACAAACAACCGCCACAATTGCATCCGTTGTACATGGACGTTTCTCGTGCTATGAAGTACCTCCGTGCAGCCGAAGTGGGCCAGCCGTCCAAAAAAACCACCGTTTCTATCCAGCTCATGGTGATTCCCGAGAAAGGTTCTACGCCGTTGCAGGGAAAGATTTTCTTCCCGAAACCAATCAAAGAAAACAAGGTGCTTGTGTTCACGCTGGCAGATAACACCCGTGCCGAAATCAACCAGTTGGACGAGTCCATTGTGGTTGGAGGCTCGGAGTTGATTGAACAGATCCAGCTGGGAGAATTGGACATTAGCAAGTTCAACCAGTCGTATGCCACGCCAGAAGTGGTGCCTTTGCTCAGGCCCATTGCACGTACGTTGGGCCCTAAGGGATTAATGCCCACTGCCAAGAGAGGCACAGTTTCTGAGGGTGTCGTGCAGCTTTTAGAGGAGAACTTTGGAGCATTCAATTTCAAGCAAAAGGGTAACCTTTTGAGCATTCCGGTCGGTCGTTGCGACTTTAGCGACGAGGAAATCATCCGTAATATCCAGGCTGCCTCTGATGTCGTGTATGGGTGCCAGCCACCAGGAACAAAGAAACCCAACTTGATTGGGCAATGTTACATCAGCAGTACTTTGGGACCTGCCATGGTGATAGACTTCAAGAACTAACATGTATATAGAGAAGAATGGAGCACTGGAGGGTAATTGGGTATGTAGGTAGCAGGTAGTAGTTGGACGAGTAGTGAGACGGTATGAGTGCCTCGGAGAGATCGAAATGTATTAATTCGGAAAGAGTTCGGATGTATTACTTCAGAAAGGGTGTGAACCAAGCTCAGAAGGTGTATTTGAACTGATTACAATAGTATTCCCCAGTGCAGAAGATTTTACGCAAAGAGTGATATTTCTTGATATTTCTCTGTTCTCTCTATTGGATCGTTTGTTGTTATTCTACAGTGATGCCACAACTCGCTGGCGACTCACCCATTGACTTAAAACGACTCCTTGTTGACCTCGTTTCCACCATATTTGTACAAAATTACGGTCTGGGTATCAACCCTTTGAATTTTAAACTACTGCAACCTGGAAAAGATGAAACTATAGAACATATTACAGTTTGTACCCAAGTCTGTGCTATTTTTGTTATTGCTTCTTGTTCTTCTCTTCGGATCTTCTCGCCTACGGCGTTTCCGCTTAAGGCATGCTCTTCTACGGCCCCCACCCTTGGCAACTGAGGATTCAAGACATCTTCATCATAGTAATGACTACAATTTCGGTAATAACTCTACGTTCTCTAACAACATGAGAAAATTTGAAATTAAAGAACATCTTGCCTATCAATCACACACCTCAGATTTTCTTGAATAGGTAATTAATCTGAATGGAGTGCATTAGGCTTGGGAAGTAGGCAGGTTTCGATAATACGATGCGCCCCAATACAATCGAGCTCCGGCATCTCACTACCCCACAGCCATATCAAACTCCGATGCAACTTACCTGAACGCGACGGTCTCCACCCCATACCTTCACACAGCAAACATATGGGGAACGGCTGTAGAAGTTTTTTTTAACGGATCTAAGAGTTTTCACTCTTCGGATGTACAACTCCATGTGGGCCAATAGTCGTAAAGTTTCTTTCTTGACCAGCAAATGTGCCGGAAAAAATGAGGTTTACGGGAATTAATACCTATTGCAACCTGACCATGCACAGCAAGCAGGTCAAAATCACCGATCCCACAGATTTTTATTTTTCTTCGGTCGTGACCGATGGTACGACAAGTACGGCTCAATAGGCGATAGCGGAGCGCTGAGATTTTCTTTTTTCTCTATCAGAAGACATATTCTAGGCACAATCCATCAACTCAACCAGAACCGTAACATCCATGCGATCTGATGGATTCCTGGCTTGCTCTTACTCCCAACACATTTTTTTTTTCAAATATCACATTCCCAGCAGAAAATACAAAGTTTTTCGAAAAAGAATCGGTACTGCAAGGAAATCACACGTCACCCAGTGGGCGCAATTCGTAACCGTAAGCGGGCCCCAGCCAGGCTTGGGGCACTAGCTCGTAACGAACGATAATGAGATCGATAGTGGGCAGGCGCAAAATGGCGCGGACATCTTGCCTCTTCTCCGGGAAAAAAAATAATTTGGCTAGATTTGCGATTATTTTTCCAACTCGCTGTATACTCCGCGCGAAAATCAGCCGCTGGCCGCAACAACCAGCCAATCGGCACCCGGCTACACAGTTTCGCCAATGGGGCCGCCCCTCCATAAAAATGCCTCTGACTTCGCCTAGGACTCTCTCTCCGGCAACTTGTGCATTTCTTGGCCCACTTGCGCTTTTGTTTAGCCGTTATTGCTGTCAACGGCCATTCTCCCAACCAGCATATTGCGACTGCAACCAATGCAAGGAACTGCCCGTCACACAACCGATGCAAATCTCCGGTGCGAACTCTGCTACACTAACGACGTACAGCTTAAGCGAAACAGGAGAAAAGTGCGAAGCGATGGGGAGAAAAGAACAAATTTTGTAGGCCGCAAATCCTTTTTCATCTTCACAAATCTCAGAATTTTTTATTTTGGCCTTACTCCAGGCTATGTTTCAAAAAAAAAAAGCAACCTTCATCCCACCAAGCAGCGTTTTCTCCGTCTATGTGCCCTTGGCCCCAAGATCCTATTCTGTCACTTGCAGGTACGGCGAAGGGCTGAGGCGGTAAGCGATATCTCACCTCTAATGTCCAGAAACGGCTTCGGAGTTCTGCAGCGACCACCGGCAGTATCGCTAGTTTTGGTTTCCCTCATTTTCTCCTCGAAAACCCCCCAAAACATCCAAATACTCTACTTTCTCCCACTCCGAAGGCGTTTTTCGCACCTCGGCATGTACATTGCCAGTCATGTAGGGCAAGAAGAAAAAAAAAAATCTCAAAATACTTTCAACGCGCAGGCCCACCCCCCTGCAGGCGGCAGCCAGGTTGTACTTGAGCCGAACCAGGTCAACTCTAACCATATTCTTCTAGTGGTATATATCACATCTTTCGTCTTTAACCATCCCACCTTTCACTACGTTTTCCCCGCAGTTTTGCCCCTCCACCCCGTGACTTCCCCTGCTCCTGCTTCCGGCTTCTAGCTCCCTCCACTGCGTTGAAGTCCTCTGGGCTATCTATCTTTATCATGATGCCGCCTTCTCGAAACTTCCAACCGGCGAGCTCATCTCCGTTGGCAAATGCAAGCGAACCCAAGCCTCCTGCCCCTCCGCCAGATCTACTCCCCGTCTCGCGGTCGCCGATCCTTGAGGAGTCTGACGACTTTCTTATCAACTACAACGAGATTCCGCCAGATGAAGACGACTACGACGAGCTGCACGGCTCCAAGGCGGTGCCATCCACCCTCTTAGATAAGCTTGCAACTTTTCCCTTGTTTAAAGACGCCCCAAAGTCCTTTCATGCCAAGGTGGCTGCCAACTTGAAGCTTGTCCAGTACCATCCACAAGAATACATCATCAAGGAAGGAGACCCGGCACTCTCTATGTACTGGATCTTGAAGGGAACTGTCAGCGTCACCTCCACCGATGGAGACTCCGTGTACGCCCAGTTGGCCCCTGGTGCTTTCTTTGGTGAGATAGGCATTCTCTTCAATAGACCTAGAACCGCTACCGTGGTGTCCCGCCTGCGTGTGTTGGTGGGCGTTTTAACCGCTGACTCCTTGAACATTGTGCTACGGCTGTATCCGCTTATCGAGAGAAGAATCCGTGACGAGGCTCAGGAAAGATTGGCGATGCATGAAAAGAAGAACAGGGCAGAAATCCCCATCTTGAAACCAAGCAAATCGCCTGCTCCTACCATGCAGCCACCTGTCACTACGCAGAATGTCATTTCTACACCCATGGCCCAAACAACGCTGCCTCTTTCTCCACTTTTGCATGCGTCCCAAAATTCTGGCATGCTGGCAGTGCTGATGACTCTGGCCGACAACGTGGACCAGACGGTATCCATTCAGGAGTTCATCAAGTCTGTGCCCATGTTCAGCAACCTCCCGTCCGCCATCATTCATAAACTAGCATTGCGGGTCGTACCTATCAACTGCAAGCCTTTCGAGTACATCTTTCGCAAAGGCGACAAGGGCAATGGCATTTACTTCATCACTCACGGCGAGGTCGAAGTTGTTGACTACTGCGGTCCGGCTAATGTTGAAAAAGTGTTGGCCCGTCTCAAGTGTGGCTCTTACTTTGGTGAAATGTCCTATGTGGATAGCATCAATGGGAAGTCCACGGAGAGAAGCGCGAGCATTCGCTCTGTGACTTCCGTGGAGCTTATTGTCATCCATAATGACCAACTCGAAACGGTGTGTCAGCAATACCCCAATGTGGCTGATGAGATCCTCCGGACAGCAAATGAGAGAAAGAACTCGAACCAATCGGCCCAAGGGACCCAGTCACCTCTATTCCCGCTTGGCCTTTCTATGCACGAGTTGAGTTCTAGAAACATCCCTTCTCCTTCAAGGTCTCCCTTGCTGGCTTCTGATAAAGGTGAAGTATCTAGTCCCGAGACTGTTCAGTCCAGACCAGTCCTCGCTCCAAAACCGGTTCTTTTCAATCCCAATTGGGCGTTCGGCGGATTCGAATCACTGCCTCTTGTCAATGAACGAATTGCGAGCCCATCGTCGTCTGCCACTTCCTCGAAGGATAGCGAGTTTGCTTCACACGTTACCTTAGCCACTACGAGATCCAATAATGATGATCAAATCAATTACCGCAAGAGGAGGTCCACGTGTGCATCCCCGTCTCCGGTTCTCCCTACGGGTCCGTTGGACATTTCTGTTCCTCCCATGAACAGTGTTGTCCCTATCAACGTTTTCCAGCCAACAGTTAGCAAAGCTCAACCATTCCAGTACATGCCTCACAGCAAGAGAATTAAGCTCCAAGCATTGGCAGGAAGAAGAAGGTCTTCTGTTTTGGTGAGTTCTAGCTCGATTCCTGATAAGATTTTGTTAAAGGTCTTTGAGTATCTCTCGCTTCCAGAGCTTATGAGACTTCGGATTGTCAGCAGACGTTGGAGACAGCTATTGTACGTTGCACCAAACCTTTTTCAGCGGTTGGACCTCACACCATGGAACACAAGTGTCGATGACTCGGCGATCATTTCTATTACCGACTTTGTTGGGTCGAGGCCCGTTTACATAGACATTTCGAACTGTTTCCATATTACCGATGAAGGTTTCAGCTACATGGTGAACGAGATTGGCATGTCTGGAAACATCAAAACTTTGAAAATGAGATCCATTTGGGAAGTGAGCGCTATGGCTATTATGGATTTGACTTCTCCATCTGTTGGAAAGCATCTAGAAGAAGTGGATCTTTCTAACTGCCGTAAGGTTAAGGACAATGTGGTTGAGCGTCTCATCGGATGGGTTAACGAAGTCTCGCAGAATTCGTTACAGCTTGCCAATTCCGATGCGACCTACCACAATGTTACTGGTTCTGAGAATTTGAAGATCTTAAACTTGGGATACTGCAAGCACTTGACCGATAATGTGATGTATCACATTGCTACGTATGCCAATGAGAGATTAGAAAGCTTAGACTTGACTCGTTGCACTACAATTACAGACACCGGTTTCCAATACTGGACTTACAGGACATTTCCCAATTTGAAAAAGTTGTCATTGAAAGATTGCACTTTCTTATCAGACAAGGCCATCATCTCCCTTGCAAATGCTGCACCAAACTTAGAGATCTTAGACTTGAACTTCTGCTGTGCTCTCCTGGACATCGCGATCGAAGTTCTATGCATGGGTTGCCAAAAGTTGCGGGAGTTGGACTTGTCTTTTTGTGGATCGGCAGTCAGTGATTCGTCATTGGTAGCCATTTCCTTGCATTTGATCAACTTGGAAAAGTTGGTTGTTAAAGGATGCGTCCGTGTCACAAGGGCTGGTGTGGATGCACTTTTGAGTGGTTACTCTCCATTGAATTACCTCAACATTAGTCAGTGCCGCAACGCACACATGTATCCGGGAAGAATTCCCGCCCAGACGTTGCAGATCAATCCAGCTACAAAGTCTGCTTTCATCACAGCTGGACCAACACAAAAGATTATTGAGATTGTACTCTAGTGTACAAAAATTAAAAGAGTCGCGGATCATCTCGACTTTTCGTTCATTTGTTCATTTCTTGTTGTTATTATTTATATTATTGTTATTAGGCATTTACTATAGGTTGGAATAAAAGGGTATTCGATTAAGTGTGGTCTATTTTCTCCTCTTTCCTTTGCTTTTATCTTCGAAATCGATGTAAGCAACGGGAATGCCTTTGTTCTTCAAATAGTCGATGATAGCTGGCCCATGAGGTCCTTGCACCATAACTTCAGTCACGGCAGGATTGTGTACACTTGCACCCACTGAAGTCGAGCCGGAACACAAGTTTTTCAAGTCCTCGGCAAGAGAATTGGGTCTGATATGAAACTTCTCGAAATTCAGAACACTCGTCGTTTTCTTTCTTCCCAACACTGTCTGTGTCACGATCTTGATCTTGGGTGGATCGCCTCTATGGACGGTCACTGCAGAGGAGAGTTCTTCCTTTGGCTTCAAAACAGCAAAGTTCGGAGAGAAGTTGCCAACAAAAGCTGTGAAAAGCTTGTCCCTAGGAACAGACTCATTGGTGCCTCCTGCTATTGACAACAATGTTGCATCGAGTACAATGTTCTTGGGGTTCGATTTGTCCACAAGCTGCAGAGCTTTGATGTATTCGTTCAAAATGTCTTTCAACTCTGGTTTAGTGTATAGCGCATTAAAGTTCTTACCGACCTTGTTGAATACCATGCGAGATTTGTTTGTGGGTTTGTAAAGATGGACGATGTTCATCTTGTTGTCGAGATCTTTTTTGCTTGGGGTAGAACCGGAACCCTTACCGTCTTCCATGGTCTTGTGGGGAACGAAATTGGCGACAATTTCAGGGCTGATAGTGATGGCAGCCACACTCACATCGTCACCTCTGCCTTTCAATGTGAGGTAATTGAGCTTTTCTAATGCTTTCAAGAATTTAGCACCTTTCTTCCAGGAAGTCTTCTTGATGTTACAGAACTTTGGGTCTGTTTTAGGGAAGTTCTTGAGAATATACTCCATGAACTTGGATGCGGTGATGGGAATGTCCAACTGGGTGTTTTTGACAGTTTGTATAAACGACCTGATGAATAGATTATCGGTATCTTCCACCGAGAGCTCAGAGACTGTTTCTGCGAAATTGTCGATGTCAGAAGGTGCACTAGGGGAAGAAGCTTTTTCAGTTGTTTCGGCTGCGCTTGCTTCTTCCTCTTGAGCTTCTTCGTTCTCGGCACTTTCAATCGCAGCAGGCTGTACCACATTCACGGAATCTGGAATTTCGAAATCCTTGTCGTACAATCGAAAGAGTTCGTCCTCAAACGAGTGGATGATAGTAACTGCTGTCCCCAGTCTTCCTACGACATCATCGAACTGGGTCAAGTTGAGGGAACAGTGGCCGATAGCCATAATCACAGAAGGTTTCTCGTAGCTGGCCACACCAACCAACGCTCCTTTCGTCGTTTTCGGATCAAACGGAGGAATACACCCAGGCAACATCAAATTGGCATGGTTGGCAAGCTTTCCAATGACATGAGAATTGGTTAAAACGATTGGAAGCAAGTACGCAGCTTTCCATAATGTGTAGAGCGTAGGGTAGACAGGGTGATCGCGAGGCTTGAACCACACGGGACATTCGTCGGAGTTGAAGTAGATGGTACCCTTGTGGCCCTGAATACTTTGGTAGGAAGCCTGCTTGATAGGAGATGGAACGATAGCGAGCTCGTCGTCCTTGGACAAATTGTCTTTGTTGATTCCGTACTTCTGGCAGACTTCGGTAAGAAGATGTCGCCTTTCCGACGATTTTATGTTTGCAGAGGCCTTGGGCTGTGGAGGTTTCTTAAACATGTAGATGGTAGAAAGGTAATACTACACAGAGTAATTGGAGAAGAGTTGCTCGCTGGAGAGAATATTGTCACTTGCACGAAAGATAGGATGAGAGGTCAATGAGGTGTGGAAATGTGAATGCTGGCACCTTTCCTTGCTTTCTTGTCGATTTTTGTCAATTTATGGGCTTGTCAAGTTAATGGTATGTGGTAGCTATTTTCGCAATCATTGAGCAATATCATCCAGATCCCATACACAGCCAAGGCAAGAAACAGAAATGCCAAATCCGTAATATCTACAATTGAATAACCCGTAAAATCTAATTGAGTAAACACAAATTGCTAACAATCAAACCACAAATCCCAGCCATAAAAGGTCCAACTCCGAATTCCTCTTCTCATAACGTCCTTACTAGTTATCCAGGTGTAGGTGGCATATATTCGCGACTCACTATTATCTTCAAGTACACCATGACGACTCAAGAGCCGGCCCGGAGCGCCGCCATCAGGCGTTCCATCGTGTACTTGGTGTTTGGATTTATTCTTTTGTTTGGCGGCCCCATATTTTTGTACGCCACGCTGATCTACAGGGCAGAATTGCCAGTTGAAGAAGTCCAATCCAGACTCTCCAACTTCAAGAACACAATCTCGTTCGAGGTGCCAGTCTACGTGGATATACCGACGGCCGACACTGAATCGCTCCAAAGTGCCCAGAATGCGGTCAACTCGCTCACTGCATCTAAGTATGCTTTGGAGAATTCCTGGAGAGTGCAGTTGAAGAAAGCTGACTCCTCTGCTCTTGACAGTAGTAAGGATTACGTGGTGGACTTGAAGCAGAGCGATAATGAAGCCTACGAAGTGTCTCCCACATCAAAGCAGGTGACATTGTTCTCTGCACAAACTGACTTCTTTCTGTTGACTGACCTATTGGCCCAGGCATTGGTCGAAGGTGTATTCCAGGAAGAACTTGGAGTGATCCACTCTCTCCTTTACGGAATCAAGGACGCCGACCTCGTGATGCCTTACTCCAGCACATACAACTTGGTTTTCAACCTCTTTGTCGAAAACGGTAAGCCTGTGGACTGGGACATCGAGGAGGCCATCGCCAAGATCCAGCCGGTGTTCGACTCGCTCCAACACTACTGCAACTTCAAGATCAGCACGCAAGTGCAATATTACTCCAAGTTGCGGACGGAGCCAGTGTATGACGAGCAAAGAAACGTCAATGTCATCAAGAAGAATGACTTGTCCACCTTCATCAACTTCGGTGATTGGAACTTGAACAACAACGACATATACCCTTCCATCAACTTCCTCATATACTTCTCCGAGAGTAACTACAACAAAGTTCCTTTGGAGATCGAGGACTCCACCACGAACTCTTTCTTGGTTCCTCAGTGGGGCGGTGTGCAAATCTACAACAAAAAGATGCCAATTTTGGATGGGTCAGTAGTGAATATTCCTGAGACTGAGTTGGACCTCATTGTCGCAACTTTTGTGTCGCAATTGTTCGACTTGTTGGGAGTCCCCAAAACTCCCAAATCGCCGTCCATCAGAATTGATTCCTTGCACAGACTGAGAACACTCAAGAACTTGAGAACCGCTTTAGATAACTTGTCCTCGTTGGTTAAGTTGACCGACTCGCTCAATGAGATTTCTATTCCTGAATCCACAAAGGACCATTTCGTGGAGTCACTATCATTTTACGACAAGGCATTGGAAGCTCTTCAACGGTCTGACTTCTCTCGTGGTATTGAATACTCGTCCAAAAGTTTGACTAGCTCAGATAAGGCATTCTTCGAGAAAGAAATGGTGCAGCAAGCGTATTTTCCCAGTGAACACAAGCTTGCCGTGTTTCTGCCCTTACTTGGTCCATTGTGCACCATCGTTTGTCTAAGTGTTCTCAAAGCTTTGAAAGACCTGAAGAATCGCAAAAAGGAGGACAAGAAAGAGGAGCTGAAAAAGGAAATCTAGAATAAAAAAGATCTATTTGATTTGTCTATGATGTCTAATTAGTGTAGTTGAATGCATCACTCCGCAAAATGAGATTTTTCTCTTTCAAAGTGTCAAGGTACTCTTTCCACAATGGATCGGCCTTACTCAAGCATTCAACATCTCCCACAAGTATCAAGCCATACCTTGCTCTAGTCAAGGCAACGTTCATTCTGCGAGCATCATTCAAGAACCCAATTTTGTTGTTCAGATTGGATCTCACACAAGACATCACCAAGAAATCCTTCTCTCTACCTTGGAAGGCATCGATGGAAGCAATCATGATGTCAGAAACAGTGTGGATGGTAATAGGCTTTGAGTCGTTGAAGAAGTCATCACGATCAATTTCGACCTGCACTTCTTGCTTCTCGGGATTGATGAGTTCATTCTTGACAAGTGTAGAAGAAATCTTGTCCCTCTGACCTCTGTATGGCGTGATGACACCAATGTCTGACTTCGTGACAGACTTTTCGAAAATGAGATTTGTAAGCACTTTCTCGACGTATGCAATTTCTCCAGGGTTAGCATAAGTCAAACCTGAATCCTCTCTGAATCTCGAGTGGACATGCGTTTCGGGAGCCTTGCCGCAAGTATCCCAGAAAACAACAGGATTAGAGGGAATACCGGCTCTGTGTCTATCTTGAGCAGTGATACCGTCTTTCAACAAACCATCGTAAAATTTGTTTCTTGGGAACTCACTAATAGCAGGATGCATACGATATTGGGTATCAAGCATGTGAGGAGTCTTGTAAGTTCCGTTCAAGAGAATTCTCTCAAATAGAGACAATGAGAGATTGGGCACCTGACTGAAACTACTCAACTGCTTCTGGTCTCCGACAAAGACAAACTTCTCTACTCCAGGTACGGAAAGAGGAATCAAAGTAGTTGGCTCAGAAGACTGAGTGGCCTCATCCATAATGACCACGGGTATTCTTGGGACGGACTTCAACTGATTTCCTCCTGCAACAACGGTGGTGGTGAATATGACACGAGCCAGAGCAATAAGCTTGTCCGAGTAATCAATCTGGGTGGAGAGAATCTTCTTGTACAGAGTCTGGCCGATCTTGGACCCGGGTCTTCTCATTTCCTTAATAAGGTCTTGAATATGAGCAGGAAGCCCATCGTAAACCTTATGGTGCAAGCAAATAGAGGCCAAGGGGTGATCTCTAGAGTACTCTGGCTCTTTTTCGTTGGAAACAATTCTGAGAATGGAATTTCCGTGTTTCTCCAACAATTTTTCTGCAATGTTGTCAATCGCAATGTTCGAAGCTGCAACAACAAGAATCGGGAAGGTGTTCAAGTTGTCTAGCAACTGTAGAATGATTTCGTAGATGGTCGAAGTCTTACCTGTACCTGGAGGACCTTGCAAGACAGTGATGGAGTTGTTCAACACTGATTGCATGGCAATTTTCTGCGAATCGTTGAACGTGTCCTTAGTGAACTTCAAATAGTTTTTGAAGAAGATTTGTCTGATTGGCTTTTTTCCCAAGAGCATATCAATAAACTTGGGGTTCAGAATCCTCGACATTGCAAGGAACACACGACTCACAGGAACAGAAACCGGTAAGATACGAAGAAGATTGACATTTACAGTCAATGGCAATGGCTGCATGTTCCATTTGTACAACTCCACAATTAGTTCAAGCATTTTGGGTCCATCGTACTTAGGTGGTCTCCTGCCCTTTGAGAATTTAGGTGTCTTTCCACTCTTTGGATTGTACGATTCGGCGAGAACAATATTTCCGTACCAAGGAATGTCATCTCCAAGAACCAACATCAAAGACTGGCCCACACTGAATGGAGTCTTCTTCACGTTTTGCATCTTTCTCGAGACGTATTTGTCCATGATTTCCGGTGTCAATAACATTTTGATCTTGAATTGCTTGTGCTTCTTGTCCTGATCAGAATACCACTCTAGCTCGAATTCTCCAGGCGAAAGCATAGAGTTGCCACTCATGAACGTACTCGCCTTTTCTTCCAAGAAGAGATTGTAGCACATTTCGTTGAAATATTGGTCCATGCTGTCGTAAGTGAGAGGAGGTGTCTTGCCAGGTTCATACTTGGTGATTCCTGGAGGCAAAGTAATTGCGGCAGTTGCTGGGTTGGATTCAGATGAAGGTGTGCTAGGGTCTTTAGACTTTGCGTCCTTCTTTGTTTTCTCCTTGATTGCAGCCAGCTTTCCGTCTTTATCACCAGATTTTGTTGAGCCCTTCGACTTTTTTGATTCTGGTTTCTCCCCGTTAGCCTTCTTTGGCTCTTTCCTGGCATCATTCTTGGCCCTTGGTTCGGACTTGGAGGTCTTAGAGTCTTTGCCCTTGGAAGAGGCCTCCTTGTGAGTGTCGTCCTTATTTCCAGAATTTGTTGGCTTTGATTCAGATTCTTTCTTTGGCTTCGGACTGCTCTTGTTGTCTTTGCCTGGATTGTCAGTTCTTTTCTTTGTATCCTTTGATGCAGCTTCTGATTTTGGGTGTCCATTCAGAGCTTTGCCATTCACCTTTTGACCCTTGACGGCTCCTTCTTTCTTGGAATCTATCTTTTTAGAAGTATCTGACTTTTTAGTGGTAGATGCCTTTGAGATTGGAACTGGGGTTGCTGAACGAGACATAGCAGGGCTTGGACCTCCAGAACCAACTGCTTTAAAAGTCTTTCCAGACTTCAAGGCAGCCTCGGTTGCCTTTTTATTCTCGTAATGAGCCTTTCTCTGTTCGGCATTTGGGTCCACTTTCTTTGGTCTAACTAGACGACCCCCTTTCCGGCCAACCTTTCTTTGTCTGCCTTTGGCTCTGTTTCCTCCTTTGGCAACGTACTCTTTGATTCCTAGAAGTGCCGACAAAAAGTCATCACTATTTTCGCTGGTGCACACATAGCTTTTAAAGTCTGCTTCATGCTCCTTCAAACAGTCTCTGCAGACAATTTTCTGGGTGTTCTTGTTGTTGGCAACCCACAATGTTTCCGCCTTGTGACAAAATTCACATTCGATGTCTCTGAACTTGTAGTACTGAGGAAGTTTCAGAAACAAAGTTCCATTGGAGAGCGCGTACTCAGCCAGAGGCTCTCCCTGCTGCTTAGGAAGACAAAGGGTACATAGAAGGGCCATATCTGAGTAACCATAGCGGACCATCTTGAGTAGATTGATGTTGGAGTCTTCACACTCTTCACATTCGATCTGTTCACCCAACGGATTAAAGTTTATGTTTTTGTGTCTTGTCTGGGAAATATGCTTTCCCAAATCATCCAGCTGCTCCGAACATGTCTGACAAGAGTAGATCAGTGACATGGTGGTTTATGAGTGCAGTTGTCGATGGGTGCAGGTAAGTGATGAATACTGAAGAGATGAGGAGGTAAAAAGACATAAAGATAGAGAGGAAGAGATGAAGCATAAGATGAGAAGGGGAAATTTTAATGATTATGGGTTACTAAATAACAAACTAACTGAAGAGAAAAAAGGATGGAGGACAGCAGTATTTGAAAGTAATGGTCTAGAAGGCTTCAGATTGATGCGGTTCTTAGAAATTACCTGCGATTCTTAAAAATTAGCGAACTCGCACATCACCTTCAAAAATAGAGCTGAGAACCATTAAAAGTAAGAAAAGAGAATGCCAATAAGAAAAAAAAAAAACGAGAAATAGAGGGAGAAGGCTAATCGATTCAGATATTGAAAAGTCACAGTATCATCACGTTGACAATTGGCCCTGCCCATGAATCCCAACCTTGTCGACTAGCACAGATAAGTGCCAACAATGCCAGTGGCATCAACCGTGTTCTTCAAAAAGCCAGTTTTTTTTTTTTTAACCCACGAAAGTCCACACCTCGCTGTCCCTCTTCATCACTGCTTTGTCCTATTTGGGAAAATGACGTGCCGTTCCTTCACCTATCGGCATTCCAAACTCAACGCGTTTCTTTATCTGAAGGAATAAGCCGTTCCATTCTCCTACTCACTCAACTATCGACACCTATTTCTAGAATTTCTCTAGACACTACCTTGCAACCTCCCCAGCTTACTGGTCCGCCACTTCACATCTAGTTTGGTTTCATATCTCCCTTGCCCTTGTCCCTTTTCCTTGACCTCAAGTGGTAACCATAAACTGGTCATGGTTAATGCCCACTTCAGCACTTCGTCGAGCGTCTATTCGCCCATAGAGAGTGAATATCGCTTCCAAGTGCCCACGCCGAACCACGCAATCATAGAAGAGTCCGATGAGGACGAGTTGGCCTCCGAATATAGCGCCAGTCTCCATTCGTCATCCGATTTGAATAATGCCATCCAGAGAGCGACTTCTGCGGAGCTTTTCGGATCTGAATACAGCGACTCTGACGCTAGCATTCACTCAGCTCGCGTGCCTGAGTACTCCGCCCAGACCTTCAACTCCTACGTCACTGCGAATGGATCCAGCCCCAGTTTCACCTCTATCAACCATTCTCTTCTAAAAACCCAGTCCGCAGACCTGGCTCACTATGGCAACTACCACCGAGGAGTGGACGATGACGAAACTCCTCGACTCTACTCGGCGGAAAAGTACCAGGATGACAAAACGCCGTTGATAGGCACCTTTCCCACCGATGACACACCAATCTTACCATCTACAGGATACAGAGAGGATTCCATCGAGCCATTGCCCGAGATTGTAGTGGAGGAGCTTACCCTGTCAGTGCCGGATTTAACACTGAAGTTTCAAAGGCTTTCCGTGACGCTACAACTGTCTAGTGTCAACGTCTCCAGGGAGTCCCATGACTTCCAGACCAACTTCCAGCTGAATGTGCAGAGGGCTAACTCGCTGAAAAAGCCACTGGGGTCCAGAACAAGCATGTACTATAGAAAAATCCACTCCAAGCCGTCCGATGACGACACCAGTGGCTCGACACCAGCGGATTCGCTATCTGCAACTCCTAGAGATGACAATTCAGTCGTCAGCCGAGCTAGTTCTGAGAGCTACCGCCAGAGAACACAGCCAAGCATTTCTGGTGGCGACACCAGCGAAGCAACGGCCGTCCAACGTCTGTTGCCAGGAAGAAACGATCTATTTAGAAACTCCGTATCGCGATCCCAATCTGAGGATGGTGGCTTGAACATTTCATTCACAAATACCGCTGACAACACTGCCAACACCACCTCCGAGGACTACTCGCACGCTGCTGCAGCCACTCCAGACCATTCAAGATATTCCGCTGCTCTTAGTGTCGATTCGGCTCCGGAGGACATGTCTGTTCTCTTCATCAGAGCACTTCACTCTTTTGATGCTACGGAGTCACAATCAGAGTCTGATAACTCGGTCTGTCTATCGTTCGAGAAGGGCGAAATTGCATTTGTTCACACCATCGACGATTCGGGATGGGGTGAGGTCACCTTAGTGGATTCCTTGGACCGTGGATGGATTCCAATGAATTATTTCGCTTTGGCAGTCACAACTTCGGCCAACAGTTCCGATGATGAAAATGTGCTGACTCTACACTATTCTCGGTATTTGTGCCCTCTCTTACATGCTTGTGGAAAATTTCTTCTGAATCCATTGTCGCACACATCTCGCGACGGAACGATCACCTTTTCTATTCGTACTGTGAACGCTGTTCGTGATGGAGTGCGTATGTTGCTTCAAGAAACTGACTGTTTGTCCAGATCCAACGAGATCGTCATCAAGAAACCAGTGGTTAGAAAAGCCCGGAAGTCGTTACTTTCTGACTGGTATAGCTTGATGGTTAGAGCGAATGAGTATAAGGGCACATTCAATTTCGAGAAAATCGAGATCTTGCAATTGTTGATTCTTCAAGTTATTCGAAGAGCCACCACATTTTTTGAGGTCTGGGCTCACGAGAGTAGCGAAATTATCAAAAGAGCAACAGAAGTGAAACTACAAAATGACATGAACTCTTACCCGCTTTTATCGGCACCCCCATTAGCAAAAATGAGGGTGACTGAGATTAATGGTGCACTCTATTCTTATTTATCCTTGATTATTGGTCGCTTGGACTTGATTGAGCACAATCCAACTGGATGCGACTTACTTGAGACCATCACACATCATGTTATTTTGCTATTGCGAGAGCTTTTGTTTGTTTCGAAAACTGGATCTGATTTCTCTTTGGAGAAGCCAGCTGATTTGGATGGCTCTTTGGATTCTCTTCTATCACTCGTGAGTGAATTAGTGACGGTAGTGAAGAGTTTGGTGATCTCAACAGTGAGCGAAGGTGACCGTTCTATCAACAAAGGAAGTGCTCGAGATGCCGGCGCATACACATACACAGAAGAGGGTCAGAATCTTATTATTGTGGCATCGAATATGATCAAGGCAACAGGTGCAACGGTTGCGTCTATTCGCAAACTTTTTGAATCAATTGGCGATTTCAGATTGAGCTCAGAAAGATCGTATCCTAATTACTCTGAAATGAGAATAGAACCAGAAGAGTTCATCAAGAAATGCTCGGTCGGTATGGTGAAATCTCATGCATTGAAGAACCATGACTTAAGAACCATGAAACTGACCAATCCACCGAAATCTAACAGGTACTCTATGTTCAGATCTGGCAAGTCGGGTGACCTTGGAATCACTGCAAATGGTGTCAACTACATGCACAAAGTTATGATTTCGGATGAATCATTTGTTCCATTTAGTCTGGAGTTTAAAGATTACATGAGCAATCCCAACGACAAGGTTGAAAATGAAACGTACACAATCCGAGATGAATTGTTGATTGACGCAACAGGAAACTTGTTGGGTGCTTCGCTCAAGGGATTGGTCTACACCTTGACTAATGAGGCGTCCCCGCCAGAGTATTTCTTTGTTTCCACCTTTTTCATCTGTTTCAGAAGCTTTGGATCAGGTATTGACTTGACTGAATTATTTATTAGCCGTTTTGATTCAGCAAACGAGCAAGTGAAAGATACAGATAAGCACGACGCACAATCGGACATGAAGCTCAAGAGCAGAAGAAGATTGGTTTGCAAAATGTTCCAGATCTGGATGGAATCCCATTGGGTACCTGTTACAGACGCCCCCATTCTTTCAACACTTATCAATTTCTTCAATGAAGGAGTCTACAAACATTTGCCAATTGAGGCAATGAAACTAATTGAAATTGCCGCCAAACTTTTGACGAGAGACCCGACCCATAATAGAAATCAGCTAGTTGTCAGAAACATTACTCTCGCTAAGATTCAGAGAAAGGACTCATTATTGAGCAAGAGGTCATCTGACACCTCTCTAAGCTCACGTTATTCGATGGTGGATGGATACGAACTCTCAAGAATCAACACTAACAGCTCTGTTGCGAGCTCATTGAAATCAATTACGCTACCAATGCCCCTTGGTATCAGCGGACTGACCACATCATCCTCTTTGTTGACAAAAGGGCAAGTTTCGACCATCGAAAGTGTGGTGGTAACCTATAGAGCTATTTTGCGCAATAATTGGTGTCCTCAAGCTTATGTTGACTCAAAGAAATTTATCTCTTTATCTTTGCAGCAGATCTTAGCTAAGTGGTTCATTCTTTGTGAGCAAAGTTGGGTTTTATCGAACTACAGACCCAATTTGTTGGACTTCAATGGGTTGGAACTCGCTAGACAGCTCACACTCATTGAGTCTGAGATATTCTGCGCCATCAAACCCGAAGAACTTTTGAACGGTAACTTCACTTCCAAGAAAGCGCACTTGAAGCTTGCGCCTAATGTGAGACTTTCCTTGTTATTCACAAATTGCTTATCGGACTATGTTTTGGAATCTGTCTTGCAACCAGACATTACACAGAAACTTAGAGTGAACATTGTTAAAACTTGGTTGAAGGTTGCTATTTCATGTCTCTACTTGAGAAATTTTAATTCTTTGGCTGCGATTATAACTTCTTTGCAGTCCCACTTGGTCACTAGATTGACCAAATTGTGGATAGACCTTTCTGAGAAGTACACTGAGCTCTACGAGTACTTGAGTAGTGTGGTTCATCCTGAGAAGAACTACACTGTTTACAGATCGAAGTTGAAGAGTTTCCTTTTGTCCAACGATTACAACATTCCTGTGGTTCCATATTTCTCGTTGTTTCTTCAAGACTTGACATTCGTTACCGACGGAAATCCAAACTACAGAAAGGCAAATACATTCTTGAAGCAGAAGTTAATTAACATTGACAAATATCTCAAAATCACCCGAATCATCGCTGATATTGAGAGTTTGCAAATTCCGTACACTTCTCCGGTAACGGGAAAAAAGAGAAACAGTGCAATTTTTGCCAAAAGCAGCGACGCAACTTTAAATGATGGCTATTCTATTGCATCTGTTGCATCTTTACAAGAATTGGTTTTGTTGGAATTATGGAAGATCTCTGAATTGAACAGAAAGGAGGAAGATCGTGCCTGGAAATTGAGTTGTCAGATTCAGCCCAGAGACACCCCTCAAGTTAATGCTTATCATAACGACTAATGCTGATAGAAATACACAAATGGAAGGAAAGAAATAGAGTTCGAGTCCGCCAAGTAACTCAGTTTACTATATTAAAAGTCCGAGGTAAGAAACACATTAGTGTTTAAAATTACGGTCAACATTCGAGCAGATAGGCAATTAATGGCCTTAAAATACAATAAAAACGAGAAAGGAGGGGTTGAAGGTCCAAAGGTCTTGTTCAGAACCTCCAATCACAAACTTGACCCGTCAGCTTACTCGTTGCGGCTTGCAGAGGAGGTCTGGGTTTGATGCCTGTGGTGTATGGGTTTTTATGTAAAGGTATTTGGGTTTTTGAACGAGATGGTGTACGGGTCTCATATTTGTGTTTGTGATGTGAGTTTGTGGCTGCAACATTGATACACACAAAACAACGCAATATCAATCTGAATTAGTTGTAGATCTTGGTGAATGAGCGCTTACGAATAATCCGCACTGAATTCACCGGTTTCTTTACGTTCGTGTCGTAAGATGTGGCGAAATACAGAACTTAGTGGTCCTCGCATTAGATACGAGCAGCGAAGAGCTATGTGTGCGTTCGTTTCTGTCCATTTCAGATATTAATAATTCCCGGAAAAGTCAGTTTTTTTCGGCACTATTCCAAGCATTTAACGCTCATGGCATCGACAAACTGGACGTAACTATGAAGGACATCACTGGAAAGCTAGACGATGGGATATCGAAGTTCAAAAAGAAAACAATGAGGCAACCATAAAAACTACTTGCGAAATGATCTCGTTAGGTTCATCCAAATCACAACCAACGTTTCCCTATGCCCGCAAGAGTTTCCATATCGAACGAATTTAATACCATGCTAATCAAATCCAGCCCCAATACACACACCTAAATGCGATAACGCAGCACAAAATGAGTCACATCATCTCTGATGCGAGATGCGCACTGGACATAATCACCTCTGTCTACCAAACTATTGGCCGAGGTGTAGGACCAAACGTGCATACACGGATGAAAAATTTCCTACCAAGCAGTTTTCTCCACATTTCTGCAACACTCAAGGGTAACATTCAAAATGTTGGCAGCTAGAATGCGCTTGAGAGCCTCTAGGCCCGCCGGAATGCTCCGGACGTTGGCTACTCTGAACGATATTGCTTCGTCTTTCAACATTCCTCAGGATTACATCAATAGAAGTCCACCATACGCTAAGTTGATCCAGAACTTGCAAAGCGTCAAAGAACTCGTCAACAACGCACCTTTGACCTTAGCTGAAAAGATTTTGTACTCGCATTTGGTCGACCCAGTGGAGTCGTTGGGTGGTGCTAATGGAGATTTGTCCAAAATCAGAGGTCTTGAATACTTGAAGTTGCACCCAGACAGAGTCGCCATGCAAGATGCCTCGGCCCAGACCGCCTTGTTGCAGTTTATGACCACTGGTATGTCCAGCACGTCTGTTCCTGCTTCCATCCACTGTGACCACTTGATTGTGGGTAAAGACGGTGCGGAAAAGGACTTGCCTAGCTCGATTACCACCAACAAGGAAGTTTTTGACTTTTTGCAGAGTTGTGGTGAGAAGTATGGAATTCAGTTCTGGGGCCCAGGCTCCGGTATCATCCACCAGATCGTGTTGGAAAACTTTTCTGTTCCTGGCTTGATGATGCTTGGTACCGACTCTCACACTCCCAACGCTGGTGGTCTTGGTGCCATCGCCATTGGTGTTGGAGGTGCTGATGCTGTGGACGGTTTGACCGGCACTCCATGGGAGTTGAAGGCTCCAAAGATCATGGGTGTCAAATTGACTGGTCAGTTGAGTGGCTGGTCGTCGCCAAAGGATGTCATCACCCATTTGGCTGGTATCTTGACCGTTCGTGGTGGTACTGGCTATATTGTGGAGTACTTTGGTGAAGGTGTTGAGACGTTGTCTTGTACTGGTATGGCCACCATCTGTAATATGGGAGCTGAGATCGGTGCTACCACCTCCACTTTCCCATACCAAGAGGCTCACCGTCGTTACTTGGTGCAAACCGACAGAGCCCCTATTGCTGACGCTGCCGACATTGCCTTGAAGAAGTTCAACTTTTTGAAGGCCGACGAGGGTGTTGAGTACGACAAGTTGATCGAAATTGACTTGTCCACTTTGGAGCCTCACGTCAACGGTCCTTTCACACCAGATTTGTCGACTCCAATCTCTGCTTTCGGTTCCACCTCCAAGGCCGAGAACTGGCCATCCACCGTCAGCGCCGGTTTGATTGGCTCTTGCACTAACTCCTCCTACCAAGATATGTCTCGTGCTGCCTCCATCATCAGACAGGCTGAGCAGGCTGGCTTGAAGCCAAAGATTCCATTCTTTGTCACTCCAGGTTCCGAGCAGATTCGTGCCACCATCGAGAGAGACGGATTGATCGATGTGTTTGAGAGAAATGGTGCAGTTGTTTTGGCCAACGCTTGTGGTCCATGTATCGGCCAGTGGGACAGAACTGACGTTCCAAAGACCTCGACTGACGCCAACGCCATCTTCACCTCTTTCAACAGAAACTTCAGAGCCAGAAATGACGGTAACAGAAACACCATGAACTTCTTGACTTCGCCAGACATTGTCACTGCCATGATCTACTCTGGTGACATGAACTACAACCCAGTCACCGACTCCATCACCAAGGACGATGGTGAGCAATTCAAGTTCGCTGCTCCACAGGGCGAAGAGTTGCCAGGTCACGGTTTCATCAAGGGTCGTTCAGAGTTCTACCCAGAAGCCAACCCACAACCTAAGCCAGAGGTGACTATCAATGTGTCGCCAGAATCTGACAGATTGCAGATCTTGGAGCCTTTCGCTCCATGGTCTGGCAACGAGTTGTCCACTACTGTGTTGTTGAAGGTTGAGGGTAAGTGTACCACTGACCACATTTCAGCTGCTGGTTCGTGGTTGAAGTACAAGGGACATCTTGAAAACATTTCTTACAACACTTTGATTGGGGCTGTCAACAAGGAGACCGGTGAGGTCAACAAGGCTTACGACTTGAACGGTGACGCTTATACCATTCCGGAGTTGATGTTCAAGTGGAAGGAAGACGGCCGTCCATGGATTGTTGTCGCCGAGCACAACTACGGTGAAGGTTCGGCCAGAGAGCACGCAGCCATGTCTCCAAGATTTACCGGTGGCTCCATCATTTTGGTCAAGTCTTTTGCCAGAATCCACGAAACCAACTTGAAGAAGCAAGGTATGTTGCCATTGACTTTCGCTGATGAGGCGGACTACGACAAGATTTCTGCTGGCGACCAGTTGACCACTGTCGACTTGAGAGATTTGATTGCCAAGAACGGAAACAACGGAGGATTCTTGAAGATGAAGGTGACCAAGAGAGACGGAAGCGAATTCGAGATTTTGTGTAAGCACACCATGTCCAAGGACCAGATTGATTTCTTCAAGGCCGGATCTGCCATCAACTACATTGGTAACTTGAAGAAGCAACAGGAAGCTGCAGGTTCTGCTTAATTTACTTGTCATATTGATAATTAGCATAATAGATTTAAATGATTCTTTTATTGTCCGCTATAATGGGGGCTATAAAACTCACTCTTGTTTATAACAATAGAGAAGAGTGTAAGAAAGTAGCAAGGAGAACGTTGTGATGCGGGGAGCTTGATGCTAGCAAGAACTCTAAGGAGAAGTAAATGGCGATGGTGACACAACTCAAGCATCAATCAAGTCATGAGACTTGTCGGCATCGGCTTCCTCCTCATCGTCGTCGTCCTGGTCTCCGGCTCTGTCATAGAACTCATCCAAGATCTTTGGACTGATTCTGTTCAACAATTCCTTTGGATAGATTCTCAACAACGACCAGGCAAGGTCCAAGGAGTCAAAGATACTTCTGTCCTCGTAAGCACCCTGGGCAATGAAGTTCTTCTCAAACTTCTCCAAGAATTCCAACGACAACTTGTCCTCATTGGACAAGGCCTCCTCACCGACAACCGACTTCATAGCAGCAGCATCCTTACCAATGGCGTACTTGGCGTACAACTGGTTAGAGACATCACCGTGATCCTTTCTGGTCATACCTTCACCGATAGCGGACTTCATCAAACGAGACAACGAAGGCAACACGTTGATAGGTGGGTAGATACCTCTGTTGTCCAATTGACGGTCGACGAAAATCTGCCCCTCAGTAATATAACCGGTCAAATCAGGAATAGGGTGAGTGATATCGTCATTAGGCATGGTCAAGATAGGAATCTGGGTGATCGAACCGTTTCTGCCCTCAACTCGACCGGCTCTCTCGTAGATGGTAGACAAATCAGTGTACATGTAACCTGGGTAACCTCTTCTACCTGGCACCTCCTCTCTGGCAGCAGAGACTTCTCTCAAAGCATCGGCATACGACGACATATCGGTCAAGATGGTCAACACGTGTCTCTCGGTCTGGTAGGCCAAGTATTCAGCGGTGGTCAAAGCCAATCTAGGAGTGATGATTCTCTCAATGGTTGGATCGTTGGCCAAGTTCAAGAACAAAGAAGTTCTTTCCAAAGAACCGTTCTCCTCGAAATCCTGCTTGAAGAATCTCGAGGTCTCCAAGTTGACACCCATAGCGGCAAACACGATGGAGAAGTTCTCTTCGTGACCGTCGTGAACGTCCTTGGTTGGACGAACCAAACCAGCCTGTCTACAAATCTGAGCAGCGATCTCGTTGTGAGGCAAACCAGAAGCAGAGAAGATAGGAATCTTCTGGCCTCTAGCAATGGAGTTCATGGTGTCGATGGCAGACACACCAGTGGAGATCATTTCCTCAGGGTAGATACGGGCGTATGGGTTAATTGGCGAACCGTTGATGTCCAAGTAGTCTTCGGCGAAAATCTTAGGCCCCTTGTCAATTGGACGACCGGAACCATCGAAAACACGTCCCAACATGTCCTCGGAAACAGCAATCTTCAAGTTCTCTCCGGTGAACTCCACACGGGTCTTTTTGATATCAATGCCTGAGGTACCTTCGAACACCTGGACAATGGCCTTGGAACCTCTAACTTCCAACACCTGTCCGGCTCTGACCGTTCCATCAGGCAAAGTCAAATTGACGATCTCATTGTAACGAGGAAACTTGACGTTGTCCAAGATCACCAAAGGTCCATTGACACCACCAACGGTGTTGTAGTTGATTCTTGGCTTAATTTTGAAGCCCTCAGTGACGGCCTTCTTGTTCAACTCGAACAATTCCTTGTCAGACAACATGCTTGAGCGGGGTAATGCAGTCGTTGATCGATTGAAGAGTGGGTGTAACCGACTAGTAGAGAAAAACGCTCAGGAGCTGGTGAGGGTTATCGGGTTTTTGTCGATAATTAGATTGAGAGTCGAGATATTAGCGGCCATGGATTTACCCGCGCCGTGCTGTGGGTTACGCAACACCCTTGGCCCCTTCCAGCCACCATTCCCGTCGTTTGCGCCAATTTCTAATAGATAAAAGGCGTCTAGTACATTCTGCTGAGGACGTCCCAGTCGTCCAATTGGTGCCGCGACTCTTCCAACATCGATAGCGTCGCCAATTTGATGGCATCGTTTCCTGCGCTGGTTAATGATTGCGCGCGGGATCCTCCGTTTCCCTGGGCAATAAGTTGGTGCACCATGGTCATTATGGCTCGTGGGTCCATCTCGGAATTTTTGCTTGTAGATTCGGTGTTGTTTTCGCTGCCTCCGTAATTTTCTGAATTATTGCTCTCGCCATTGTCCAGATACGTTTCGCTCACGAGCCCGTAGATGTTCTGGTCGGTGGCCAGGACCGGAGGAGAAACGTTTGATCTCTTCTGATTGCCTCTCCTAAACCAATTATCGTAAAAGCCTCGGATTCTCGACACTTTCTTCTCCTTCATCTGGGAGCTTTTTGGCTCAAACACCGAGTTTTCTTGCTCGTTGTAGTCTTCCACATCTTGAGTTAGTGCTGACCGAGAGGTGCTGGTCAGAAGCGTCAGGCCAGCCAGACTATTGGTTGTAGAAATTCTCTCGCGTTCTAGATGCTTGAGCTGCTCGCTTTCCATATATTTGAAGTACGGCTCCATCTCTGCAATCTTGGCTAAAATAGTTTCAAAGTCACAGAGACTTGACTCCTTGTCCTGTTCATGGACCAGGATCACACTGGAAAGAAGTCCTCCACTGAATCTGAGCTGATTAATGGTATTTGTGAGTGAGTTTCCCGAAGTGTGTCTTCCGATTTTGCTCTCGGGCACTTTGTCTATGGTGTTTCTCAAGAGAATTTGGAAGTTCATGATGATCTTCACGATCACCAGTATAAATCGCAAGTATTCTGTCGACAGGAGCCGAGTAAATGGCTTGGTAAGAATTTTGTGGGGAACAATGACAATCTGTTTGCCTTTTAATATGGATTTTGTAATCATTGGCTTGCTTTTTGGTGAGGGAGAATTTGTTAGTCGGTTGTCTTCTGTGGCTTCATTCGACAGCACCTTCTCGTTATCGAAACTGAATGTGTCCTTCTCTGGACTCTTCAGAGAGCTCCGTAAGGACACTCGGCGTTGAAGATTGACTGTTCGAAAAGATATGGGGATATGAATGACTTTGTCTTTTATGACAATCTTGTCGCTGCCATCTTTGGCCAACTCGACAGGTCTTTCCATCGGGTCCAGTTCCGATACAGGTGTACTGCTCCCGTTAGACTCAGCAATTGTTCCTGGGTCGTCGATTATGAAACTGAACTTTTTCTGAACAAGATCAAAGAAATTGCTATCTGGAAGCAATTGCTTAAGCGTGTCAAGGTATGGGAGATCCAATGGCACGTCGTTAACGGTAAGCAAGTCATGCATTAAGACCTGGAGATAGATGAGATTCTCAAGGAAGGTGTTGATGCTCTCCAACTTATTGTTGGCAAGAAAGGACGATAGCAGAATGATGGGTTGGGCGAAGAGCTCAAGTCTAGTTTTCCCGAGCTTGCGGGACCCGCTGGGGACTTTCCACTTGTCGAAATTTGGAAACGCAACCTCCTTCAACACCAAGTAATTTCGAAGCTGCAGATCCGCTGCTTGTTTCAACACAAACTTCATGCCGTTGCCCCGTATTCTGAAGATTTCCACATCCAATGCATCCGATCTCCGCACGAAGCTTTCAGCGAAAACTTCCCTTTTCTCCAGGATCATCTGTCGCTTCTTGTCTATCTGCTCTCGTAGTTGCTTGACCTTCTCCTCGAGAGACGCCACCTTCGTAGCCATGGTATCATGAGTATTCTGGATACCAGCAAGTTTGGACCGCGTGTTGACGGTGTCCAACTTCTGGAGCTGAAGAGCCAAATGCTTGACAGCCGACATGCCAGGCACAGGCAAATGAGGCTTTGAAACTTCATTAAATATCACATCTGGTGTGGGATCCGGACTCATAGCCCTACGAAGCTTAACGAAGTCTTCCGGGGCCATTTTCTGGGACCGAATAGTGTCGCATGCAGTGAACACCGCATTGATGTCATTTCGCAATATGCTATTTGCTCTTTCGTTCTCGATCACCGAGTTTCGAATGATTTCTATCTGGTCATGGACACAGTTACCACATATTAGGTCTTGGTGCTTGGGATTCTCTTTTTTGAGACAGATGGGGCACTCGGCACTCGGCTTTTCGCGAAGTTCTCCGACCATGGCTTGAGATGCCTTTACCAGAATACAATCGACTGAGAGCTGAGCGAGAATAGGAACAATATCGGGAAGTTAAGCAAGCAGTGTGGTCTGGAATGCCTGCACCTGCTGTGATAAGGTGGAGGTGTGTGCAGGAGGCGATAGCTGGAGAGATGTGGATACCGAGAAAGAAGAGCTGTGAACGAGATTATTTCTCCATAGACTCTTAATTAATAGGTTATTTGAATATAAAAGAGGATATTCGGATTTAGTGCTAAATAACAGAATGCCTGCTTTTTGATCGTGCTTATGTCATTTCATTTATCGGTGTCCCAATGTAGACCATATAAACCAACTAACCAACCATTAGCGCAGACCCCGTCTTCTTCTTCCCTTCTGAAGAAAACGTCTTTCTGCCAACTCTCTAATCATTAATGCTAGCACCTCATCCACGTCATCATCCGAGTCCAACGCCACAAACCCGCATTTCCACGATTTAGCCAAATTCCTGCCGTCGTCCATCAACTTTGGCGATGCTAATGGAGACTTCAGATTCGTGCAAATGATCCACATAGGCGGAGGACACAGCGGCGAGGACGGATCATGCGATATTTCCATAAGCTCCATGTTTCTTTGCCGGGGCACATGCTGGTTGCTCCTCTCATTCCACATGTTCTTGAGCGCAGACTTGAACGAGAAAACATCTTCCTCCTCTCCCATCTCCCATCTTGTTTTGTAGGAATAGTACTCTTTCCATGCATCCTCCAACGCTTCCTTCATTATAGTAAGCAAGTCGAAAGTGTTGGCGGGTGTGCTATCGTGTGAAGTTCCGGACTTTAACGGCCCCCCACTATTATAGGAATCCGCCGATTCTGCTGAGTTCGAAGATGTCAAGTTCTCCCCAAAATTGTTGGACGGACTTGCCTCCTCGTAGGAAGGAGGCTGCGTTGTGGGGATCGCATTATACACAAGAAAGTATCCATCCACCTGGCCATTCAACTCACTGGCTCCACTAGCCACAATTAATGGATTGGCCGAAGCCGGCTGCCGAGGCAGGTCCGCCAACTTATGCAAAACGTCTCTGCCTAAACGCACATGCAACGAAGCTTCCAAAAAAGGCACGATGTAGCTCGGGTTGAATGCTGCTGTATCGATAAGTTCCGTCACTATAGGTGTGACGCCCGATTCTATTCCGTCCACACCATTTCTCCGATATGAAGCATAGAAGTCGTTGTACCCCATGATCTCTACCGATTCGTTGTCTGCGAGAGTTGTAGCAGCGGTTTTTTGGAACTTTTGCTGGAGAGCATTGTAGACGACTGGGCTGACTAACACGTTGGCCTGTTTCAGCACAATTTGCAACGCCTTGCTGGAGGATGCTTCATCTAGAATTGCCTCCAGCTCCTCATCTGAGGGAGCAAAATTGAATAGAACCGGAACTGTCTGTCTCAGTGGGTAATAGGTGTCACAATATGTGCCATTTGTGAGCTTGGAGATGAGCGCAGTTTTGCCTGATTTGGGACCCCCAAGAAACGCTAGACGTACAGGATCCTTGGTATTGACTGGCGCTTTTAGATTGGCTGGGGCTTTCTTTCGTAGCGGCAACATTGGCGGGGAAATAATGAAAGATCCAGTGATGAAATAGTGTGAACCGGCCTGCCGATTGATAATTCAGATTTGCTCCGCGGAGACGCCGCGGACCTTTGCACAGGACAGTTCCAGGTGAATTACACATGGGCACGGTACTTGATAAATTGACCGGGGTGACTGTTGGATTGAGAGGATTGTTGGCGGAAAAGGGCTAGTCTGTGGTTTTCTCTTGATTATTTGCGAATTTTTTTTTTCTATGGCTTTATACTGAAGGCGGTTGGAGAAGGTAATAGGCACCTAAAGGTAAGTAGTAATATACGGGACAAGGAAGGGAAGGGGGACTGGAAGCGACGAGACAGAGGGGGACATTAGAAACGCAAGAGTGTTGATGTTTTTTTCTATTCATTTCATTTTTTCTTGGTTAACAATACGTAGGCGCCATTTCGGGTTCTGAAGTCATTAGTGTGATTATTGGATTTCGCAGCAATTGACCAGAATTGAGAAACAAAACGTTAATCAAAGTCCTCCAGCAAAAACGAAGCCGTCTTCTGATCTTCACTCGAAATGCCAAAAACAAAAAAATCCTGCTGTTCATAAATCAAATCATTAACTAAACCCTACTTAAGCAGCCATGTTTCGGATACCCTTATACACCCGGAGTCTACCTCCGTTTCATAATATTGTACCTCACAACGCTAAACTGGACAGGTTGCAACTCCCAACTCAGAGTCTCCCTGTCCATAATACAAAAACCACTGGCCCTTGAACTGCACCACTCCCTCGGTGAAAACAACCTGGTTCACCTGTCCGGTGACCTCATTTTGCTGGTCGGGAACTAATATAGGCTTTTCTAATCTTGCAAGCGGCCCGTCGCGAATATTATCGTAGTCCACCAACATCTGCGAAATGGAATACATTGCACTTGGGTACGGACCAGCACCAGTGGTGGACGAATTGTAGAACAAAATGTAGTGGTTCTGGTTCTTGTTGCCGGTGTCAATCTTAATCGGGGCCGGCCCAGGCTCAATCAAGCGGTCCTGCCATTTGAACTTCCCCACCGTATACAACTGGGTGTAATCATGACTGACTAGTCTCCAGTGGACAAGATCGTCGCTTTCGGCCAAGTAGAAGCCCGACTCGCCCCAAATCATGTAGTATTTCCCGTCACGATTCTTCTCGACAAAAACCGCTCCAGACTTCAGCCAAGCCCTCCGAATAAATTGGGTGCCATCTACCGCATTACAGATCTCGCTCCAGTTGTCGTCTTCGATTATCGGAGGGTACTTTTTCCAGTGGAGCAAGTCTGTCGACTCTGCAACACACAAACGGGCGAATTGGCGGTCGAACGCCGTGTAAGTCATAATGAACTTTTTGGTTTTGGGATCTCTCACGATTCTCGGATCCTCGCATCCTCCACCCTCTTCCCAAGGCTCTGTCGGATACAAAATAGGCTTGTGGTAGCGTCTGAAGTTGTACCCGTCCGACAGCCATGCTAGGCCTACAGTCAGCGTTCTGTCACGATTCTGTGCTCGGTACAACAAAAACACCAAGTCGTCTAGAACGATTGCGGCCGCATTGAAGATGTAGGCCTCTTCAAACTCGTTTTCTGGGTTTGGTTTCAAGATCGGATTCTTGTCGTATTTAGTAAAATGGGGACCGATAGGGAACAGTGTGGGAGGCCGGTAGTTTTTGTCTCCATCAGGAGTATCTGGAGAAATGTGTGGCACTTTCATATTGGCTGCGGCGATGAAAGTGTGATAAGAGAAAGTAGACGGAACAAAGCGAAAGTAGACACAAAAGCGTAGAAACGAATATGTGCCAAAAAGGTATTTGCCGAAAGTCTTCTTGCCAAAATAGTATCAATCGACGATAAACTTACCAGAAGCACTCAATTGTCTGTGTAATCCACCAGACCCTGGCAAACCCCAGATGTCATGCGTGGGTTGTATGCCAGAACGATAGCGTTGGGTCCTCCTATATGACCAAAAGATAACGGGATGCGGGCCGAAGCACAAAAAAAAATAAACAATCTGGCTGACACATAATCTAGCCCCATCTTAATGATACTTTCCGAAAAAAGCAACCCGTATAGCCTTTCGCCCCTCTTCGTATCTCTGGCCTCTCCTGCCACCTCACATTGCTCTTATGCGCACTACACTTCTACTTACTACCATCCTTTCTCAATATCTGCACCTTTCTCATTATCTGCACCTGTCTCTTCCCCGGCTTCACCTTTTCCTCTCCGGCCCCGCTGTCTCCCACTATACGCGCTACCAATGGGCCAATTGTTATCGCATCCCGTGGAGGAGAAATCCCTCGAGTTCAGATCTCACGACTCAATCACCTACTGTATCGGGTCAATGCAAGGATACCGAATGAGCATGGAAGACGCCCACGACATCCGCATTTGCGAAGACGAGTCAGTGGCGGTGTTCGGAGTTTTTGATGGTCACGGCGGCAAGGAAATCGCCGAGGTGCTACGCGAGAAGTTGGTGTTGACCATCTTCAAAACACTCACTGCCCAATTACGCCTGGACAACGGCGCCACGCCGCTTGCCGTCCTTCTCCGCCAGATAAAGGACTGCTTCTTTTTCATCGACGCCGATTTACAAGACGCGGCCAACTGCGGCTCCACCGCCATCGTCACAGTGGTGATTGCTGGCAGATACATCATTTCCGCCAACACCGGCGATTCGCGGGCCATTCTTTCGCTTGAAGGCGGCCACTCCAAGAACATGTCGTTTGACCACAAGCCGTCTAACATGGGCGAGCGGGTTCGCATCGAAAACAGCGGTGGCTACGTGGTCAACTCGCGAGTCAACGAGATTCTTGCTCTCTCGCGAGCGTTTGGCGATTTCAGCTTCAAGATGCCGTGGCTAGAGCTCAGCACGGGGGGCCGCCACAACGCCTACCTCGAGGCCAACCGCCGCTTTGCCCGCGATAACTTGGTGGCGTTGCCTCCGGAGCTCAACCAGGTCACCGTCGAGCCAGATCTATTGGTTTACGACCTACAAGCACTTGCCCTCCCGGAATTCTTGGTTTTGGCATGTGACGGGATCTGGGACTGCTACAAAAATGACCAGCTCTTGCATACGATCCGGAGCAAGCTCCGTGACGGGTGGAATCTCCAGCATATCGTTGAGTATGTGTTGAACGACAGCATCAGTATGGCCTCCAGCGTCACGGGGATTGGCTTCGACAATATGACCTTGATGATTGTTGTGCTACATCCCAGCGGGTCGTACGAGCTGTGGGGCGAGACCATGGAGAAAAGACTTGCAAACGAGGAGCGGTCTCGCTAGACTGATTTAGATGGGTTATCCAGTGGTCACGCCGGAGTGACTTAAACCGTTTACTGGTGAGCTATGTTAGAACACCAGGGGCGCCATCGTGGGTTTTTTCTCGCCAACTTCCAAGACATTCACTTCTTTTAGATCCATGATCATCTTGCTCATGTTCTTGTGGTCATCCTCCTGCTAATGCTCTTGTGTTGACACTTACACTCAGATGATGCTCCTGGTGATCCGTTTGATACATTTATTGGTGCATTCGTTTCCAGCTTATACTCTGCAGATCCATGTGGTGATCTGCTCATTGTACGCTTCTGTTGTCGAGTTAACGTCTTCTATTGTCACAGTTCTGACGATAATAGCCTTTCTAACGAACAAATTACATTTCTGACCCTTGAAAATCCGGGTTTTACGTTTCTAGTTGTTCACACACGTAACCCGGAATTTTCCCGTTTTTTCCGCCCTGCCTAACAAGCCTCTTGTGACTTCATTGTAACCTCTCGCCCAGAGCGCAACCTCTGTGTCCTCCACACAGCACAAAAAAACAGGCAATCCATTACGGACTTGAGTCGCCAGATCTTTGCGAATTCCACATACTCCAGCCAAATATTCATAGCATTTTGCTCTTCATTGCGCTCTTGGCCTCTGTTGTTGCTACCTTCTTCTCTCCGCCATACTGTCTGCATCCCTCCACGGCCCTTTTATTGGACAGTTCAACACTACCAATTTCACATCTTACCATTCCCATCTAAAGTCATTTGTTAGCCTCCATGTCTTACACCGAGACGGAATCAGAATACAATGACCCTATCTTGGCCCTTGCAAGGGACCCAAACTTAAATAAAGAAAAGGCGAAGACCCTGAAGATTATTCTGTTGATACAGGGGTTTCCCATTGTGGAGAGAAAGGTGTCTAGACTTTGTCAACTAAGTTTGACAATCTTACAGACTCTCGAGAAGATTGAGCTCAATCTCAAAAACTGGGCATTCATGTCGTTGGATATCAATTCAACGAACCACTTCGATACTACCAGCAGTAGTGAAATCAAGACATTCAACAATAATGTGTCGTTCCGGGTCATCCAGCTGTGCCAGGAACTTACACAGAAACTCAACAAGATCACAGCTGACCTAGACTTTATTACCAATGCTCTGCGATCACTCAGTCCCATTGAGTTTATCAGTGACAGTGGATCATTGCTTACATCTTTAACTTTGAGAAATATCAAGTTGAAGGACGAACTACGTGATAAGGTGACCATAGCATATCTGAAGGCCAAACTTATCACGATAGGAACCGACTTAGAAGTTATGTTGGTGGATGGCGATGCTGACCAGAAAGCAACCGTCGAGTCATACAAACATTTTGTGGTTAGCTTACTTAACCAGCTCAATCAGGCGGTCGAGGATGAAGACATCGAGGAGAGAAATGAATGTCTCGCGGTCATAAATGACATGGAGCAGATGTTCGAAGTGTACAAACTCGAAAGAGCGCAAGCTGCTACCGAAAACATAGTCCCAGAGAAGGAGTCTCTCGAAACATCAAAAGATACTGGGCCCGCGTCTTTGCTGGAAACTCCTGAGCACAAGCAAGCTCCACTGGAAGACTTTTCTATGGTTCCAAGAGCGGCAGAGTATTCGGATGAATACGAGTCCTCTGACGAAACGTCATTGTCACACTCCACGGCTCTGTACGTACAACCCATGGTTCATTCCATCACAAAGCACTCCCGCCGGTCTTCAGATTCATCGCCTACCTCGGTTGAATCTTATAGAAGAGGTTCGCTCTCATCATTTGCATCTACAAGCATTCTACAGAAGTCTACTCTTAGTGAAGAGTTGCCATACTTAATGTCTGCCTTCAATCTGGCCAAGACACTCGAAGAAGACGTTTTTCATTTCAAGGAAGAAGGGGGAGAAGAAGAAAGCCAAGGAAAGAAGCTGTCGAAGAAGACAGACCCTCCTTCTCAGCACCCAATCCCTGCGAAGAGGCAACAATTATCTCACAAGAATCGTCTTCCAGAAACCTCCTTGTACTCGGACAGCCAAATGCTCGACAGGCCATTGCCGTCCCCCGGAGCATATTTGTACGCGAACAACTCGTTACTTTCGAAGTTCGGTATCAAACCTCAAGTCATCACGGCAGACTTGTCCCGTCATTTGGGAGACAATCTCACATTAAACAAAGGAACACAGCTTGCAACTCCGGATTCTCCCTCCTATAATTTTGGGAGCAAACTTCTTAATGGGAAGAAGGAGGATAAGGAGAATGACAAGTCTAAAATTCTACTAACAAAGGAGAATCTAGAATCGCATACATTCAAGTCTTTGACCCAGGATCCGTCCATGGTAGCGGACTACGTTGAATAGCACAAGACATCAATAAACATTTGCATTTACCTATTGAATCGCGTCGCCTTGACACTTGAACAATTCCTTGACGAAACTCTCGCCCCAGTACCCGGAGGTATACTTGGAAATGTAGTCGAAAAGCTTTTTGAAGTTGAGCGCCTTCTTCTCCGCTGGCAACGTCAAAGTTTCTTTGATGGCATCGCTCAACTCCTCGATGTTCCATGGGTTCACCACGATGGCTCCGTTCAAAGACTGAGCTGCACCGGCAAACTCCGAGAGAATCAATGAACCCTTGTTATCCTCTTGACATGCAATATACTCGTAGGACACCAAATTCATACCATCTCTGGTGGAACTGATCAAGCACACTTCGGACAAATAGTACAAACTGATGAGTTCTTCGAAAGGAATGGACTTGTGCAAATAGTGGATAGGAGTGAATTCCACTGTGCCGAAACGACCGTTAATTCTGCCGACAAGCTCATTGACGGTGGCTCTCAAGCTCTGATACTCTTCCACATCACCTCTCGATGGCACAGCAACCTGCACCAACACCACCTTGCCCACCCATTCTGGATTTTCAGTTAGGAACACCTCGAAAGCGTGCAACTTTTGAGGAACACCCTTGATGTAGTCCAAACGGTCAACACCCACGATGATCTTTGTGTCGCCAAATTTCTTCTTCAACTGATTGATTCTATCAACAACCGAAGGCTTTCTGACACCCTCGGTGAACTTGTCCACATCTATACCAATAGGGAAAGCACCAATATTGATGGACCGGCCCTCGTACTCAATACCGTTGGGTACGGTTTTCACGTTAGATACTATTCGAGACACCGAAGACAAAAAGTGTCTGGCGTAGTCGTAGGTGTGGAAGCCAATCAAGTCACAGCTCAACACACCCACCAAAATCTCTCTTCTAACAGGAAGAATTCTGTAGATCTCCGACGATGGGAACGGCGTGTGAAGGAAAAAGCCGATACGGATATTCTTCTTCGTGTTGCCGAGCTCTTCCCTCAACATCTGCGGCAAGAGCATCAAGTGGTAGTCATGGACCCACACCATGTCGTTGTCTTCGACCTGCGAGGCGATTTTGCGAGCAAATTGCCTGTTGGCTTCGATATAGGCGGCCCATGCGTTTTCATCGAAATTCATTTCTCCCGGATGGTAGTGGAACAACGGCCACAAGATGCTGTTGGAGAAACCATTGTAGTGCAAGTCGGCAATGTGGTCGCTCAAGAAGATGGCGGTGCACTTGAATTTATCCATAAGGTCCTTGTTGACCTTTTCCTGTTCGTCTTGGGGAATCTCCAACCCTGGCCACCCGAGCCATTGGAAGTCAGTGGATTTCTTCAAGCCCTGGAGAGCCGTCACCAATCCTCCTGACGACATAGCGTATTCGTATGAGCCGTCATCTTTTCTAGTGATGGTCACGGGCAATCTGTTCGACACCACAAGCACTTTTCCTTGAACCATTTTTTGAAGTTTGGCGATGGAGGTGAGAAGCGCAATTGATTTAAAAGTCGGTGGATATGATATGGAGCAATCACTTGGTGGTTCCACCTGTGCACCCTGCAGAAAGCGTATAGGAGTGCTGGAATCCCGGTGTGATTGCTTCAGGCATTCGAACAGTGGCTAAATGACCAGACGAAACAGTGGTGGGGATCGTAACTAGAGGTGAGTAAGAGACTATTTTTTTTGGTGAGATCTACTTTGTGGGTGGCATGTTGGTGAATGAATTATCTGTCTGCTTGGATGTGCGGCCAGCAAGGGCATAATGCCGGCCAGATTGCGATTAGCCTTTTTTTTGCTTTACGAATTAAGCTTTGCGACCTGTTTTGATTGAGAATTGCTGTTTCGGCTGGATATGCAGCGTGGCTCTGCTGGACACTGCCTTCTTTTAGAATTTATTAAAGAGCACGTATATTAATTAGAAGTGGACCCTACACTTCCTGCTTCTCATTTCCTGCTTATCGCTAAAATACACAGTTTCTGCGAAGAATCTGTAAAATGGAGTAGCCAGGTGCAGAAACAATATTCTCCTACTTTATTCAACACCTCTGAATTTTCAACGTCAGAATTCTTTAAATTAACTCAGAATTTTATCAATACCTCAGCATTTCATCATTTATACTTCCATCTACCAAATACCTCTGTATATCACTAGAAAACAAGCGCAACTACCATTCCTGCTACCATCGCCGTGCTCAACACAGCCCTGCCTGCTCCACTTGCATGCGGAGCAGTATCGGTACCATTTTTGATGTACTTTCTGTCGGAGAAAGGCTGCGGAAACAACCCGAACTCCGTCAATCTCTTGAAGTCCCACTCAATTGTAGTTTCTGTCTTGTAGCACCAGAATATCCACCCTTTGGTCTTGGACTCAAACTGGTCAAGCTGAATCTCTATAAATTTACGAGTCTGAATCTTGTGTTGGTTCAGCCACTTGCTCCAGTTGTTGATGTCGGCACACGTCCCTATCGCCTTGTCATCAATTTTATCGTTTCTATATGGCCACGTTCCCTCCCATCTAGTGCCATAGTGGACGCTATTGAGCCATGGAGTACAGTCAGTCAAGGCTGCACTCCACTCGCCAACAACAGAGGGATGCGACTGTTCGTCTCCAAGACCCGATGCATAGTTTTTGATGGCTTCGATCCGATCTGCGGTGTTGAGACCCAATTGGCCAGATGAAAACACCTCGTAATGGTGGTGGTCTATCAAGATATTGTAGTTCTTGAGTCTACCCGGTTGGTTTCCTGAAGCGTTCAAGAAACTGTCCCAATAGCCTGCGGCTTGGAATGCGTCATGAAACACAATGGTGTTGTTGGTATCCTGATATGTTCGAGCATCCAAGTAGGAATCCACATAGAAGGACTTGAGTTGTTTCATGTCCAAGCTTGGCCCCAACGGCTCGTTAAGAACCTCGATGCCGAGAATGGTATCGCCGTATTTCTCTGAAAACTCCAGGCTTCCGTATTTTGTGTATATCTGCTGCAACACCAGGAGAGTCAAGTCGATGTTCTCTTGCTTGTCCTGCCAGCCTGGGATATTTTTCAAGAACAACCCGGAGTTGTCAAACCCATTCTGCGACCCCGGAGCGCCGTGCAAGTCGATCCACACCTTCAAGTCATATTTGTGTGCCCAATCAATGGCCTTGTCCAAGTAGTCTTGGGCACCCAGAACATAGGGATCGCCGGCGAGCGTATCAAAGGCCCAGTAGCCTATGGGAACTCTCACCATATTGAAGCCATAATCCTTGATATCTTTAAAGTCTGTTTCGTTGTAAAACGTATCCCAGTGATTGGAGAGTCTCTCGAAAGCCTCTTCTTTGCCAAGGTACTTACAGTAGTGGTATTCGTCATCTGGAATGTCGGACGAATTGTGGGACGTGGCATTAAACTCAAGAAAAAGCGACGGAGTAATGTAGGGCTCCAAAACCAACCATCCTCCAAGGGCAACCCCCAAGTATTGGAAATCGTTGGAGGTGTTGGAGTTTGTATAGTCATAGGCATCGGTGATATTAGAGAACGAAGTGACGTTGGCCATGGTGTAGTTGGATACAGCCAAGGCCGCCGAGGCCAAATAAAGCGATAGAAGTGACCTAGCCCACATGCAACTGGAGAATGAGAGAATTGTGGTAGGTGTGGTGCTCTACTATAAATAGGGTGAGCCGCGTTATCGGGCGACTGAGTACACAGGTGAGCCAAGATGTTGGCCGGATGGGTGTTAACGAAAAGATATAGTTTGGGTAAATAAATTAACGAATAGACGGTTGATAGGTGAAGGTAGAATTAAGATTTGAATTTACTGACAGGCGAACTTAGAAATAATGAAGTTTGACGGAAAGGTGAAATTGTACTATCGTTAGAAAGGTTTGACGTATAGGTAAAGTTAGTACTAGCGAACTTGTCGAATAGAGTACTATAGTCTACCCGGGCCAAGAAATCGTCGATAATTACTATATAGATAGCGAAAAGGGAACCTTTTAAATAGTATCCAAGACTCACCTAATACGATTCATAGGTGGATCTAGCACTGAGCGAGAAGGGTATTAAAGAACAAAAACACTGAATGTGGCATTTTCTTTCACAGATAGTTGAATTTACGGATAAATATGGAGCCAAATTACGGGTAAGCAAATTAACTAATATAAGTTTGATAGGTGAAGCTAGATTTAACGAGTGTAAGTTGACTGATAGTCGAATTGGAGCTAACGAACTTATCGATAATTAAATCAACGGCATGTATAGACAAAGCATACAATCTCTAATTAGACGGCGTTATCAACACATGGAAGTAAATTCCCTCTCCATCTCCATCATCGCCCAGGGAGTTCACCCTAAACCGGACAACCTACCCCATTCGCTACTTACCTAATCGTCAGTGCTTCATTCGAATATATATACAGATCCTAATCCAAGTCGGCCTCAGCTGGCTTGGACTCCTCGGCCACAGCAGCAGCGGCACCAGCTGCGCTGGCAGCTCCACTCAAACCACCGGCTCCACCAATGATGTTGGTGATAGTGGCTGGAGGCTGGAAAGCAATCATCATAACCAACAATTCGTAAACGTCCTCAGGAACGGTCTTCTGGTAGATACCCATGATATCGGTAGGGTTAGGGTAGACGGCCAAAGCCTTGTAGAAACGCAAAGCAGCGTCGATGCGGGTCTCTGGGTTGTTGGCCAACTGTTCACCGGTGGCAACCTGCTCCATGAAGAACTCTTCCTTCTTGGCCAAATCGGTAGGAATTGGGTTCTTGGCCAAGTCGTCAGCAAGAGCCTTCTTGACTTCGAGCATCTTGTTTTTTCTGGTCTCCTCCTGGGCCTGAGCAGCCTGTTTCTGCTGCTTGGCGTTTTTCTTGTTCAATTGCTTTCTGAACCCTGGCGAGTTTCTGCGGTTGTAGTCGAAGTAGACGGCATAGGCGAGAAATCCGGCGGCAGCAACGGAAGCAAAAGTCAAGGCTCTACTCATTATGTTTGAAGAAAAGCCGAGTTGGTGTGAAAATTTTTTGGTGTAGAGAGTGCTGAGCGACGTGCAGGTATTCACAAAGTATGGAGATAGGTGGATTTGAAGGTGAATGAGTGAAGTTTATGGGAAGGGCGGAGATGAGAATTCGTTTAATCGTGCATTGTGTAATTCGAGGTACTTCTTAATGATTCTTCATTTTTTGTATTTCGTTTTTTTGCTATCCTTTTTAAGATTTGTTATTGCTCTGGAGTTGCCATTTTATATTCCACAATGATGTCAGATAATATGGAGTACATTCGTATGCATAGTGATGCTCGACTCTAGCAGAGACAATCGTAGAAATCGGGAATCCTGGCCATTAAATTGATCATAGTCTACTTCTTCGCCAGAACTAATTAGATCTTTGTGTCATGTCATTGTGAAACTAATTGCTTGATCTCATGAGATTCTTAAACCGTGACGTAGACAAAATCGAACAAGCTCTCGACCTGTGGATGCTGTGCGGTCTCTAGAAACACTAATAAATAGAATTCTGCAACGGAGTTCTCCTAATTTCATTATTACAGATCAAATAAATTTCACATCATTAATTTAGATCCCGTCTGAGTAAACATGGATATCTCATTTCTTAGTATGATAAGCTGATACAAACTCTCCGAACTATCAATTACCTATGTTCTGTTCATCTAATTCCAACCATCAATACCCTATGTACTGTACCTCGAATTCAACCATCAAGTTATTCCCGGGGGCCCAACTGTAAAGTTGAACGAGGGATACTTGAGTATCGACGCTCGGTTATAATCTCCATAGTGTCCTCCATCTGGAGCATACTTGGCCATTCGCAAATAGAGGGTAATGTCATGGTTGGCATCTCTGGATTCAGACTGGAGCGAAAGCTCAAGAAGCTCTTTTAAGTGACTGTCTTCTTCGAACAATTTGTTCAAGTCCAAATTGCCATAATCTGGCCCAACGTATCTTTCCACGTCGTTCACCAATAGAGAAATGTCTGTGTATTCTTCCAACGTGGATGCGACATTGGCGTCGTCATGTCCTTTCCAATACAAAGTGCCGTTCTGTAAGGAATCAAATGCGGGGGCATAGATCTTTCCCGTTGGTTCATCTCTTAGGAGCGAGAGGTTGGTTTCTGCAATGGATGCAAAACCCCATCTGGCCACTCCAGAGAGAAAAAGTCCAAGCAATATCCCTTGGAAGGCGTAGGCCGTCTTTCCTCTGGTGGAGCAACCAGGAATGAAAATGAGCGCAAAAACGTAATGGTGAATTCGCAATGAAAGTCCAGGAATGTTGGCAAAGAGAATCAAGCCAGCGAACGTCATGGCGTAAATCAGAAGAAGTTTCCAAAATCGGCCCAGAAGCCACACGTAGTATGCTTGGGAAACGATACAGAACACCAAAATGCTTCCAACAATCATTACTGTCATCATAGCTCCTGGTTGTACTTGCAAGTCATGCCAAGTGAGCCGATCCACCGGTAGTCTGTCCAATGTCACATTGTTCAAAACACCAAGCCAGAAAAATGGGTACCAGAGTATGAGTCTCCAGGCTGTAGAATATCTGGCATGTGGCTGATCGAAAGTGAATTGTTCGCCGACAGTATCGTCCGAATGTTCAGAAAGACGTGAGTAGTCGTTGAAAGAGCCGAATGTGCGTTTCACACTGACCTTCCACAAGAAAAAGAGCACATAGCAAGTCGGAAGAAATCTTTCTAGACTTAGCGATATGAGCTTATAGAAAGACTCGGGATCCTGTGGCTCTACCAACACAGGCGGATCAGTAGCCAAGGAGATGGTCCAAAAGCCCACTGTAGCCATAATCCAGAAAAAAACTGCCCCGGAACCAAAGAGAACCACAGGAACCCCCATAATGAGATTAAGAAGAAGAACCATGAGTCTTGGGTCGTAACATAGCGTCACACGGGCAGCCACCGACTTGAAAAAGTACAGATATGGAAAGAAACTGTCGAAGCTCACCGAGTCAGACACTCCATAATGGCCCTTTGTGTCTGGGAAAGACGATTGAGCCCCACTGGAGTAGGAGATCCTTGCACATCCGCCGAAGAACGGCGAAATAACCCCAGAATGCACCGCAGCTCCACAAGGGTAAGAGTCTGCTCTATATGGGTACGAGAGAACATCTTTGTCGTTCTTCTTCTCTCCTCCGCCAACAAAATAGCCTCTGTAGTTCACAATCTTGTCTCCCACGGCCCTCAGGGAGTATAGCCAGCTGGAGCGGTCGCATAGGGCCGGACATCTAAAGATGACGTCGCCGGCGAGTTCTACAGAAGGGCATCTTTCGGCATCCAAGCCGCACGCAGCGTTTTTCCCTCTCCAGAACTGATTTGCCTGGCCACAAGTGAGCGAGATCACTTTCGTGTCTTCGCCTTGAACCTCAGGTATCTCAACCAAATAGGGGAGGAGAAGTTTGGTCCATATGGCGATCCAGATGGTCAAGTAGCTGGCCAAGAGCAATGCCCGCGACCAGTAGGTTGTCTTCAACCGGAAGCGTCCGGGAAGATCTTCAAGAAGCTGAAGTGCCCGCAATGGCCGTGGAGGATCATCAGACACCGTAGAGGGACCGTGCCACGCTGCTCTGAGAAAGTTGGCAAGCCGATTTTTTCGAGAATGCTCTACCCAATGTGGAGAAAGTCCATCGAGATCATTTACATTGGTTTCGCCAGTTTGATCACCGTGCCCCTCAAAAGACGCCGAACGGCTTGGAGTGGAGGAGCTTGACATCGAGGCATCCGGATTTTGGGCGAAAACTGGAGGTGAAGAACGGAGTGTGGAGACCGACGGTAGCGAAGAAAGCTCCACTTCGCCTGACATAATAATGCAATGGCCTAAGAATGTACTGCAGCCCTTGGTTACCCCTGCTTATCTGATTTGACCGATAGGGCAAGGAGTGTGAAGGAAATGTTTATCTACAGTGGGTGAAATTGCTGAGATATGCTCAGTTATGGGCTCTTACGTTCTCCGTGCATAAAAAGTACTTTCGGATGCGACACTACGTATGGTTACAGGTTTCTGGTAAGGCGCGGACAGAAAACTGGAGGTTAGAAATCCTGTCGGCCGCATTCCCCGGATTTGCTTCTGATAAGGAGCCGAGCAACTCCGATACACTTCCAGGGAAGGTGATTACTGTGCCTATACAAACAAATTACCATAGTGCCCGACAACGTACTAGATTACACAAGCGACTTACCATATTACTAAACATTAACCATATTGTAATAGTTGACCAGTTTACACAAACAATTTACCGTATTACTTTCAGTTCACTTTATTGCACAAACATTTACCATGTTACATTAATTCATCATATTAGTACAACTTACCGCATTACTCGCAATTTAGATTATTATACAAACATTAACCAGCTTTCACAAACAGATTACCATATTACTCGCAATTACCATTTTACAAGAATTCACCAGGTTACAACAATTACCAGATTACGCAATTCACCATATTGCTCGCAATTACACGCAAATATACAATTATGCAAGTGACCACTTGCACAGAAATTAATTACCACGAACTTGGGCCAAAAGCCTCACCTTCGCCAAGGACATTCGAAATGGTTGCGTAGTTTGTGTCGAGCGTGGAGTTCACCACGTTGTTGCCCCACCAGCTAGGGAAGCTGGTGTTGGTCAAACTCAAACACAAGAAAATGATCATCAACGAGTAGGCCAAGCCGATATCCAACCCAGCAGAAAGCGAGTAGTTGTACTTGAACCACCAGTGGGTGTATTTCTTCTTGATGAACACTCCAAAGAACATACCAACGATACAGTAGGTGGAGTAGTTGTATGGAGTGGCAGGAGGAATGTAGCCGGTACCAGTGAAGAAGACAGGCCAGTTCAACCATCTGATCTTAGAGTTAGGCCACTTCTTCAAAACCAACCAGTTGACAACAGGCAAGAATCCCAAAAGGAAGAAGAAAAGAATTTGATTGTAGATGGCTCCATTACCAAAAGTTCTCAGAGGACCAATGGCACCCCAAATGACCGAAGCGTTGAAGAAAACTCTACCGTTAGGACAAGTGTAACCACTGGCCTGGCCTCTCTCACACAAGTTGTCGATGGCTCCGTAGGACCATCTCAACACACCGACCTGGACGATCGAGCCCCAAATAGTGGCAATAAATTGGGCAGCGAACAAAAGGCGAGGAGCCACCTTCATGTAGTGACCCAACTTCATGTCCTGAGCGAAAGTCACAGCCTGGTAGTTGGTGATGTAGCCAAATGTCTTGAAGAACATCATGGCCAATGGCTTACCAGGAACCATGTAACCTACGATGAACTCAGTGATGACATTCAATCCCACTGAGATGTTGGTCAACGAGTAGATAATTCCGACCGGCAACAAGAAGACAAAGGCGATGAGAAGAGCAATGATCAACGACCACACTGGCATCTCGGTGTTCCAGCATCTGATGGTGACGATGGAAAGCGCAAACGATCCGAGGAACACAATTGCATACCACCATTCGGGAATGTCCTTGTAGTTCTGTCTCATCAAACGAAGATGGACATCTGGCTTCTCCTTCTGCTTGACCTGGGCGATGATGTCCTTGCCGTGGAACAACGCAGTGTGGACCAATGTCGCGATAGTGGATGCGAAAGACAAACCGTACGAGATAGCGAAAGTGGAAGAAATGAACAATGGAGAGTAGTTCTTGTACTCATCCTCCATGAAGGTCAAGGTCTCCTTGTTAACAATTCTAGACACATTGTAAGGCATCTGGAATCTGTCGTAAGAGCTTGAGTCGGAGAAAGGCAAGTACTTCGAGTACCAAGTGTTGGTGTAGTAGACGGCAGGAACCACGATCCAGAAAATAATCACGATCGACGAAAAGATGGTGACAATGGTGGATGCGGGAGGAATCAAAGGAGAGCCAATGTAGCCGGCAATCTGGTTCCAGTCAAAAGTGACAGGAAACAAACCCATTCCAGAAGAAGCACCGAACACCTGGTTGACCTTGACGTTGTTTGGCGCAATCCAGGTGGGCCAGGCAAAGTAAGACAATGCGGTGAAGATGTAGCCAGGGAAGAAATACCAGAAGAAGTTGGCGGTGAACACCAAGCAAAAGAAGGCATATCTGGAGATCTTCCACCCGTTGGCAGTGTGGTTCTCGTTGACGTGCATGTTCGTCAAGAAAGTAGAAGTGACCAAGTTGGCGGGCCAGATGGCGGAAGGAGAGTCAACCAACACCTTACGGGCCAAACCAGCCATTGAGAAACCGATGACCTGGGTAGACAAAATAGCACAAATAGCGAAGCCCGCACCAAAGTCCGATCCGTAGAACTTATTCTGAGCCAAAAGAATATCAGTAGCGTAAGCAGCACCACCACCAAACGAAACAGAGCCCATGATGGTGACGATGGCGTGTTCCTTGAGGTTGAAAGGTCCAGGGTTCAATGGCATGCCAAAAATAGACACATTAGGCACCGTCTTCTCCCAGGCCTTACCAATAGGATAAGCCAACACCGAGGTGACGTAGGTGGTGATAGCGAACGAAGGTGAGTGCATCGAGAAAAGCAAGTTCATACCACAACCCAACGTGGTCAAAATGAAACCAATCACCCACATACGGATGGTGTTCTGAGGGAGAGAAGGATCATCGGTGGATGGAACCGAGGCTCTCACTTCAGGATATGGAGAGTCATCCTCCACGTGGAAGGCTGCGTAATCGTCTTCGGCGACCTTTTCAGCAATAGCAGCGTCGGTGGGATCATACTCGAGCGATTTGGATACAGTGAGAGCGACAATCTCTCCGTTGTCCGAAGAGATTCTTTTCTCATCTTGCTCCGTGTTGGAGAGCATGGATCTGATTTTTTCCATAATGGCCAACTGAGTTTATGATGAAAGACAGAGAAATATCGCCTACGGACTCAGTATATATAGATCGGGATGTTCGTCACCTGGTGCCGCATCGAAATATGTGGGGACACCAAACGCCAATCACCTTATCAGCGGCCGGAATTGCACAATTTCTTATCACAGCTGGAGCCACTTGCCCAAAGTTGTACGGCTGCGAACCAGGAGGACCGGCACGCAGAATCCTGGTGAACATGCAGACGCACGTCAAGAAAATATAAGAAAGGAAGCAGGGCAAGTAAACCTGGGGGACTGGCCGATCTTTGCGGATCAGTTTTTGACAGCTATTAATTATGAATTTTGGTAGAGTTAGAACCACCAACGTATCGGGAAACATCCTGTCACGTATATTCGATTTTGAAAACTTCTTCGATATGCACGATTATGCAGCTTTGACAAATTTGACGCCTCGTCCGCGTACGGGTCGTCTCATTCTTTGAGTATTTCGTGCGGCTCGGTGCCGTTTGGTGCCGTTTGGTGCCGTTTGGTGCATTGTTTCGTCACACGCACCGCTGTTTCATTTTTTATTCCGATATGGAGCCGTCCGTGCTTGACCACCCGTAATGGTAATTATTTTTGTGGGCGTGGCTGGCAATACTGAGCGGACATGTGCATACTTTTTACGCCATGAATGAATATAGCAGTACTCACGCCTGATATAGCAATACTTTACGCCTGATTGATTATAGCAGTAATTTATTAAAGCAAATTCTAGTGTACATGGTGGAAAAGAGCGATTAACCAGAGCACATGGTGCACGACTCGGGGTTGTCAATAGCACAGGCAATAACCTGAGAGCTGTAGATGTCATCCTCGGTCTCCTCCGAGGCGGGTCTGGCAGGTGCGTCATCTGTAAGCTTTAATTCCGCAACGGAGTTCTCCAACGACGATGGAGCTGTGGACACCTGGGCATCCTCCTCGCTGATTCCAGTGACGTTGGGCGAGGCAGATCCGCTCCTACTTGAGCCTCTGACGACATACTTTCTCTGGTTCAATTTCTCCAAAGTAGCAATCGACTTGTGAGCAGCGTTGACAGAGTTCTTGTCCACAGTGAACTGGATAGCAGCAGCAGCAGCCTGGGTTCTCAAGTAGTACATACCGGTCTTCAAACCCTTCTTCCATCCGTAGAAATGCATCGACGTCAACTTACCCATGGTTGGGTCCTTGATGTGGATGTTCAACGACTGTGACTGGTCAATGAAGGCAGCTCTGTCGGCAGCCATGTCGATGATATGTTTCTGGGAGATCTCCCACACGGTCTTGTACAAGGCCTTGATTTCGTCTGGGACATTAGGCAAGCTCTGAATAGAACCGTTGTTGCTGATGATGTTGTTCTTCATGGCGTCATTCCAAATGCCCAAGTCCACAAGGTCCTTCAACATGTGTGGGTTGACAATTTGGAACTCGCCCGCAAGCACTCTTCTAGAGTAGATGTTCGAAGTGTAAGGCTCGAAACATTCATTGTTACCCAAAATCTGAGAAGTCGAGGCAGTTGGCATTGGTGCCACAAGCAACGAGTTTCTCAAACCGTGCTTGGCCATATCCTGCTTCAAGGTGTCCCAGTCCCACAACTCCGATGGCTTTCTGCTCCACAAATCGAATTGCAACAAGCCCTTTGATGCTGGAGAGCCCTCGAAAGACTCGTATGCGCCCTCTTCCTTAGCAAGTTCGATGGAAGCCTCCACAGCACCGTGATAGATAGTCTCGAAGATCTGGATGTTCAACTCCTTAGCTTCCTGCGAGTCGAAAGGAAGTCTCAAGGTCATGAAGGCATCTGCGAGACCCTGGACACCAAGAGCAATAGGTCTGTTTCTCATGTTCGATCTTCTGGCCTCTTCAACAGGGTAGTAGTTACGGTCGATGATTCTGTTCAAGTTTCTGGTGACAACCTTAGTGACTTCATGCAACTTGTCGAAGTTGTACCAGGAAGTGGAAGCATCTTTCTCGACGAACGATGGCAAAGCAATGGAAGCCAAGTTACACACAGCGACTTCCTCTGGGGAAGAGTACTCGACAATCTCGCAACACAAGTTGGAAGACTTGATGGTACCCAAGTTCTTCTGATTGGTCTTCTGGTTACATGCATCCTTGTACAACATGAATGGAGTACCGGTCTCAGTCTGAGCCTCCAAGATGGCGTACCAAAGCTTCTGAGCCTTGACAGTAGATCTTCCACGGCCCTCGCGCTCGTACTTCTCGTACAATTCGACAAACTCGTCTCCGTAGACATCAGACAAGCCAGGGGCCTCGTTAGGCGAGAACAAAGTCCACTCAGCATTCTGTTCGACTCTCTTCATGAACAAGTCGGGAATCCAAAGGGCAGGGAACAAGTCTCTGGCTCTGATCTCCTCCTTACCGTGGTTCTTTCTGATGTCGACAAAGTCAAAGATGTCCGCGTGCCATGGCTCCAAGTAGATGGCGAAAGCACCAGGTCTCTTGTTACCACCCTGGTCAACGTAACGGGCTGTGTTGTTGAACACACGAACCATAGGAATAATACCGTTGGAAGTACCGTTGGTACCAGCAATGTAAGCACCGGTACTTCTGATGTTGTGGATGTGCAATCCAATACCACCGGCACTCTTGGAGATCAATGCACACGTCTTCAAGGTGTCGTAGATACCGTCGATGGAGTCGTCCTTCATTGCAACAAGGAAACACGACGACATTTGAGGGCTTGGAGTACCAGCATTAAACAAGGTTGGCGAACCGTGAGTAAAGTATCTAGACGACATCAAATTGTAGGTCTCGATGACACGCTCGATGTCCGATCCGTGAATACCCACGGCAACTCTCATGAGCAAGTGCTGAGGTCTCTCGGCAACCTTACCGTTGACTCTAAGCAAGTAAGATCTCTCCAACGTCTTGAAGCCAAAGTAGTTGTAGTTGAAGTCTCTGTCGTAGACGATGGCGGAGTTCAACTCGTCAGAGTGTTCGCAAATGATGTCGTAAGTCTCCTTCGAAATCATGGGCGAGTGCAACCCGGTCTTTGGGTTGATGTACTCGTATAAAATCTTCGACACCTGAGAGTACTGCTTGATGGTCTGCTTGTGCAAGTTGGAAACTGCAATTCTGGCAGCCAAGATAGCGTAGTCCGGGTGGATGGTGGTCATGTAAGCGGCGGTTTCGGCAGCCAAGTTGTCCAACTCAATAGTAGTAACACCGTGGTAAACACCGGAAATCACTCTTTGAGTAACAGAAACGGCGTCGACGTGTTCGGGGTCCAAGCCGTAGCACAATCTCTGTATTCTGGCGGTAATTTTGTCGAAGCGCACGGGCTCCTTGCGGCCATCTCTCTTGTAAACGTACATGATGAAATGGGTGGTAGAAAAAACCTTTAGAAAAGAGGAATGAGGTGCCTTATATAGTGCTACGCGTATGCACAGGAAAGATGCGATCCAAACAATCACGTAAACAAGGCTACATTCAGGAGCTGGAGTGGGGTGAAGCGTGCTATATTATTGGGTATTTTGTGATTTTGGGGGATTTGGCTGAATAGGCTATTTTACCTTCTATTTGCTTGTTTTTTTCTGCTTTTTCTGGCGTTTTTGGTCGAGTAGTTTCTTCGCTTCGGAAGGTGGCACGCGTGTGCGTGCAGGATGCGTTGTGTTACGCGCACACGTCTTAGTAATCAGTGACGATGCTTTCACTAGTGCTGGGGCAAAAATAGGGAACTTGAAGAAAAAAAAAGGAGATTAGAGACCGCATTGAGGCCACAAAGATGGCAACATCTACTTTTTTAATCAAAGCGATCAGAATTTCCATAATCGTAGCTACATATTGGTTCTTGCTGTGAGAAGATAAACAACTCTGTATAGGAACATGGAATGAACGGCAGCAATGTGCCCGAATAGGAAGTGTGATCTTGGCCGAGTCGGGTGTTTTCGTCACTGCCGTTTAGGGTAGCGAGACATGAGAATTGGGCAGAATGCGAAATAGCAAACAATAGAGGCCGAATATGCACTATGGAATTGGAACAATAAGTATTGACTTAGGTATGGCGACCGAAGTGTACAAAGTATGGCAACCAATGTGAACAAAGCATGGCAACCGATGTCAGCAAAGTATGGCAATGTATGTGAACAAGGTGATGGAATAACGTGTCGAACGTAAGCAAATCTATATAAACTGTCTGGTCCTCGGAGTTGTTGGAACTGAAGACACCCAACTGAGTTTTGCTGGACACTGTACACTCTATCATGGAATTCCCATCAGGTTTTAAATCTAACTTTTACGTTGAAAATAACGTCGTGAATTTGGCTCTCAACTTTGCAAATACGGTTGTTAATTTAGCTATCTATACTATGAATACTGTTGCCAATTTAGCTCTCTATACTGTAAATACGGTTGTTCATTTAGTTATCTATACTGTAATCACGGTTGTTAATTTAGTTATCTATACTGTAATCTCTGTGGTGAATTAGCTATCTACGTTGTAATTACCGAAATCAGCCATACAGCTTGGACCTGCTGAGCGTTATATTCTTCTTGAGGCTCGAATCCCAATCTTCAGTCCACTGTTCTCCACCAACACTCCAAAATGCTACCATATTCAATACCAACTGGGACCTTTAATATTCTTCTAATATTCTTAACAGCTCCATGTCCCCAGCTCCATATTATCTCTCCACTATCTCTACCTATCTACCTACACCTTGTTCTATCAGTCCAAGTCATTCCTCTCTACTATTGCCTATCATAAGCATTGCTGGCTTGAACTTGAATATAATCGTATTTCTATGGACTCTACTTGGACTCCTCCTTGGTGAAGTCGCTGGATTGTTAGTATCTTTCTCCCAGTATCTCAGTCGTAGTACATACCTAATGATCTTCTCGAGGTCAAACTCCTCATCCTTTGAGGCTGCAGCAGGTGCAGCAACTGGCTCAGCTGCAACCTTCTCACGGGGCCAGGCAGCAATGGCGACCACCGATCCCAAGGTCAAGATGGAAAGCTGGAGTTAGTATGGTGATAGGCAGCCAGAATAGGATACAGTAGGCCAAAATTGCCCGCTGAAAAAAATTCCGCATCAATTAAGCACGTACAATATGTGGCTGGACTTGTTTTCCGAAAATTGTGTATGCGGCACCCATGATTTAGTGGAATTAGAGATACGTTGAAGTGGCCCGAGTCGGACCTGTCGAATAAGATTGGCTCGTGTTGGGAGGTACGGGTGTGTCTACCGGACTTGTGACTAGTGACTAGTCAATAGCAGAGACAAGGTTGGGGAAGAAATTTTGTGAAGAGTAAAACGGCTTTTTTTCTAGTTTCCCGTATCTGTCTGACTTCATCTCGTTTATTCTAAATTATTCCGTGTCTATTCCCTCGCACATGCCTCTCTCCAGTAATTCTCGTGCCCAAACTTATTAAGGACCTTATAGGCCTCGTCGTCATCCAGAGTATACATTGGAGACCACTTCCGGAACAGCAAATCCTTAAGCTGCCCCTCCCAGATCACAACACACGTATTTCCACTTAAGTCTACCCCAGAATTGGACTCGGTCCATTTGATTCTTTGAGTCATGAGCTTCTTGTAGAATTTGATGGCCTTGGCGCCTCCCTCTGCAATTACGAGGTTAAATTTCGGGTTTTTCAACACAATGCCGAATAGGCCTAGTTGCTTGGCGTTGATATCGACCTTGAAAAAATGCTGAGGATCTTCTAGGTTGTCTACTCGGTAGACGGTGGTGAAGTATCCTTTCTCCAAATCCTTTTCATGCTGCAGTCTTATCTTTTCGTGTTTCTCCTCGGGGGTGAGTTTTCGTTCTTCGTTTTCTTTCAAGTGCTTCTGCAATCTGTCTTCCACTTCCTTGCGAACTTTCATCTCCACACCTGTAGGATCCTTGATTGCCTCGTTTGTGAGGACGTTCATCAAATTAGAAAGCTTCACCTTTGGTGGAGGAGGCGGATCCAATCCCAATTTGATACGATCTTGCTTCTCCTTGTGTTTGGCCTGTCTCTCATTTCTTCTCATTCTCTTCATCTCCTTCTTGCTCAAGTACATGGCCTTCTCTTCGCCAATATGCTTCTCCCAAGGAGCCTTAATGGGGACAGGATGCTGAATATAGATGGAAACGGGGGCATCTTCGCTGTCTAGAACGTACTCTTTCTTCTTATCGAAAAAATCGTCATACAGCCTTGTCTCCAAATATGGTCTGTCCCACCATTCTATAAGAGGCGGGAACTGGGGCTTATATAGGACTTCTCGGATGTTTTCGTCTGGAAGCAACCCCTTTGCTTCTGTTTCTGCCCGTTTGGCTTCCAATCGCCGACGCTCTTCTTCCTTTGTTCGGAGCTCTTCAGCCTGGGCAATATACTTACCTTTTGGATTCAAATTGAGCGGCCTGGGCCGGTGTGTGTCTGCTGCTGAGAAACTTGATTGGTCCAAATACGGATTGAGCGAGGAGGCATCGAATATGCTTCGGGTATTGTGCTTCAGTGGATTATGGTTCTTTGCTGAAGGTAGCTGGACGACTTCTCTGAGCAAAGGATGGATTTCTGTGTTCAATCCGCCCGATGGCCGTTTTTCAGGCCCATCTTCATCATCGGAGATATCTAGTCTCCGTTTCCTGGTTTGGTTTGGCTTCTTCCAGGATGACATTGTGATGGAATGGCATGCATACAGGTATTAGGTGTATGAAGTAGGGACAAGGCACATCGAACACATCTGTGTGTTTTTAGTAATTTTGAAGAAATAATTAGTATTGAGCTGGCGCCACTTTTCCATATTTAATTTGTATTGTCAGTGCTGTTGAGACCCCACTGTGTCCACTGATTTGACAGCCAAGTGACAAGAAACCTACGATATCAATAAAAAGGCACTAGATGTGAGATTTGATCAATTCAAGTGTCCAATAGCAGTCGTTTCACCAAATGAGGTGCCCACCTCCATATTCATCTTCTACATCTACATTTCTTAAATTTCCATTTCCTACATCTCCATCTCCATCTCCATCTCCATCTACATCTACATCTCCTACATGCACCACCAAAACACACCTACAACTCCATGGCAGATCTAGACCTCAACCTGCTCTTTGCAGAATGGCTAGAAACAAAAGCTGACGAGCTCATGAAAAAAGGCTCCAAAGTAGCCTACGCATACGGAAAAGCCGTGGAAAAGCTCAAGAGTCATCCGGATCCAATCTCCACACCTAAGCAGCTCAAGAGTATCCAGTTTGTGGGGGAGAGAATCTTCCAGCTTCTATGTTCCAAATTGAAGAAACACTGTGCTGAGAACAACATTACGCCTCCGGCTGCTTTTGAGAATTATGTGGCAGAAAGCGTAGGAGGAAAACGGCTTACGGAACTAGACGACGAGACCACCAAAAAAAAGCGACGCGTCACCAATTGGGTGCCGAAAAGGCGGTCCGGATCGTGGGCGATCTTGGTTGCTCTTTATAAAAGAGACAAGTCTCGCCGTGGAATCTCAAAAGAAGATATTACTGCTGGTGCTTCACAGTACTGTGACAGCTCATTCACTAGCAACCCGGCAGCACGAGACTTTTACTCTGCATGGGACGGAATAAAGACTTTGATCAAACGTGAGCTTGTTGATTGCGTGGGCAGAGCTCCAAAAGTGTATCTCCTCACTGACCTGGGGCTCAATATGGCTAAGCTTATTCTCCAACAGGAAGGTGGAGCAGACAGTTCGCCTGCGAGAGAAGCGGAAATGTCGTTTGACAATGGCGTGAGAGTGACACCATCAGTACCAGCTGGCGTAGAGAATGACGTATCTAGAGGCTCTTCGGCCCTATTTGTTTCCACTGAAGCATCTAGTCCACTACGAGCTAAATCGCATGACCGGCTCCAAAAAGTCTTTGAGGGTGTTCCCTACGATATATGGATGCCTGATGAGTATGAGATTGTGCTTATTATGGATAACAGGGAAGTGCGGTCTCTGACAGAGAGGGATTTCTTCCACCGGAGAATCGTCGACAACAACGTCAAATGTGAGGTTCGCAGTCTATCGGTCGGAGACGTCTTGTGGATAGCTAAACATACCAAGACGGGAAGAGAGGTAGCTCTCAATTATGTTTGTGAAAGGAAAAGGCTCGACGACTTGGCCATGTCCATCAAAGACGGAAGATTCGTCGAGCAGAAAAACCGGCTTCGCAAGTCGGGACTAAAGAATGTATACTATCTTGTTGAGGAAGGAGGTTTGGGAGACGTGGAGCGCATTATGTTGATGAAAAAGGCCATTGAGACATCTATATCGATGGTGATTACTGTGTCTAACTTATTTCTTCAACGCTTCAGGAGATCGGACGACACAATCGAATGGCTTGTGACCATGACGGAGATTTTGAAAGAAAAATACTCCAAACAGCGGCTTTTGGTGGTCAAGCCCAAAACCGTCAACAGCCAGAATGAATACTTACAAATCCTCCAGTCGTTTCGACTGGAATTTGAGGCTAGAGAAAACTGCTATGAATGTGTGCACACAATGGCGGTCTACCAGGCCACATTATCGAAAACAAACATGATGACCGTCAAGGAGATGTTTATCATGATGCTCATGCTGGTGCGAGGCATCTCTTTCGAGAAGGCTGTGGTGATTCAGAATCATTTTGGAACTCCCAAGAAGCTACTAGAGTATTACTTTGACGAAAATGGGAATTTGCCAGAGATGCAGAAACAGATGTTAATGAGGGATTTGTTTCAGAATCAGATTGGAAACAAGAAGATCAATAAGGCGGCGCTGGTGGCGATGTATGAGACATGGGGGATAGAGTGATTGGAGATGAATTATAATGGAGATGAAGTGCGGTTGCGAAAGTAGAAAGAAAACGGAAAGGAAAAACACAGGAGTACTTTGATACGGAGATTGATAATTAAATCTGGAAGAATCGTACAAATGCAAGGAGTGATAAAAAATATAAAAGGAATATTAGAAAGTTAAAAAGGAAATTTAGGAGAACAGAACAGAAGAATCTACACTTGGTCTATTGAAATCGGAGGTGAAGTGCGATTGCGAAACTAAGAAGAATACGGAAAGGAAAAAACACTAAGAATACTTTGATACTGAGAATGATAATAAATCTAGAAGAACTGAATAATTGCAAGGAGTGATGAAAAAAAAAATAAAAGGGAAAAATCTGAAAGAAAAAGGACAGACTCTACATGTGCTCTTCAGAAATAACATATGGTGATTGCCTACGTCCAATATGTTATAATACGGAAAGTGATCACAAACTCAGGAAGAATCGGTAAATTCAAACAGCGATGTAGGAAAAAAGAAGAAATTCTGAAAAAACAAAAGGAAAATCAACATATGATCTACAAAAATGACAGTATTGGCCTACACCCAGTTTGGGCACTGCACACCGGTTTTTTCATAGATTTTTTCTACTACTACTACACATCCACAACCACCATGAGATCCTCGGCGGTGGCACTCAGCAAACGAGCCGTCAAGTACGGAGGCAAGTCGGGTATCTTGCCCGAAGTTCGTCCGATCTTCAGAAACAACCCCATCAGACCCAAAACAGACCACGAAAAGCAAGAAGAAGACCACATCGAACAAGGATACGCCGAAGGAATCCCGCTTCCGGCCAAAAAGGGCTTTACTTTCCATCGCAAGCCTGTGGAGAAGCCTGTGGTGACAGTGGAGGAGAGAATAGAAAAGCACAACTCCAGAAAGCCAAAGGCAGACAAGTCCCAATTGAGCGGAGACGCCTTGTGGGCTGTTCAGAGAGACGAGCTCAGAAGACAGCATTTGAGGGATGCCTACTTGACCGAAGAGAAGAGACTCCGCCGAATCGACGAGTTGAAGGCGAAGGCGTTGGAGTCCACTCACAAGCATCAGGACGAGCTGGAGCACTATCAGGAGTCCGAGGCCACCAAATTGACATTGCCCACGGTTGATTCGTACTTGAAGGGCCCCATCATGAGACCTAGAACGCACGAGGAGCAGGCCCTCTTGGAGGAGAAGCGTTTGTTGAACAGAAAGACCCGTGAGTTGCGCCAGATGGAGGCCAACGCCGACGAGCTTTTGGAGTTGTACCATGCGGCCGGCAAGTTCATCACGACGGAAGAGGAGTTGGCGGTGGCCATTCGTGATGCCTTTGAGGTAAAGGTTGGCCGTTTTGAGTCGTCGGAGAGATTGATCGAGGATAAGCTTTTCGGCTACCACAACACCTTCGCCAATACGAAGACCACAGAGAGATTGGTCAAGGATGCGGCATTTGGAGAGATCGACGGCCAGCCTGGTCTTGACACCGTGAAGGACACATTGAGCGGAGAAGCTGAGAAGACAAGAAGAGCGGCGCAGACCAAACTCAACCACTCGTAGCATGTACATAGAATAATGGAGGTGTGGATTGAGAGAAATGTAGGGGAAGAGAAGGCAGCTATTATAAAAAAGTATGGATATCATTCTCAAGTGAAGAAACTCGAAGTGGTCTGTGTTGTAATAAAAGTGTGGATATCTTTCTCATGAAGACTTTCAAAGTGGTCTGTGGCCTCTTATCGATGTATTTCTCATGTCGACACTCTAAGTAGCCTGTGAATAAACACTCTCAAGTGGAGACACTCAAGGTGATCTGGGGTCTAGGATCGATGTATTTCTCATATACCTCTCGGGAGTCTGTGGTGTAATAAATGAGTATGGATATTCTCAAGTGATGACAGTGAAGACACTCAAAGTCATCTGTGTTCTACTGAAAATGGAAATATGTCTCATCAATACAGTCAAAGTGTGGTGTAAAAGAAAAGAGTATGGATATATATTTCAAGCAAGGAACTCGAAGTGATTGTGCTCTTGTTTACAGAGTGTACTTCGGCCAAGGCAACATCGTTAATTCCCATAAAAATAGCAAGATACTAGCCAAGGCTTACCCGATACGACCCATGGGTGGTTCAAGAACAGAGTGAAAGAAAGAACAAAACACCGATTGTGACGTAATCTATTACAGCACTAGTAAGAAAGTATGATTATATTCTCATAGAGACACCAGAATGCTAATTAGCTCTTGTGTCGCACTTTCTCTCCATTCCATCACCAATGCAACAAAACTACAAATCCCCAAAAGAACAACAAAGTTCCGAAAAACAAATACCAAGCCATTGGCCACGTCTATTGGCCACCACGCATTTATCCACATTTTCAGCCATCTCACCTCCCACTTCACCCACTCTCGTCGTCCCTGCATCTTCACTCACCTCCATCTCAACCTTCTCTACCACATCTCTTCAATGTCGACCCCCAAGAGGATAACCTCATACAATTACTATTTTGCAAAGGTCCTCGCCAAACGATTGCGGTTTCTCCACAAAATCAATGTGTTGCTTTCCGTTGTCGTGTCCTTGTTGATAGGCTTTCCTTACAGTGGCTTCTGGTCCAATGTCGGGGCTACGCTATATCGAGCTCCAGTAATCTACTTGTCGCTTTGGCTTGTGAAATTGGGCCGAGATGCCAATTCGACGGTGGAATACTCCCGAGCCAAAACATTGGCTCTCCACATCGTTCAGAGCGTGCTCACTCGTCGATTCTTGGTCACATTCTTCAGCTTTGCTGCTTCGGCATACATTGCCTTCTTCATATTCATTTCTCAGCTCCCGTTGGCATCCCAGTACTATAAGGTGGCCAAGGAGTATCGTCACAAACCTGCCATTAACGACGAGTGGGTATACTTCTGGTTTCACGCCTATTTCATTGCTCTCTTGTACTCACTTCAGCATATTGTGTTCCAGAGAAACAGACTCCGCTTCAAGTACGGCGTGAGTGCAGTGAGACCCGAGTCGGTGCTTTTTTCCAATGTTGCGTCGCTCTTTGGCAACGCAGTAGCCTTCAACACGGTGTCCAGCGTTTCTGCTCCAATCTTCTACTATAGTTTGCGCTCCATCATCTACAAGGTCAATTGGCTTGCTTTTGCTGCTCTCAGGTTGGACTCGTCGATTCCTCGATTTCACATCGGGTTCTCTACCTTGTTGAACGTGGGCTATGTCTCGTTCTTTGTCTTCTGCGCCTGGGAACTTGTTAACCACGTGTACAACATTTACGCAACCATTGGCTGCTTGGATGCAAAGAAACCCATCAGTAGCTACAGCGAGGATCCAATTGGCACCTTGCTTTCTGGTTTGCGTGACATGGAGCCACAGAACCAGTTGAGTCGCTTGTCTGCGTTCCAGGAATTGGCATATTTGGCCAACACCCGTAATGCCGAGGAAGTCAAGCGCAGAAACGCAGTGTACAACATAGCGACTCGCGGAAACTACGTGTGGCCTGCCATTTTGGACGAGTGTGCGTTGGTGATTCGGGAGGTTTCGTCTCGAGTCAATTACAGACTGAAGTCCGACATGGCTGCTCTAAAAGAGACCCAATTGACGGTCAAGGATGAGTCCGCTAACTTGTTCAAACAAGAAAAGTACATTTTTGGCAACTCCAATGATACTACCGTGGATACCTCTCAGGCTACCATCACTGCAACTTCCAGCCCCATGAAGAAGTATGAAGATGCCAAATCGGAACAGGGGTCACCATGGAGTGTTCAATTGCAAAAATTGCAGCTCAGTCCTGTTGGCAAATGGATCGATGTTAATTTGTGGAAACCTGCAAGGACGTATTTGATTGCGTTTGTCACTCCTAAGCCTTCCGAGCCCAAGTCATTTGCACAACAATTGCAAGCAGTCAAAACTGAATTTCATCATTACTACGAAAAATTCCTCTCATCTTCTGTGGGAGTACTTTTCCGTATCTCCATCAAACGTGATGCCGAGTCTCGTGTGGTGAATCCTGTCAACTATGGAAACGCAGTCATTGCAATCACCGGACTTCTAATCCACGCCGTGGAAGAAGATAGAAGTGCTACGATCTCCAACAGCCACATCAGCGAGGTTCTCAACTTGTTGGAAAGACCAATCCGAGCATGTGCAAACTACACAGACATTCTTCCTGCTTCTGTATACGTTCCACATGAACTTCGTGAGAACGAACAGGCCATGAAACATCATTTGATTGCCTTGTTGCACGACTTGACCATGAACGAGTTCTTCCAGCTTTGCGTCAAGTACAACTTCAGATTGAACGATTTGCTGTTGTCTTCAAGGGCATTCAAGCTCGCTAAGTGGGTTATCGATGCCTCGATTGCACAGCAACAGAAGCTGGCGCATTCTCACAGTGCGAAAATCTACTAAATGTATCAAACTAAATATATTGGGGTTAGACTTCGTAGTTGTGTGTGTTCTTTAGACGCTTCTCTCACTATCCATCGGACTGCTTCCGTCACCACTTCCAGGAGTTGGTGATACATCAAGAAAAACAGGTTTCAAGACCTCCTCATCAAATTTTGTGAACCACCTGGCATGCTCCTCCGCACTCAAGAAGGCTCCAAGAACTCCTCCTGAAGGCTGATTTGAAGCTGCATGAGCAACAGGAATTCCCTCCACGTTGGCGTTGACAGATCCTGCCAATAAGTCATCCACATCACTTGTATTGAACTCATCGTCATCATTCACGAGCTGAGAACTGAGTGAATGCAGACTGCCGGAATTCTTGATGTATGGCAACGAAACATTTGAAGCACTCTTGCGCGAGACATTGGTTTCGCTGGACTTGCGGTTCAATTGCTGAGCAGAGTTAAACCTTCTGTTGCCCATCAAACTGGGTTTGCTCTGATTTGAGAGAGCCAATCTTGGAGCTTCAATGTCGAACTCATCATCCGAGACATCTTCTTCGTCAACACACCCAATCTTGATGCCCAAAATCTCAAGCATGGAGGCAGTTGTACCACCAAAGAAAATAACGGTAAGCACAACGACCACCAATACGGTAGCCACGAGGGTGGATTTTGCTTCTCCCACGATTCCAAGGGCCAAAGCCACTCCCACGGCTCCTCTCAAGCCAGCCCAGAATATCATCATCTGGTAGGAGTGGCTGATTTCTTCTGGCATTGCGCTCGAAGAAATAGCTCCGTTCATGTAGTTGGTACGGTTGAACTTCTCGAATCGTGCTCTGTACAAAAAGTTCAAAAGCCTGGACAACGGGAACACAGCACACCATCTGGCGATACAGATCAGGATAAAGGTGACAATGATCAACAACGGCTTAAATACCAACTCAACTTCTGTGAACAACGACAAGCCCAAATAGATAAAGATGAAATTCTCACTCAATTGTGCCAAAAACTGGAAGATGTACTTGGTGGCAATCTGGGTTCTTCTGGACATGTTAAAGTAGGCATAGTGTTTCAAGGTGATACCTGTGAAAAGCAACGACACAATACCGGACATGTGGGCACCGTTGGAGAAGAAATACGACTGGTAGGCGAAAAGCAACACCAAGCACGTTTCGATCTGAGGATATCTCCTGATGTGAGAATGCTTCAAGATCAAAGCGACAATGATACCCACAGAGAAACCGATGATGGTGGAAACGGTGAAGGTCATCAAGAACAAACCCACACCTTCAAATAACGACGAAAAAGACACATCCTTGCCGTGGAACTGTTGACAGGTCTCAAACATGACAATAGAGATTGCGTCGTTCAAAAGCGATTCTCCAAAGATGATGGTGTACAACTTTGGGTCAACCTTGTAGGCATTGAAAATAGACAAGATCGTCACGGGATCCGTGGCCGAGAGAGTTGCACCAACAGCCAAGGCGTCCACGAATTCCAAGTGGACTCCGTCTACGCCCAAGGCAGTCCATATATAAAGAATTGCTCCGAGGACAAGGGCAGACATAAATGTGCCGGGAATGGCAAAGGTGAGAATGGAGCCGATGTTATTGAAAAAGTTCGCCTGATGTAGCTCGTAGCCGGAGTTGAGAATGATGGGTGGTAACAAGATGTTGAAGAAATATCCCGACTTGAACTTGACGGCATCTTGGATATAGTGGCCAGGAGCAACTCGGATGATAAGACCCACAATCATTCCGTAGAAAATCGACAACACCGTCTCGTGAATCGCCTTGATTCTTCGCTGCTGGAGGTAATACGACGACCATAATGCCGCACATAAAAGCGACAAAAGAATGAACAAGGCCCAGGAGGAGAAAACCTCCTCAGTAACAGGATCCGGCTGCTCCTCTTCGGGAGTGGTGACGTCGGGCAAATCTTCGTCCTCGGGCGCAATGGCCCTTTTGATCAAGTACTTGGCGCCATTCACGGCAAGATACTTTGATAGATCACTTAGCACGGAGGCCATGATCGTAGGGTGTAAGGGTGTATGAGCAGCAGTGAGTCTGAAACGGAATCAATATCAATGGGAGCGTCAGACCTAAGATGAAAGCGTTTATTGCCAGGGTGGATAACAGAAAGGTGGTTGTTGATAGTGAATGAACGAGACTGTATGCAAACTAGTGTAGGAGAGGAAGGCAGGAGGGAAGACTGCGGGTGATACGCAATTAGGAGTAGAATGGGAGAAAACGAGAGAAAGTGAAAAGTCTTGCTGAAAGGGATCGAGGTGATGAGAAGAGATGGAGGTGTCAAACTTGATGGGAAGATAATTTCAGTAGTGTGGTGCGAAGTGTAAGCAAAATGTAGAGCAGTTATATTGTGATCGGAGATAGATGTGTTGGCCGTGAGGAAAAGGCGGTGGGAATCGCAGCTCCGTGGGTGAATAATCGATATTTTGGAGAGTTGCGGTAGATATTCCATTTTTAGATTTCTGGCGCCATAGATGTGGGTGGTTTGCATGAGTTGGCCGAAAGTGACAGGGAAATACTAAATGACAGATAACATAGAGAAAAACGAACTAAAGACAGAATGAGACGGAGTATTTTGGCGTGGCATCGAACATGGCAGTCTGTCCCATTGGATTTGGAATGTAGTCTTGTAACCCAATGGCTATGACCGGCAGAGACGAATTGATAGCCCAGGGATCGTGGTCCTTGCCTGACACGTTGGCACTTCGACCCATTTGAGGTGCGGCAGAGGCGTAGAGGAGAGATTGGAGATTGGCAAGACAAATCCGCTGGTGCGAGTCGTCGACGGAATCATTGGAATTATAGAAGTCAGATATCCCCTCTACAGAATACATTACCCATGACTGCCTCAGATTCCGCCCCAGTCCGTTCTTCTGTCGATCTGATCAATTCCCAGCTATCATTCGGCCTGCAGTCGGCCTTCTAACAGTTGTGCGAACAGTGCCCTTGACCAGTTGTGGGAGAAGTCAGGCCACAAGATTTACGACCAGTTCAAATCCCGGCCACACTTCTACCGTTGCAATCAAAAGAATCACTATGACAAGTTTGAATGCGGTGGGGTTACTAAAAGGAGACATCAAGTTCATTAAATTGTTACAACCAGCCTCGAAACGTACCGGAACATGTTCTCATTCCCATTTTCGCATTTTCTCATTCTCGTTTTCGCATTTTCTCATTCTCATTTTCTCATCGCATCTTTCTGCACTGAAGCCCACTTCCCAATCAGTGTCCGCATTCATCACGAAGACCAGCCGTACTCCATCGGAGCGTCAAGCCCGGAGCACTAATTTATTTTCTTGTGGCTTCTTTCCACCCCTCCCATCCCAAAATTCACCTCCTCCACCCTTTCCAGCAACTCCAATCCATTGTCATTTTTCATGTAAGGCGCACAGGAGAATCTCGCGCTTTCCCTTTTTATCACCACGCTTGCCCAACAGGGCACGTCCTGCACATAGTGGTTAGGGGTACGCTTGCAACCCCATGGGCGGAACGAGAAAAAAATCGATTTTGAATGCCTTTCAGAGAAGAAACCCGCCACAGCTACCGGAATCTCCAAAGTCAACTCCCCGCTTCTCCGCCTATTAATACCACCGACCTGTTTGGTAAATACCGGTTAATTATAGTTCTTCGCTCCCATGTGCAGGCGCCTCAGCAACACGGGCACCATCACCGTCCAAAAAGCAATTGGAGGCCTACTGTCAATTCTAGCAATACAGACTTTTCTTTTCTGTCCACCCCTCGTCTTTTTCCCCCAGTCATTCGCTTGTTTCTCCCCCCTCTCGTCGTGTCACCATGTTGAGCGTCAATCACAGCGTGGAGGATATCCACGCCTACCCATATCCTCATGGAACATCGCAGGTGAATCCAAACCTGTCTTCTACCAATATTTCAAATTTGAAGCATCCCAAGGCGCTTAAGAACCCCTTGGCTCACTTCACTCCGATAACACCTCCCACGTCGAACTCGCCCACGCCTGTTTTCGAGAAAACTGTGTTTACTTTTGGCTCAAATTGCGGTTCAACTGTCAGTCTCGACACTTTTGCATCTGTTCCTGAGGAACCAGAAGTTGTGGCCAGTAGCTGGCTTCTGAAGGCGCTTCCGAGAGTCAACCTCGAAGTGTTTTCCATGTGTACATTGTGGTACGGTTTTTCCATCGTGTCGTCCAATTCAACCAAGGCCATCTTGTCGAGATTTCAATACCCAGTCACTCTCACTCAGCTTCAATTTCTGTTGAATGTGTTGATGTGTGTGGCTCTCTTCTCGTTCTTGACGGTTTCGCCCAAGTGGGCTGCTCGCTTCCCAAGAGGAACGGTGCCTGACTTGCACACGCTTGACCATTCGGTCACGAAGTTTCTTACCCCAAACGCATTTATTATATCCACCACGTTGCCCATGGGCCTCTTTCAGTTTGTGGGTCACATCACCAGCCACAAGGCCACTTCGGTGATCCCCGTGTCATTGGTTCACACCATTAAGGCTCTTTCGCCTATCACCACCGTGCTCATCTACAGACTCTTGTACAAGATGCAATTCAGACGAGTCACCTACGTGACGCTTGTCCCTTTGATGGCAGGAATTATGATGACATGCTACAAGCCAAAACGAGCCTCGGCACCTTTCAACGACCACTACTCGGCTGGACTTGTCTATGCATTCATTTCGATGCTAATCTTCGTTTCGCAGAATATCTTTGCCAAGAAGAGATTGACGGTGGAGCCTGAAACTGGCTCCAACCCACTTCCTTCGTTTAAGAAAGAAGAAACAAAGAAGTTGGACAAATTGACCATTTTGCTCTTTTGCTCGCTCCTCGGGTTCGTCTTCACCATGCCAGTCTACGTCCTTCTGGAACTTCGGAATGACCAGTTTTCCCTCAACCACATGAACAGTGAGTTGACAGCTTTGGTTGTTTTGAACGGAGTGTCTCATTTCATGCAATCGTTGCTAGCGTTCCTGCTTTTGGGGTCCATTTCGCCCATTAATTACTCCATCGCCAATATCTTGAAGAGGATCGTGGTGATCATTGTGGCCTTCATCTGGGAAAGCTCGTTTGGGTTCTCGGGTATGCAGACGTTTGGAATTGCCTTGACGGTTGTCGGGCTCTACTGTTATGATAGATGGGGCATTGCCAGAAACAAATAGTAAATGTAGTAGTATCAGGAATACATTAGGGTTGTTGTACTTTCAGGGCTGTTGTACCAGTCTTTCGATGAATTCCCAGGACAATAATAGTGTGATAATATGGTCAGGAATATATTAGGGCTGTACTTATTCAGCTGTTGTACTTGCTCTTTCAGCAGTCTTTCGGCACTGATTAGTGACCTGCGCCGTCAGTGTTCAACATCTTCTTGAAAATGTCTCCAAAAGCAACCATGAACACCGTCTGCCAAACACCCAATCCGATTCTTGGGGCAACTCCTCTGTACAAGCCCTTCACACCATTATTCTTGTAGATGTAGCTGGCCGCAGACCCCACCGTCAAGTTCTTGGGTCTGTTAGGGTCGTTGGTCTTCGACTGCATCTCCACTCTGATCACCTCGATTGGCTGGTTCCAGGCAGACAATCCACCTCCGACCACCGAAGCAGCGATCTTCTCCACTGCATTCAACTTGTCTTCGGCCCTCTTTCCGGTCAAGTTCTTGATTCCCTCCTCGGCCAATCTGGAGAAACCAAATCTCGAACCCCAGTTGGTCATCTGTCTGATGGCCACGGCGTTCACACCCTTGTTGATTCCTCTGATACCTTCCTTTCTGAAGATTTCGCGGAACACCTGGAATGAAGACTGCTGAGGAGCTCCAGCCACATTGGCCTGCTTGGCTCTGGTGATTTCCACCGTCTTCATACACGTGCAAAAACCCATGGTGAGGTAGGCCTGGGCCACACCACCGGCGACTCCACCACCCATTCCGGCCACAAAGTTGCTGGCACCCATAGTTCTGAATCTGTACTCAGCTTCGGCCGAAATGAACAACAAAACGGCACCCTTGGTGGAAGCTTCGATCCATGCCCAAGGAATCAAGCCCTGGTAAAAGCCAAACAAACCACCACGCGACCACACCAACTTTCCTGCTTGCATCAACGACAAGTTTCTGTTGGCAGCCATTGTGGTTTTGATGACTTCAAGCGGCTGGCCCAAGGTGGTGACCTCGGCCAAGTTCAAGCCCGCACCCAAGAGGATGTTGGAGAAGTTAATTGGCTTTTTCTCGATAGTGGCAGACATGAGTGTTGAAGGTGAGTGGTTGGAGACGAAGTTTTTTATTGGAGTTGTTCGCTATCGATCCCGGGACTGCAGGAACAGCGGGGTCAGGAGCAGAGTGGGAGGACAGAGAAGAGGGGTGAGGGGAAATAGGTGGATATGGGGCACAGTGGGGCACTACAAGTGGCGTAAGGGGAGCAAGCGGAGTAAATGGAGCTTGAAAGAATAGAGCAATTGGGTGGTACGGATTAGTGTTCGGCATCAGCTTAGATAGTGGAGTTGACGCGGTGGAGACAGTAGTGCGAAGATGTGAAGCCCGGGGTTGTGATATCCACTCCCGGAGAATGCCAGAGAGGGCACACCAGAGACTGAGAATGCCAGAGCGCTCCAAACGGTGAAGTCCGGGAACAGAATGCTAACATTTGAAGAAATGAAGGCTAGTGGGAATGGGTGAGGAGAAAAGGAGAGAGAAAAGATGAGGGAGGAAGAAGAAAATGCAGATTTCAGTAATGTACCTCCTGTCTCATGTATGGATGCCATAATTGACGGACTTTTTTGCAACCTTACTTGCGTCCAAACAATTAGCATAGGTGGGGAGGTAACGATGATGTTGATGATAGTTTCTAAACCTGTGGTAGTTTTATTGTAAATAGCTTTCTAATTAAAGTATATAGACAACTTTTTATAGAGAGTTTTCAGATGGTGGACTGTCAACCTCTCTCACAAGCGCAACAGTCAGAAGCCATCGGGACTCGTGTCCCCCATATTATCATCAAATCATGGTTGAAATGTAAAATTACACACTAGTTGGAGCACTTGGTACACGATAATTGTTCCTTTTTTGAATCGAATTCTTGCATCAAAAGCATTGCAAACTCTTTGGCTAAGTCAATTAAATCTTCATGATTCCTAGTCTTTTGGATGTTGAGTGTGTTCCATGGGCATCTGATCCTCCAATGAATGTGATGATGGGGTGACTTCATTGTTTCAATAAATTTTCATTACTGATCATACTCTGATAATTTTAGTGAGAGTCCCACTAGTAGTATCCCGCATATTGGAGACACTAGGATTCTGAAACATCAGCATCTTACTGAGCGCTTCAATGGCTTATTGATAATCTCCCATCTACGAAAGTACGGGGGTTTGTGCAAATTCAATTAGAACCATAGTTTGAAGATGATGTGGGGGAACGCATCGTACCATGAACAGAGATCTGCTTCGAGAAGGTTGGCAGTCCATCATCCGACAACCCTCTTAGTTATCTATCGAATTGGAACGTTATTTGAGAGAAAAAGTCGAATCTTGGATGCACTTGAGCTTCGCAACCAATGTTAGCGTATATTGCGCTTAGTGAACTCCGGAGTCCTGGGGGTCGAGGGGTTGCAACATTTTTAATTTACTGGTTAGTGCATTATCGATCTCCCTAACGATTTAGTCACAATGAGATCAAAGCTCAAGGGAAAAATTGACAAGCTGTCAGTATGGTGCCATACATATAAAAATACATTTATATATATTGGTGAAGTGCACATTGTGAATATGTATCTCAAAAACAGCCTAAAATTGAGAATGCTAAGTGTTACAGATTGCGCTACAATCAGTGTTCTTGATGTTCTTTTCACTCATTTCTCGAAACTCTTATGAACAGTAAGCATTGGCTACTACTTAAATGGTTTCACTTTCGCTATCTGGGGATTAACTCCGTTTCTTGGCACGGCCCGCTTAGCTAGCTGTTGAGCATGCACACACTTGATGAGGGCAATGTGCATTACCAGTATGAGTGTCAGGCTCTGGATGGCTGGATTTAGGTGATATATTTCTATTACAACTTCCTATTAAAATGGCGTTCCGGATACATTACAGAAATTTCCATGGTACTAAGCCTAGGTAACTGATAGTTTGGTACCATATCTGACATCTTGGTACCATATTTTCCGTCTCTATGATGTGAACGGCAAGAGCGGCCATGGAATGGGCAAGGAAAGTTTAATTATTCAAGAGTTTATACACCTAGGATTTCTGACCAGTCTTTTAAAAGACAGGGATGAACAATTTAAAGGTCGTATGCAAGGCGCTCCTTATTTGAGAGCTAATATTTCCCAATCTTCTATCTCAAACTGCCTGTATAATGATCAAGTATTGTTAACACAAGCGGACGCCTGTGTGCAATAGCGTTACGAGCGAGAGATGCTACCGATAAAAGATTTAGTAGATCTCAAAAAGCAAAACGTGGTTTCCTGCCAGTCATAGATACTCCTATAGGAGTATTAGTAATTATGCTGATGGTGGTCTTTGGCGGAGAATGGAGTTATCTATGTCTGTTCGCGATTATAGCAGCCACTGCACCACATGTTCCTCTTCCTAAATGTCGTTCACACATCCTGTTGATATCCTAACCTGGACCGAGAGGCAATAGACCACGTAATACAATCATCGGTATTTTCATTTTGACTCTACACGATCACCACAATTACACTGTTCTACCATATCCAGCAGGACAACCACCTTTTTTACAAGCACCGTTTTGTTGTTTTTCGACTTACGAAAATATCTTCGACCCTCCACTCCACATTCCACATTTTAGCCTTTCTTTTCCACCTCTCGCTCGCCCAATCACTGCCACTGATAAAGTTTTGGGTGCGCAGATTTCTTTTTTGGGCACACCTGTCGCACAATTTCCAAGGCCGAGGGACCTCACTTCATTTCAGCTGACCACCGACTGGCCAGAAAAACACATCTTCATGCGAATAGAAATTCCTTCAAATTCACCAATTCCACCAATTCCACCTATTTCTCTTCTCGATAACCCCTTCTTTCCTCCCCGTGCCAAGTTTCCGCCACGCCTAATCCGCTCGCCCTGTGCACAAGGTTTATTTCTTGTTCCTTTTTTTTTCTCTTTTAAGTGGCCCGTTTTCGCATCCATTCTCACCTCACCTTCTTCTTCCTCTCCAATCATGGCTCAGGTTGCTTCCTTATCGTCAACCACTTCCGGCGTTTCGTCCGGTTCATCCGTTCAGAAAAGAGGCAATGTTGCTTCTTTTTCCTCCAACTTGACTGCCGTTGACACCTACGGCAACGAGTTCCAGGCTCCAGATTACACCATAAAGGACATTTTGGCGGCTATTCCCTCTCACTGCTACCAAAGAAGAGCCGCTGAGTCGTTGTACTTTGTCGCCAGAGACATTGCGTGCATGGTGGCCATTGGATACGCTGGAAACACCTACATTCCGCTCTTGCTGAGCGTGTACTTGAGATTCGCTGCTTGGACCGCTTATTCGGTCGTCCAGGGCCTTTTCGGCACCGGACTCTGGGTTTTGGCCCACGAGTGCGGTCACCAGGCCTTCTCCGATCACGGCTGGCTCAACGACTTTGTCGGGTGGGTGTTGCACTCGTACTGGATGGTGCCTTACTTCTCGTGGAAGTTTTCCCACGGAAAGCACCACAAGGCCACCGGTCACATGGACAGAGACATGGTGTTTGTGCCCAAGAAGAGAGACCAGTTTATCCTGGCCAAGAACGCCCACATGCTCGAGGAGGTGGCTAGCGACTCCCCAATCTATTCCTTGTACACTCTTGTTGTCCAGCAATTGGGAGGATGGATCGCATACCTTTTGACCAACGTCACCGGCCAGCCAGTTGCAAAATCCGCCTGGGGAATGAACCACTTCAACCCAAGCTCCGCCATTTTCGAGAGAAGAGACTACTGGTATATTGTTCTCTCCGACTTGGGTCTTTTAATCCAGGGTCTTGTGTTGTACACGTGGTACAAGAACTACGGCGGATTCAACTTGCTTGTCAACTGGGTCATTCCATACATTGGCGTCAACCACTGGCTTGTGTTCATTACGTTCTTGCAGCACTCGGACCCAAGAATGCCCCACTACGAGGCCTCTGAGTGGAACTTTGCCAGAGGCGCCGCTGCCACCATCGACAGAGAGTTTGGCTTCATTGGTAAGCACATTCTCCACGACATCATCGAGACCCACGTGTTGCACCACTACTGCTCGCGGATTCCCTTCTACAATGCCCGCGAGGCTTCCGAGGCCATCAAGAAGGTCATGGGTAAGCACTACCAGCACTCTGACGAAAACATGTGGGTTTCCTTGTGGAAATCGGCCAGATGGTGCCAGTTTGTGGAGGGAGACAACGGATTGTTGATGTACAGAAACGTCAACGGCTTTGGAGTTGCTCCAAAGAAGACCACCTAGGTGTGCCAAGGAAGTTCACCTAGATACCACTACAGTGCAAAGAAATCCGCCTGGATGCCCTCTACAGGCTGCGATCAGGTGAGTGCGTCGTGTTGGCATCGTCATTAGAGTATATATAGGATACGATGGGAATAGACTATGCGATGCATGGGATTTTGACCGGAGTGGAGGCAGCGTACTCTTTGTAGTCAGGAAAGAAGGATCGGAGAAGGGTCTCTTCGTAGTGGATACGAGCTTTGAAGAAGCCAATGAGTTTGTAAGCTCCCAATGTGGCCGTGATCCAGTTCTCAAGCAAGACTTGCATGCCGATGAACCACCAGAAATACCCAAAGTAGCTGGGATGTCTCAAGTAGCGATAGATCCCCGAGGTCACCAACTTGTGTTTCTCGACACGTTCCCTTTGCACATAGTGATTAAACGACTCTCCAGCGGTATACATGGCTAGGGTTCTACAACCTTGACCAGCCACCACCAATAAGAGTCCAAAAAGCGAAGTGAACGAATAGTTGAAGTAGCGATGCACAACAACAGTCTCCACCACCGAAGCAGTGGCCACATAGTACAAATCTCGATCTGTAAGGATAAACGAGTCGTCGTCAACCTCTGCGGTGTTGTAGTAAGCGGTGGTGAGAAACTCTAGCATATGGAACACTGAGGTAGCTAGAGCATATAAGGAGAGTCTGCAGAGGGCCGAGGAGGCCGGTACGAGAAGAATTCCAGCTAGCGATGCCAGAAACACTCCGCCGAGGGCAAAAGCCTTGAGGGCCACCACATGGAGGCGGACAGTGGAGGGACTCATTGGAGTTGAAATGTATGGATATGTAGGAATGAGATGGAGATGAGATAAGTGGAGGAAGGGGATGGAAGTGGGGCGAGGTGGATGGAAGTGGGGCAGAGGAGGAATAGGAATGGAGAGGGAGAGTTGGGAGAAGCGGTGATTTGCTTTCGAAAGTTGGGATCATAGTGGAGTGTGAAGGTGGATGTGGGAGTGTGAGATACTCATTGGTGGAAAGACGAGAGAAACAGATTGGTAGAAAACTAACCTAGACTAACTGGTAGAAGACAGACCTACGCTCATTGTTGGAAATAAGATGAGCCACTTGTTCGTAGAAAGAGGAGACTCTCATTGGTAGAACACTCTTGGTACAAACAAACCTACACTCACTTTTAGATAGCGAGCTATGAGGGATGATATGGGAAGCATCCGACAAATCATAGGGGGACTTTCTGCTAATTTAGAAGCATTTTTATTAAATAATGTGTTAATTAAGAGTATATAGCCAACTAAAGGAACCAGTCACGGCATTCTTTGGCAGATTACCGTTGGTTCTATTGGCTGCTTCTGGCAGGTGTTCTCAAACACGGCTACGAAGTCGACAAGGAACTTTCTACATGCTCAGATGATGTGTCTGAGCGTGCGTTTTCTACGATCACATCCTTCAAGTTCTGGGAGACTTTGGTCGTTTATCAATTGACTTGGCTTTGAGTAATACAACACATATTGAGTCGGTCTTCCTGGACCTTGCGGTATTAAGTTGAACTTTACTCAAATTAAAGAAATTCTTATTCACTGGGTCAATTCACAATTATCTTTACAGATGATGTGACTGGTCCCCGACCCTGTTATTTCTTAAGGTACTTGAGATCGCTTTAGGCAGTCAGGCTGACAATAATTCGACGTTTCCGAACGAAGAGTGAAATCCATTGTAATTTTAACAGTGTATTGCGTTCTATAATATTTGTCTTTCCTTTTTCTTCTTCATTTCCATCCTCGTGCCTTTCCTTCATTTCCATTTCCTCTCCAATTCTCACCTTCCTATCATTTTCATGAACAGTGCGATGGACCAACTCATCTAACCTGTCCACCTTTCATATGTCATCCACATACACCCATCCACGAACCCCAAATCCACATATATAATGCTCGTCATAGCCTGCCAATGGCTCATTCTTACTCTGGCATTCCTTCTCTCCATATTCGGGCTAGCTCATACCCGAAGCATCCTGCTCTCCACATATATGCTACTATGGAGCATGTTCCACGCCAGCGAGTATCTAGTCACATACTACTGTCTGCCTCGAACACTCACGCCCTACTCATTCCTCATGTATGGGTCTCGAGGCTCTGTGCACCTTGCTGGAGTTCATCTAGCTAGCATCATTGAACATATTCTTACCACCAGATATTGGGCCAACCACGGCAGTTTGGTCGGCGTGCCAATTGCAATTGCAGGTATAACGATTCGTGTGGCGGCTATAGCCACTTGCGGGAATTCATTTTCCCACTATATAGAAGCAAGGTCCCGTTTGGCTTCGGGAAATGGCCCAGATCACTTGGTAACACATGGAATCTACTCGTGGTGTAGACACCCAAGTTATGTGGGGTTTTTGGTTTACGTGGTAGGGATGCAAGCTATTTTAGGCAATATAGTGCTTTCGTTGACAAGTGTGATACTTTTGGCTCGGTTTTTCGCCCAGAGAATGGACGTAGAGGAGTGGATTCTAGTGCATGAGTTATATGGCGAAGCGTATGTGGAGTACCAGAAACGGGTGAGACGCATGATTCCTGGAGTATACTAGGCCTTGGGTCGTTGGCGTGTTCTGTTGGGATCGTTTATTGTTCTATTACAGACTCACCCGTAGTGGAGATTACTGAATGGAGAGTTAGAGGGCTTCAAATGGGAAATGTAACGCAAATGAGTGGGATTCATTTCGGCGCCTGGAGGGAAGAACTTTAATTGTCACTGACAAGGAGTGAATTGTAGGTTCTACGAGAAGACCCAGAGGACAGAACACCGTCACGGAGATGATTTTGCAACATTGATTCTTGAGCTCAATGAAAGTTGTCGATACCAAATTGACTCGCTCAATGCAAATGCTTCGTAATTATTTAGAAACTGCCTCATGTTATTATTATCCCAACTGGCTCATATCGTTAGATTTCCCAATTGGCTCATGTCATTATTATCTCTCAATAGTCATGACTAATTGCCAATCATAATAACCAAACAACTGCCACATGTCATTATAATCTCCCAATAATCACCACTAATTACCAATTCGATGCATCTGAAGTACCTAAAGGAGAGACTCATCATCCACCTAATCCTCAACTACATCATCCTCAACTACGTCATCCTCAACTACACCATCAACATCCTTCTAGTATCTCATTCCTATATCCTACAAGCTCTTGTTCATGAAGCGTCTTCTCGTAAACGACAACCAGTACTTGCTGGGAACATTCTCATCGTCCGCATAGATGCGTTTCAACAAACGGTCAGCCAATTCCTGGCGAAACTGCTGCAAATAGCCGCGCAACAAGTCGGCCTCGTTTTTGTTTGCTGGTGGCTGGTAGAGAGCATTCAATGGGAACCCAATGTCGCCAGGCAAAGCAAATGAATCCAAAGCCAAGTTATTTAGCGCTCTCACAGCCTCCTTGAAGGTTGTTCTGGCATTCAACTTGGACAAACAATCGCTGACAAACAAAATGCCGTAGATGAGCAAGCGATCTGCTGGGCCCTTGATGTCGAAGTTCTTGAAGAAGGAGTTTGCTCGGAACAAGTCGAGAGTTTCCTCGATTATGTCATATTCGGAATTGGGCGGATACGAGGGGCCGCGGTACTGCGTGTGGATAGGCAACAACACAAGGTTGCCCACAGTTCTCTCCGAAGATTCATTGAGAAAGGTCGAGTGATAGGCTGGCATTGGGGCGAATTAGGAGATTTGGATATTGTTGGTGGAGGTTTGGTTCGAGATAGGGTGCGGATTATGTGCAGGATGAAATCATGGAGACGGTTGTACGACCGTTGACAGCGAAAGGAGGACAGCGGCAGGAAGGGGTTTTTTGAGGGATGCAGAGACCTCGACAATTGGGAAGGTATTGGTGGGTTGGAGGAGTAGTTCGACGTGGAGAGAGAGTGCAGATAGCAACGATATACGAGAAATACCACGAAATTACCTTCCTCCTGAGCACTACCTTTTTAGCACCCGAACTCTTTATCTCCGTCGTTGTTAAAAGATTAGAAACCTATTTTTCCCATACAACAGCTCATATCTAAGCCTGCATCCGAAACGTCTTTATTTATTTTAAAAAAGAACTTGGCCCCGAAACGGCTACCCCACTCTACCTTCCACCTGTTCTTTCATTCAGCCGGTCCTACCACCGGCATTAAACCCGTACACCAAAAACTTTGTTTCCCAGCACCCCACCGAATACATTTCTTTAGGTTCCAGTATTTTGCCAGACCGAAGAATCGACTTCCTCCTCGGCTTCCTCCACCACTTATCTCTCTCCATCGAGCCCCAAATTGTCGCTCCAGTCCGCCTCGTAAACCTAAACTTGACCGAATCCTGCACATAGCCCAGCACCACTCCCACAGCAACATTGTGCCATAATCAGATTTCTTCCACCTTCAAGGTTTTCCGCCGCCAACAGTTTCTTCCACCAACCACGAACCTGGCTTGGACCGGTCAACGTTATTGGAAACCTGTACCTCCCGAGCCTTCCGCCCGTCTCCTTGCCCATAACTCCTTCCTGTCTTTTGGTGCCAGCCCGACGGTTGTCTTTCCCCTCCTTACAACAGGCGATTGACTACACCTTTTCTCCTGTTTTTGTGCTGAATCGCTCGCTCCATCCAATCTGGACCGCTATTTCGTTTTTCCGTCACCTCTCCATCTGATATTCCATGAGCCACTATAGCCACGCCTATCAGCCCGAGACTGTGAATCTTCCAGAACATCTAATACCAAAGGGTGTGCTAGATGCCCGTGTGACCCCGGCGCAAGGACAGCGGCTGCCGCAGGGCTATTCTGGTTATAATGGTGTTGGAGGCTCTCCTGACATGCACCAGAGTGGTCAGTATCGAAATGTCCAGAATGTTCGCCCTGGCCAGAATGTTCAGCATCAGAGTGCTCAGAATATTCAGCACCAAAATGTCCAGAACGTCCGCCCCGGCCAGAACGTGCAGTATCAAAGTGCTCCGAATATTCATCATCAAAGTGCTCAGAATATTCAACATCAAACTGTCCAGAACGTTCTGCACCCTGTGCAGCAGAATGGGCCAATTCACCATTCTGGAGCCCACATGAATGGCCCTAGTCACCCAAGACCCCAGGGATCAGGTCAAGGCGTGAGCCTGAATGAATCCAGCGATCCCAAAATGGACTACCATCAACAGAATTATCCCGGGTATCTGCAACAACAACAACAGTACTCGCCTTCCCAATTCGGGCAACGGGCCAACTTTCTGCCAGTGAGATCCGAGGGCCAGACTAGTCTGCCGCTGCAGGGACACCGGGCACCTTACCCCAATGGAAACCCTGCTAGTGGTGGAAATCCTGCTAGTGCCAACGGTCCCGTCTCCTATGCTCTGCAAATGAAGTACCCGAACGAGCATGTTCCAAACGGCGTGAGCAGACCATATCCAGTAGGAAATCACAGTCAAGTGCCTCTACAACAAGGTCTCCCCCGCTCAAACGCTTCTTATTCATTGCAGGGCCAACAGCCTAGACTGAACCATCTGTATGGACAGTCTCCCACTGTTGAGGCGGTGTCCGCCGGTTCAATGCGTCCTAGTCAATTGCAACAGAGTCCAATGCAACAGGGTCCTGGGCAATATAATAGTCCGCCTCCAGTCAACAACTCCAGAAGAAAGCCGCCTGGCTCGGGATTCTCCCAGGTGCCAGAAGACCGCAGAGTGGTCACCACGTCGTCCACCGATCTGCAGTTGGGCATGTCGTCGCAAACCCGCAGAGACCAAGATCAGTCGGACTTCCGAACCCGGTCGTTGTCCAGCATGTCTGCGAAGCATAACAATACCACGGGCTCTCCTCAAGCAGCCCCTCCTCAAGGCCAGAGATCCGTTTCTTCCGGCAGCTCCTCCTCGTCCTTTTCGTTGTCTTCCAAGTCTCGATCCTTCAGCTCGTTGGGAAAGTTGTCTTCTTTGTCCATGAAGAAGTTTTCTAGTTCGTCTTCATTACAGAAAACAGACCGTGTTGTTTCTACCTCGACGTTGGCTTCGCAAAAGACTTTAACGTCGCACTCGAGAAAGCCAGTGGTTTACCCAGCCATTCTCTCGAGAGTTGCTAAGACCTTCAAAGAACACATGGTATTGACAATCAACATGAAGGACGGTTTGGAATATCACGATACCTTCACAGGGAAACATGCGGTGGATGTTCTTTGTAACATTATCCGCACTAATGACAGAAATTTGGCATTGTTGTTGGGCCGCTCGCTTGACGCCCAGAAGTTCTTCCATGATGTTACCTACAATCATAGATTGAGAGACTCCAAGAACGAAGTCTATACCTTCAGCCGTGTCTACCCTGAGGTGGACTATTTCCAAGAAGATGGAACAAACAGTAATAATAACTCAAACAGAGGTTCATATGTGGGTAATCAGGTTCAAACTGCTGCCCAGCCATTGGGAAATTCCGCTCCTTACCCAACTTCAAGCATGCCTCCAAGTATTCCAGGAAGCCCACTTGAGGGCATTTCTGGCAGTTTCACAAGTCTTACCAAGGCAGCTGACGAGGAAGCGCCTGCTTCAGGCTTGAATGGTGTGTTTACCATTTTGACTGATTGTTATTCCCCAACGTGTACCAGAAACCGATTGTGTTATTCCATTGCATGTCCACGTCGTTTGGAACAACAGGCTAGACTAAACTTAAAACCCAGAGGTGGATTGAAGAGAGCAGTCTCCAAGCTTTCCTTGCACGATAATGAACCTTCTCACTCAAAGACTTTGTGGTACGAAACTGTCGATCAATCCGTTCTAGACAAGCTTGACAAGCTGGAGAAAATGAGACAAGAGTTGATTTACGAACTTATCTACACGGAAAGAGACTACTTGAAGGATTTGGAGTTTATGACGGACTTTTACATCATGCCATTGAGAAATCCGGCTACAAATGTCATCCCAGAAAGAGAAAGAGAGGCATTTATCAGAACAGTCTTCGGAGGTGTGAATAACTTGCTCCGACTTTCTAGAAGCTTGAGTGAGGCCTTGACTGCCCGCCAACAGGCACAGAAGCCAGTGATTGCAACTATTGGTGACGTCTTTCTTCAATACGTGGGAAACTTCGAGCCCTTCATGGAATATTCCGGCAACAAAGTGTTTGCAAGTTACGAGCATGAGAGACAGCAACAAGTCAATTTCAAGTACGCAAGATTCTTGGAATCCATTGAAAAGAGACCCGAGTCTAGGAAGCAAGATCTATCGTCCTTCTTGATCAAAGGTGTTCAGAGACCTGCAAGATATCAATTGTTGTTGGGAGGTATTTTGAAGCATACTAAAGAGAGCTCACCTGACTACAAGAGCCTTGTTCAAGCCAAGGAGGAGATCCAAAAGGTTTTGGCCAAAATCAACATTCAGACAGGAGAGAGTACTGATCGTTATAAGGTCATGGTGTTGCATAAGCTTTTGGGAAGACAAACCTTGGAAGAGCGGTACAACTTCAAGTTGACATACAACAACAGAATCATCTACCAGGTGACTTTGAGCAGGAAGAGGGACAATGAGAAGATCGACTTGTATCTCTTTGAGCATGCATTGTTGTTGGTCAAGCACAAGGTCCAAAACAAGCGGGAAGTCTACAAAGTGTTCGAAAGGCCTGTTTATTTGCCCTTATTGTTCGTGAATAGCGGATATGAGACTCCAACTTTCAAGACCATCCTTAACTCGAGAGAAGAATGCTCGATTGTCTCTGATCTGAGCTCGAGAAGCAGACCCGAGGTATCCGCTTACAATCCGGTATCTTCTAATCAGCAGAAGTTGCAAATTAATTTCTTCGGTTTGGGAACAAACTCTATGCATATTTCTTTGTTTGCGGATGACTTATCGAGCCACAATCAATTGTTGCTGCAAATGCAATCACAACAGAGGAAATTGATCGAAAAGCATGACATCTTTTCTTTGAGTAAGTATGAGACCAGGAGATTCACAGGCAACAACAAGATTAATTGCGGTGTTCCATGCTACGGAGGAAAGAAGTTGCTTTACGGAACTGACTCTGGTGTTTGGGTCTCGACAGTGCGTTCCATCAGCATGACGTCAAACCAGAAGATTTGTTCTGATCCAACGTTGGTGATTAGTAAGGCTTATGTCACGCAGATGGAGGTGTTAGTGGAATACTCCAAATTATTAGTGTTGGCTGACAAGACCTTGTATGAGTTTGACTTGTCATGTACGGATTCACTTGACCATGTCAAGAACACCAGAAGTGGAAAGATTATATTGAATCATGTTTCCAGCTTCAAGACTGGGGTCTGTGTTGGAAGGTTACTTGTTTGTGCTGTCAAGGCTGGAAACGCACGGGCAATCAGCATTGTGGAGCCTACTAATCCGTTTGACAATAAGAATAAGAACAAGAACAAGCGTTCCGAAGTGAAGGAAATTACCTTTACCTCGGATCCGATTTCGATTTCCTTCTTGAAGACCAAGTTGTGTATTGGATGCACTAAAGGGTTTGAGATTGTGTCACTTGAGGCTGGACGGAAAGAGCCGATCTTGGACGAAGCAGACCCATCGTTGGACTTTGCAACTCAGCGCGAGAGCGTTACACCTTTGGCTATCCACCGCATTGACAAGAATTTCCTCTTGAGTTACACCGAGTTCTCATTCTTGATCAATCAGAACGGATGGCGGACCAAACAGGACTGGGGAATCTTCTGGGAGGGTTCGCCGCAAAGCATTGCATTATTTTATCCATATCTATTGGCATTTGACCCTGGGTTCATTGAAATCCGTGACCTCGAGAGCACCACCTTGATTCGGGCCCTTGTGGGGGAGAATATTCGGTTCTTACACTCTAACGAGCACGAAGCGCTTTATGCGTGTGACGAGAACGGCTACGATATCATTGTGTCGATTGATTTCTTGAACTTGAAGCCCAAGGCAGCCAAAAAGTAGCGGAGCCTTCTGCACTACTGTATGTACTTAGTAAACCATATCTAACTGGCCGGGCGATCCGGTGCCATGTGGAATATAATAAGGCTATCTCCGCTGCAACGCGGAGCCAAAATGAATGTGCCAAAAATGTGCGATTGCTCCATGCTCGCAGTTTGGGTCTGTAGATTGATGTGAACGCAGAGATAAATGGGCCGGAGCCAATCAAAGTTCCCACTGACAATGCCATGACTAAATTCACTGGATCTGACCCAAATCTCAGACCTGACCCAAATCTCAGACCTTAACCAAATCCCGGACCTGACTCAAATCACTGGACCTGACCCAATTCAAGTCCTGACTCAAAATGAACCTCTGCCTGCCCATGTGACTCCGTCCCCTGCACTCCGGCGCGCTGTCTTCTCACTTCAACAAACTTTACCTAATATTTTCCTCAAAGAACCATGGCCTCCGTCTTTACGCCTGCTGAGCCGCTTTTCCAGGTCAGCGTTCCCTCCGTGGAACGTCCCTTTGGCATTTATTTATGGCCGCTTTTCTCTGCTGTTTTTGAGAAGCTCGTTGGATACCCAGCCGAGGACTTTGACTTTGTCTACGGCAAGACGCTTTTGGCCAACGGCTATCACGCTATCGGCATTATTGCCGTTTACTATGTGATTATCTTTGGAGGCCGTGCTCTCTCCAATGCTGTCAATGCGCCAGCGTTGAAGTTGAACTTCTTGTTCCAGGTCCACAACTTGGGATTGACCTTGGCTTCGTTGGTTCTTTTGCTTTTGTTGGTGGAGCAGTTGGTGCCCATTTTGTACCATCACGGCTTGTTCTACGCCATCTGCAACAAGGAAGCGTTTGCTCCAAAGTTGGTGACGTTGTACTACTTGAACTACTTGACTAAGTACTGGGAGTTGGTTGACACGGTATTTTTGGTGTTGAAGAAGAAGAAGTTGTTGTTTTTGCATGTCTACCACCACGGCGCCACCGCACTCTTGTGCTACACGCAGTTGACGGGAAACACCTCGGTTGAGTGGGTGCCAATCGGCTTGAACTTGGGTGTTCACGTTGTCATGTACTGGTACTACTTCTTGAGTGCCCGTGGCATCCGTGTGTGGTGGAAGGAGTGGGTGACTCGGTTCCAGATCATCCAGTTCATTTTGGACTTGATTTTCGTGTACTTTGCCACCTACACCCACTACGCTTATGCATACTTCCCTTCGCTTCCACGCATGGGCGACTGCTATGGAAGCGAGCTTGCCGCGTTCTACGGCTACTTAATTTTGACGTCATACTTGTTGTTGTTTATCTCGTTCTACATCAAGGTGTACAAGAGTGCTGGCAAGAAGACATCCAAGAATGCCAAGAAGGGTGTTGAGGGAGTGAGTGTGGGGCAATCCACCGGCGCGGACGTTGGGGGCTCCAAGGCTCGTTCTAGAAAGGCTTAGATTAGGGCTTGTAACATGATGGAGACATCTAATTAGCATCCGCTAGAAACAGTGTTGACGAAGCAGTAGGAATTGTAGGTTGGAGGTAGCTTGGCTGCGTGCAGGAGCCTATGCCGGAGCAAGAGTCTTGAGCTTGAGCAAGAGCAAGGACGGAGCGGGCGGAAAAAATAGTAGCCGATGAAATCGCGCATTCCGGGAGGCAGGAGTGATAGACACCAAAAGGGAAATAAAGGCAGAAGAAGACGAGGGGAGCCACGAAGATAGATGCCAAATGAAGAGAAAACAAAAATAGCAAAATGACAAGATGACAAAATGGCAAAAGTGCCAAAAAACGCTAAAGCCTCCCCTCTTTTCATCTGCCGGGTGTCTCGAGAAAGCGCCTTGCCTTGCCGCAAATTGTCCTGTCCACACACAACGGCACAAACCAGCCGTGCGAGTTGCCAAGTCACACCGGAGCCCCAGACGGCCACCAACTGTTACTAAAAGCAGAAGGCGCAAACTAGAGTGGGGCACGGCGCCAAGAGAACCAGCAAGAATCGACAAGAAATCAAGAATTTCAAAATGCCAGAAATCCCAAGTCCCAAGAAAACCAATCCACAAGAAAACAATGTCTTACTAACTGAGTTCTTACTCAGCGCCGTCAAATAGCCAGCCGAGGCCCAGAGACGCCGTGTGTGAGTTCACCGGGGCCGCCTTAGTAACAGACGTAATGGTGCAGTGATGGAAAGTCGCGGAAACGTCAAAATCCCGTCGCGGTTGCAGCCCCAGCCCGGGCCCCAGTGCTGTGCGGCAGTGCTCGGCTCGGGTGGATCGACCTTGGCCCGCAAATGCCTCCCTGGAATCTTACCACCGCAGCGGACTTTGGAAGCGGCGGAGCCGATCAATGACACGGAATCCCTTTCAAAATTAGTCACATTTCTGTTATTTCGGGCCGACTATTGCCATCGCCATTGCCATCGCCATTGCCATTGCCACCGCTCACCACCAAACTTTTGGTCATTATCGCCACCAATTCGCTCTCACCGCCTCAGCCCGTCCCCGCGAACATAGGGGTTCCACGGAAAATCTCGGGGTGCATATGGCGCGGTAGGGCTAATTCTGCCGAGCATGTCAGCCGTCTGCTCCTGTAAATAATGCCGCCGGAGGCTGACGGAACTGGCTACCGACTGTGTCAGCGAATGCGAATGGTTATATAGGCTGGCGGTGCCGTCGGCTGGGCCACTGCAAATTCTATTTTTTGTTTTGTTTTCTGGATCCACTTTCTGGCTCCGCCAAATACTTTCGAACTCCTTTTCCTTCTGATCCTTGGCTTTCTGGATCTTTACCTCCACTTGTCAATATCCGCTACTAAATATGGGAAACGAACTTGCCTGCCGGCTTCCCTCCATTGACCTGCTTTCATTGGACCTTCCACTACCGAAACCACAGTACTATCCCGTGTACTACGACCAGAATGTGCCACGCCAGCCGCTTCTGTTTGCTGCAATTCTGCAAACGCCACTCCATGTGTCGTCGCTGGTGAGTCCAGTTCTTGCCGCCAGAGGCTATTCGGCGCCACTGGCGGCGACTGCGATTTTGGCCCCACTGGCAACGGCTGCGACTTTGGCCCCGCTGGCCGCACAACCACCGGTCGCGCCTGTCATCCAGATGGCGGGGCCAGTGCTTCCCCACGTCCAGGCGGACGTTCCCGCCTTTGTTGGCTCGCGCGCACTGCCACCGGGCGCTGCGGCTCCCCGCATAGGGTTTCTGTCTGGTCTTACGTCGTTGGCTGCGGCGGCCTCTGCCAATGGTACTTTGGAGCCACCCCACCACTATCTCCACAATGGCCGACACCTCCATGACCAACATCTCCACATTGACCAGCACCACAATGACCAACTCAGCGATCACGAGGGCCTCCACAAAAACTCGCTTCTGGCTTCCTCGGTGTCTGCAGCCTCAAGTGCCGTGTCGCTGCCCTCCACGTCGGCGCTGTCGGTTGATCTCGCCGGTCACGACATTGCGACTTCGCTGGAACAGGCGGGGTCTGGCGCCAAATCTTTGAAGACCCACAAAACCTCGGAAAAAGACTGGAAACCTCGCAAAAAGCGCCAGTGCCCCGAATGCCACCTCTACTTCTCAAACTTGGCCACCCACAAGTCTACTCACTTAAAGCCTACATCACGCCCACATGTGTGCAAGTTGTGCAACCGTGGGTTTGCAAGACCAAACGACTTGTTCCGCCACTTCAAGTGCCACTGGAAAGAGATTGGCGCCGACAACGGCCAATACCGGTGTCCGTTCAAGCACGGGCCCAACGGCGATCATTGCTGCCACACCCTGGGAATCTTTTCTAGATGTGACACCTACAAAAACCACTTGAAGGCTATCCACTTCCAATATCCCAGCGGAACTAAGAAGAGCCAGCGGAACCAGGTTCCAGGCAACTGCCGCCTCTGCCACGCTCAGTTCCGCAATGTGGATGAGTGGATTACCTCCCATATCGATACCCACCAGTGTCCATATGGGATGAAGTAACTGCATTATTTATTCATGCTACAGCTGTGGCTGGATCGGAGGGACATTTAAAATTACGGACGGTTACGGTATTTTTTTGGTTATAGAGATGCATTCTTTTCACCACCCTGAAGCGTAGGGCCATTTTCCTTGTACTTTCTACTTTTCCTTGTACTTTCAGCCTCTCGAGTATGGTTTGGCTCTCGATGCATCTCCATGCGGTGCTGGTGTACGGCGCCCACATGAAACTCACTTCGCGCGCCTCGTATATACCTATCATTTGTCATCCGACCACATGCGACCGCATTGCACCTTGTAAAACGCTCTCACTACTCCATTTCTGCCCGTTGTCTCTTAAATCGCCTATCAGCCCCCAGTTATCTCTTCTCCTCACATCGCCCAACCAGCTGCCCACCTTTGTCGCGTCTTCGCATGACAACCGCACGGAGCTTCGCACCAACAATGTTATCTCCGCAGGATCCGCATCCGCCGACCGTTAAGTCCGTACAATTGGTAAGATTATTGTCGGATTAGTAATAGGAGTGGTTTACGATAATCACGCACGTCCGGGAGCGGCGGTGAGGGAATATTGAGGTCGTGCAGGATTTTTTAGATATTTTGCCCCGTCAGCGTTATTGTCAGGTCCTGACCCGTTCTTGGCTCGGCCCATAACGAGTTTCGGTGCCGATCGGACTGCCAAGGAATTCTTACTTTATTGGTCAATGGTGTTCTTGCCACTGAGATCCCGGACTTCCGTTACACTTGTGGCTCGGCTTCGGCGCCGAATGGTTCGGTAACCATAAGCTGCTGATATGGCTTCATCCGATATGTGGGCAGGAATATGTGTAAAGGGTAGATGCAGTGAGTCGCACGGAATAGAGAAAGATTTCCCGAAAGGCCACATGTTGACACATGAGGCTTACGGAAGGCATCCTCGATGATTGGTCGACTGGACGATCAGAAACGGGAGAGATTGATGAATTCCGATGCGCTGGGGCTCGCAGTACATTCAAAGAACAAGAGAAAACTCGAATTGAGAGTATCTCGTTGACATTCTGCCTTCGGTACTATGCGCGGATCCAGAGGCAGTCTGGTTTCTACAATGCCAAATTCTATTCTAAAGCCGGCCTTATTGTTGACTCCTTCATTTCCTATTCATACTTTAACTGCACATTGTAAAGCTTCACGATTGTCTAGACTTTTGTCGATATAGCCTTGATTGTTCGGCCACACCGGTGTTCAATCTCATCCGAGTGAGCCTCCACATAATATTCCATAGTCCGCTTCGGAAAATACCGACAGACGTTGATTCCCTGTAAAATCAAGAAGAAGAATTGATTTTCTCTGCCATTTCCACTTCCATTTCCAATTCCTAATTCCAATTACTCTCGCTATCCCTATCTTTTATTCTCCTGTCCCATAACCTCAGACTCGCACTTTCACATTCATCTCATCTTCTCACCTATCCTCGGACTTTGGTCTATCACCTACTGAATTCTTCCTTCTTCACGGCCATCCCTACCAATGCCTCTCACTCGTCTGTTGAAGGTGCTTGCGCTCCTCTTTGCCTTGTCCGCATACAAAACGCTTCCATTCGCCTATATGGCCCGTTTCTACTACCAAGTGGGAAGGCACTTGGTGACAAAGAGAAGACGGTACTTGAAATCGAAGGAAAACACCTACGGTTTGGGCAAACACAAGTTGGACATCTTCCGTGCCGTCAAGTACTCCACCTATGCGTCGCCGATGGAAATCGACATGTACTTGCACAAATCCAACTCCACCTATTTGGTTGACTTGGACATTGCCAGAACCAAGATGGTTGTCATAGTGTTCCAGAAATTGTTCATGCGGTTCTGGGGAAACGAAAACGGCGAGTTCCGCCGGAAATCGCTCCAGAACTCTCCGTTCATTCCCGTTGCAACCGTCGAGTGTGTCTTTACAAATGAGATTCTTGTGTTCCAACGCTACGACATCATCTCCAGTGTCATGGCCTGGGACAACAAATGGTTATACGTGTTGCTGAAGTTTGTCACTCCCGAGGGAAAGTTGTGCTCTATTTGCGTGACGAAGTATGTTTTCAAGAAGAAGGGGAGAATAACCATGAGACCTCGCGAGTTCATTGCCGAGATAGGCTTGTACAACGAAGATGTGGAAAAGATTAACGAGGAGAACATCAAGTTGGTGGATCATCTTGGCAGTTCTGAGGGGTTAAAGGAATTGGCCGAGCAAATGAAGATTTAGATACTAGAACGATACGACGTTGGTAACGTTGTTCATTAATATATGCACATATTTGATAAATGTGATAATATAGACACCTATTTGATGAATGTAATAGTATAGACATTTACTTCATAAATGTCATAGTACAGACACTCATTTCATAATGTCATCATGCAAGCCCGAATCCTTCGTGGCCCTCGGTGATCGCAAGAAGTAGCGACCCCCGGAGTGTTTCGTACGAATCGTAGGCGGGAAGATCCACTTGGTTGAAGCATGTGTGTGAAGAAGGTAACCGGTCGGTGGTGCCGTAGTCTCGGTGGATGCTGAACATGCATCCTCCGTTGGCACCACGCAACTCCTTGAATCCATTAAGAGGAACTTTGGATGTTCCCGTGGCAAACTGGAGAAGCTTGGCTCTCTCTTCATTGTCGAATGACTTGACCGCTCTCCAAAACCATTGAATTTGTTCTGAAGATGGCGAGTAGTTAATGTATGACGAATTGTTTTGCCAGTCGTTGACATCAATATCGGGCAATCCACTGATTAACAACTCGAGCTCCTGCTCATCAAAAATTGCAATCAAATCTCTGGGAATTATCTCATGGAATCCAGCAATGAAATTGTTCATCTGCTCGATGACCGACGTCTGCAATCGGTATTCGACAACCAACCGCACATACTCGTGCTTGTTGGCCTCGGTAACGGGGATATTGCGTCCATCGGGAATCAAGTCAATGATCTTGTGCTCTCCGTAGTCGTCTGTTTCCACAGAAAAGTCTTCAGTGATGATGTCGGTGATGTCATTCTCAAGCATCCACATCAAGGACTTGAAATACTCCAAGTCCAAGTTTTCCATATCCTTAAGCGAAACCGGACGGTCGAGAATCTTCTTGTAGACAGCTCTACTAAAGTGGCAGTCCAAGAAGCAACCATCAAAAATTGCCTTTCCAATGATCCGTCCAATGAATTTGAAGAAGCTCAAATGTTCTGGGTTAATGTAAGAAGTACGATTTGGATGGAAAGTGGTTTCATCACTGGCGACAGCTGTGAACAAAGCATAGTCCGGGTTGAACATCTGTCGAGACAACACTTGGTACCATTCTCTAGTGACTCCGCCAGCGTCAATTCCAGCTTCACCCTTGAAGTTCACCTCTAACCGGGAGTTCCGGAACTCTTCCACGGACTTGAAAAACAACGACCGATAGGAGTCAAGGAACACTTGATCACGACGCACATTGATCGTCAATTTGTTGTTGCTGACATTTTGCTCATGTAATTGTCGATCGAAGTAATTCTTCTTGTTATCGAACTCCAAAACTTTCGGATTCCGCACCAACATGCTGAAGGGACCACTCATCAAGTTAGGGTTGGATCTAACCATCAGGTTCAAGATCTTTTTATGCTCATCAGTGAAGGAGAAGAACAAGCTTTCCATTGGTTCTTTGGTAAAGTCAATCTTCTTCGCCTCGTACTTCATCACATCTTTAATCTTGAGCTCCTTCACCCTGCTATGTTTGCAAACAACCATGAGTGCTTCGATTAAAGGAAGTAAGGCGGTTGCAACACTCAATAAGCTTGGATTCTCTTCTAAGACTCTCAAGCAGTCACTGAGTGCATCCCAAAGCATACCCAACTTGAGATGCGTATAGAGTCCTCTTAGCTCATCTATTTCCTTCAGGTTTTCAGCGGCCTGCTTGTTCTTGGTCTCAAACATGTAGTCCAAAGCAGTTAAGATACGAAGCAACTTGGACTGATCTGAGCTGGCTGCTGTGAACTTGCTGACCTCCTTGTTGTTGTCGCCCAATTCAGTGATGTCATCTAGTCTTTGAGTTAAGTTCTTCAAATCCTTGATAATCTTATCACCCAACTCCGTGGCTCTCTGGGATAGCTCATCAGAAAGTACCTTCTGAACATTCAGCAACAAAGAAAGATGCTGAATAGTACTGATAGTTCTTCTGAAAGTTGTATTTGCACATTCATTGGAAGTGAGAATGCGGATAATCAACCTCAAGTTTTGATCAGGAATGAAGTTAGTGTCGAATGATGCCGGGTGTTGCTTAGATTTCTCACGAAGAACCAACAAGGGACGAGTGGCAAAGTGTAAGACATTTGCTAGCAAATCGACGAAAAAGTTTTCCAGGCTGAGTAATGGATTGTTCAAAAGGTTGAGCAAAAGGTTAATAGGATATCTTTCCTCAAGCTTCGAAGATGCCTTCAATTTGTTCTTGCGGCGGTTCTTGTTCGCAATAAAAGTGTTTTCATGTTCTGTCAACAAATAGAAACGCAATGCGCTGTTGTTCTCAAGAAGATAGTAAACAGCCTCGATAACTTGAACCCCAATAACGAGCGGAGTACTTCCAACTGGCAAAGTGTTCTTGATATCAACTTGCAGGGGTTTCACATTGAGCGCTCTAGCTGAGATTTGGCCAAACATCTTTTCCAAAGATTTCTGACTGTGAAGTGCATCATATAGTATAGCAATGAGCAAACCCATGACATCAGTTCTTGTTGCCCTGTTATTGGATAATTGCAAAAGAGTCAGATAGATATGACCTCTTTGATTAACAGGTCTTGGAGCAAACAACAACCGCACTAAACCCGCAACACCAGCTCTATCAATTAAAGGAGAACTGAACACCTTCTTCTTGGGCTTTTTTTCTTCTTGTTCTTCTTGTTCTGCGGGAGGTTGTTCCAATCCATTAGATGCATCCAGCATGTATCCTTCTGCATCATAATCTTCCTCATCCTCGTCATGATCTTCATCAAAGAAATCCCCGTAGCGGAATTCAGAATTAGACGAAAACCTACGGGTCAAGGACTCCAGCTGCAAAATCTCATCTCTGATGGAGTCAGGTAAAGCATCAAGAAAATCAGGATCAATCTCACGAATTTCACTGTCGTTAATTGAAGCGTTTGCCCTTCTTTCCTGAACATGTTGTGTAAAGACTTCTTGACGCATATCTTCAGGCAATGCCTCGAAAAACTCGGGATCGATGTCAGTACCACTGATGTCGACTTCACGGTCACCAATCCAGAGCATGACTGGCTCACGATGTGGCACGGGGTTATTTTCTTGCTCCGTTTCTCTTCGCTTCGCTTCTTCCTGGCGTTTCTTCTTCAATTCTTCTTTTCGCTTTCTTGCCTTTTCTTGACGTTCCTTGATGATTCTATCCTTTTCTTCCACCTTCTTCAAGTAGATTTGATAACTGTCTCCAGACACATTTTCAATAATTTTGGTACGAGTAGCTTCGAGTAGTTTTGACTGGAAACTGTGATAAAAGAGTGAAAATGCTTCCTCCCATCTTTCACCAGTTGATCTCATGAACATATTGTCGAACGAGTTCTTCATTGAGAAACCGTTTCTATCATTCAAGATTACCTGGAATGCATTATCGAATCGTGGCAAGAAGCTATCACCCATACTTGAATTCACAATCAGAAGTGACCGGTGGTTCCCTCCATTGCCACGAACTTGAACAAGACCGTGTAGAAGTGAATTGGAATTCTGTTGAGTAATAGGGCGAAGTGCATTGAAGAAAGTTGTGATGAACTCTCTATTGGTTCTAGAGTTTGGACCTTCCCCTATGACTTCGTCTTCCAAGTCTAGTTCGTAGTCACTTTGATCTTCAGTAGGAGCGGATTCAGCGTCAGAAAGGTCATCTGCTTGAGAAAGATCGTCTTGACCATCAGCATAGCGATCGTGTAGTCTTGATACACGATCATCCCGTTGATCTTCTTCGTCGGCAAAAGCTTCTAACCACTCATCCAACTCTGCATCGTTATACTCTTCCTCGTCGTCTTCCATTCCTTCCTCGTCGTCAATAATTTCGCTTGAATTGATTTCTTCGTCTTCAAATCCGTAGAAGTCAGACAACTCACCTTCGTCATTTTCGGAGTCAGATTCATTTTCGGAATGTATTTCAAGCTCATCAATGATTTCGATGTCGTTGGCACTATCATCACTGTCATATCCTTCAAGGTTACTCTCCATATCATCATCCATCTCATCAACTTCAAGCTCAGAATCCATGTCCGAATCACCAGATAAGCCGCTATTCTCTGAGTCGTCTTCGGAAAGGTCGGATCCTGAGAGCATTTCATGAAGTGGTCCTTCCTCGTCGTAGTACGTTTCTTCATCTTCGGTATCAAGGTCCATGTCGTACATACCCAAAGTGGAATTTCTGAATAAATCAGGAATCTCATCCTTATCATCGATTTCTTCCATATCATCTTCATCTTTCTCAACGGGACTGTTTGATTCAAAGATATCAGCATATGCCAATCTTATTTTGGCCAAGCTGGACAAGGTCTTGAGACCTTCCTTAACCACTCTTTGGACTTGAGGGAAGTTCAAATCCAATTCTGCAATTACAGATGAGATCTGACATGGCAATTGGTTGTCGATGAATGCAGCAGCCAAGTAAAGCTGATCCACCTTTGTAGCATTCTTGCTTAGCAAAGGATACCCAACTTCTTTGAACTTATTGGAGAGAAGACATCCACACAAGTCGAACAAATCGTGAAGCTTGCTGTACGATGTGACTGTCTTTGTACCCGTGGACAGCGTTGCCTTGAGAATCTTGGATACGATACCCAAAAAGAACTTTCTAACAATTGCCATATCTGCGTCTTCCTTAGTGGGATCAGGCTCTTCGTCATTAGGCATAACGGGAGTCGACACAAGTGCAAGGAGAGCAATTTTGGCAAGAGAAGAAACTGCCTCTCTCCTATCGTACTCTGAAGATGAGGAACAAACGAAAAGATGCGATGGAATCAATTGATGAATGAAGAAGTTGAGGGAAGTTGAACGTGGCTTGTTCTTATCTTCCACAACATTCTTCTTCGAAAAGGTGATGAATTCCAACTTTGCCTCCTTGTAAGAGCCTAGTAACTCCGTGAGAGTTTTCAATAAAACACACATATGGCCAAACACCGGACTCTTGAAATGAAGCTCCATAGACAGATCCTTCTTCTTCTTAGAATTTTCATCTTCCTTATCTTCGATAGCTGGCAGAGTAGCCCAATCCGTCTTACTCAACTCCATCAATTGAGATAAAAGTAAATGAACAAGACCAGTAGGAAGGATATCTGGACTTTCAGCTGCATCTTTCATCTCGATGTCTTCAGCAGCGATCTCTTTTCTTGAGTCTTGCAGCACTAAGAACACCAAGTCCCCCGTAAAGGACTTGCCATCGAAGTTTTCAAGGCGAAGTAGCTTGGAAGCCGTTTCGATATATTGATGGGGGTCGCGACTGATCAAATACTTTGTCTCTTCCAATAGCCTCGTCAAGTCCTTTTTCCGTCCTTGCAGCTTCAGAACCACACGTGTGATCACAGTAGTGATAAATTCATCCACCAATGATTTGTTTTCAAAGCACACTCTGTTTACCAAGATGAGGATATTTTGGAGCGTCGTATAACCGTGAAAATCCTTGCTCTTGGTGTAAGCTGCTATTCTCAGCGTGATTGTTGCTAAGACAGGAGACATGGCAACTTGGATCTTAAATTTGTCTTCTTTGGCGAACAAATACAAAAACCGACAGATTGCAATCGCAGCTTTGATATTTTCTTTCGGATCGAAATTGGAGATAGCATTTAAGATTTTCAACTTTAATTCATCAGAGGCGACAAGATCCGGAAAATAAGGTTTCACATCCTCCAATAATGATGGTTGAGTCTGAGTAAGAATTGGCTCAATCAAGCTGAATCCAGAGACAAAATAATCTGTGTCCGCCAAGTCTGGCTTGTGAGTGAGTTCCTCAACGAAAAAGTTTAAGAAGGCATCAAATGCAGATTGCTTCTCAGTGTGGACTTTACTTGGAGAAACAAAAGGATCGTGACAAATGAGAACCTCAAGTAAAGAAGTCAATCTGCACATCCTTGGGTGTTTGCTAGCACTTTCACTCCTCGACAATGACTTAATTTCATCGAGCAATGTGTCATATACCGACTGGCTTAATCCTCTATCTTTCAAAGTTTGAGCAATTGACTTATCAACATCTTTCGTAAATGAACACAACTTCAAGATTGTTGAAGTGAACAATTGATCGCTTTCTCTGCTTTTGACTGCGAGAACTTGCTCGCGGGCATCAGTATGAACAGGATCATGTGTGAACAGAGGAATTTCCTCAATTGACGCAAGTCTTGATAGGCAAGCTGGCCACTCTGGATCGTTTTCAAAATCGTTAGGTCCCATTTCTTTCATTGCTCTTACAGACTTCGCAACCTTGAAAAACCGGAGAGCAGCAGCGGTAGTCAATCCAACGGTGTCTGTGAGATATTGTATTTGATCAAAAGGAGGTGACATGCACATGTGGTTCAAAGGGTAGAATTCAGCCACTGGGTCAACAGCCCAAGCTTGACGAACAAGAAATATGAGCCTTTCAGAAATGACCGGTGGAAGCAGATCAAACACGGAGAATTTTCCAGATTCCAAGAGCTTGGATTTTGATCCAAGAGTATTGACAATAAGGTACATTATGTGGTATGCGGCCTGAGAAACAATCCCTTCAACAACGGCTGAATCATTACCGCAATAATCTTTGGAATAGAAAAGGAATGTGAATGGCAACTTAGTGACAAAGCCATGGGTTAAAAACCACGCAAGAAAGTGTAAGGAAGTCTTCAAAACCGATAGCTTGATAGAAACTGGAGAATTCTTCACGTTGTCTTCATTCTTAAATTCTACCAACTCCTTCTCAGATACTGCAATCAAGTCATTAAACGCCCGAATTGAACGCTCAACTATCGTTTTGGTCACATTAGTCGTGAAAAAGAAGTACAGTATCAAGGATGTTGAATACACTTCCTTTCCTTTGTCCTTGCTCGTAGAAATGAACTTGATGGTATCAATTACTAGCAAGTCGTAATTGTCTGCCTCAACCGGTGACAACCTCTTGCTAAACTCCAACAAATATTGAAGTCTCTCAGCTAGTCTTTTTGTTGCAACAACAGCGTTCCGCCGCCATTCATCAGAGAAGTAGTCTTGTCTCCTTTGCATGCAACTCCTTGAAATGCAATTGAGAATGAATGCAGAGTTGAGCTGGAAGCGGTACATGAGGAAACGCAATTGTAGCGTGTTGTTGAACTTTGCTGTTTTTGGAACGTTATCCTTGTCCAACTTCGAGTGTACGGGGAGTACCTGGATTGGACAATTACTTGGTGGGATATCCAAGATCGCGGCAGTGCTTGCAATCACAACATCCGGTAACTTCAAGCGAATAAATATTTCTTCTGTGGTTGAGCGACGCAACAAGTTCACCAATCTGTCAATGAGATCCTCCTTGCCCTCAAAATAATTTATGAACGCCAAATAACGTTCATTAAACATGATGTTTGGTGTCAAGTAGATTTCCGTTATAGTGAATAACAAATTAGCGAGAACATTGAAAGTCTGGAGTAGCTCATTCGCAGCATTCACATCAGTTTCAAAATCGCTGAAAAACGATGTGGTCAGGGTGTCATTGACGAACGCCAAAACAGCTTCCAGGCGCAAAAGTTCGTCTAAGCTTTCGAGGATTTTTGGAAAACCATATGATCTGTCTTCATCATCCAAGTACTTCAAGATAGACATGAAGTTCATCATACCATCGGAGGCCAGGTAGTCAAACGTTGCGTTGCTCAAGGTAACAAAGTTTTGAAAAGAAAGAAAATCGATGTCTCGAAGGCAATCTTTACCCCATTGACCACCGTCTTGGAGCAACCCACCCATGAAGCAAAAGACGCTATCAACAAGGTTCGAGCCCTTATTGCTTTCCCAATCGTCGATTTCATCTTGACCATCTTCGGTCATGATAACCTCTTCCTCTGGGTTATGGTACATGCTTCCATGTTTATCAGAAACATAAAAATGAATGGGTCTGATGTGCTGGTTGGCAAAACTTGGAAAGTTCTCAACTAGTTTCTTAAACTCGGACATGATAATCGGGCGCAAGCTTGGATAATGTCTGCCAAGTTCATCCATGGAGCACCCAATGCTTGTGCTCATGTCAGCACGCATTAATTCTTGCGCAAACTCGACATTGTAGAAGGATTTGAAGTAAATGCTTATAGCGTTAGAATCAGTTACACTCTTCAACCCCTCTTTGTTCAACGAAATAGCACCTAGAACTTCGAGAAGCGACACCAACAACTCTGGTGAAGGCATGAAGAGATTCTCATAGTTGGACAAAATGGTTTCAATGACATGTGCTTCACGTAAGATTGAAAATGCAGTTGGCTCATTGTGAATGATGTATGAAACGGCATCCAAAGTAGATGCAACCACGAATGGACCGAATGTTGAGGGATTCATAATAATCTTGTTGAAGCTGGGCAATATGGACGAATCAAATAAATTTCTCAAGCGGTCGCCGGCTTCAGATTGCACAAGGTGCGAGACAAGCTTGAGTAAGTTCCTCATGTAGTTGGCCTGTCGTAATGTGGTGGTATAGTAGACAATGACATCTTTTGGCGGGCCCCCGCCAAAGTCAGGATTGTCAAGCGCAAACAGAACCTCGTAGTTTATGGTGTCTATGAGCAACTGGAAACCATTACTGTTGGCAAATTCCGAGATCAATTCAGGAGAGGTCGTAAGAAAGATGGCAATAGTGTTGACTGCCGCAGAACAAGTCCATCTGAATCTCGAATGGACATTGAGAAAAGACATCAATTCGCTCAACATTCCTCCAGAGGCTAATCTGGGAGTCAATTGCTTAGAGTCCACGAAATTGCCTAGGAGGGTAAAGAACGTGAGGTAGCCCTTTTCAAAACAGTCCTCGTCTTCATTCCTGATCTTCTTGTTAATGTGTCTCAAAAGCTGGTAAACCATGCCGTGGCTGACGTTGGCACCCAAGTGGCGAATAAGCTCAGTATTCCAAAAACGTCTCATGGAAATACATTCGAGTGCCTTGACAGCTGCATAGAACACATCATTGGCAACAAGATCCGAGTACTCTGGTGAGATAAGATCCACTAAGAAACTCAAAGCGTAAGGATCCGCTTCAAACAAAAGTGAGGATGTATACTCTGTGGAACAAACGGAGCACACAAAGGCTATGGCACAGCACTTGATGCGAAGGAGCTTGGCACGCAACCTCATGGACTCATGCAGTCTGGTATTGAAGGCTTTGGAGTTCATTGCCGATAATGAAAACGACTGTAGTGACTCGAGAGGCAACGCCTCGTTGGCCCTATCGTAGATCTGCTCCAAGGTCAATTTTCTTACCTGGTCTTCACTCAATTGAAATGTGATCAAGCCTTCACCTTGGCCGTCCTTTTTCTTATCCTTCGACTTGGTCTCTATTTTCCTGGCATTGTAATACTGGAATGTCAACGCCTTCCATTTGGAGGGATATCGTTTCTTGTGGTCGAGGGTATCCACTAGACTGTAGTGGTCGTCTTTCTCGTCAACCTGCTCGTTCGAAACTGGGTCGTTCTGATTTCTCTTCTGGAGGAAGCTGGTGGGGATTGGCGGAGGAAACGCCTTAGCCACATCCAAAGCCTTAGTTCGTACGGCCTTCGGAACGGCAAACCGCTTGCTCTGGCTGGAGAGAACAAATCTCTCGCCAAGAAAAACCGCCACTTCATATGCCGCCAACTTGACGTCCACGGTTGGACAGTCAAGCAATTGGTAAATGCGGTCTGAGCTCGAATAAATGCTTCTATTCTTGCAATGGTGCAAAAGCATGGCTGTGAATTGCAAGCAGGCAACAAGAAGCTCGGTGTCGTCGAGCAGAACTTCCTGGAGCTTGCACTCGTCGTGGTCCAAGCCGTAATGGGCAACTTTGTTCGCAAAGAGCTCGTCAAATAGGTTCAAGACTCGGATCCACACGAAGAGATCTCCGCTGGGCTTTTCCCACTTCATATTCTCCTGAAGCTTTCGAGCCAAAAGGGAGTGGTCTGTGGAGCAGATCTCGTCGATTAGCGGCAAGAGCGGCTTCTCCCGCTCGAGCTTGTTCAACTTGCTTCTTTTCGACACGATCATGATGTGATCCAATCACTGAGGTGTTGTGGTGTGGATGTTCTCGGCGGCCTTAGTGGAATGGAGCAAAGGGCGAAAGAGAAAAGATGAATACCAAACCAAAAACAATTGCTTAATCCAAAAACAATTCCTCTGTCTAACGGTTGATTGGGTACGAATATTAATTGCTGAGCATAGGTGAAGGAGCTGGGAGGCAGAGGTGTGAGGTTATGTGTAGAGCCACCATCACTAAGAAATCCAATAGGATCTACAGCAGTTGAGGATACAAGGAATAGCCAAACAGGAGAATTTGCATTTGAGCTCATTTTGCGTTTATATTCCACCTGCTATCGCTTTTTTACCACCTGTTGCCACTTTTACTGCAGCAGTCGCCAATTTCGTCTCCCTCCTAGTACCAAACCATGTCTTCGGGAAAAAGCAAAAAGTCCATGCTTCCGCCAATCAACTTGATCTTCAAGTACTTACAACAGCAGTCGGTGGTGACGATATGGCTCTACGAGCAGACGCAACTGAGAATCCAGGGCAAAGTGCGTGGATTCGATGAATTCATGAACATTGTGGTGGACGAGGCAGTGGAGATCTCGACAAAGGACGGAGCCAAAGAGGAGTTGGGCCGGATACTTTTGAAGGGCGACAACATCACGCTTATTTCGAGTTTAGATGTGTGATGGACCGGATGTGTATGTAGAATGGATGTAATGTAATAGAATGGATGTGCATTTCCTGAATGCTTATGTAGATATACACACTAGTTGCTTGTGAATGTGTCCAATCAGAGTCAAATTGGCTTTGTCTGTAATACTCTGTCTCTATAAAGTGCTTGGTGAACTGGAGGTTCTTTTGAAGGAATTCAACCTCCATTTGTCTCTGTTCTTGTCTCTGTTCTTGTCTCTTGTCACTTCTCTCTACACCCTTCTTCGCTTTCCGTCTCCTTAATCTCCCCTTTTAGTCCTTCCTTACCTATTCCCTCCCCACCTTTTCCCCTCGTCACATCGAAACTCACCCGTTTCTTCTTCTTGGGCGACTCTTCTAGATTGTGTCCATGTCGTATTTTCATTCGCAATTCTCGTTCTTCCTTCAGCACCGTGGATTTGTACAATTGGATCTGCTCCTGTCGGAGAAGGTGGTTTTCGTCTTTCTGAAGACTAGACTTGCGTTTCGGCTCGACCTCCTGGTCTGGGCCAGGAGATGTCATGGTGGTGCTCAGCACTGTGTATTGTGCGATGTCCTATATGGTTATTGAGAGGATAAGATCTGAAGAGGAAAAGATCAGTGGGAGAGCAGATCGTGTGAATGAATAGCAAATGTAGAACCAAAATGATGAGTAGCAGACTACCAAGAATTAGTTTAGAGTGCCAGAATTAGTTTAGAGTGCCAGAATTACTTTAGAGTGCCTTCTGAGGAGAAGATGATAGCAACAACCAGACACGCACACTCAACCATTGAGCGTCCAAACATCGCCACCTCCTACTTCCATATAATTGGCCACTAATAGGACCTGTTATTTCCATTTATCGACTAAACATCCCCAATCTTCGTCCTTGGTTCCTACTCAACGTACTTGGTTCCATCCATACACCCGTACACCATCTTACCCATCTAAAAACCTAACTCCACCTCCATATCTACAACTTATATGCTACGGGATAATCGCGATACGCCTCTTTTCACGAGGAACCGCTTGCATTACCGGCCACCTCTGGGCCCTAGAAAAGTATCGCTGGGAATCTTGTACGATTTTTCCGGACAGAATAAGGCCAATTCGAACCTGAACCATCCCCGCAAATCGTCTCCCTCCAACTCCTTCATATCCACTCCATATACCTTGTTGATTCTTGCATTTTTGAAATCCTTGTTTGAGAGGATCAAGCTCTGGGCTGTGTCTCCGCGAGATAATCATCTCGCCCTTGCAGAATCGCACAATGTCCATGAAGAACAGAGACCAGTACTTCAACAAGAAGCTATTGAAGAATCTCCTGTTCCAGCCGAGAAAGTGAAGGCATCTCCTGACAATGGCCCTCGCCGCCCACTGAATTTTCTTCTTTCGGATTTTCTTCCTTCGGACTTGACTGTTTCCGTAGTGGAACCTCCTCCAGATAATCTATATCAGTCGATCTTCCACGTGGACTCCGACGATGAAGTCGACGGCATCGACCAGTACGGGACAAACCTAACTATTGCACACAAAGATACCGAGTGGCTCGCCAATGTGACGCGAGCTCCTGATTACTCTTCGTCTCCGACCGTTGACAATCTGTATTCGGAGATCTTGAAACCTCTCGACGAATACGATACGGCTATTTCCAAATTCTACACACCACTCCGGCCAGTTCCAAAGGCAAAGTACTCCGTGACGGACGCAGTGCTCTCGGCCATCCCATCGACACTTCTAACAAGTTTCCTCAAAAAAGAAAGAGATTTCATCCAAGATCTCGTAACCAAGGAAAGAACAGCCGTTAGGACGGTGGTGACGCCATTGACAAACGATCAGCTTCGTATTGTGGAGCAGTACTGGCGCGCAGGAAGGGCTTCCAAGCATATTGTCTCAGCATTTTCCATTGACATCACAACCAAGGATCTCCTGACGCTCGCAGATTGCCAGTGGCTCAACGACAATATTATTGACTTCTACTTGAACCTAGTGACAGAACTGGCTGATCTGGTGTACTGTTGGACCACCCACTTTTTCTCCACACTAAAGAAAAATGGCTACAAAGGTGTTGCCAGATGGGCCAAGAGAAGGAAAATAAACGTCACGGAGTTGAACACTATCGTAGTGCCCATCAACAGCATGAACACACATTGGTCAGTGGCGGTGATAGATAACGTTGAGAAAACTATTAGCTACTACGATAGTCTTTCCTCTGGTGGAAATTTGCATGCGATTCAACTTCTTGAACAGTATATGCTGAGTGAGGCCGATAGATTGAACGTTCCCGCTCAGAAATACAGTCTCCAGCCGAGTATGAAGACTCCCCAACAGCAGAACGGATACGATTGTGGAGTTTTTACGTGTACAGTGTCCAAGTATATTGCGCAGAATACTCCACTAATATTCAGCCAAAAGGATATGCACACAATTAGGCGGAGAATGGCCTATGAGATCATCACTAAAAGCTTACTACCAGAAGGAAACTTGGGTCCAAACCTATAGTTCATTATGTACATTAGAATCCGAACAATCCGGATTTCTTGGGCTGGCTGCCAATGGTCTGGATGTCCTTGATATTGTCTTCGTAGCCTTGCACCTTCTCAGTGCTTGCTGTCACCTTCTTTGCCACATACTCCAATCTTTCCTTCATCAACTTGATGTCCGAGAGCCCGCCGATCTTTGCAATTTCATCTTCCAACTTGGCGATCTTGGCGTTCTCCAACTTGATGAGTACGTTGTAAAAGTACGTCTCGTAAACCTTGAAGATTTCCTTGTCCGAGACCAACTCCACGAACGCAGCCTTATACAATGGTCTTCCAGTGGTGATGCTGCTGACAATTCCCTTGTCTCTCTTTAAGGAGATCAAGTCGTTCTTCTCCAAAACAGACAAGGTGGAGACAGTGTCGTAGCCGGGCGTAAACAATGGAGACTTCACCAACTCATCAAACAGAATTGCTTCTTTTTCAGCCAAAAGTCTCATCAAGGCCCAGATCTGTGCACTCGACCAGGTGATCTCACTGCCTGCTGAAGGAATCTCACTGATGTTCAAGAAGAAAGTAGTGATTTGTTCAGCAGCTTGGTTGATCATTTCTTTCAAGGCATCGTTGGCACTTTCGCCCGACTTCACACGTCTCACAAATGCTTGCAAATCAAGCATTCTTCCTCCGATAGGCTCCAAGCACTCGTCGATATGGGATACATCTTTCTCCAGCTTGAGCTGTTGGGAGACATATTGCTTAGCACTTTGATGCGAAGCGTCAGCCAAAGAGATAGACTTGAACACTTGGTTGGGAAGTGCATTCGTCAAGTGCACGGTACTTCCGGAGTCCAGCGTAATAAAAATAACATGGGCGGTGTTACTCTGAATAAGCTGACCTGCCCACTCAGCAAGACTCTTGTAAATGAAATCGTTGTTGCCCTCGGACCTCCTCAAAAAGTTATTGATGACAATGACCGGCTTGGCCTCGGGGTTCAGCTGCAAGTAATCATCTTCCTTCAAGTCAGGGACCTTCGAATCACCTAGGGCTTCGGCCTTCTTTAGCTGCTGGCTCTGGTACTCGCACTTGAAAGAGTCGAAATTGGACAAGGCAACCTTTCTGATGGCAATTTGCGTCAACAGAAGCATGTTCTTGAATTGAGTTTCCTTGGACTCGCTCAAGCCCGACTTTTGACCTGTCAATCCCTGCAAACCCAAATCAACATACGAGGAAATGGTGTTTGTCCACGTGAACAAGGGGAAGTAGCCCACCTGACTGGCAGCAGACTTCAAGAAGGCGTTGTCACTTCTAGCCTTGATCAAAGCGTCACAATCAATTTCAAGCATGTTCTTCAGGAACTCCTCGTTGAGTTGCAAGGCGTGGTTCACCACAAAATCTCGCTTGCCAGAGCCATTAGGGCCTTTGACGATGATGAAAGTATTGGCGTTTTCACACACCCACAACTTCACCTGATTGGCCTTTTCTGTACGTTCGGACCAGTACATGCCAGAAGTAAGTTCTTCGACGTCATGAGACGTCTTCTTGGTTCCTCTAAGCAGATCAAGAGAATCGTCAAGGAAATGGCGACCATCGTTGATACCGGAAACAACAACTCTGTATGGAGCATAAAGTGCCTTCACGAGCCAGTGGTCCTTGTGAGAATCCCATGAATACACATGTCTGATCTTGAACTCGATGAACTGTTCTCTGATTGGTTCAAAGATGAAAACAGCAATTGTGGCAAGGATCGCAAGAATCATAGGGATAGCGATACGCTGGTGGTTGACAATGAAATCAGTGATGTAGTTGACACTTTCCCGGGGAATATACTGCAAATGCAAATTTGTCTTCCCTTCATTCAACACCATTCCAGTCAAACAGTTCTTGGCCCTGATACAGGCATCTGTTGTCTTGAAAATGATGGTCGCATATGGCGTGGAGGAAGAATAAGGAATAATATCAATAATTAGACCATAGCGTCTGAAAAGAAGGTACAATTCTTCTTCGGTCAATGGAACGCCATCGAACTTGACCTTCAATTTCGAAGATGGAAACCTGCTCAAATCATCGATCCACGGCGTACCCTTCACCCTGTATCCCCTTGGATAGGACCGCCAAAGAGCCAAAATGCCGCCGGCAAATTGCTCGTATTGCGCCTTATTTCTCTGGATGTTGCTTTCGATTGTCTCGGTAAGCTCTTTCACGCTTGACGTGGGGGGAACCAGAAACTTGACGAAGGCTCCACCATCTCTTCTGAAAGGAACAAATTCCTCGAACTTGGTGCCCACAGGCAACGGCTTCTTGTCAGATAGCACCAACTTGTCGACTCTTTCCCTCAAATTCTCGTCCGTGAACAGATTCTGGAATTTTTTGAGGAAGGAAAAGTACCTGGAATAGCTGAGCTTGGCCAACCACCGAGGGTACACATTATCGAAAAACATCAACACTTCCGTCAGCTTCAGGTAGTCCATGACACCTGTGATTTCTGCAGACTGCTTGGAGTCATCGATGTCTGTTTGACTTTTCAATTTTTCTACGTCTGAGGTCAACACGGCATCGGTGGAGTTGAGCCTGACCCCAGAGAAATTGGGTCTAGCACTAGAATTGAATCCATTGAGTAGCGTGGACGAGTACCGCGGGGCCAACAACCGGATAGAAGGAGGCCTCAATGCGTGGCCCAACAATGCCAATCTAGAAGTCATAAGGAAAGATTCCACTAGCAGCAACTGAAGGCGTTGCGGCGTAGGTCCTCCTTTATAAATTGCTACAACTTGTATGCAAGAGTGTCTCAGATCAACCGATACCAGTAGAAATAGCAACTACCGATTCGCTCCAACGTATCGTTTTTCTAATGAACGAAGGGGCAAGAAGATCGTGACGGTTGCTCTAGGCTTCGCTTTGAATCACCTTACCATCTAGGTCGGTAGGGGGATCTTCGAAGAAGCCAGTACGTAACAGACGAGTCTGCACGTGCAGCACCATATCCATGGGGTGTCATACTTGCTGGGTATGGCGGGGCACATGTAGAGCGTGTGTTGGTGTTAGGGGTAGAGGCAGAAAGAAAGTGGTCTATAGATTTAGATTTTGGCTGAGAATTTTTTGTGAATAAGTGAAAGGACATGCAGGAGCTGAGTTAGGGTTACCTAGAGTGGCCTGAAGAAGGCAGGACTCTTTTTTCTTAACGAATCAAGATCATATGTTTTAGCTATCTAAACAATGCAGCTGTACGAAGGGGAAATTTCAAACCCCCAAATGAAAGTGGATAGGAGAACCTTATGTGGTCTCCTACTGTATGCCTTTTTCCTTCCGAATCAAGATTATATTTTAGCTAGCTAAACTATAAGACTTAATTGAGGAGGAAATTATAACATTGTAGAAATTGAAAAATGATGTACAATGAAGAATTTTAACGTGATCAAAGTGGAATGTTGCATGTCCGCCATCGCTAATCATTAGCTGGTGTCTATCTGTACTGCAACAGTATTCAACGCTTCAACAAAGGCTGTTCTATCTCAGGATCTGGGAGAAGATAGTAATGGGTTTTGCCAGCTTATCCCTCTGCTAGTAGTGAATTTAAAATATTATTTGGTGGCAGATTTGAGTATGAATGGGTCAATGAATGTTCTCGGTTTTTTTGCAAAACCACCCAACTTCTGCGAAAATAGTTAACATCGGCGAAAGTAGCCTCAAGAGGATGATACTTTTACTTTGGAGGTAGCTTTGCCATGAAGAAATAGTGAAATTTCTCAAACTATCTAGAGCTGCTGGGAAACAAACTACAAATATTCATCATTTTTGATTGATAAGAAGTAGATGATGTAATGTGTGAGTTGACGTACTTTTGTATCGAACCTTGAATGGTTGTGGAGTCGTTGTGAGTATTCACGGTGTTCTGCATTATATATGTTAGTTCTTCTGGGATTATTCTTTGTCTCGTTTTGTCTTGCCTTTGCTTTCCCTCTTTCTCCTTTGTTTGTTTCATCAAACTTGATATCTTGAATCTAGTCACGATTGTGCACAAGAGGGCTATCACATTTTAATTGCCAGAACTCGACATTCGAACTCGACATGATTCGGCGTGTTCTTCTCTTTTGAAAGAGTTTCCATGTCTCTCTTTTTCGTTTCATTTTCTCTTTCTTTATCTTCTCTCTCATAATACGATCGTTACGGTTGTACATATATGTCTTTTTACAATCCAGAAAAGATTAGCATTGTCATTGCATAAAGATGACACGCTATACAAAGAGCTTTACTTACCATTTTCTCTTCAAAAAAATTGAAACCAACCTATATTATCTCCATGCCGCTAGCTTCTCTGAGTTTAATCGTTCTATCTTGCCTAACTGCTAATACTCTCTTGCTTGCACTCTTTCCGTCCTTGAACTGATACATTCCCACTAACATAACTCATTATTAATCTAACGACTCGGCAGGAATGTCAAGTTGTTTGAAGAAATCACCGGTGCGAAGCGGACGTACCTTCGATGCAACCACCTCGTCCGACCTCTTCCGCCCATTCTTGTAATTCTCCCGAATATACTCCTTCATTGAGGCAAGCGCTGCCTCTCGACAAAGTTCACGAAGCTCCGATCCAGAATATCCCTCAGTAACAGCCACCACCGTCTCAAGATCAAAGTTGTCATCAAGTTTGGCATTTCGGAGGATCTTGCGGAGGATGGCCCGTCTCAGGCTCTTGTCTGGCTTGCCAATGGGGAATTTCTTGGGTAATCTTCTCATGAAGGCCAGATCGATGTCATTTTCACGGTTGGTGGCACCCATCACCATCACGCGCCCGTTGGAAACCAATCCGTCCCAGAGGGTCATGAATTCAGCCTTCATCACCGCACTCACCTCGTGATCATTGGAAGATCTGTCTCTCAAGAAAGAGTCGATTTCGTCAATGAAAATAATACACGGCTGCAACTTGTTGGCCAACGAGAAAATGGCATCCACAATCTTGTTCGACTCGCCGTACCACTTGTCCATAATCGTCAGCATACGAATCAGAAGGAAATACGCTCTGCTCTCTTTAGCTATAGCCTTAGCCAACATGGTCTTTCCACAACCAGGCGGTCCATAGAACAAGACTCCTTTGGGGCTCTGGACCAAGGACAGGTATGCGGTGAACAATTCCGGTTCTGTGAGGGGCAAAATAACCGCCTCGTGCAATTCGTCGATGATGTTTTGAAGACCACCAATGTCATCAAATGTGACGGTGATATCGTCGGGAGAGATCAACGAGTTGAGCAAGGATTTCTCGTATTCGTTCAACACGAGATTCTTGAGCTCGTCGTTATTAGCCTTGAGCTTCTTCAACACATTCGAGCTGTTCTTCTTCAGTTCCTTGTTTCGGACCGAGTTATCGATCGAGTCATTAAGCAAGTGGTTGATCATATAGTACATGGAGAGACCCGCTCCGGTGAGGAAAAAGAGGTCTCCCAAGAGCTTGAAATTGATTTTCATGCCCCAGAGCTCTGCTTTAATCATGGCTGGTGGTGGATTTAGCTGGTGGTGATAGTTGGGTTCCCACATGGTTTGTGGTGCACGGGTGCAGGGTAGGCGATAGTCAAGAAGAGTGGAATACATGGAGTGGAAAAAATATGAAGAGCTCCACATGTAAGTAGTGTAGGTGAGTAGAATGGGAGATAAATCTCTCAAAATTCCAACTTCAGAGCTCTTTTAATATCAAATGCTTTCTCTCAGATTCTGTTAGTTGCCTCGGGCCAGAAAGCTAGTCATCCTTCGGAGGCACGGGTGTCTCCACACATACTCGCATTTTGGAACTTTTGGCACCCATCTCATCACTCCATTATGGCCAGGTTTGATTCACAGGAATCCCACGGAATTCGATTTCCGGGTCAGATTTTAGACCAAATCAGATCCAAAGAGGAAAGTGGCGAGTACAAGGATGCCAGGTTTGGGGGGAACAGAAGGAAAAAGTCCCACAAACCAGTGTCTCGAAAAGATAAGAGAAAGGAAGAGAGAAGACTCAAAAAGCAAAAGCGCCTGAACCACCATGAACCTGAACAGCACCAACAAGTGGATAGGAGGCAGAATACCGGATCGGGCAATGGAAACAAAAACCCGAAAACTCTGGCTGAAGATCCATTGGCTGCTCTTGCAGCATTAAAGGCCAAGAAGAACAAGAAGCCAAGTGAAAGAAAGGTGAAGGAGGTTGTTCTTTCGGAATCTGAAGACTTTGGAGATTTTGATGACGAAGACTTGGATGAGCAAGACAATGAAGATCCTATGGAGCAGTTGCGTGCGCTCAAGGCAAAGAGGAAGGGAAGTCTGGATGTAAGAATCGTGAAGGAAGACGACTTTGAAGATGAAGAATTGAGTGAAGATTTGGATGAAGAAATGAGCGAAGATTTTGAAGGATTCGACGAGGAATCAGGCGACGACGACGAGGAGAAGGAGGAAGATCCCATGGAGGCTCTTCGGAAGCTTAAAGCTGGAAAAACACAGAACAGTGAGATGAGAGTAGTCAAGGAAGATGCGCTTGAGGACGAACTCGATCTGGAGGATCTTGAAGGTCTCGATGAAGATGATGACGACTTGAGATACGATGATGAAGACGAATACAACGAAGAGGTCGATCAAGACGATTTTGACGAGGAATTTGACGATTTCGAAGAAGAGGAGGATCCGCTTGCAAAACTCAAGGCTCTCAAGGAAGCCAAAAATGGGAAAAACCCCAAGAAGGAGAAAGTGATCGAAGCATCATTTGTGGATCCATTCGAGAACGACATGGAGTTCTATGCTAAGAAATTGGGGCTCAAGGACGGCAAGAAGTCGAAGTTGGCCAAAGCAGACGACGACGACTCCATTGGTGGTTTGCTCGATGGCCTTGATTTCGACTACCTCGACGGACCTGAGGCGGAATCAGAAGAGGAGGGTACCGAAGAATTTGAAGACGAAGAGGATGAATCAGATCACCCCAAAGAAAACCCTTTCGTTGCACCAACTGTTGAATCGAGCGAGCCCGACGAAGGCTCTGGAAGCCGGTACATCCCTCCAGCATTAAGAAGAAAGCTTGCCTTGGAGAAATCGGAAGTATCTGCAGAAGTTCTTGCGCTTCAAAAATCCATCAAGGGTCCTATCAACAAGTTGTCCGAGACAAATGTTGGATCGATTGTGAACGAGATCAACGGGCTCTTCTTGAATAACCCCAGACAGCTGGTGACAGAAAACTTGACTTCCATTATCTTGGAATCTGTCATCCAGCAGGGTCGACTCTTGGACACCTTTGTCTACTTGCATGCTGTTTTAGTGGCAGCCATTTATCGTCTACAGGGAGTGGACTTCGGTGCCTATTTTGTGCAAACATTAATTGAAAGGTATGAGAAGCTCAAGGTCGATCCCCTGAAAATGAAGGAATCGATCAATATCATCTCTTCGTTGTCGTCGGTGTACGCCTTCCAGCTCGTTTCCTCCCGACTTTTGTATGACATAATCAAAGTTCTCATCGATGAGCTTTCTGAATCCAACGCCGAGCTCTTGTTGAAGATCATCCGAACATCCGGCAACCAGATGAGGTCCGATGATCCCACTGCACTCAAGGAGATTGTGTTGCAAGTGACAAAGAAGTCTGCTTCTATGAGCCTGAGTGCCGTGAGTACCAGAATGCAGTTTCTCATTGAAACCATTGCATCGTTGAAGAACAACAAGCTCAAGGACGTGAACGAGTCTACTCACCAATTGACCATTCGTTTGAAGAAGTTCTTGGGCAATTTCGCTTCGAGCAAAGCCGTCGATCCTCTCCAGGTCAGTCTCGACGATATCCACAACATCGACACTAAAGGAAAGTGGTGGCTTGTGGGATCCGCATGGAAAGGAGACGATGGTGCGGTTAAATCAGAATTGGTCAATTCTGAAGTTATGAACGACATTCTTGATAGTGCGGATGTCAACTGGATTGAGTTGGCCAGAGCTCAAAGAATGAACACAGACATCAGAAGAGCCATCTTTATCTCCATTATGTCCGCCAATGACTACATTGACGCCGTCACCAAGTTGGACAAATTGGCATTGAGAAAGTCTCAGGAAAGAGAAATCCCTCGTATTGTCATCCACTGTGCTGTTGTAGAGCCAGCGTGGAACCCATACTACGGAATCTTGGCTGCCAAACTCTGTGACTCGCATTCATACAGAAAGACGTTCCAGTTTATGCTCTGGGACTTGATCAAGGGTTTTGAAGGAGCTTCAGGGAACGACTCTGATGAAGAGGAAGATGTGTTTTCTGGCTTTGACGATAGCCGGGACGAAGACGACAAGCTCAAGAAAATCTTGAACTTGGGTCGCTTCTTCGGATACTTGTTTGCTGAAGGTTCTTTGGCATTACACATGTTGCGTACTGTCAATTTTGTCACTGCCTCGGCCGATAACAAATTGTTCATGGAGATTCTATTCGTTACCTTCCTTGACCAAATTGGAAAAAAGTCCCAGGTCAACGCAATCGGCGTTGGCTTGGTGGGAAAAAAGAAAATGTCCGAGCAAAAGTTTGATGATAAAACACTAATCGAGAGACTTCTCAAGGCCAAGGAGCAGCCCGTACTTCTCAAGGGAATTCAACACTTTATTGACAAAAGGTTGAGAAGCAGTGACTTCATCACCGGCAGAAAGCAGAGAAAAAGAATAGAATGGGGAATTGGCGCCATGGGCGACATTATCGACGAATTCGTCAAGGAGTACGACTTCTAAAGACTTTTAATGGGTACTTATAGACATGCTAAATATACACTATGTACAATTCCGCCTCCACCTCTAAGCTAATCCACCAACTCGAGGATCGCCACCGACTCCACATGCTTCGTTTGCGGATAAAAGTCAAATCCAGTGACACTCTTCACTTCGTACTTCGTACTGGACCGATGCTGGAATCTTTCCAAGTCAGCTAAATCTCTTGCTTGGGTGAACACATTACAGCTGACGTAAACCACTGCTTTGGGTCTGAACTCCAAGATTTGTCTCATGAACTCTTGAGTAGATCCTTTTCTCGAAGGATTCATTAGGAGAACGCAATCCTCACCTTTGATTCCCGAGTTAAGAAATGTTTCGTCGGTGAACATTGAATCTGAGTTTCCGTGAACGAACTCGATTTTGTCCGGAACGAGTAGCCCGTTGATTTTGGCGTTGTGGTGGGCATAGTCGATGGCCTTTTTGGCGATTTCAATTCCAAACACCTTGCCATCTTTTGGAAGAGTTTTAGCTAGCGCAATCCCGAGAAATCCAGATCCACAGTATGCGTCCACCAAGTAGCTGTAACCACCTTTCACCCGCTGAAGCTGGTCCTTTACGAAGTCCAAAAATGTCGGCAAAATAGCCCGGTTGTTCTGAAAAAACTCGTTGGCCTCAAACTGAAATACGACGTCGTCGATTTGCTCAGTGATGACATTCTTCCGATTTGTAAGACATACATTCTCGAACTCGCCCGTATTGTGATCAATTCTGACACTGTCCCTCAAAATAAAATTGGTATTTATCCTCTTATCTGGTCTCGTTTCAATGTAAGTCTTCAAATCGTCCTGGAAGGCACTCTTGACCTTTGGGAGCATCTTGTTGATGGTGACCGTCGCAATAGGACAGTAGTTCACATCGACCAACTTCTTGCCCGGACTGACGCTATCAAAGCCCACTGGGTGTGGAAGATCCAGCAACTCTAGGTTTTTATGGACGAAAGAGTGTGGTGTAATCTTTGTCCGATAAGCATATTGCATTGAAGAGTCAAGGACATTGCCAAAGTTGGATATGGTGGAGAGATCCAAGTCGGGGTGGAAATACTTGAATGCCCTATGTATGACATTGCGTTTGAAGTCAATCTGATCCTCATATGTAAGCATCTGGAATTGACACCCGCTGCACTCATGGAAATGCTCACAGATCACCAACTTATCGTTTCTCTTGCTTGTCTTACGAGATCTGCGAGAAACACTCTTCAACTCCGCTTCGGCATAGAATTCGTGGTGTCTTCGGAGAGTAACATTCACAACATCGCCAACAGTAGTTTTGGGAACTTTGACCACAGTCAATTCTTCATCACTAGTATTGTTGTAGGAACTTCTCGGTATCAACCCAATGCCATCGCCTTCGCTGGTGACGGCGGTGATCACCACATCGTTCACTTCAATATTTCCACTGTTCTTCGTGAAAAGAAAATCATGAATAAGTTCCTCTGGGATTTTCACTTGATCTAGGTTCACAGAGCGTTGTGCTAGGGCTGACTTGATATCGAGATGGAGGATATGGTCACGGGAAGTCTTGTCGACGGTTCCTCGTTTGGTTTTTTTTCGAAGGATCGAAGAGTAGGTGCTTTTTCCATACAAGCGGGAAAACGTCAAGGGTAGTCGAATAGGTAGACGGGAGATCATCTTCGAGGTTGATATATTACGTTGGCTCCATCGCGAATTATACGGTGAGCATTGTAAGCATCGCGGTGCACCAGTGGACCATAACTCAATACTAGGAACAACTTATTCTCATTGCGCAGTAGCCATAACTGGCTGAATTACCTCTTGGCTCTCCTCGGGGTAATTTCTCAAGTCGAGACTAACAGTCTTGGAGCTGTTTTCTCTCTGTTCCCGGTAAATTCCCACAAGCGCATCTGAATGCTCAAAGAGCTTACTCTTCAACGAGATAAGAATGAACTGGAACCCAGGACCAGCACACTTTTTGATGTAGTGAGCGATCTTTGTTACATTCTTGTTGTCTAAAGCCGCGTCGATTTCGTCAAGGACAAAGAACGGTGAAGGGTGGTAAGAATGGATAGCGAATAAGAGTGCCAACGCAGCCATCGTCTTCTCACCTCCTGATAGCAAATCCATGTCTCTGAAGCGCTTCAATGGTGGCATGGCATGGTATTTGATTCCCGCAGAATATGGCTCGTCTTCATCTTCTAAGGTCAAGTAGGCCGAGCCACCCGTAGGAGAAGCAGCAGACTTGGTAAGTTCTTTATAGATACTATCGATCTTACCGGATATGTGGTTGAATGCTTCCATAAAGAGCTCGGTACGACGCAGCTTCACCTGATTGAATCTATCCATTGTTTTCTTTTCTGTTTGTCTGACTTTGGTGAACTCTCTGTCGAACTCCTTCAATTTTTGGTCCACTTCACGCAATCTTTCCATTGCCTTGGCATTAGGCGTCAATTTTTGAAGATCCTTCTCCACATTTTCAATATTCACCTTGATCTCAGCTTCTGTTCTGATAGAATAGTGGTCTTGGTACTGTGGATCCAATAATCCGTAGTCAACATGAATCAGATATGCTGCCTTGGACACGTCGTTTAGCTCTTCGCCGAGTGAAATAGAATCAAGGAAGCCTTCTTCCAACGGCAAGTCCACATTTTCGATCTTACAGTTCTTGAACATGTTCAACCGCTCCGAATCGACCCTCAAGACAAGCTCTTCAGAATTCATCAATTCTTTACCCAACCCCTTCAAGTTGGTTTCAATTTCTTTCATCTCGGATTCCTTGACTTGCGTCTTCATCATGTGTTCATCAATACTGCTTTCTAACTTTACCTTCTCCTCGTGAAGCGAAGCAATCTCACTCTCCTTTACTTGTATATCTTTGCTTGTCTGCCGCAAGTCCGCTTCGACCGCCACGATATCCTTTTTCAAAGTGGGAAGCTCGAGCTCCAACCTCAGTATTCTTCCCTGCGTTTCTTCAATTCGCTCCAAATGAAATTCTAATTGATTCCGAAGTGAGCTGATAGCCTTATTGAACTCTGCCCTCTCCCTAGCTCTGATTCTGATTGCTGAACCATGAGTATATTCATATTCAGCGATGCTAGCCAAGTTATGAGCCGCACAAAACTCAGAATAAACCTTCTCTTGGAGGTTTCCGATGTGGTCTTGTATCTTCTTGATATCATTATCGATCGCCTCGATACCTTGTGTCTTAGCGTTAATTTGTTCAGTCAAGTCAGCGATGGTATTCTGATGAAAAGAGATTTCCTGGCTCCTTTCATCAATCTGTCTCAGAATACTCGATTGAATGCTCTTGTGCAATGGAAGCTCATCATTTAGCAGACTAATCTCCTCGGTCAAAACATTGATATCGATGGCACTTGGCTTGTCTGCTTTAATTCTAGCCAATTTCAAGGTGAGTTCTTCTTTCTTGAGATTGAGTTCAGTCCATTCTTCCTTGGACCAGCGACGAGTTGCTTTCACATTCAGGTTACCTCCTGTCATGATACCTGATCTATGGATTACTGAGCCATCAAGGGCAACTAATTTGTTATCCAAAGAGCGCAGAGAGCCCCACTTCAATTCCCTGGCAACGTCCAAGGAGTCAACAACAATACTGTCGCCCACTGCAAAACGCACTGCCCTCTCTATGGATGGGTCATCAAACTTGACAACATCGATTGATGGACGAGCACTTTCGCTCAAAGTTCTCAAGTAATTCAAATTCACTTGGTCATTGACAACCGAATCTAAGGGGATGAACGTAACAGTTCCGGCCCGACGTTCTTTCAAGATTTCAATGCACTTGTATGCGACAGCAGTACTTTCTACCACAACAGCGTCATAGTTACGGCCAAGGACAGTCAGTAGTGCTGTTTCGTACTTTTGTTGAGAGGAGCGCACAAGTTCACACATTAGACCCTTAATGGAGCCATCCTTGAGGAGATTGCGCAACATAGAAACGTTTTCACGGAGTTTTTTCTGCTTCTTGGACTCATTTTGATCGGATGAGAGCTCATCTAGTCTTAACAATGTAGCTCTGAGATCTGCGTTGAGGTCGAGCTCTTGGTAGTTGACTTCCTCCTTTTTGGCTAAAAGTGCTTCTTTAGCCTTCACCTTGAAGACCTTTTGTTGGTTGAGATCATCTAACTTTGAGGATACATCGGCGAGCTTGGAGTTCAAATTCAAAGCAACTTCAGCTTCCAAATCGGAGATTTTTGCTGAGGCGTGATCTTTCTGGGAGGTGAAGTTGCGTAGAGACGACAAGAAACCTTCCTTATCTCCCAATAACATAGCCAACTTTTCCTCGTACTGCGATCCTGAGTTGGCAAGGAACTGCTGTCTCAAAGACTCGTATTCTTTGACATCCTCCGGCGAGAGCTTGATCTTTTCGTTCATGATACGGACTTTTTCCTCGAAATCAGCCTTTTGCTTTTCCACTTCAGCCAATTTCTCCTTGAGGTCCTTCTCCTGGTCCTTTTGGCTAATGGTATCACTCTTTAAGTCTTTGATTTTCTTCTCCGTTAAGGCGATCTTGTTCTGAACAGTTTTCTTCTTTGCAACTAGAGGAATAAGGGACCTTTTCGAAGACTCGCACGTCGATCGTAATTCGGATAGGGACGCCTCAACTTTCTTTGCTTCCAAAGTCTTTTGAGAAAAATCTGCCATCAAAGCTTTGTATTCAGTGTCGGAATCTGCTAGTTTCAGTTTTGCAGAATCAATGTCGCCAGTGATTCTTCTGACATCGGCCAATAGCTGGAAATGGCGCTTCTCGTTGTGATAGATCCGGTACAAGTGCAAGATCTTGCCCAAGTTGTTCTTCTGGTTCAACTTTAACTCAAACAACTCTCGCTCCCTCATTTGTTCTTTGTATTGTTTCGACTCGACGTTCAAGTTTCGCTTACGCGAGAACACCTTTGCCGACAATTCGTGGGCCTTTTCCTGGTCCTCTAGAAGCACGTTGTACTCAGACGCGTACTCTGCCGATCCACTGATGGCTTCAATGGACGCAGCCAAATCTCTGGCAGACTGAGAAGCTATGTTTTCTATATCGCCCTGGAACACCAAGAAATTCCGTACTTTGACGAGAATACTCTCTGCCTTCAAAGCCATGGTGTACTGGAGCGCCGTGACCGCTCTATCGTTAATTTTGTACTCAGAAATTCCAGACGCTGTGATGGTTCTCTTGAGATTCATGACTTCTCCGTTATCCTTCTGGTACATGGCCAACACATAGGCAGAAGTGGGATCTTTTGAGGTGGAATCGTCACTGCCAGACGCGAGACGGCCTCTATAGATTAAATCCTTCAAGTTCAGTGACCTCAACTGAGCTGACTGGACGCCTAACACAAACGAAATCGCGTCCATCATATTGGACTTTCCGGCGCCATTGGGGCCGATAATGGAAGTGAACGCCGAGTCGCCAAACCCTAGTTTGGCAGTGCCGCGGTATGACTTGAAATTGTGGAGCTCTAGTCCTATGAGACGGCCCATGGTGGCTGGTATATGGTTTCGTATTTAGTGTTCGGTGTTTAGGTTAAAGTGAATTGGTACGCGTTTAGTAATGCAGGATCGGTAGTAGAGGTGAAGATGTATGGCAACTGATTGCACTTAAAATTGGGTGAATATTGGGTGATTAGAAATTTGGAAGCGGATAGATAGTTTCGGGAAATCTGGCTTTGGGGAGCTTTGTTCTTTTGGTGGGTTTCTTGAACGTAGGTCGTGGACTGAGAGGTGATAAGTGCTGGCACTATTATAGATCACTGCGCGAGATATGGCAGTCCATATCGAGGCTCTTCAAATGGATTTGGTGATGTTCTTTTTCGTTATGTGTTTTTCAATATCTGTTGTTCAATATATGTATTTCAATATATGTTTTTGAATATCTCGTCCTGTTTTTCAATGTAAGTGATGTGTGGTGGACTTTCTCGCAAATGGCTGCGAGGTGTCGGAATATTGTAGTCGCAAGATCTAAACAGTGAAATGCTGTTCTTCTATTTTTCATGATAGTCTAGAAGTTCTTGAGAAATTGGATTATAACACACTTAGCTGCTATTGACCTGGTTGTTATAAGCAAAAGTGGATTATCTACGTTGTGACTTGTAGATCTCATGGAGACCTGTGCCGTTCTCATAGTAACAATTAGAGAAGGTAAGACTAAGTGGCTCGTGGTACATACCTCAGAAATGCTACATGAAAGGACAAAAACCATCGTTGAATATTTTGTCAAATTTCAACTAAAAGAGTTCTTTTGGTCTCTACTGAGCTAGACATCTCAATACTGTCTGTATCGCAGTCCCAATCTCAGTACACCTCCAACATCCAGAACACAAGATACTGACTCAATGACTCCGCAAATAAAACCAAAAGCCTTAACTCGACCACAAGATCCACCCATCCCTCAATCTTTTTACAAACCATCCAATCACCTCACATTCAGTCGTCATATCTATCTTCCTTATCGGAGTCACGTGCACACATCCACACAACCCAACGGCTCCAGCTCTCTAGTCCCAGAAACCTCCAAACACTCCTCATAATGGAAAAGGACCCATTGCTTGCACCAAGCCCTGCCGATGAGCGAATAAGTATGCGTGGCGAACGCCCGTCTATGTTGTCTGGTTTCTTCGGCTGTCTTCCCACTTTCAACAAAGAAAGCACCTCTCAATTGGATGAAATGATAGCAACGGCGGACATTTTGGACGACGAGCCCCTTGCCGAGATGCCTCAGGTCGCCAAAGTGAAATCTTCTTTGACTTCCGACGAAAAGCTCACCAAAATCCGCCAATTGATGAAAGATCATGGCATAGCTGTGTACTTAGTCCCCTCTGAAGACGAACACCAGTCTGAGGAGACTGGACTTTCAGAAAAGAGAAGAGAATTTCTCTGTGGCTTCACGGGCAGTGCTGGAATTTGTGTAGTTACGTTGGACTCGGCGGACTCCTTGCATGGCGAGGCTGCGCTTTCGACAGACGGACGTTACTTTCTTCAAGCGGAACAGCAGTTGGATTCCAAATACTGGCGCTTGTTGAAACAGGGGATGGCCGGGTATCCAAGTTGGCGGGAGTTTGCGTTTGACAAGGCGGCCAAAAGCAGCTTTTCAAACGTGATATCGTGTGATCCTAAGTTTCTCAGCTTATCTGAGGGAGAGTACTTCACCAACATGCTGAAGCATAAAGGAGTACAGTTCCAGCCGTTGCTCGAGGTCAATTTGGTTGATGAAGTCTGGGGATCGGAAAAGCCTTCTCGTCCGCTCGATCCAGTCTACCATTTACCCTTGGAGTTTTCTGGAGAGACCACATCGAGCAAACTTTCCAGAGTGAGACAATACCTTAAAGATAACGACGCCACGCATTTGTTGATCACGGCACTTGATGATATCGGCTGGCTTTTCAACTTGCGCAGTGACGTGGATATTCCATTCTCGCCCTTTTTCTACTCCTACGCCGTTGTCACTCATGACAATGTAGTCCTCTACGCTCAAGATGAGAAGTTGATTGATGTGCGTGAGTATTTATCCGAGATTGAAGGTCTAGTTCTCAAGCCATACAGCAAGTTTTATGGTGATTTGGGTCTGCTCAAAATGACGGTCGCCAACTCCGATATCAGGTTGGTGCTTCCATCTAAAAACGCATGCAACTATGCCTTAGTGAAGTCTATTCCACAATCTGGTGCTAAGCAGAATATTATCTACGATTCTGTTGTTGCTACCTTGAAGCTCTTCAAGAATCCGACCGAGCTATTCAATGCAAAAGTGGCACAAAGCAAGGACTCGCTTGCGTTCATCATTTTTTCTGCTTGGTTAGAGTACCAGCTTGTTCACAAAAAGGCCAAGGTCGACGAATGGCAGGCCGCAAAAAAGATCTACAACATCAGATCCAAACTCCCTAATTTCAAGGGCTTATCCTATGAAACTATCTCGTCAACCGGCCCCAATGCCGCCATCATTCATTATGCACCTTCTCCAACTCAACACTCCGTCATTGACCCAACCGTGCCATACTTGATTGACTCAGGTGCGCATTACTTAGAAGGAACGACTGACATTACCAGAACATACAAGTTTGGCTACGAGGGATTGACTGACCGCTACAAAAAATTCTATACGCTCGTTCTCAAGGGCCATTTGGCTGTGGCCGTTGCAAAATTCCCAGCCGGAGCCACATCTACAGGAACAATTCTTGATGCCTATGCCAGACAGCCATTATGGGATCAAGGCTTGGATTTCAACCACGGAACTGGCCATGGCGTGGGCAGTTTCGGAAACGTTCATGAAGGTCCCCTCTACATCTCGACCACAAGTGGTGGCGCCAACCATGCCGATTTGTTCAGAAAGGGGGCTATTCTCACTGATGAGCCAGGATATTATGTGGACGGTGAATGTGGGTTCAGAATTGAAAGTGAGCTTGAAATCGTGGAGATGGACCAATCATTCGGCAAAACGAGAAGCGGAGGAAAGTATATGGGATTCAATTACCTCACCAAGGTTCCCTTTTGTCGCAAGTTGATTGATACCAAGTATTTGACTCCAATCGAAATCTCTTGGATAAACGAATTCCATTTGGCTATCAGATCTGAGTTTGCTTCCAAGTTGTTGAGATTGGGCAATAAGAGAGCGTATGCCTGGCTCGTGAAGGAAACGGCGCCCATCTAGCGACTACCCACCAAGACGAAATTCTAACTAACTTATCAATTAATATACACAATATAGTACAAATGTGAAGTTTTTACTTCAGCTTAAATGATGGCGAGTAAAGAGTCGGAAAACCCGAGTCCTTGGTCTTGGATATGAGCTTGGAATACGCTGGTCTCTGAAAACTTCCAGGCTTCCTCAATCCCACACTCGCCGTAGGTGTAGCAGAGCCCGACAATCCAACTTTATTCGAAATGAAGGGCGAAGGTTTGGAAAGTGCAGGCTTGGCAAGAGAAGGAGATGGAAGTTCCCGCTTAATGACAGATGGTCCACCTTTCGTTTCTGGCTTCTTGTATTGGGGCATTTTGAGAGCATTGGCGGCATTCCAAACTTGGCTCGAAGTCGTTGACGAGATGGAAGTTCTCAACTGGTCAATTTCCGACTCAATTCGTGAAATCGAAGATCTGTCTTTCTCAAGAAACAGTCCACCGTCTTGTTCAGCACGCGGTCTCTTGAAGTCGCTAGTCAGAAATTCCAACCCAAGTCGCTTTCTGGAACTTTGCAATATCTCCAAGGCAGACTTCTGTCCATCAGCATTATCAACTCCAGTGAGCGACGATAACCGATTCATGAGGTCACTGTTCTCCGGTAGTTTTGAAACAGAAGTTCTTGGAACATTGTGCACTTTGGAAAGAAATGGGATCCTCATGAATGCTCCTGAGCGTACAGTCGAATCCACAAGATTTGTCAAGATCTGAGTAACCGCACTCTGCACCGGCTTACCGTCGGTGATTCCTAACGACTTTGCATATGTGGACGCGGCCACAGCGGTTGCTGCTGAAGTAGCCTCTAAGATTGTTTGAGGATCGTCATCCAAACCAGTCTCAGCAACAAGGCTGAAGATGTGGGTGACCCTCTTCACAAGTTTGGGATCTTCAGCGTATGCGCTAACCAACGGCTTTGAATCCGCTGATTCTGAGTCGCGCCCGTTCAAAGGTCTCTCTAAGTCTCCCTTCTTTTGCTTTGCCAACCGTTTCTCGCGTCTCTTGTTGAACTCTTCCTCTATCCATGCTCTCTTTTCTGGAGTGCCCTCATCACCGAACATGTTATTGGCCCGCTTTATAACTCTAGAACGGAGATCGTTATCTTTATTTCTCTCTGCATTCTCCTCTCTCCATTTTTTCTTTCTCTCACGGTTGTCAATTCTGATCTTCTCCTTGTACTCTGAGGAATCATGTTCTGGCTTAATTCCAGCCAAGATGCTTCTCACACGAGAACTGCTGAAGCCCGAAAGTGTCGATAAAGTGGACTGATAAAACTCAGAAAGATTCGCCGCTCTGTCTGTTTGTACCCCCTCAGGATACTCAACAGCAGGTTCCTTTTCATTCAACAAACCAATCACATTATCGATGAGAGTTGCGGCGCGCTTGCTAAGATCACCGGCATTCTCATTGGTTAAGAAAGATTTGGCAGCCGCAAGGCTGTCCATGAAGAAAGTTCGCTCTTCTGGACGATTTTTAGCCTCCTGTAGAAGATCCTGTGCCGTAGTACTCACGACGGAAGAAGTCTTATTAAGCATGAGAGCGTTAGTCATCTGACGGATCACCAGCATTAAGCTCTGAGATTGGTTTCCAGACTGAATGTGATGTGACAATGATGACAAGATATTGGACAACTGGGGGTTCATGGTAGGCATTTTTTGTGGATCAGCACGAATCGACTCCTCGAGAGACTGGATTGACGAGTAATCTCTTCGTGGCGCATTACTCATAGAAGATCTGTGCAATGCCAAAGTCTCGGCAATTGACAAAGATTTGGCTGGACCAGACGCAGAAATATCGGCAGCGGATTTCTCAGGCTGACTCACGTCTGTCTTCTCCAAAGCTTTCTTCATGGACAATGCTGCGATGGCAGCTGCGGTGGACAAGTTTTGAGACCGGGAAGACGACTCCTTGCTTTCATCGTCGTTCAAAGATGTAAGCAACTCTTGCGGGTTCAGCATGGCCATGCTAAAAGCGTTCTGAAGAATCTCGTTCATCTGCAACTTCTCCAAGTCCTGCTCTGGCTGGTCGGTGTCGTCCTCCTCGGTCACTGTCTTCCCCATGACATTTCGGGCTGCTGTAGCTATCACGTCTTTGAGTGTAGACACGTCTTCGTCATTGTTTGCTTCCATTTGGAAATGGGCAACGACATTCTCGTCTAGATGGGGAATCTTCTTCTTTTCGTTCTGGGTGGCTTGCTCTGTATGGTTCGACCCTGCCATCTGCTGAACTACATTCTGAACGATTCCTGCTAGGTCCAAGCCAACATCACTTTGCCTTCTCTCTGCTTGCCTGTTGCCCATGATGTCATTGAAGGATGCAGTGATTGCTGCAGACAAGTCGTGATCCTGGCTGTTTCCATCATCAACATGATCTTGATGCAGCTCCTGCTGTTCATTGTGCTCGATCTCCTTTTGAACATTTTGTTCGTGCTGAGGATCTGGTTCGTGGTGCTGCTCTAAAGTTTGTTCATGTTCAACGTGAGGCTCCGCGTACTCAGAGAGTGACTTGAATGCTTCACCGATAGCATTTTCTAGCTTGTCGTCTTCGGGCGAGTGCGACCTATGGTGTTCATGCCCAGACTCTGTCGGTTCCTCGAGATTTTCCATGGTCTCCAGTTGTAGCTCCGGCTGGTTGGTGATGCTCTTGAAAGCATTTCCGATGGCAGCCTCCAAGTCCAACTCTCCCAACTCATCGTCGGACTTCTCTGCCTGCAGAGGATAGTACTCTTGATCCTTGGAGAACTGGTCTTGGTGGTTTTGGTGGTCTTGGTACGGAGATTGGAATTGATCTCGATCAGGGTCTGAATTGAGATGCTGATTGTGGTCAGTTTCGTCCTGAATGTGGTCAGTTTCGTCATGATAGTGGTCCTGATTGTGGTCCTCAACATCTTGGCCATGATCCTGACTATCACGATGCTCTTGATCCTCTTCATAATCCTCCTTGAGCTCCTTGAGCTCCTCCTTATCCTCCTTAGAATCTTGATTCTCAGACGTCAATTGGGCCTCTAGCGATTGGAAGGCATTGCCGACCGCGGCTTCCAAGTCCACTTCTCCATTATGTTCTTTGTCTTCATTGGTAATTTCGACCACGTTGTGATCTCTTGTTTCTTCTTTATCTGTCTTTTCTGGCACCAATCCAAATTGCTGGAACGCATCGCCAATGGCACTTTCCAACGCGAAATCGTCCACGCCTACGTCGTCGTTTTCCGCCGGCGCATTCTCCCGTGTGTAGTTGCCATGGTCAGAATGGTGCAGATCTTGTTGGTCTGAGGCCATCGCCGATAGTCTGGGGTAGCGTCGAGAGTCACAAGGTCATTGTGACTGTTTTTTTTAGGGATTATCGATGGACCTCCGGTTGTGTGCAGGATGATCAATACCCACCAAGTTCTGGTCAGTGGAGATTATGGGAGTTGCAGTTGTTGAAAATGTGGTAGGGTAGAAGAGGGGTCGAAGTGGGATGGGAAGTGGTGGGAAACTGTGATTCGCTGTTTGGGGAAAGTGGTGGATGTAGAAATGTGGTAGGTACAGACGATGGATATAGAAATTGTGGAGGTCTCAGAATTTGTGCGAATGAGACGTTTGGTTGCAAAATTGGCTAGTCCTCCAAGAAACTGAAACTGAATGAGAAACAAAAGTAATGTGAAGTGAATTTGGGAGAGAAAGGCGAGGGCAGTTTCTAAAGAGCAGAAGCGGTGAGTTTTTGTTGAAAGGTAATTCCAACAGGGAGGAGTGGAGATTGTCCAAGTGTTTATTAAGGTATAGGGTGTAATAGTTTGCAGGGTGATACTCGGACCAAGAAAACCTTGTTTCCGACAAAGAGGGGAACCATTTAAATAAAGGCAAAGATTGCTTATACGATTGAATTTTAATGAACAAAAACAAAAGTTGTGGCGCAATCTATTGCAGAGGGCCATCATTGGAAACGGTAAGGTGGCATTAGATAGACCTGATATAAGCTAGACCTGAACAAGAGGGAGCTTTAGTGCACTTATAGGGAGTAATCTCCATGCCGCAAAAGAATGTGAATAGCTATAACATTGAGATGGTCTGAGGCTTGCAAACGATTCTTGCACATCAGTCGGACTGGGCCCACTAAGATAGGTAGAGCCGTTTCGACTGGCTTTCCTCCTCCCGTTCCATTATGCATGTTGACCCTAGCTGTAGTTAGGGGTCTCGGTTAGCCAAACACTAGATTTACATTGACTGGATGCTTCTTGAGTACTCTTCGTTCACCTACCGATAGAGTCCTGGAATTGTCAACGAAAGCCAAAAATTAGAAAATTACAATTCGTTCAACGAAAGGAAAAAAACTACTAGCATCCCCCCATGAATTCGGAATTCGTAGCCACCGGCCATTTGCTGAAGTTCTTCCTCAGATTATGTGCCAGTTTCAAGGCTCAATGCATTCTCATCGTAATGTTAATATCCTACCTCCAGCGTTCGTCTTTCTACATCTTTCCATTTCGTTTTCTTTTAACTTTTTAATAGCATAAATAATCTTCCTCCATTTTTTTGTCTCTTCTACTTTTTTATTTTCTTCTTTCGTATCTGTATCCCCTCCCGACCCCACCCTCTTGATCTCTCCAACCTGTTCCGTCCACCCAGAATCCCAAATGAGCCACAATCCACAATTGTCACCAAAATACCATCTACTACGTTTTAAAAATTCCCAAAATTCACCTCAGAATGCCATAACTCCCCGCCTTCTCTCCTCCAACTTCTCCTACTGGTCGGCCCCAACTCCGTCAGTCTGCAGGAGGCCCCATATCTCTTGCCACAGCTACATCTTTTCTTAATCCCCATCAAAAATGCAAATCACATTCAAGGATTTGAAGAAACAGACGGTCGTGGTGGACCTCGAACCTGCCGACACAGTATGTAAGCGACTTCTCCCGCGTGGAACCCCCGCCAATTGACCATTTCGATCTATATTCGCCCAATACTAACAATCAGGTGTTGTCTGCCAAAGAGAAAGTCGCCGCCGCCAAAGATGTCGATCCGTCGCAATTGAAGTTCGTCTACTCGGGCAAAGTGCTCCAGGACGAAAAAACCTTGGAAGACTTCAAAGTCAAGGACGGAGATTCTGTCATTTATATGATTTCGAAAAAGGCTCCAGCACCGAAGCCAGCGCCTGTTGCCGAGCCCGTTAGCCAGCCAGCCGCTGCAGCACCACTGTCATCAACTGCAGAAAGCGCTCCAGCTAGCGAATCGCCCGCTGCTCCTGCTGAAGCTGCCGCTGCAGGCCCTAGCACTCAACAAACGGGAGAATCCGAAGATTCGGGCTCGGGCGACTTCTCGCTGGGCGCTGCGCGGGAGGCGGCCATTCAGAGCATGTTACAGATGGGCTACGAACGTCCGCAGATCGAAAGGGCGTTGCGTGCTGCCTTCAACAACCCTCACCGTGCTGTAGAATACTTGATCACTGGGATCCCAGAATCTTTGGCTCCAGCCGCTGCCCCAGCCGCCGCTCCAGTTGCTCCTACTGCTTCAGGAGACACCGATGACAGCAGTACTGCCGAAACCGGCGGTGACGTCACGGAAAGCACCGAGTCCAATGTTCACGAAAACATGTTTGATGCGGCAGAAGCTGCCGCGGCCGGAGAGTCTGAGGGAGCCGGCGGAGAGGTGGAGATGGGAGATTCCGAGGAAAACCAGCTCTCGGTACTCCGTGCCGCCATCCAGAGCAACCCCGAGTTGATTCAGCCGATGTTGGAGCAGATTGCTGCGTCCAATCCTCAAGCGGCCGAGTTGATTCTGCAAGATCCTGAAGGATTCATCAGAGCATTTTTGGGCGCCGAGGGCGAGGACTTGGGCTTTGAGATCGAGGGTGAGGACCACGAGCAGGACCCAGAAGGCACCGTGAGAGTGATGTTGACCGAGCAAGACGAGAGTGCCATTCGTAGATTGTGCGAGTTGGGCTTCGACAGAAACTTGGTGATCCAGGTGTACATGGCTTGTGAGAAGAACGAGGAGGTGGCTGCAGACATTTTGTTCCGTGATACGTGATTTCAGATCAATTGAGTCTACAATTGTCTAAATCTACCGAGGTTCAATTGCCTGAGTCTAGCGAGGTGCAATTGTCTAAAGTGTTTTTGTATATTAGAAGTGGTCGATACACTGGTATGTGGCTCTGTCGTGGCTGGTGAGCGGAGCGTTTCCGGGCCGAACAACCACAACAGCACCCATGCCCGCATCCAACGCGGCGCGGACCTCGTGGACGTTGTCCGAGTAGAATACAATGTCTTTTGGCTGCGTTCCTATGGATTCTGAAATCCGGATGTAGGAGTCCTTTTCTTGTTTGAACCCGGAGGTGGTGATATCAAAGTATCCCAGCAACTTTGGATTCAAGTCTGTCAGGTTTCCGTTGACGTTGACGTGACCGAAAAGCAATTTCTGTGCTGGCACGCTTCCCGACGAGTAGATGTAGATTTTCTTTCCGCTTTCGAGCAACTCAATGGCATCCTCATAGAGTGGAGCCTTCAAGTCACCTCTGTCGTAGCCTAATTTCCATACTGTTCCCTGGAAGGCCTTGAGGGTGGGGTCTTTTATGTCATTTTTGACAAGACTATCGATATGTGTTACCAATGACTCCTTGTCTTGGATCGCCTCGGCAGGGAATGCCAGAAGAACTTGAGCTAGCTGGTTCTGTTCCTTAACTATGGGGAATTGTAATGGATCCAAGTACGACTTGTACTGGGCGAGAAAGTAGGGGAAAAGTTCGTCTTTCACAAACGTGATTGGACATATTGTGCCCTCGATGTCTAGGAGAAGAACTGACATGTTTTGGATGTTCCGTAATGACAGTAAATTATTGAGTGTTTGATTGAGCATGCACACTAGTGATCTGTTAAGATTATTAGATCCTCATACAGGAACTACAGCTTGGAAGATTAGGAAAGTGTACCAGCTCTCAGTTTGGGAAAGACTTGAAGACGAACTACTAAGTTCTTCTTCCTTGTCTCTATTGAACGACTGGTATAAAAGCTAGATATATGTACTCATGTTCAAATTAAGCTTTCGGTGCCAAACGTGACCAGTTTGGCCGATAGATACAGTAAATATGACCAATATATCTGTTGCCTAGGCGTTTACTAAGATGATTGTTTTCGTATTATATCCGGAATTCTATGTGAATGGAATGTTGCGTTGGATTCATATCACCTAATTGCAACACTCCAGAGCCCGACACTCCGGTAAAGCACTTTACCTTATGGTGCCAACTGCAGAACAGTGCAGGACCGGTATGAGCGGCAGGCTCTAAAGAGGTTCATTTATTTTTAAACGTACATTATTAACATGAAGAATTACTCATTATCTTTAATATCTAGGTTTTGTTTCTTAGTTATCTCTTCAGGTTTAGTTTCCGCTCGTTTAGATTAATCGTAATAACTTATTCAGCTTTTATGATTGAGGCTCGCTAAAGCATGTACAAGGTTCATCTAACCTGTAGGTATTTCAGTAATACCGATAAAATGCTTCTGCATGTTACTTTTTATTTATAGATTTAATTACTGTATATGTAATTATGTTAATATTCAGATTATTGGTATTCTTGTCATCTAACACATTAGGACACCTAGATAATGATTTACCGAGAGACATTAGTGCTGGGTGGTTTTAAGATATAAACTTGCAAATGTAGCTTCAATCTTCTTTCAACTTTCAGGAGAATATATATTATTATAACTTTAGATGATATTTATCACTTTTTTTTGGGTAAGTAAGGATGCAACATTTCCATCGGTTTGCGTAGATAAATCGTTATTAGGCTACCAAACAAATTGATCACTTTCAAAGTTTTCTTTGGAACGTTCACTTCCTACAATAGGAGAATACTGAACTTTTCTCCTGCTTTTAGTTACTCAGTTTAGCTAGCAAAAACATATAGTCTTGATTCCTGAAAACAAAAGAAAAACAAAAAAAAAAAAACCAAAAACCATAAAACCATAAAAAGTAAAACAATCTGTCATGCAAAAGCCCGACTAGGTGTACACCACCGCCAAGTAAATGTCAATGCCGCCCTCACAGTCACTCATGGCCAAAGAGTACATGTTGACGCCTGAAGGACATGCTTTCCATCCTTGCTTGTTGTTGTATGCCAAGTGGCCCTCTGGAAGAGTGAAGCCAGAAGAGGCAGCTTCGCGTCCAAATGGAGCAACGTTACCTAACTCGCCAGTGGTGGAGTCGAAGTTGACTCCTCTACCGGTATCATCAGACAACGAGGTCTTGTCGTCCTGGAAATATGCCACAAGGTTACAGCCTTCGGTTCCTCCAACAGAAAACACATGTGGGTGCGCAGACACTTTCATAATTGGGACCTTAGTGAAGTTACCGCCATAGGCGTAGAGGTAGAACTTCTTTTGTGGAACAGGGCTCCAATTGTAGTCCAGGTCAATTGTGACGTTGTGGCCGTTCTGTCCGTTCTGACCGTTTTGACCATTTTGACCGTTCTGACCATTCTGACCGTTCTGACCGTTTTGACCATTCTGACCATTTTGACCATTCTGGCCATTCTGGCCATTCTGACCGTTCTGACCATTCTGACCGTTCTGACCGTTCTGACCGTTCTGACCATTCTGACCGTTCTGACCGTTCTGACCGTTCTGACCATTCTGACCGTTTTGACCGTTTTGACCGTTCTGACCGTTCTGACCGTTCTGACCGTTCTGACCATTCTGGCCATTCTGACCGTTCTGACCGTTTTGACCATTCTGACCATTTTGACCATTCTGGCCATTCTGGCCATTCTGACCGTTCTGACCGTTCTGACCGTTCTGACCGTTCTGACCGTTCTGACCGTTCTGACCGTTCTGACCGTTCTGACCGTTCTGACCGTTTTGACCATTCTGGCCATTCTGACCGTTCTGACCGTTCTGACCGTTCTGACCGTTCTGACCGTTCTGACCGTTCTGACCGTTCTGACCATTCTTACAGCTGTCATCCTTGTTACCCTTGCCGTCGTCATAGTCGTCGCAAGTGCTCAATTCATAGACGTACATTGTAATCTGCACAGCGTCCAGGGCGGTGCTACTCCACTCAACATGGTTGTCGCTGGGAATAACCTGGAAGCCCTTGGAATTGTATTGCAAGCAACCTTTGCTAATGGACCATCCTTTCTGAGGCTGGTCTTGGAGGTGAAGTTTACTGTCCTGGATGTTACACCACTTCTTGCTGTTGGTCTCTACCAAAGAGCCGTCGTTGTTCAAAATAAAGTTACACTTGTTAGGATCATAGCCGAGGTAAATCAAATCGTTAGCCTGGTGCATATCCTCCATTACATAGTGGGAGGTTGCTCTGAGGCTCTGGATGGTGAACGTTTGAGCAGCGAAGGCCGTGGCGATCATAGACAAGTAAGCCAACTTCATTTTTCTGATTGTTTGAGGATGATGAGAAAGCAGAGGTCGAGTCGTCAGTCGGTCTCCTTATATAGTTTTTGCAACACACTGTTTTTTGCACCCATAGGGCCCCTCCTGCACCGTCATGCACGATATTTATAGATGCGCCAAGCACATTAAATCGAAGATCTTGCAGCGAATGACCCACATCTTTCAGCCGTACGCCAAGGAACAATTATCGTTTGGGTCATAGTTCGCAGTTCATTTCGCTTTAAGAGGACGTTCGCTCTGTATGAGCAAGATTTCAACCTTAATATTCTATTTTCGTCTCCTTGGCGGCCAACACCACGAAATGGTGCTATTATTGCAGGGTTCTCCACTTTCTACTCAAGTATGTTGTTTACAATTTTAGACGTATTGTCTGGAGACTTGAACTCGGATATTTCTTGTATCCTGGTTTTGAAAAAAAAGTGGTTTTCGTCCCCACTTGCAATTGGGCCCGTGGTACAAACGTACAAATAGTCCTTCATGCGGACGAGGCGTATCGCTTAAACCACGAGGCCCAAGCCACAATGGTACGGCTGATGAGTCGAATCGGGAATCAATTCGAATCGGGAATTAATTCGAATCGGGAATTAGTTACCAGTCTCTGACCTGATACTGATCAAGCAAACTCTTGTGATGTGGATGATTGAGCAAATGGCAGAATTCACCCAAATCTTGGCCTCCGTAGGTTCCTGGCCGTCCCATAACAACTACTCAAAATAAATACAACTGTAGTAAGAATAGATTGGTGCAGAGGAATATGGAACCTTAACGTAAAAGACGACCGTATTAGATGTAACACTGGGGGCTAGACCACGGTTTGTAAACAGGAATGTATTCTCTCTGTCTGGGTCTTTCAATTTTAGAATTTCAAAGGGGGGTTCAATTTCGTTACTATTTTTACAGCTCTTCCAATCTTATCCATCTCCTTCCTATGACTCATTCACATAATTTCTCATATCCTTGTTTTTGGTGGTTCATGGGAAAAGTAGAATGCAATATTGATATAGGTGCGACAACTTCGATTTGACCACGCAGGCGAAAAAGTGCACTGGGCTCACAGTTACGGCGATTTTCCCCAGGTTATCACATGAATGTGCAAAATCATGATGAGGAGAACCTGGAGAAGAGTCAGCTTGCTTAACTTGCTAAACTCAGGACTGACTCGCTGAATCTCGACCTCTTAGGTCTACAAAAATATCCATCGACCAGGAATACACATTATTTGACATCCACCGGCGTTTAATGTGAGTGCAAGTCTACTCTTGAAATCGAAGAGCACTTTCATCTGTTTCATTGGATGGATAAAAAATACTTTTAAATCTCAATGGTTGAAACAAGTGCAGTGGAACCTTCAATTCTCAAGCTTTGCATAGATCTGACGAAACCCGATGTCATAAGCAGTGTTTTGTTTTTTAATGTTTTTTTTCACTCAGTTCTAGGACCACTCTTGAATAGTCCTTGGCTACTATTTACTTGGTCCCTTTTCGCTATCGATAGGAATAGCGACGTCTCTTGACACAAGCACACTCTGTAAACTATTACAATCTAGCGTATTATTCCAGTTCTCAATCGAAAAAAAATGGATTCTTCTTATTAGGAAAAAAAAAAAAAATTTAATATATGTAATTCATTTAACATTAATTTACTTCTTTTTGAGCAAAAAGTTGTGGATTTAGGATACAAGTCATATCTGTTCGGTCATCGATCAAAGAAACGATAGTCGGTCAAATAGGATTTATTGCAAGGTCTAAGGTTTAAAATTATGATAATTTGCAGCGACATCTTTTGTATATGCTTTGTGTAAAAAAATGAAGTTAGAAAGCAGTTCGACGACTAGTAGATGAATAATAAAACCACAATTCTACCGCGAAACTCCAAAAAACATAACATCCTAATAAAAATATTATTTCACCTACATTTAATCACAAAATTGTATTAGAAAAAATAAAGGCTTCATGGCATAGAAATTATTGAAGTTGTTATAAGGAGATCAACGGTAACACACCATGGTCGTCTAGACTCGTCCTCCTGGTCGCAGCAACTAGGTAGAGTGGGCCTGATCATCCTCCAAGGAGTTACTTGAGATGGAGTTACAACTAAGAACATCCAGGGTTGACTACAACAAATTCCTCATTTGTTTGTTACCTAAGGCATTCCCTACTGAGATACATTCATGTTTCCATCTCTCAAGCAGAGTTGTGGCTCCTGTATGAGGATCTAGAAATCTTACAGATTAATGACAGGACTTAGATCGAACATTAGGAACGGGCTGTCTGCAGGAAGCCGGCTCGGAAAACAACAGTGAGCCAGATATTCGAGTTGACCGTCAGAGTGGCGGAGACCAATCTTGTGATTGCCAGACGAGTCTACTATCGGCCGGGTAATCTCTATTTTTGCTCAAAAAATCCGGCTTCTTCCACCCATCCACTATAGCCTTATCGCCCCAACAGTCTGCATAGGGACAGCTGGAGCAGATGGATATCATCATTGTAGGCACTGTTAGAGTTGCGGGTTTAACCTACTAGAGAAAACGCCATAGACTACTAATCAGCATTAAATAGCGGTCATTGCATACATTTGCATTTATACTCACATTCATATCACACTCACATTCATCCGAAAACAATCGCATAGAATTGCCTGTCACCTAGCAAAACAGAATGGTGGCTCTCTACGACGAACACAATGATTATGTCAACGAAGACCACATCCATTCTTTTGCCAAAGCATTGATTTGGGACGACCACGACGACTCAGACAATTCTACAGGCTACTCGCTGCCGAACTACCGCTATAGTAAGGACGAGGCCGAATTGCTAGAACATCTGCTTGGCGACAATGCGTTGGCGTTGTCTCCGGTAAAATCAGAGGGAGTCGAAGATCCAAAAGATTACGGACTTCCTCGGCCTCGCACGTCAAAGCTGTCGGAGTCTTTGCGGTCTAAGCCGTCGTTGATCACTTCCAAGAATGACTGGTTTCCGGTTGGAGAACCCAAGTCAAAAAAGAGAGAAGCAAAGCCGTCCACCACCCAGCGGCTCTCCAACGAGTTCAGGCTGCTGTCTTCGTACTTCTTGTTTCGGTGGCCTGTGCTTTTTTTCGTTGTGATGTGGGTGGTGTTTCTAACTACCTTGTATTTCTTTGTTCGGCTCTACGTGGCATTGCTGGAGTACTTTTTCACTTGGACAGGCCAGCGGAAGGTGCTTCGGGACAAGCTTCGTGCGTCCAAAACGTATGAAGAGTGGGTGGCCAACGCCGTCGAGCTCGACAAGTTCCTCGGATTGGATAAGTGGCTGGACAACCCTCGCTTCTCCTACTACGACTCGCACACAGTGCAGAAAACAATTCGAAGACTTCGCCTTCTCAGAGAACGTGGAGACATTGCCGAATTAATGGTGCTTTTGCTGGGCTGTTTGAAGAGTAACTTTGCGGGCATAGAGAACAGACAGCTCTATTCTCACAGATACTACGGCACCAAGAAGTTGGTCGAACACTACATCAAGGAGGTGGTGTTGTGTATCGATGCGGTTACTGCTGCCGATGATCGAATTATTCCAACAAGGCAAAAGCGTCGTTTCTTCCGCATTGTCTCCAAAAACTACGGAAAGTCGGCCCTCTGCTTGAGTGGAGGCGCCTGCTTCGCATATACCCATTTCGGACTCGTGAAGGCACTTCTCGACAACGACCTTCTTCCGCTGATCATCTCGGGAACCTCCGGTGGCGGCGTGGTGGCTTCATTGGCTTGTTCGCGTACCGATGACGAGTTGCGCAAGCTTTTGGTGCCTGAGTTGGCTCGCAAGATCACTGCCTGTGAAGATCCGTGGTACGTGTGGATTCCGCGGCTTTGGCGAACCGGTGCTAGGTTTGATTCGGTGGCTTGGGCCAGAAAGTCCAGTTTCTTCACCAGGGGCTCCATGACCTTCCAAGAAGCCTACAAGGCTACTGGCAGGAAACTCAACATCTCGACTGTCCCCGCCGAGCCACACTCTCCGGTGATTTTGTGCAACACCGTCACCTCTCCCAACTGCATCATCTGGTCATCTTTGTTGGCGTCGTCTGCAGTTCCTGGAATCTTGAATCCAGTGGTTCTCATGATGAAAGACCCAAACAACGGAGCGGTGGTGCCGTTCAGCATGGGAAACAAGTGGAGAGACGGGTCTCTCCGCACAGACATCCCTGTGGACGCACTTAACACCTACTACAACGTTACGTTCACGGTGGTTTCCCAGGTGAATCCGCACATTTCTTTGTTCTTTTTTGCTCCCAAGGGTACGGTGGGCAGGCCCGTGGCCATGCCCAGACGGAAAACGAAGAGACAAAAGTATGCTTCGTTGCGCGGAGGCTTCTTCGCTACGGCATTTGAACAGTTGCTCAAGTTGGAGATCAAAAAGTGGCTTCAGATTGTCAAAACGTTGGACCTTCTACCCAGATGGCTGGAGCAAGACTGGCTGAACGTATTTTTGCAGCGATTCACTGGGTCAATCACCATCTGGCCCCGCAACCGATTCAAGGATTTCATCCACATTCTTCTGGACCCCAACGAGGCCCAGATGGCAGAATACTTGGAGAAAGGGCAGAGGAGCATGTTTCCACGACTTTTGTTTGTCAAGCACAGGCTAAGCATTGAACGAGCCATCGAACGCGGAAGGAAGGCCTCGAAGTCTCAGGTTCCAGACATGGACGTGACCACTTCTAGATCGCCGTCAGCTGGCGTCACTAGCGACGCCGATGGCATCCATTCGGAGGATGTGATGGGACAAACAGGAGAGCACTTCTTTTCCGAATCTAGCGAGGATGAAGTCAAGAGAACACGTCTTGTCTCCCTCTTTGACACAGCTTATAACGAGAAAGAAACCGACACAGACGATGACGACGATTATCAAGACGACGATGCTGATGACGATGATGATGGCGATGATGGTTTCGATGTTGATGATGCAGAAGATGGTAAGACGACACAAAATGGAGACGGCGAAGATTTCAGCGACAGTGAGCTGAAGGTCAAGTTCAGAAGAAACACCTCATTGTTCTAGATTAACTGTTTCTCATTGCTCTAAATCAACTCCCACTCATCGCTTTGGTGATTGCAGCATTGAGCTTGCTACAGTCTGCTATTTCGCCTTCGTTTTCAATCACTTTGTGCACATACTTGTACACGTATTGCATGGATGTTTCTAGCATTCTTAGCTCTTCTTGAGTAAACTTGGAAAGAACCCATGATGCCATCGTATTCTTCGAAGCCCCCAGAGGTTTGGGGCCAATGCCTACACCGAGCTTATACCCTTGAATTGCCAGAGCATTCAACACCTGAGCCACGGATTTGACGCCGTTGTGGGAGTCATTTTTTCGAAATTCCTGGATTCTTACCTTGGGCATGTTCAACTCAAAGTCGTCGTACACAACCACAATTACGCACGGCCGAACACGTTCCCCTGCAAGCAAATCTCGAAGCAGAGCACCGGATTCGTTCATGTACGCGTTGGACTTGGCGAAATAGACATCATCAACGTTGGTGATGGAGTACTTTCCTTTTTTGGTCATGAGAGGCGCCTCGAAGGCATCCACGAGATGTTTGATGACGTAATGACCAGTGGAATGGCGATTAATCGGGCCGGGATTCCCAAGGGAAAAGAATACAATGTTAACCATATATTCTGAAGATGTTCTACTGGTCTAATTCTACTTGAGTAGGAGATTACACACCCGTACATCCCGTTTATAGCTACACGTTAGCCGGAGTACATAGATAGATACCATGGACGAAAATACCATTGAAAGCGGCGAAAATATGGCTGAATCTGGGGTGGAGTATGGTCTGGGGGAGGAAACTGCCACTAAAATAGAACATTCTCCCGAATTGCAACCAGAGCAGACGCAAGAAGACAGTCAAGACGTCGAAGAAGATGAAAATGAAGACGACCACGACGAAGAAGATGAAGACGATTTTGGCTCTTTCGACGAGGCGTCGTTTGAAGAGTACCAAGCACCAGAACAAGAAGAAAGCTACCAAGAGCCACCGATGACAACTCTAAGTCAACTGGATTTCCAGAATCCAGAACAGTTTCTGTCTAAAGTAGATGAATTGTTGGCTACGATATTTCAGGTGTTTCCTGACACAAAATCGACGCCCACGACGCTTTTGAATGCCGAGGCCTCAGAAAAGCTCGATATACTTTCACGTACCCCACGGCTAAATCCGCCGAACTGGATCAAGCTGAAAATTCGTCACAATCTCTTGATAATGCTTGGAGTTCCCATCAACCTAGATGAACTCGATTCAACAAACTCAGTCAGCATATCCAACACAGCAAACATTTCTCATAATAGAAGAAAGTCTATTAATGAGCAGGATATTCACTGGGAGAACTTCTCCATTCCCGAGGTAGAGACATTCAACCTAACTCCCGAGCAGAAACAGGAACTACTCAATAAGACCGGGGAAACGTTGTCGAAAATAGAGGAGGACAATTTGAGCAACACGTCGCAGCTCTTTTTGGAGAGTTCGCTGGAGAGTGCTCTAGATACCAAATTGGCCCAGATGAAGTCCAACTACGAGCAGCTCATCAGGCTTAGTGCCGTTTGGCAGGACCAGATGAAGGAGCTTCGAAATAGCCAGGAGGTCTACGAGTCGGTGGTACAGAACATGGTGGGATATAGCCAGAAGCTTCAGCGGAATGAGATCATTGAGCAACTTCAGAAGACGAAGGGGAAGAAGGGAAAACGAACATTTTAGAAGTAATAAAAAGCATCAACTCATAATATTTACAGTACAAAATTTTAGATTGTAGAAGTAATAAAAAGCATCAACACGTAATATTGACAGTACAAATGCCCCCAACATTTTAGATTGTAGAAGTAATAAAGAAGCATCAACTCGTAATATTGATAGTACAATTGCCCCCAACATCTTAGTTTGGCAAGTTAAATAGAGTGTTGATATCGTCGTTCCAGTTGCTGTCCTGGTCGAGGTTGGACTGAAAGTTCATGTTGATGTATGAACTGTCCATAAAGTTGGTGAACAAGTCTCCATTGCTCATGTTGAAATTGTGACCGCCGTAGGCATTACTCTGGAACGGAGTTGGCAATTCGGGGACTTCTTCCGCAGAACGATTGTAAACATGTTCTCCCCCGGGAGCTGGCGATTGTACACCTGACGGAGGTGCACTTGTGACAGGAAGAGGAAACAACTGTGTTGGCTCGAAATTGTCAAAGAAATTTTGGTCAGTTGGCATTGTGTCTGTAACCAAGGCGATATCGGGGAAAGATTGTTGTGACGCTGGTGAAGTTTCCTGATTTGACTGTCTCCCCGATTGGCCATTGCCGTCACCTTGAAAGTCCTCGTCAGTGTTGGGCTCACCCTGTTGTTTATATTGACGAACCAACCTTTCGATATCCGCGTCGTTGGCTGGCTGGCTGTTTCCAGGGTTGTGACTAGCGTCATGATAGCGGCCCCCACGTGGAGATATTCCTGAAGTCACCAGAGTGGGAGATCCAGCGGTGTGCAGCGCCTTGCGTCCGGCAGAACTAATGTTTTTGCTTTCCTCCATCTGATGTACCATAGACGATCTTTCGATGAACTTGGCACGTTTGATCTTGTCATCGGCTTGCTTATCAAAAAGCTTAATGAGGACACTGACCATTGCCCAGTACTTGCCCAATTCCTTGAACACTGCCCGTGAGATGAACAACGAGTCGGAAGCCGTGGATGCGATCACTTGATTGGATGAGTCCACATGATACACCAACATGATCAAGGCACTGAACACAATGTATACATACATCGAAGGACAGTATTTGATCTTATCGTTGTCGAGAAGAATCTTGGACACAATGGAGATCATTCGAGCCGACTGGAAAGAAATACCCCACGATGGATATTTATAGTTGTTCGGATTAGTCGAAGCGGATCGAGCCATGCGCATCAAATTAGCTCTGTGAATCAAGTACAACCGATTGTAGTATTGGGCGTTGAGGAGACAAGCGAAAAAGTTCTGTTTCAGGGTGTCAGTAAGGGAGAATTGAAGCTCAGGAGGCAAATTGGCGAACCATATGCCCATCAACATATCACATCTCTGGATGACAGAATACTTGATGGTGCGTTTCATCTGTTCTGCCTTGACGGTGTATTGGTGCTTGATGATAATCCCCGTGATTTCGGCGAGCTTAACAAGGTTGATGAAGTACAACGCATGGACTTTGTTGACGGGATAAGGAGAGACAATTCCCTTTTCCGGATCACTTTCGTCAAAGTCATCGAAAGTCAACATAGGGACGTCACAGTCCGCAAGATCAATGGAAGTTGGTCGTCCGAAAGCAATGGCCACATTACGGTCTTTCTCGAATAGACACCACCAGATTCTGCGCCAGATCTTCTTTTCTGTGGGCGAGAGTGCATCGGTGTTGGAGAGATCTCTGTGGAAACCGAAACCTTGCGCCAAACTGACTCCCACCCTCGTCCAGTAGAAGGCATTACGAGTCACATCTTCAGGGCCATCCCAGTGGAAACCGATCAAAATCACAGACTGCACAATCGAAGTGGGATCGCTCTCGTAGTTTGTCTCGTAGAGCGCTCTGGCCCTCCTGAGAAACGTGAGCGAGGCCAAATCTCGCAGGCCCTTGCTGTCGAAAAGGAGTGGGTTACTCAGCACACGCGAGCCGCATAACAAAACCGCCTGCAACAACATCAACGAGGGACTATCGTTCGGATCTTTAAACTTCCGCATAAACTCCTCTCTGTTGATGACAGGCATGAGCGGATGGACATGCTCAAAGTACAGCTCGATGAGGTCGGTGGCCAACTCGATACCTGGAAGCAAGAATGCGCCACGCAACTTCAAGATCTCCAACTCCACCAGATCGAGCGTCAGATCCGGGTTGTCAAACAACTCCTGCGACAACTCCACGTGGTTCTGGCCATGCAGAAACAGCATGACTCGAATCGACGAGTTGCCCACAAACGTCAACTGTGCCCGCTTGTTGGGCAGCGCGTCGGACTTGTGCATTGACGGCCTTGTTTTGTAGGTGGACGTCAACGACGGCGGCACGCTGATCTGGGAGATATTGTGGATGGGGTTCAGAATGGCCGGGCCGGGGCCCAAAGGCTGCCCCTGGCCCGTTTTGCCGCCGTATTCCGTCACTGAAACCAAACTGGATGGTTGCGGATGGACCGCGCCTGCCATAGTCATCGGCGGCTGAACTTCCAGTGGCGGTTTCACCGGCATTTCCGCCAGTTGTCTCGGTTTGGCTTGGTCATTGGCCAGACGCTTCTTTCTTGTCTCCGGAAGCAAACATTCACATCCAAAAGTGATGCAGTTGGTGCACGGGATGTGGATCTCAGCATCACATCTGACTTTTCTGGCTCGACACACTTTGCACGCTCTGGAACCTCTAGGTCGTTTGTACTTAATTGTGTAGGCCTTGGGCTTGTCAGTCAGCTTGACGGGCTTGGAATGGCGGTCCTGTGCAGGATCTGGCGTGTGGTTGGACGCCAGGCGGTCGGAATTATTTTCTCTTTTCACCATTGTCATTCCCGAGTCCACAAGCTAAAGAATGGATAGATGGGAACAATTGGTGGAGTAGGAAGCTAAGCTAGCAAGCTGGGAGTTATCTGCAGGAAGGCGAAGTGAGAAAGTGAGAAAATGTGAAGGCGGGGCACCGTTGCGATTAAGAAAGTGTGGGGAGGTGGGGGTTCGCGAGATCTGGAGATTTAATCTTTTTTTGGTTTTGGCATTTTTCCGGTTTTTGCCGTCTAAATGTCGTCTCATGTCGTCAGCTTGCAAGGCTCAAATTTTTACAAAGTATTTGATTGGGTATGGCAGAATTGAGCGTTGTCCATGGGGAGAATAACGGGGAAACGGAGTAATCAGGCCGCACACAGGGAAAAAGGAAAAAAGGTGATGGGAAAAAGGTGATTAAAGTTATGGAGAGATCGACGTTGGAGTCAACATTTTTGAAATTAAAGGGTTATGAAGGGCAGAGAGTCAGTTTATGTGAGCATGTAGTTTGGGATGTTTATGGTGGGTTGGTAGCAGTGTGGTGTGAGAATATGGTGGAAAGTGAGAGAAGTGATCGGCGAGCGTGAGGTTAACTACAGACGGAACCGGAGTTGTTGGTACATTAGGCTGACACTTGAGGGTATCTATGTTCGTGGAGTAGTAGGACGGACTTGGATATAAGGGTGGTTTTGATTTTTATTCTTTTAGTTTTACCGGCGTATTGTCGAAATTCGGGAAATGACCCATATTGAGTTCTTCGCAGTTAGCTTATAAATGCAAGGCTCACTAAGACTGGATATGACCACTGCCCGATGAACCTAATAAATATGGCCAAGTGCCCCAGATATACGTCCGATGGGCCCCGCATACGAAGGAGAAACACCAATTGGTTTTTATTTCGGAACGTGTACTGATTAGGATTCGTAGAGTCAATACCGAAATTGTAATTATTACTATGAAGCCTTCGGGGACAAGGCCCTTAAGTATGAAGGACTATAGCCGCCAATGTCATAGTTGATTAGAAGGTTGATAAGGCAGAACACTTGAGCAGGCCGATGACGGGCCGCTAGGGGAAGATACCTGAACGGGCCAATGACGGAGCGTTAAGGAACATCTAAGCGGGCCGATAACGGGGTCGCTAAGGCTGCTAGCAGGAAAGATCCAAGGAAGAAATACGGAACGTTAGAACAAAAGCACGGATTTGTTCAATCTGTTACAGAACCAAAGTTGATGGTTATTCGCATGATAGAGAGATATAGCGAATAGTAGGAGACACAGAATTCGACGAGAGGGACATACAAAATTGGCTGGTTCCTAATGAGTTAGCAAGACACCCTGAAGGAGCTACGCGAAGGGTAGGGCAACCGGAGATGGCGATCCGGTGAACGGAACACGGAGTGTGGATCGAAGGCAGAGTAACAGTGACCTTGAATTTCACTTGTAATAGTCTACAGAGTGTACCGATGCGAAGAATACAATTCATTGGTGATTCTACGAGTAAAAAGAACAAAAAAGAACAAATATATATGGTTGTGGCGCAATCTATTCCTTCGCTTCGGTTGACAGATGTATTACAGTTGAGATTGATTTAGAACCAACATTGGCCACCAAGTTCAGAAAAGACTACAAGACCGGAAAGAGGCAACAAGAAGAGAATCATTCAAGTCATTGTTTCGGACTTCAGAAAGGAAAGGTCGATGAAAAACCAAGCCTTCCAAGAGACTAGCAAATCATGATTCGCAGGTACTGCCATCAAGAAATTTAATTCAAGTATTTAGAACACTCAGTGGTGCTTGAATGCGGACAATTGCTGCGAAATAGAAGATTCGGCACAAGTCTCTTCAATGTGGGTGAGTACCTCGTAGCTAGATATCTTGATGGTGGTTTTCTGGCCCTCGAACTTCGGGGTTTCAATTCCCAATCAATAGGGTCGACTTGGCTTGGATCTGAATTGGGTTTTATTTTTCTTCACAAGACATTCTGTTGTATATTCTCCTATCTGTAGATATCCTGCAAATATCTTGCGCGCTTTAGCTTGGGCCACCTTACAAGTTTCTAAGTTCATTCTTCGCATTTGGTCCCGATAGATTGTTTTTGAGAATATTAGGAATTATTGATGGTAATCACTGTTGGTGAAATCTCCCTTGGGATGGTTATTGTAGCTGTGTATGTCTGTATATTTGCGAACGTAAATCTGATCTAGCTCGCGATCGAAGAAAGCGATGATTAGAGCTGGAGCCTGCGAAATGGCACTGATAGGAACCACGCCTAGTTAGATATCTTACTATTGTTCTGGGCTTTTAAGTTCTAGTGGCATTCTCGGATGTAGTATTTTATTTTTTCACTCTTCATCATCTTCTTTTCCCCATGTTCACTACATCCAATCTCTTGTAATTGTCATCCAGTATTCACGAAATAAACGAAGATACGACAAACCACCCCCTCAAATTCTGTTTCTTCTTCTAAGCCCACAATGCTCACCCAATTCAGCTACCATTAGAGTCTCCTCGATCACTATGCTGCTCACTAGACACTTTCCGATGTCCACCCATCCATGCCACCGAATCCAATCACAATCCACTTTTCCCAACATTACCTTTTCATTTTAGCTCCTCTATCCTTCTATCTTAGCTCCTGTATCCTTCTCCTCTATCCTCTATCTTTTCACTCCATCATCTACTTCCTCATCTCCTACTCACCAATCTCCTGTACATCACCTCACCTCTAATGGCTAACCACTGGAGAGATTGGGCACTCGCCTCGTCGCTTTCGCTAGCCACAGCGTATGCTGTGTGGAGCCTCGTATCGCCAAGACCGTCAAAAACTGCAATGCTTCGCCCCAAAACAAGAGGCGTGGCCTCGCTCATCGGAAATACTCCAATGGTTGAAATCGAGTCGTTGTCTCGACTCACTGGCTGCAAAATCTACGCCAAATTGGAGCTCATGAATCCTGGAGGACTGGCAAAGGACCGTGTGGCTCTTGCTGTCATCAGAGAAAACGAGAAACTGGGCAATTTGAAGCCTCACAACGGTGACGTGATCTTCGAAGGAACCTCAGGCTCCACCGGGATATCGTTCACGGTGTTGGCCAACGCTCTCGGGTACACGGCACACATTTGTCTTCCAGACGATACGCTGGCGGAGAAATTGCAACTACTTTCGTCGTTGGGCGCTGTGTTGGAGCCTGTCAAGCCAGCTCCAATCGTGGACCCCAATCAGTACACGAATGCAGCACGAAACGGCGCCAGAGCCATCAACGACGACGAGCTAGATGGCCGAAACGCTATTTTTGCCGATCAGTTCGAGAACGACTACAATTGGCGAGTCCATTACCGCACCACTGGTCCAGAAATCTGGACTCAGACAGGTGGTGATATTTCTGCATTTATCTCTGGGTCTGGAACCGGAGGAACCATAGCTGGGGTGTCCAAGTACCTCCGAGAGCAGAATGGCGACATCCGCATAGTGTTGGCCGATCCTCAGGGCTCGGGGTTGGCCAATCGAGTCAATTTCGGCGTCATGTACGATACGGTAGAGAAAGAAGGGAAGAGACGCAGACACCAGGTGGATACCATGGTAGAGGGGATTGGCCTCAACCGGCTTACGTGGAACTTCAAGCAGGGAGAACACAACATCGACGAGGCCATCCGTGTGACGGATAATCAAGCCACGAAAATGGCGAAATTTCTCTGTGTCAACGATGGCTTCTTTTGGGGGCTGTCGTCTGCCGTCAACTGTGTGGCCGCAGTCAAGACGGCGCTCAAGTATGGGCCCGGACAGAAGATTGTAGTGGTTGCGTGTGATTCTGGTGCCAGACACTTGCTGAAGTTCTGGAAGGTTGCTGCTGAGGTTCCTTCTACGGTTACGTTGGAGGAGATATTGAACGGAGAGTAGGATGGAATGAGAACTTACTGAATTTGGAAGTGTTGATCCTTCAGTGAATCATGATATCAAACGTCGAGGCTGAGTGAACTGCTGGCGTTACTCACATGAGGAAGGCTATACCATACGCGTTGAAGGTTGTTCATATGCCTACTAAAACTGTCAATTTGGTTTCCAAGCGGAAAGTTAATCAATTTATCTTTCTCTTACTTAGAAACCGTCTCAAATGAAGACCAAAGGATTAAGGTGTTTTGACTACGATGGTGATCTTGGAAGACTGTTCCCATGCCTCGAATAAGTCTGTTATTGCTGTAATTCGCTTGAAATATGTAACGTCTGACCCTGGACGGGTTAATAACAAGCAGAAAGGGACTTTTATGGTTGGTTCCATTGTTGAAGGGTCCAAACTCCATAATAACAGTGACAATGACAATGACAGTTTTGATCGCATACACCAGAAAATCTTAGTGGCCTCAAAGACAGAGCAGTAGATTTACTCTTGGATACTCGCTCACCTTCACACTTTGTGAATGATAAAACACTTTGGACTTTCGTGCGGACAAGAAGCAATTGTGTCCAGTGACATGAATCTGGGAGTCATTCAAACTGTATTAGCTTTAGCACAAGCCAAGCAGTTTTGACTCAATGGTCGAGTGAATTGAAAAATGAGGAGCAAAGAGCCTGGAGACAATTGGCCAACCGAACATCCTTTGAAAATTCTCGTGCAATGGTTAAACCTACAATGTTAATGCTCCGCTACATTCCCAGCATTTCCCTTCATATTACATTACCTAGCATTCTATAATAGGCTAATCCCTCACCAACGAGCGCTTCTTCTCGCGGAATAACCTGATGGATCCCAATAACGACGCACAAATACCCATCCATATCTGAATGGTGTCGAACGGAAGTCTGGCGTTGAACACCGTGTAAGAATTGAACACAATATCTGCAAGCGTTTTGTACATGTCCAATGTTGCGTTTGTCTTGCGGAACTGGATCTCCTTGAGCGTCTGGGCGTCCTTGCTATCTTCGTCGGCGGAGCCGAATTCCTGATTGTGAAGCACCGTCCCTCCCAAGAGCTGCTTGGACATTGCACGTGCTTTCTTCTTCACCTGGATGTGGATCTTCACATCCATTTCCTTGTGCGAGAGCGAGTTCAAGTTGTTCCATGTATTGTATAGCGTCAACCACGAGTCGAGGTACCAGGAGTAGGCGTCATGCTTACCAACGATTTTGCGGAGCCTTGGATTGCGCAAGAACTTGAATTTGTAGAGAAGCAACGCTTCGTCGTTGAGCGAGTAGTAGAGCGAAATCACTTCTCCTAACGTCTTATTGGAAAATAACTTTTCGTCGAATTTCCACAGTTTGGTGATTGGATCGTGGTACGTTGCATCGCTCACCTTCTTGATAAGCGCTCTGATACGGAACGGAGACTTTCCAAACCGCAAAAGCTGTCTGTAGGTGCCTAAAGCGGGCACCCAGGCCTCGAATCTCAGTCTGAACACTGAACACACTAAAATCAACACAATCTTGGTGAATTCTTGCGGGTGCCGCACAAAATTTACCAACAAGTCCATCATCCGGCCAGTTTCCTGGTAAGTCTTGTTGATCAGCTTGACATTGACCACATCGTCACTGAGATATTCCTGAGTTTTACGAGAATGGTGGAGAAGTAATCTCAACGTGTACTGGCCAAACTTGGCCATCTTGTCTTTTCCGGTGATATCATTGACCATCGACCATAACACGTCCATGGTATGGACCTTGTTGGCCGGGCGCCTCTCCGGTGGCGGCGTTGGGGCTGCCAGGTCTGCTTTGGCCCCGGAATATTTCTGTGTCGCAAACACGCGGCCCAAAGGAGACGCGCTTTGTAATGCGGAGACGCCAATCGGTTTTGCCGGCGATATGAAGTGGATCGGAGCAGATTTCTCCTTTGATTTCGACGGAGTTTCCGTCTGAGTCACCACAGAGGTCATTTTCTGTGCGTGGTCGTATGCTTCTTCCCACTCGCTGGAGAAATGGAGAGGGGCACTCGATATTTTGCCGTTGTAGTACGACGGGAACTGTGAGGACTGTTCTGGAACGTTCAGCGGCTCGGAGTTGGGATGGACTTGAACAGATTCCATCGTCCGGGGATATGGGGCGGAGACGAGGTGTATTTATAGGAAAGTGGAGGTTGAGCGGGGACGCAGAGGTACGGGTGTTTTTTTTCTAAACTGAAGGATTTCGTTTTCGGCGAGGACTCGGCAGCGTCGATTGTAGTGTATTCTTTGATGTAGTATTTTCGAACGTTGAGTGTGGAGCTGGGTTGCGTACTGCATATTACCGGGGTTCCCAATGTTTGTTGGTTTCGATGCAACGTGACATTTTTTTGGCGTACTGGCGCGATGGATCTACATCAGCGTTGCAAATATGCCTAATTCTGAATTCCGATTTCTATTAAATTAACAGATTTCTCTTTTCATACCTCTTCTGCCTTCGCCCGAAATGGTACCGAGGATGCGAGAAACCGAGGCAAGAGGTACGGGTGTAGCGCCCCACCATCTGCCAAATCTCCTGCTGCTATGTATCGGACGCCAGCGAGTGCTCTTGCTCTAATTGCTTTATTCGTCTCTTTTTTTCATCTCTCCAGTTATCAATGTACAAGTAATCGGAACCGTCATACAATAACCCGCTCATTCAATCGATTGTTTGACCACAAGACTATTTGTTTCCGGGACCCACTACAGGTTAGTCAAGCTCTTCTCTTATACAGATGTAATCATTGTATATCATTATAAATATCCGCCGTGGAGGCATGCAGTAATAAATAGTCGAACTTGGTCGAGAATTGAAGTCATTATTCATTGGCGGAGCCATTGGCTGAACCGCTAGCCCCACCATTGGCCAAACCGTTGGCTCCACCATTGGCATTCCCATTGGGCCCCATCACAAACGCACCTACACTGCCCAAGTAGCCCTCGTGCCTCAAGAAGTACGACTGCATCTCGCCATTGGACCAGAAGTCCAGCGCGTAGCTCAAGGTGTGGATGGTCTGGACGTGGCCAGAAATGTAACTGCCTCCGAAGTAGATTCGTTTCAATCCGAATCTTCGGGCCTGCAAGTATGCAATCTGGCCAATATTGTTGGACACCAGGTACAAGAGCGAACGAGCAATGTCTTCCGGTTTGAAGAGTGCCAACTTCTCCAGAGTGGTGAGTTTTTTGTTCAGCTGGTTAAAGCGCAATTTTTTAAAGACTTTAGCAAACGACGATGCAATGTGGTTGGATTTCAATCCGATTTTGTTGTAGCTTGTGCCGTAGATGTCTCCCACGAGCAAGTCGATGTTTTCGTTGTTTCCTCTTTGTGCCATCTCAAGCATTTCGTTGTAGTCCTTGGCATCGGTGAGAAGCAGAAGAAGGCCCCACAACGTACCACCACCCAAGGACGAACCGCCAATTCTCTCGAACCCCTTGGGGCCCGGACCGGTCACCTTAATCATGGAAACACCCGAGCCAATGTTTACCAACAAGTATGGATAGATTTGATCCTCTTCCGTGTAGGGACTGGTGATGAAGCGAATGTTGTCGTGCTTCAAGTCGTATGTGAAGATCTCGTTGGGGATCTTGGTGATGAGCCAGTCGAGACCCTTAATAAGACATTCCATCTCGTCCTTTTTCACGATTTGCATGGGTAGATTGTGTTTTGTGAAGGTCTGCGTCATGAGTTTATAAAATTTGTGGGCGCCTCCGCCCGTGGCCATGATGTATGTGATGGGCGGGTAGTCTTTTGTAATGATGCTCTTGCGGATGAGCTTGATCATGAAGGGGAGCACCTCGGAGTCGAAGTTTCCAGTCTGGAAGTCCCGAAAGTGCAACTTTCCGCCGTTCTTCGTGCCTGCTTGTCTTGCCGCGGTGAAGTACACCAATTTGGTCAAGGTGCCGCCGATATCCACCGAGATGTGGATAATTTCCAGGTTGTGCTTCGGTAAGTTGATATTATGGGCGACCGTGGAGTCTGCGGAAACGTTATTTTTGGCAGGAATTGAGAAGGCAGCTTCTTCACCTTCGGATTCCAGCGAGACATCGGAAGTCAGCGGCGAGGCCGACGACGACGAAGCCGGCAGTGGGATTTGGCCCCGAAGCAAATGGTCATTGGCGATATTGGCGCCCAGACAGTCGATTTTGATAGTGCCCACGGGCACCGCGGCAAAGTCGATGTTGTCTACACTCAGCTGCTTCATGGAGACAGAATATGTGAATGGAAGAAAGAGAGACTAGGGAAATCGGAATGGGAAGAGGAATGAGATAGATAAACGGATTCCATGGAGATGAAAAAGCAGTGAGTGGGCGTGCACACAACTTTTTTGTTGGGGATCAGATATTGGTGAGAGCCCGAGCCGAGGACGAAGAGGGAGACCGGGTGTTTAAATAGTTTTTGGCGGTGGCAAATGGCGTTTTTGCAGCCTGAAGTGGAGAAGTGGCGGCAGAGTATAAATAGGGGAGCGCATGGCTGCTTTTGGCGTCTAGTTGGTGCATTTTTTTGGTCGTATAGATGCGACCAGACGTGGTGCGACGCTAGAAGCGTGGACGTGCGGTGCGCGGTGTGCGATGCAAGGTGTGCATTTGGTATTCCGAGGGAGGAATTGTGGGGACGATAGCCGTCGGAGTTGGAGGATGCTAAAAAGAAAGATACCGAGATTATAGGAGGAGGAAATGGGCCGCGGCCAGCTGAAGTATTTTGTGTATGTGTCATGAGTTGGGGTCTTGAAGGATTAGAGACTGGGCAGTAGAAAACCCGGCTGACTGCGATTCCAGATGTACTCCGATATCCAGATGTACTCCGATTCCAGATGTACTCCGATATCCAGATGTACTCCGATTCTTTATGTACTCCAATTCCAGGTGTACTCCGATATGCTGGGAAGTGATGAAATCTAGGATGGCATCGAAAGGTCGGGATATGGTAGTGTTATTGAGTCAGTGAAGGTAGAGTCAAAGATCGAAGTCATCTTGATCGAATCATGGGTTTACCGTGAAAGTCATGAAGAATTGGTCAATAGATAAACACTCGTGGCGAGCCATAGAGGAAAAAATGTGATCGGAAACCTTCTGAAAGATTCAACCAACACCTTTTACATCATTGTCCACCTCATCTAGAAGTAGATGTGGAAATCCCTGCCAAACACAGCAAGATGAGGTCAGATTCGCCTATTATAACCGAGTATCGTTGCAGAATAGTACAGATACCTCATCTGGAAACCTCATCTGGAATTAGGTGTGGAACCACCATTAATTTGCTAAAGCTCAAGTTTTCGTATCCAGCCCCGTCCCCATCTCAAATATCTCTCTCCTATCCTCCTGAATCTCCGTCTGTGCTTCCCTGTGGTTCACCAAATGGGAATTTCTGTGCTGGCCTCCCCTGGTACCTCTGCTGTTTGTTCCTCTGCCTCTGCTGCTTGTTCCTCTGCCTCTGCTGGTTGTTCCTCTGCCTCTGCTGGTTGTTCCCCCATGGGATTTTCCCCGACCTCTTGCTCCCTCACTTCGTCTCTCATTTTTCCCCGATTTCTCGCTTTCGGGTACCTCATACTCACGAGCCTGAAAATAAAATCTCCAAAGAGTCTCGTCATTCGGCACTTCCTTCACAATTGCTGGATCTTCTCTATGGAGAAACTCAAGAATCCTCCGGGCATTCTCCAACGACAGATGGTCACCCAATTTCATCTGAAGCGGAACGTAGTGGACGTCTCCTTGATTGGCGGAATTGTACGCCTCGAACTCCTTGACAAACCGACTCACAATCATCTTGGTCATTCCCACATTCAGCGACATGATTTGCTGGTGGTTGTCGCCTCGCTTTCTGATTCGCTCATATGTAAAGTCCCAGAGCTCTTTCTTGGGGGTGAGAGCCACCACGAACTCGAGAGCAACGAGACGAACGTCTGGAGCCGCAAATCGCTCGAATATCTCCAATCGCTGCTTGTGTAACTGGTTGTTTCTGTCTAGAAGCACCACATCTGTTGCTTGAAGCGCTTCGGTCAATTTGCGATAGAAATTGTTCTTAGAAGAACAGCTATCGTTCTCCACATGGATCCATTCTGGATGTAGCGAAGTGAGGATACGGAAAGTGGTAGATTTGCCGCATCCAACAGTGGCAATCGGCACAAGAATGTATTTCATGGTGATGATTCGGAGTCACTGGAGTGCTGACGGCATTTATTGTATGCACTCGTTGTCAACGGGAAGTGGCCATTGATGAAAAAATGGGAAACCTGATGAATGTGTAGGTACTCGTTGTGAGTTCGTAATGGGAGTTATTATGTTTCTGATCAATGTTGGTTTGTCAGCTTTACTTTTTAGTGTAGAAATAGATCTTTTGAGTCACTGGTGTAAACTGGCCAAATGCTATTATGCTGCATTAGGAGTTTAAAAGTTATAAACGTCAAGGAAGTTCTTCAAAGAACTTCGTATTGTCTTCTCCTTTTTTTTTTTTTTTTGGTTTTTCAAAGTTCCATTGCTTCTTGTAGCCAGAAGATGTGATGCGATTAACAACGTAGATGAAGTATGCGACGATGTTCATAGAAGTGTCAAACGTTCACGAAAAGTATATCCTCGGCAGGTCCGCAACTCTCATGCTATCGATCAAGTTGATAAAAGCCCTATCTTGTTTGCTAGCTGATTTTAATCCATTTGTATTAAATTCACGGCGAAAGCAGCCTCGGCATGCCTCGCATCATTAGTTAAGGTGTAACAGAATGTACTCATTTCAGTGTTTTTGTTGTTAATGCTTTATTCTTTATGTTGGATCATTTGCTGACATTTCTGCCCTAAGGAGTCTCCGTCTACGGTTTTCCCACCTAATGCGTTGCTACCGTGAGCGTATTCAAACCATTAATTAAAGGCCTCTTCATCGCATGGTTTATAGTAATAGCTACATTTTTGGTGATAACTCTACTAACCCAAACCTACTGAGAAGAAATTCAACAGTGGTGAAGGTAGGAACATCGCAAAAGGCAGAAAGAAACGGCAATTACCGAAAGTCAAGTTGCTCAATTGCCAAGTCTCCATGGCTTGCCCAATCGTACTTTGCGCCTGTTCACCGATGCTTCGCAACATGCTAGTGGTCTCAAGAGCACTTTTCCATGCACTTCCGTTATTCAATTCTCTTGTTCTGGCTATATTTTTCTCCGCGAAAAATCTCTGTTATTAGGGTAGGATTCGAAGAGTTAGAGCCAAAAAGAAGAGTCACTCCTATAAAAACGGCTTCAATGTTCTTTGGTATATTTACGTTGTAAAGGATGCTAAAATGGATCTCAGCAAAGATCTCAGCAAAGGAGCCGGTATGCTATCTTCAAAGAAACGGTAAGGTGATCATTAGACTCTCAAGCTTGGTTTACTGACAATTTGTTATTAAGGAATTTTAAAGAGAACACAGAATGTGCTAAAACCTCTTTCATCATGCATCCATGTATATTGAGTTGCTTGGTGTACGACAGATGGTTTCGTGGAAGAGCCCAGACTTGTAACAAATGAGACTAATGATAAGTGATGTTTTATAACAGAGTTTCGTACATCATAATACTCCAAAATAAATGTATGAATACTTCCCCAAACCTCTGAATAGACCATCTCCAGATACCATTTCAAGATACCATCATCAAAATGCACTAACTTCCTTTAGGGCTTGCGTCCGAACCGCTTGAAGTGAATAAACACAGGCTGCTTCTCCAAAACAAAATCCACGTCGTAAACCTTCACATCATTTCCCTTCCACTCATACTCTCCTTCAGGAAGCCCCTCATACACTTCGTACAATGCTGTCAAATAAATGTTCGACTGCATTGGTGGAATCTCTTTGCTGTAAGTTCCCATAGTAATGTGCAAATGCTTGTTCAAGGGATCCAACGCAGGATTCTGCTTCGTCCAAATGCCGTCGACCAATTTGTATGGATCGGAGAGTTTCACCTTCAAAACCACCAATTTCTCCTCGACAACCACAACTTTTTCCACCTGGATGTCGCACCGTTGGTCGCCAGACACTCTTTCACCTGAGCGAGCATTTTCTCTCAACTTCATCACCTCAAATCTTCTTCCGAGAAGCTGCCACCGCTCCTGGTTGGTCTTTGGGACCTTTGCTTTTTTCTTTTTGGGCCCCTTGGTCTCCTCTCCCTTTGCCTCATCAACTGGTAAATTATCGTCGTTCTTCAATCCGCCGACATGTCCCAAAGTGACATGGAACTCCTTCTGGACTCTTTTGGAGTCATTCAAATACTTCCAAGTGGCATTGTCGCCCAAAATTTCTTCTACTTGCTGTCTGAGCTGCGTGGGGTCTTGCACACCAACACCATAATATTCCGCCCTTCTAGGATCACCATTTCCTTGAGGCATCTGCTTGGTGAATGTTGGCTTGTACGCTTTGGCTGCTTCGTATGCCTGAATCCACTCGCTGTCTGAAATTTCCCTGGTGACAATGTCTGGGAACCGCACTCTGATAGTCGATAAAACCTTCTTTGCAATGTCGAGAGAAGACGTCTCGCCCTTGATATCCGCATTAATGATGATGTCACAGTTGTTATCTGGAAACTGGTAGTATTTTCCTTCAAGAACGTCAGGAATATGGTCGATATCAAAGTCGTCAGTTTTCTTTACCCGAGGAGGAATAGCACTTCGAAGAAATCCGCTCAAAACGTTGCGTGCGTTGTGAATATCTGTCTCTGCCTTGATCGACTGGTGGTTGTCTCCACGGGCCGCAAGCCTCTGTTCAGAAACTTCTAGAAATTGTGGGAGGGTGACGTTCGAGAGAAAATTGACTCCGATGTACGCAATGGCGATATCTGGAGGAACGATTTGTTCCCTGGCAGATTCGATGCCTTCAAAGAACTCTTTTCTGATTCTGGTCATGTGAAAATTCTTGTCAGCGAAACATACTTGCGAGTCATTTACACCTTGGGCCACTTGCTGGTGGAATTGGTCGAGGCTGGTGAAGTTGTCGTTCTGGACATGTTTCCATTCAGGAAATAAGTTGGTCAATGTCATGAAAACGGTAGTTTTTCCGGAAACGGGCACCGCCATGGGCATGATCACATAGTGGACTTTGGTGGTATGCATCAAGTTCATTAATTTCTGGGAGAGAATGTCGTCGTCTTCTAGCCCCAAAAGATCCATGCCCGAAGTCACCAGGAGTCCCTTGCACGCCAAATATTCCTCTCTCATCTTGATTATACCGATGGACTCTCGATAATATTTGACCAACAGCTCGTCTTGATCGAAGCGTTTTTTGGCGAAATGAAGGTAATCGAGGGTGATTGCCTTGTGCTTTTTGATGTCTCGCATGATCTGTGCAATAGGCTGACCGATGATCTTCTTATCCTTCTTCTGTCTATTCTCTCCAATCAATTTAAGCGAGACTTGACGGAATTGACGGAAAAGGAAGTACGGCTCGTCAAATTTGTACTTGAAAAAGAACACCGAGCCACTATCTTGACTCCGCACCACAAAACCTTCCAGTTCTCTGCCGTTGTAGATTCCCCTGAGCTTCAAATTTTCAAGAAACTCCCACAAGTCGTCAAACCTCTCAAACACCGTATATTCCACCTTTCGGAACCCCCACTCGTCAGCAAACTGCCCCACTTTGTCCAACGGATATGTTCTGAACTCTCTAACATTAAAGTTAAGTCCGTGCAAGTAGAGTCCTGACAATTCTAGGGGATACTTGACGATATGTTCTTCGAATGAGTCATCGCAAAGTTCTAGAACTGCTGTCACGTTCATGCTGTAAAGGGTTTCGGCAAGTTGTTGTGGAGACTTGCCGGCTTGTTCCAAGTGCTGGTGGACCGCTTTGGTTCCGTACTCCACATGTTTAGAAGGAGAATTTCTTCCCACAGGCATGCCAGTAGAATGCTTGGAACAAACCAAGAGAGTGCCGTCTTTAAGGCCCGAAATGAATATAATGCATCCATTTTCCTTTGTAGCTGCGTGGAAAGGGCCCGGCAACCTTTTAAGAACGCCGAGCTTGGTGTCAGCGACTTCATCCACATTGAAGAACTTATCGTAACCTCGAGCCACAATTTTTCCGTCCTGAGTGAAGAGCCCTCGTGCCCTGATAGGGAAAAGCACATCTGGCTTGCCGTAATAGAACTCTTGGAACTTCCAGCTGGCCACCTGACTAGGCCCAGATATCCCGTCTACAGAATAGAGTGTTCTGGTCGCCAAACTGCCATCTGAGGGCCTCGAATACGTTTGGACGGTATTCGTGGAGCCGAGAACAAGGTTATAAAAGTATAGAACGGTCTTGTAGAAGACATCTAGAAGGGAAATTTTGGATATCCCAGCCACTGGCGGCTCAGAATCACTAGGTATCGATTGACTTGATGAATCCGAGGGAATAGCATTTGAGTTTTCGTCAGGACGCAACCGGGGCAAGATTTCAAGACACTCTTCGAGATGGACAAAGAGGTCGTCAAGTTCCTCCTGAGTATCGTACACCGGGGTTAATGGCTTGAACATTGGGCCAATTGGTGGATATTAAGTATTGTGATCTGTAGCGTATGAGATGGCTCATTGTGTGCAGGACAAATATTTGGAGTCATAAGATGGAGCATATTGGAGTTGGAAAGCGGAGTTTCGGGAAGAATACGAATTTAGTGAGGAGTGAATGGAGGAGGAAGAAAATCATATAGTTGTTTTGCATTTAGCAGGAAATGTCGTCTAAGTATACGCCATAATAGTACGGTATATCTAGCTTCACAAGTGGCGTAGATACTAATAAAGTAATGCCGCGAGTGGAAATGCCGAGCCCCCTTAATCTGTAAGTCACTCCCTTTTCTCAAAATGAGCCTCGTATCCTCCGCCTCTTCTCCTTCACCTCCAATCACCGGAGTCGCACCTGCATATAAACCACTATCAACACTCAACTCCACCTACTACCATATTCTACCATTTACCATCTCATGGCCAATTTCGCCACAGTACACATTTAATTCACCAAAATCCACCCAAATGTTCAGTGTGGATGTCGATGAGGCTGATGTGGCAGTTCTCTCCCAGAACCTCGCCAAGTCAAAAGATCTCTTCAGAGATATCACCAATTCCCTCCACAATATCTCATCCAAGACGCTGACGGCGTCCCGGAGCATCCGCCCGGTTTTGGCCGAGTTCAACACACTCACAGGAAAGAAAAACAGCGTCGAGGAAGGGCTCCAACTTTTGCAAGATGTGTCAGGGTATTCTTCTAGAGCAGCCGACGCTCAAAAGATCCTAAACGGACCAATTGAGAATACCGGAACGCAAAAATACTTGTATACGCTAGAAGTGTCTACGCAGTTGTTGAAAGACATGAAGAAACATATCCGTGAGTTCGACGGCGTTGTTGTCAGTTTTGGCAATGCCGTGGATTTGGCTGAAATGGCAGTCATCACACACTTTTCGAAAATGGTGGCGAATGTAGACATCCAAAACGGCACAGTGCCACGCTTTTCCGACGCTGTGATTGTATTGGGATACTTCGCCAAGCAAGGAAATCTTCGAGCTGGCCACGAAGCTATGGAAAAGGCATTTTCTCGCCAATTGACGCAGCAGTTGGCGCCTTTGGAGGCCTCGTGCACGTTGAAAAAGAGACAGAGCAACATCCCCTACGAGAAAAACTCACTGGCTCTCTATCCCTACACGGACGAATTAATGCGGTGTGTGGAATCTGTCAAAAGTGTATGCGACCAGCTTGGCGTGCTGAAATCGCCTGTGTTCAGAAATACCATCGCTGGGTACTTGGACGCACGGTTGACGCCGATTGTTGCAGGTTACAATGCTGCTATTGAGCTGAGTGGCCTCGCCAACCAAGACATTGCCATTTTGGACATTTTGGACAGTTTGACGGCTTTGGAAGCCAAATTAGAGCATTACAGGTGCGGGTTTGACGTGACCCCGAATGTCCAGCGCGAGTACATGAAGCTTGTTACCAAAGCTCAAGACCTTCTCACCGTTTGGGTGAATTACATCGATCAAAGAGTGTCGCTGGTGGACAGATTCAACGAGCTCAGCATTCCCGAGGTTATTGTGGAGGTGATCTCGAAAGTGCGCAAGATATCGGAATTCCAGTCGTTGCCGGCGCTTTTCCAGGACCAGAAATTGGGATCTTGGCTCGCCGTCAAGCCTCCATTGCGTTTTATCAGCGTATACACCTCGGTGGTGGCAGGAGCCGAGGCTACCGCGGGCGATCCACAAGCGTTTTTGGTTTCGTCATACTTTCTGGACTTGATCGACGAGCTTATGGTGAACATCGAAATCAACTTGAAAGACCAGGCTGGCGATAACATGCGCAAGCTGACGCAAGGATTTATGTTGGTGAAGAACGTTGTCATGATCGAAACTATCATCAACCGGCTGGAGAAACTCTACCAGAAATTGGGGCTGATCGGCATTGAGCGACTCCAGCGCTTGAAGAACCGCTTCCTTAAGTTGTTTCTCGATGACTGGAATTACGCTTCCTACATCATTATCCGAGACATGACGCAAATTACAACTACCAATGCCATGCATGGAGGCCAGAATAGTGCTAAGGAGAAGGAGCAAATCAAAGATCTCTTCAAGAACTTCAACGACTCCTTCGAAGAGGCGCTCCGCCACTACGAGAAGTTCAACATCCAAGAGAAGGACTTGCGGCTCTATTTGTCGAGCGAAATCAAGAAGCTCATCATCAATGCCTACAATAAGCTTTACGACAAGTATGGTGGCGGCGAATTCACGAAAAACCGATCAAAATACATTCGCTACGACAAGCTGCTGTTTGAGCGACTTCTCAACGAGAAGCTCTAGTGCAGATATTGGACTCCAAATTCCCTCTTGACTTCCCGATATTCCTCCTACAATTCGCAGGTTGCACGCAGCTTTGGGTGTCCACCCCAGCGAGGCTAATTTCTTTCTTGAGATAATGAGCTACATTTTGAAGTAAGGGTCCGAAGACGCCGAGAAATTCCACGAAGTAGAATTATCCGGCCGAATCAGACCTGCGCACATGCTTGCCAATTCCGAGCCTCCCTTGAATAGTCTGGGCGAACTGTCCGTTCGTTCCACGTGACGACTTTGTCTTGGCCGACAATCTCAGTCCAATAGTCTCTTGATAGGCTTCTAGGCGATATTTGAAAGGTGCGGGAGGCACAAAGACGCACTTAGATGCGGGCGACCTGTCATCCAGACGAAGTTCCGCGGACTATTTTTCCAAAGTCAAATTTTTGACGTTGCGTCGCGCCAAGTTATGGCCAACATGCAAGATGCAGTGCAAGAAGAAAGTCTGGACACATAACCTACATTGGCATCCCTGCATCGTCGCACATGTACAGTTGACACATTTCGTACTGAGATGGGCGTGCCCGAGATATTGAACTTCATGACTCCCTAGTGGTCGTGTGGACGCCTCACGGATTCATGTCGCTTGAAGTTGCCCGGTGCACCGATCCGGTCGTTGCATATTGAAATTGTGCTATTGGCCGAGAAAGTTTATTCTTATGGGGAGGAGTGAAGTCTTGGCCCGTCATGCCTGGCCCCTACCGGCATGCATATAGCTCGCCACCAGTGTTTAGACCGCCTGTCAAATTTGACGTACGAATACCAGGGCCGCCGGAGCATAATCCTTGTTGGAAACAATTCAGTAGAGGTGTCAGCCAGGATGTAGACTAAAGAAGTGATAAATGGAACTAGCCGCAAAGACGGCCGTTGGCCAAAAATGGTCATTCACCACTCAAGGCCAAGGTGACACCACTGCCATCCGTCGATAGAAAGGGGAAGGCGGACTCTGAGTCTTGGCATCGCGAGCAAGATGACAGAAGGTCTGCATATAGACTGACTTCCGAGGGTCCCAAGAAAAAATTGTGCATACACTGCTACAAAAAAGTCTTGGCATGCTGAGTTTGGCATTTTTGACACAGTGTCATTGTCTAGCTAGTAGTTTACGAAAGCACGAGCATTCTCCGCTACTCTCCTTATGTTATTTTACATTTTTCCGACCCTTATGGCTGCGGGCGGTGGACCAGATGTCCATTATGGGGCCTCGTAAATTGCTGTTGTGTCAAAAAATATGGTGCAGTAGGCATCGCTCATCAAAGGCCGAGTGGCTGTCTCAACTGCTCCCCGGCTTTCTAGACTGCACATGGTCCGCGCGCGCAACCCGTGCGCTTATGCAAGCGTGTGAGTTAACAAGTTCGCCTACATGACACCTGGGAATTCCACTGCACTACTGACACCTGGTACAATTCCCCTTGCAAGTACAGATGTCGTCATGGAGTGGCCGCTGCATTTGCCTGGTATGTAGTGTCATGCAATGCATAGTCGGTACCCGATGTGAGGCCGAATGACAAGAAAAGACTCACAGCCCGCTTCCAAGAACTTTTCCGCCGACTTCCTAGCTTCATGCACCCCGAATCTGACATCTTGGCTCGCCGACCGGATCTCCCAACCGAATTTTATAAAGCCCTTAACCTTCCCAAACTTTCACCCTTTTCATAACAGAATTTATACTTCTTCCCTAATGAACAACAAGATCACTTTGCCTCCAATCTCGGACATTTTAGTGAGCAAAGAGCCCCATAGCTTCGGTTGTGTCGCACCTCATCATCATCTCCCTGTGCACCCAAGCAATGGCTTTCCAGTGCCCTACTACTCATACAACTATATGAATACAGCCGCCGCTCCAAAATCGAGCTTTCCTTCCTTGTACTCTGGCGCGGGTTCGCCTTCGTACATGTATGGATCGAATTACTCAGGCTATTCCGGGCCGGCTCCAACTGGCAACACATTTCCAGCTGCACTTCACATGCATAACGCTACACCGGGGGTGAACAGCGGTACACTGCTGGTGGCATCCGAAACACGCAGATCGTCTTTGCAGACGCCGGGGTCGGTACAAACGCAGTCGCCTGAGATGAGCCCGGCTTCGCCTGGGGCCGGAAGAAGCGACTTGCTGCAAACCCGGTCGAGAACCAGAAACAACTTGCCCAAGGAAACTACTTATATTTTGTTGAAGTGGTTGAACGATCATTTGAACCACCCGTACCCAAACTCGTTTGAAAAAACACAGTTGATGATGACGACGGGGTTGAATCAGCAGCAGTTGAGCAACTGGTTCATCAATGCACGCCGCAGAAAGATCAAGGCCTTGCGCCAGAGACAAAAGCTGGCGTCAAACTGAAAGGTGAGAGATTAAAAAATTATTAAAAGCTACGAGAAGTTGTCAAGCGGCTAGTCTGCAAGGGTTTAGTTCAAGTATTTAGGTTCGGGTAAATGATACGGATAACGGGAAATAACTGAGTGGAAGATCGTAGGCCACCTCGTAGCTTACCTGCACGCCACTTGGGCCGCCCGATCGTAATCGGCGGTCATGCGGGAGTTTCGGGCTCGGTCGATCAGGGTATGCGTCTCGGGCACGTGACTCGCCACCCTCGATCTCCCAGTGTGCCCTCGGATATCTGCCCGGCTTGTGCCAACTCGTTCTGGCCCACAGCAACGCGGAATTTCTTGGCATGGCATGCGCATGTCGATCCTTCACCGCACCTGCATTCGTCCACCGACTGACATTTCCCTTAGAACAGCACTTCCCTATGCGGTAGCTAAAGTAGTCAATTACAGTTACCGCAAATGATAATCAGAAATATTTCCTTTGAAAACTACGTCTGTTCTTTTTGAAAAGATTCTCAAAGCCAAGAATCTGATACACATCCGTACATCACACTACCCAAAGAATGTACTTCGCCTAGACAAATTTAGCTTGGCCATAGCTTCCTCACCGAGTGACAGGATAGTATGCAGGAATGTAAACATCAACACCGCTAAAATCAGTTTATGTATGGTGGTGCACGGGTGCTTCAAGATCAATCTCCAAAAAGACTATTAAGTTCATATCCACCATGGCTACGACTTCTGATGCTTTGATAGCAGTAGCTTACGAGATCTTGGCACGTGTGGACCATCTATCAGCCGTTCAAATCTCGAAAAAGGGCCGCAAATACAAGTTTGTCAACAACAACTTCCAGAGAGTCAGAGAAGAAGACAAACATTTGATTGTTTATCCGGAAGACTTGGACGAGCACCTCTCGACCGTTCTGGCGTATGACATTCTCAAAAACATAAGCGAGGATATTTTCGATACTCACACAGACCTCTGTCTCTCGATTGTGGGTGCAGCACGTGAGTTGGAGGTCAATGGCTGGTATGAAGAACAGAATTCGTCAGTGATACACTATAAGGTTCTGAAGTTTAGCGTTGACGAGTCCGAGCGAGAAAAGGCCGTCCAATTTGCCCAAAACGTCACCTCAGAGCACCTCCGCAGAGCATACATCCTTCTTTATTGTGCAAAGCTAAATTTCTTCCATACTGATCACCACATTGGAGCCAAGCTCGAGGGCACTCATGTGAGACACTACGTAGAGGAATTTTATGGAGAAGAAGCGTTGGAGCATCCCACGGTGCTTATAGCTCTCAAGAGTTTTGTTCATTGGGCAAACATCAAGGGCCTTTTGCATAAGTTACAAGTACCCAATATCTACTTGGATAAGGAGGAATTGCAGAGATTTTCGAGCTTTCCTGATCCTCCAGAGAATCTACTTGAACATGTTTACGACCGCTATCCTAGCGGGACATCCAAATTCTCGTTAATCAGAAAGGCGGTGGACATTCTTGCCGATTTTAAATACTCCATTTTGGTGCCATATCCTAAATGCGAGGGATTTGACTTGAAGTGGCTCTTTGACTTGTGCCACAACATCGAATCTGACCCTGCTCGGTACCATTTGCGGTCTGTGGCCAAACGTTTGTCCGAGAATCCTGTGAGTTTGCAAGAACTAGCCAACCAGACTTCTAGAAGCTCCAAATGTTTGCTATCGTACATCAGCTTGGTGTTGACCGTTTTCCATGACACTGGCGGGGACTTCTTGCTCCAGAATTCCAAGATCCCTGCCTTTTCCGATGAGCTCATTGGCCAATGGCCCGAATTGTATCAGGACTTGGTGAGGGTCAGCAACAAGATCGATGAGTACGAGGAGAAGTCGTGGGATTCTGAAGACATTGTGAGCCGACTTTTTGATGGGAGCATGAATTTATACGATGAGGTTTCCAAGATGAGAGACTTGTATGCTGAAGACTACGAGTGATAGGCAAGCGTAATTGGGGGAGTTGAGAGAGATCGTGGAAACGACATAAGTATCTAACCACTATCTGGTCCACAGAATTGTTGGGTGGAAATGCATCAAATCTGATATGATAATCAAGGAATGATAATGAAAGATAGAATGATAATACAATGAGAGAATGACAACTTATATTTAGGCCTTCCAAGAGAACATTTTGTATCTCTTCGACAGCGACGTAGTTTACAGAATGTACTTTAGAGACGAAAATGTTGTTGATATAGATAGCGAGACGGGAACTCTTTTTTTACAGCCAAGCTAACCTAATACGAACCATAGGTGGCTCTGAACTGAGTGAAAGGAACATTAAACAACAAAAATATTAATTGCAGCAATCTATTGCATTGTCCTCATAGTGAGAGTAAAGTTTTAATCACGGTGTGATTGCACGTAGCTGGAGAGTAGCCTGGGAGCTAAACTTAAGGTCAGTGGCCGTAAACCATTGGTAATTGTCAGGTATATCAGAACTTCCAACTTGTCTTCGAAACGAATCCTCTAGCTGTTTTCTTGTGCCCTAAGATATTTCTGGTGCGACTTCAATGGACCCTCGGCGTACTTCTTCTAGAAGGCTTAGGCGACTGATGGTGGAAAAAGTGGTGGTAACGAAGCTTTCTTTGCAATCTGAGACACGTCAACTAGATTACTTGGCTTCAACGAAGGGAGATTATAAATGCTAGTAAATCTTGGGTGCTACTAAAAAATTTGAATGGCCAAGCCTCTGGTCCCCGATACTTCTGCTGAAAAAGCTATTTTCATCCAACGTTGTAGATGCCATTAGGTTGTACTAGAAACCACCTCATTAACTAGAAACCACCGATTACAATATTCTTGCTAGTGCTTATCAGCCAACTCACTTCCCAATTTCGCACCCACCTCTGCAACGTCCCCACTACAATAGAGAAGATACTTTACATAGTTTTGATTTGCAACTTTCTTAATTGTTGCATCTGTCGGATTACAAGCTTGAGTTATATTAATATCCACTGTTTATGCTACTGGATTTATATCACCTACGTTATCAAATACTACTGTACTATCTACAACTAATTTCCCACCACAATCCCACTACAATCGCACTACAGTTCCACTACAATCACTTCAATTCCCACTACATTTAATTTCCCACTTAACTCCCACCTCAATATCCCACCGCAACCTGCTTCCCCACAACCTCCATGGCTCCTCTTTCCCACCTCTATTCTCCACAGCCTTCCCCTCCAAAGTGCCATGCCGTTTTATGACCTTCCCTTTTGGGCACACTATCGCGCCCTCCTACCGTTAACTCTCTTCTCAAACCCCAATCTTCTCTCACCTGCCGTTAGAGTCTCGCCTCTCTATATATAAAGAGGCGCAGCCATCCACTTATTGTGCCAGTTTCAATAAGACACCTTCGCTTGATTGACTACTTTCCTTACTAGCCATAGCTGAGCCGTCGCAACAGCTGAGGCTAATCTATATTTATTTTGATTGATCGCGAACCTTGATTAACAAACCTTTGTTCCTAACACTACATCCACAAAACTCTTGTTGCTTTGATCAACAAAACTCTTTGTTCGTTTGTTCCACAAAAACTATCTGTGACCACTAACTGCCCCTCACATATCATGACGAAATCCAAAGAAGATCCCTCCGACTACGTCTTAGAAAGACTCAACGATGTCCCATCTGTCGATTACACACGCAGACAAAATTCTGCCGCCTGGCGAAACCTTCTTTCCATCGAGGATTACGTCGATCGAGAACGTGTGTTGGGTCTCTCGAAAATTGCGTCGTCTGATATCAACCGATTGATTGTTTTCGGCTTGAAAGCTAAAGACAAGCCAGACACTCTTGTCAGCTCACTCGAGTTACTTATCCGTGAAGCGTGGCACTTCTACCGCCATGCCGATGGCTCCGTAGAAAAGAAAAACGTGCTCAGTGGCTGCATCGGAGGCGTGTACACGTATACCGAGAATCGAGGCAAGGGCTTGGCCACCATCATGGTGGATAAGTTGCTTGAAATCGCTAGACAGCCTGAGTACCTCGGACACGATGGCTTCATCTTCTTGTACTCGGAGGTGGGCGAATATTATACTCGAAACGGCTTCAAGTCGTTGCCTGTTCCATATGCGAGCTTTCCCCTCAAGCCCAGTGATTCTCCTTACGAAAAACAGCAAGATGTCTCCTTGATCAAGTACCACGAATTTGGCCGCTTGTTTGAGCAGTACAACCAGCATTTCGACAAGGAAATGAGAGCCAAGGTGGCGGCCGACGGAATCGAGAGAATCTCCGTCAACCCCACCTCGCAGTACATTGATTGGTTTCATTTGCGAGTGAAGTTCTTTAGCACGAAGTTGTTTGGCAACACAAACGTGCACATTGATCCTAGAACCGAAACCTATGAGCAAATTGTCGACAAGTTCATCCCCATTGAACCGTTCTACTTTGGTCTCCAGATCACCTCTCCGACAACCGGTGCATTGAAGGGATTCATTGTTTGGCAGTACGAGTATGGTTTCGACCAGGAGAAGAATGTATTCAACAACTACGCTACTGTGATCAAGATCTTTGTCAACACCCCCCACTTTGACCATGACGAAACACAGTTAGCTCTTATTTCTGCCATGAAAAAGTACCTTGAGGCCAAGCACGATCTGCCACAAATGTCCAATTTCCACAAGATTGTCATCTGGGAATCGGAGATCTCAGAGAGTGTACTTGCGTCGTTGAAAGCCAAATACGCCGCGGAGGACGGTTTAGAAAATAGTTCTCGAAGTGCGATTCAGTGTATTGACCAGGAGCAGGATCTGAGGTTGAAAGAGGGCAGCATTTTGTGGGAGAATAACAACAAGTTACCGTGGTTCTAGAATGGATCGCGAAATGGTAGCAGGAGCAGTCACAAAGTGCCACGAAGTGCACGAAGTGATCAGAGCTGACGATAACTAAATGAAAAGTTTATATCTTCAGCTTCGTTGGAGATTTTTCCTACCCATGAACGTCGGCTGCGTTTATGACATCTGTTGGTCCATAAAATCTCAAATAATCACCAAGGCCATGGACATGGACATGGACTATGGCAACACTAATTAATAATCTTGTGATCTTTATGAAAAGGAATCTTGTGATCTTTATAAAAGAATCTTGTGATTCTCAATTTATTTCTTCGGTATCAATTTTCATATACTAGTATTTCATCCATATAATTCCTCGCTCCACCTTCTCACCTAATCCGCCTGTATGAAGTCGACTCACAATCTCTTCAGCTAACTATGGAACTCCTACCAGAAGGTCAACAGAACACCACCGAGGTGTTGTGGGAAGATCAGCAGAAGATCAACAAATTCTCGTCGCTCATCAACAAAAAGGACTCTTTGACCGACAGTCTCGACAAGTTCAAAACAGAGAAAGAATACGTCGACGATTTGGCATTGGAGATCGAACTTTTGGACGAGGACGAGCCAGTCCATTACAAAATCGGCGACTCGTTTGTGTTCTTGCTGGTTTCCAAGGCAGTAGAAAAGATCGAAAAGGAGAACGAGCTCTTGGAAGAAAAGATCTCTCAAACCTCCGACGAAATCGACGAAATCGACACTCAGCTAGCGCAATTGAAGGCTCATTTGTACGGGAAATTCGGCCAGAACATCAATTTGGAACGTTGATCTAATGTACATTATTGTTACTATACTCGTTTAATGAACGTCTCCGGAAAGTAACAGCTGGAATACATGGCCGTTACTCCAGCTCGCTCTCATCCTCGTAGTCTGGCATCATATCCTGCAACATCTGCTCTTCCAGGGGCCGTTGCTTCTTGTTTGGTGGTGCCTCATGCTCGGAACGACGCTCCTTGCGAATATCCTTGGCGTTGGTCGCAGGTGGAAGCACATGGTGTGAGTTCTGGGCCTGCTTGGCTCTGTGGTGTCTCTCGGCTTCTCTCTGTTTCCATGCCTTTTCAATGGCTGGACAAGCTTCCATAAGCTCCTTCTCCCCAACTCCATCCTCTATGCTATGAAGAATCTTTTCCACTACCGTGTAGTGGTTACCGTTGCTCTTGTCGTTTCTGAAACGGAGCATCTCCCAAAACGGCGGCTTGCTGAGCTTCTTTCTGCATTCCACAATTCTGCCCTGCAATGGTTCATTCAAATCCTTGAGCTGTTTCCAGTCCTCCTCTTCAAGATCCATTTTGGCGAATGACTCGTATTCTCGTCCTCCTTTCCACACCTTCAAATCAATTTTTTCAGGAACACTGTCGTAGTCCAAGTATGTCGAGTCGGGATCACGTGGATCCATGTCAGGGTCCTGATACGGCCGGAACGACATTTCCATCTTGAAGTCAATGCTATTTTCGTGCGCTGGCTTCCACTTGAGCAAGGTAGCATCAGTACCAAAGACGTAGGGCGTCTCTGCACAGGTGAAGATCAACCCGTCCGACTCGTGGAACAACTGATCTTGCATCTCCAAAACCACGTTGGCTCTATACGACAGCTTCATCATCTTGAAACTCACCTTGAATGGGAATTCAGGCGAGTTGACAATCTCAGGGTGGCGTGCCTTGTAAGCGTCAAACGGCTTCATCACATGCTCCGTGATATAGCCGAGTCTCTTAGGTAGTGGTCTGTTTGTAATGTCCTTCTCGTTGACGACCAATGCATCGAAAATACAGTATCGAAGAAATGACTCCAGCACATTTTTTGTCTCCAAAACCAACTCACCGTCCAACAACGTACCATGGTGATATGTGGGGCCCTGGTCTTCGTTGGGGCTTAGGGGAAAGTGGATGTTTGGGATGAAGTAATATTCGTTTTCTCTGGTTATTAGGAAAACACCTTCTCCCTTCACAGGATCGTTAATCAAAAACAAAAGGCATCGCAATCCATCGGATTTTTCACACACAAAGTATTCCCTCCGCTTGAGAACGTCAATGTGGTTCCGCTCAAACGAAACTGGTTGGGAACCTGGAAACTGGGTGTTTTTTCTTCTGAGCAAATCTGCTAGCATGAGCCGCAATTCCTGTAGCTCCTCCTTCTCGATTTTAGTGCCGGGAATAACCGGCATATCTCTATCTGAGAGTTTCAACATTTCATGCCGATGTTCACTGGTATATATTTGAATGACTGAGGTACCTCTGTTAGTTTTGTCGACAGCGATTTTGGGGTCACGTGATTGTTTATCACGTGAGATCTCTAAGTCTATAGCCAGGAACCTTAACCACTCCATTCAGATTTCTGGAGACTGGTAGACTTGTTGGATATGGTCGGATGGGTCTTTGATGCCAAAATTCATTCCGCTGAGTGGCGCATGAAGTTCGCGTGCGAGGACATCACCCTCACCTTCTGCGATTTCTTTCTTTTCTCCGTCTTCCAGTGTAAAGCAGTTTTGACATTGAACTCCCGTGGAACCGTCAACGGGCCACCATTTAGGGGAAGACTTGATTGAGCAAAACTCACAGAATTTCTTCTGAGTAGCCTTCTCTGTCGACTCCTCATTTTCAGAGACTGGTGCCCTCAGCGACATATACCGATCAATCATGGAAACGTAGTTATATGCCCTCAATTGTGGTCCACTCAACTTGGAAGTTCCCGTCTTGACCAAATCTTCGATAAATAAGGTGATGAGAGGCTTGAGTTCGCTGCTTTGTGTACGACGGCCCATAGTCCGCATGCTGTGGATCGTAGCAATATCATCGTGCTTTGGGCACACTAAGACAGGCTCCAATCTACCCAGGTGGTCTCCAACGTAAGCATTTCCAATAGCTTTTGAAGCTCTCTGTGGAATCAACTTGAATCCCAATTTGAATTTTGACGTGTCCTGAGCACAGGTGAGATGATACTTAGTTTCTGAGTCTTTACACATATCGCACTTGATCATGGCTCCACTTGCAACGTTGCAAATTCCACAGTGAGATTCACCGTTCTCAATAAAGAGTTTGGAAACACTCTCAATGACAGCACCCATGGGTCGCCAATAGAACGCATGGGTGGCATCTTTGGCAAGAAATGGTGGGGTGCTCACGCTTCTGAATGATGTCTCGTTATAAGTGAAGAGAGCACAGAGCAAATGGCACCACTTTCTATTTTCCACGACTGGCATCAAGTAGTCCGGCTTCACTTTTGGCGATCCAAGAATAGACATCTCCGTGTGCTGCTCGTTGGCAAGACACACACAGCACAGATAGCTGGTAGAGTACTGTGGACTCAAATCGTTGACACACGCTTCACATAGCCATTGCATAATGGGTCTTTGTTTGCCGAGAAGAGAGATTCCAGCACATGAAGCATGGACGTTGACTCCACAGTTGGAACAAATGAGCATTTCCAGAATCGACTCGGCTCTGTCATCGTGCTCGAGGCATATGCAGCAGTCTCTCTCAAATGTGTGGAAAGGTGTATCCAATTTGAGAGGAACTGGAACGGAATAACCGATCTGCCTCAAATCTGTGAGTTGCCGAAGCTTGAAATTGCAAACAAGTTGTTCAAGCACTTCCCTGTTCAACTTTGTAATTTGCTGGTTATCTGCGCCAGTAGTTGCCGGCTCCAAACTGCGGTAGTTAGGATTCAAAATTGGATTCAAGAAGAAAAACTCTTGACCGTTCTTCTTTTGACGTTTGGGTGCTGCTGCTTTAATAAGTGGTTGTTCTGGCTCTGTTTGTTTATCGACTTCTGTAGGAGTTTTTCTCTTTCTCTTCGTTGTGGAAGCGGCTTTTGCTGCTGGAGCAGCTTTTGTGGTCTTTGTAGTCCTCTTGGCCGTCTGCCTTGGCTTTTTAGGAGCAGGTTGTACTTTTTGATCTTGTTCTACCTTCACTGTAGCACTACCATTCTCTGGAGCTTTCCTCTTTTTGGAAATTCCATTGGCTGCTGATTGCTTTGGCTCTTCATTCTTTTCCTCTTTCTCATTTTGTATAGGCGGAATCGAAAGTCGTCTGGACGTCAATCTTGCGCTCTGAGTGTCCTTGTCCGTTGCTTGTGGCGTCTTAGTAGTGACCTTGGTAGTCTTTGCCGGAGTTTTGCGAGTCCGTTTCTTTGGCACTGGAGGAGGGATAAATTCCGTTCTCGTAAAAAAGTCGGCGGAGACTCCTCCCACATTCAGCGCTGCGGTGGTAGATGGGAGAAGCACGCTGCTAGTGCTGCTTTGCTTGTTGGAATCGTAATTCAAGTTGCCGCCGTCCGTTTCAGCTAACTTCAAAATCTGCTCGGCGTCAGCCACCAACTCCGACTCCACTTTCTTTTTGTATCCTCCAATGCCTCGCGCGTTCTTTCTCTCCACCTCAAATGGATCTTCCCAGTAAACGGCGTATCTTCTCCAGAGCTTGGCACATCTGCAACACAAAGCAGTGACTGTTTCGGGATCAATATCTTCAGCCTGGGTGGACTCGTCGTATTTTGTGGTTCCATCAAACCCGGTGATCTTAAACCAGTATTGTGACTGATACGACCTGCAATGCTTGCATCGGAACAACTTACGGTGTTTGATGATCTTCTCGTTTTCGTAGGCAGAATCATCGTCACTATCGGCGAATTCGTCCACTGCCGGAGTGATCTTCATAGCTGCCTTGCCATCTTTCTGAGCCTTCCGTTTTCTTCCTGGGTAATTGCCCCAAATTTGACGGCCCTTCTGAGTCTTTTTCCAGAGATAGTAGTATCTCACCACCATTGCAGACGACTGGGACTTCACCTCTTTGAAGATGGGGTACAATTCGCTTCCATGCTTTTTAACACCAGCCTCAAATCTTTTGATTTCTTCCTTGGAAAATGTTGGTTCCCTCAACAATTCCCTGGTGAGTTTATTAGACAACTCAAATGCTTTGTCCGCATCTCGTTGGTTGTCAATGTAGTACTTGAGAATGGCATCCATGAAGTTTGGCGAGGTAGGTAACATCCCAAGACGCTCGGCTATTGGGTTGCATCTGACAATATAAGCATCCAAGGACTTAAAGTCGTCAGCGATATCTTCTTCTTGTGGTTTCCAAATCAATGTACATGTCTGGCCCTCGCCATCATCCACACCTCTTTCTATGTAGCCTTTTGGACGCGGCTGTAGCCATTGTGGAAATTCTTTTCGTGGGATGTTTTCGTATTCCTTCGGAATCGGGAGTTTTGTTGTGTCTTCCTCAATATCGGCCTTTTTGGTTATTTTGCGGCCCCCAGGACCTTTTTTTGTTTTGTTGGAAGTCACATTGTTCGCCTGAACATCGTAATATATGATCGGGTGGTCCTCGTATTCAGGAATATTCAGTGCCTGGTACTTGGCCCCCAAATTGGTGGACGCTCTCGGATACGGAGATCTATCGTCAAGATCTACCGCATCTTCTAGTCTGGTATGGATCCCGAGATAGCGAAGACTCCATTCTTCCAGAAGACGGCGGTCTTCGACAGACATTTCAGCATCGTTTTGTAAGAACTCCATGGCCACGCACTCATATTTGGGAAGAATAGCCTCCGGTGATTTCCGGCCCTCACTGGAAGACTGCGAATCGCTCATCTCCAGAAACTCCAGGATTTCCTGCTCGTTGGTGGTGCGGTTATCGTGAGTCAACATGAGGATTTTCTTGCTTTGGTGTTCGATCTCGTGCTTCTTGGTACATGCGGCACAAGACCAGCTGAAGCCTCGGCTGGGTTTCTTGAGAAGCGGCGGATCTAAACACAACATATGAAAGTGTTTTCCGCATCCGCCACAAGTGACAGATTCGGCCGAGGGACACCATTCGGCGCAGATGTCACAGTGAGAGCTGGATGTGGAGTGGAAGTTGTTGATGAACTGCTTTGTTCTCGACGCCTCCATGAAAATAAATTCAAACCGCTTGTTTAATGCTAGAAGGTAGTGTTTCGAGTTGTTTGCGGCGTTATCCACGTAGCCGAGGAGCGTGGAAGTTTTGATGATATCGTAAAATTTGATCATGTAGCGATCGAAAAGCTTGTCAAAGTAGAAACAGTTGGGGAACGAGCTGTAGTACTCGAGTGCCGTGGCGTACTTTGTCTGGCCCGGTGCCGGGATGTAATACGTTTCCACATCCAGACGATGCTTCACAATCGCTCGTCCCCTATAGCTCGCAAGCGGACAGGTGTCGCTATGCATGGAGGCGAAAAGCAAGCGGGAGTCGCTTGTGTTCTTGGAGATGTCTCTGGGTCGATAGAACCACTGGATCTCGAAAACACACTTTGAGGCGTCTTCGATCTCACTGGTTTCTGTCTCCGCCTTGATCTTCCGTTTGAACCCCATGATCCGCCCCACGTAGTACGGCTCACCCGGAGGCTCGCTGACCATGTAGATGTAGTCACCCTTTTTCAACTGGAATGCTGCCACACGCAGTTTCTTCTTGGTGCTGGAGTTGTGGCCAGTTACCTCACTAATCAACCTATCGAGATGCCTTATTTCGTCCTCATCGTTCAGCACAACGGGCTCCAAGGGCTGATCTGGACACGTGAGCACTTGCGTCTTCATGTCCACATACGCATTGGTCAAGTTGAGTTTGTTGGAGAAGAGATCACCTCGAGAGATCAGTGGCTGCCAATTGTAAGGAACCTTCCCTCCCGACTGAAGTTTCGGAGTCACAGAGCCTGGCGACGTTGACTTCGACGAGGCGGCTGTCAACGAACGTTTTTTCGCTGAGTTTCGCCCCGCCACAGCCGGCTTTTCCACGGGTTCTTCGATAATGGGTTCTGGGATGGCATCCAGATAATTCTTGTTGCCGGCGGCTTTTCTCTTGGGACGGGCCTGGGTCATCATGCAGTGGTGTTTGTGGTTCGAATGCTAGTGCCCGGATAGGATATTATGGGCGTTTTCCACAGAAATGGTTTTGTGAGCTAGGAGGTGAGGTTGCCAAAGTGGAAGATGGAGAGTTTGGACAAACGGCAAGAAAAACTAGCAAATGGATGGTAGAAATGCGAATGCAATGTTAGGGTGAAACGCTGGTCACGACGCACAAATTGACGGGATTCTTTGTCTGGTGCCCGAAGATGTCCAGAAAGAAAATGTTGCTCAACTTCAGGTGCGGTATGGCTGATAATTGGGCAGATAGTGGAGACATCTGCCACACGCACATAAGTGGACGGGGACAAAAAGTTGACGCTTGTGATTTTTTACGTTAGGTTGAAGCTTTTGGAATGGGCAATTTGGGTTTTGCCGGTGGTTCGTGGTGTTTTTGATGTGATGTTTCAGAGAGATTGGATGCGACATCAATGGAGTGAGAGTAGTCTGGGAGGTGTGATTCCGGGGTCTTGATACTGATTCCTCCGGTATTCATTTCTTCATGTTTGTCGTTTGTTATTTTCGTCTTTTTGTTATTTTCTCCTTTGGCAAGTTTTCTCTGCTTCCTTTTCCTTCTTCTATCTGCCATGCCATTGGCCAAGTTCGATCTCCCATGTACTCATCTGCCACGCTTTTCTATATCTCCCCTCATTAAACATTGCCTTGACGCAACTTTTCCTGGATTACGTCCATTTCCTCCATCGTTTGGGCGCTCGCAAGCTGTGCAACCAACTTCTCCTTTTCTTCCTTTGTGAGTCTTCCCACCGTAGTGTTCATCTCTCTTGTTTCCTTCTTTACAGCCACAACATCGTCTCCGCCATGTATGAGTGCCATAGCAGCAGCAGTAGCAGTGTCGAAGCTCTCGCCGAAGAGCTCAATGGCATTTTTACGTTCATCCTGCTTCACCTTCTCACAGTCTAGCACTTTTAGCGATGGAAGGAGCCACACGAGAAATTGCCGGTAATGGTGCTCCTTGCAAACAGGGTTGCCTAGTAGAAGAAGTGTGTGGATCTCTTCAAGCGACCTTAAGTTGACCAATTGCTTGAGCCAAACCAAATTATTCTGTGCAAGCAGAAGAGAATGCAATGTCACTCCAGACACATCACTAATAGCAGAAATATTGTTATTCGCTAATAGAACTGTCTCTAGCGATTGCCAGGTGGGGATCCCGGACACCTCCTCTAGCACGTTGTTCGTTAAATCCACTACCGCAAAGGCATCGTTTGCTAAATGTAGACTGTCCATGTCACTGAGGCCCAAATTGCGAAGAGAAAGGGTGAGTTTTCCTTCGGGATTAACGACGTTCGGGGCATTTTGAATGACTTGGGGAGTTAGCTTCATTTTGGATCTGGCGGACAGTCAGAGGTAGTGGTTGAAGGCTGATAGGTGCAGGATTGTCCAAGTAGTCGAGATGGTGTAGGTAGGGGGAGTAGGCAGGAAATTTGGAGGTGGACCATAGGTTGAATGGAAGGCATTTAGGTTGGCAAAAAATATCTTCCGCTGGAGTCGTAGGCTTGCAATTTGAAGGAGGGTGGAGGTTGCAATTTGAACGGAGGGAAGAGATTGGAATTTGTAAGTTTGAATCTGAAGTTCGTCTTTAGCGACAGTAAAAACAAAATCTGTTATTATTTTTGAGTTCCTTGCTTCTCAATGCCCATCACTTGTAGACGGTCACACTGGACACGCAGCTGTTTGTCTCAATAACCTCCCATATACATCGGTTGTATCCGTAGAGCTTCAGCTGGCCCCAGGTCTTGAACTCGTTTGACGGTTTCGAATCGATCAGCTCCGTCGACTGGGAGAAGAGCACGTGTTTCTCCACCTCTGGAACCTGGACAATCTCCAAATCTTCGTCGTTGGTGATTTCTGACTCGTTCCTGTTCAAGAGCACTGGACAAGCCTTGCCATTCTTGATGGCATCCAAGAATTCCGTGCTGAACTCGTGAAAATACATCAGCGAGTCCACCTTCATGACGTGGTTGTCTCTTTCCGTTGTGATCTCCCAGTTGCACTTATTCCACTGCATGAAGTCCAACGACTCGGTGATTCCTCCATTGTGGAGAATGATCTTCTCGAGCATCCCCCCTCCTTGCAGTGGAGGGTTCAAATTATAAAGAAAATCAATACCATGGCGGAAGTAATTATGGAACTTTTGCACTGACCCGGAGTTTTCTCGCTCGGTGCTCACGCCTTTGAGATGTTTGTGGATAAGCAATCTAGAATCAAATTTGTTGAAATAGCCGTCTGGGGGCCCCAAAAGACGCAAGATATCCTGCTGGGTGGTTTCACCGATGGTGATTGTGGCTGGCGGTGCCTCGTTTTCCGCTAGAAACGTGAAGTGGGCCTTTCCCGTCTCGAGATTCACCGACACTTTTTCTACAGACAATTGTGTAGCCTTCTGAGCTGGCAAGGACACTTGGTGCCGCGACATCGCACACAACCTTCTGTGGAAGTCGTAGTAGTCCTCACCTTTGAAAATGGCCACGGACTCGCAAGGAATATCGTGAGCATGGTCCCAGTTGGTCAACTTGGACAAGATGTCGTTTTTGTCGCTTAAGTTGGCCAACTTGGCCAAAAGCTCAGCCAGCTCAAGATGAAATTTGAAGGAAATCCCCGGGTAGCTGAGAACATAAGTCTTCTTCTCCAAGTTGAGCACTCCCGGATAAGTTGGCCCAAAGATCTTGTTGTATATCTCCTTGAGTTTGGGGGGCAGAACCTGCTTGCGGTCCCATAAGCCGAGGACGTCGGAGCTCCCCACGAGCTCGTCGGTGCTAGGCGTCTTGTAGACGATGTCGTTGAGCAAAGCGCCGTTGTAGGACAACTTCAAGTGATCGAAATTGAGAACTTCGATTAGCACCAACTCCTGGTTGCGTGAGCTCTCAAACATAAGCCTGACACCTAATTTGGGAAGCGTGACCAAAATGGGGGTGTCGAGGAACCGCTGGGAGGTGTAGGCGATCTTGAGCGGCTGATTCAGCTCCTTAAGTCTGTTGACGGTGAAGTGGAGGGAATTTCCCAACTTCAAGGTGTGATTAAGGCCCTCGCCGGGGATGATTGCAGCAGCCATGAATATGAAGGGTGGGTGATTTGAGATTTGCCGGGTGGTTTGAGAATGGTTGGTTGTTTGGAATTGGTGTATGGAATTGGTAGAGTGTAAGCTGATAGGAGTGACCTGTACAGGCTTATCGGCCACGGTGTGATAAGAATAGAGGGAGGAAATTGAGAAGTTGGGAAGTTGGGAAATGGAAATGGAAATGGAAATGGAAATGGGAAAACTTAGACTTTGGATAGAATGGCTGAGGTCTAAGCTCTGCTATTTTTCGTTTTTACCTGTGATTTGTTTGGCAGAGGGAAATAGGTGTTTGTAGTTTTTGGATATTCTGGTTGCTTAAGTGCATAATAAGATGCGGCGGGAGTATGGAAGAATGCAGAGATGGAAACTTCGGAAAACGAGGAAGATCAAGAATCAGAACAACGGATAATCAAAGGGAAACAAATTGTGAGCCAGAAGTAGATGGAATCATCATTGTCGAAAGCGGTCGTTTATTTGCAATTATAACGTACTATTCGAATGTAGCACCCTTGCGAATCTACTGTGACTCAATTTCCCCCAAATTCATTACTTTATCAACTCACCCAAAATTAGTCTGGTCAAGCACGGAGTGAGACTACCAACCCTCCACACACATTTGAAGCTGAAGACGATATCGATAGAAACGAGAGAATTCATCGAAACATCGAGGCATTGAAACAATGGTACCTTCAGGAGCCTTTGAAAATGATATATAGCTAAACCTTTAATTCTACTGGAAAAGATTCCACAGTCATCAGCAATGTGCTTGCCTTATTGGGCTGCTGTAATAGACGCCACAATCAATGTTTTCGTTCTTTCATGTTCTTTAAGTTCTTTGATTCAGTTCTCGCACCCATGAATAGCATTAGATAAGTCTTTGCTTCTCTTTAAATGGTTTTCTTTTCGCTATCTTTGTAAAATTGACGACGTTCTCTTGGCCCGAGCCCACTTTGCAAGCTTTAACAACCCACTGGTTTATTATCATGGATAATTAAGAATTGTCATCAGTTATCACGAATTTATCCGTGAATTTCCCATTATTTCTATTCCTGCTACCAATATTCCCTTTCCTACCAAAAATTCTTCCATTCCTACTCTATCTCTTCCAGATGCCTCTACTTTATTATCATGAATTATTCATAATTTCTGGATTTACCAATTTCCATGCCCACCACAAATTTCCTCAAACATACCTTACCAGATGCTTTTACATATACAAGTGTAACAGATAGCACCAATTGTTCGGTTACAAACTGTACGAGAACAATGATTTTTGATCCGCCAGGCCACTTAACAAACTTTGCATCTTTCACAAAATTAGCGTATCCCAGTCTAAACCATTCCAAATACCTACTCTCACCGATCGCCCTGTTCACTTATTTCAATTACTATTACAATTCCACGCACATTATTTTTGGCCGCTGTTGTCGCTCAGATCGGCAGGAGAAAACGTTTCACCGTTGGGCGCCGTGCCCTCCACTTTGGCTTCCTTCTTGGCAGCCTCTCTCATCTTGGCCACCTTGGGGTCGTTGGATCTGATTGGCTCCATCACATATGGCGACGACTTGGGGCCCAAACCAGCAACATCCTCCTCGTCGTAGTAAGCATACTCGCCAATCTCAGCCAAGTCCACTCCAAGCAATTCTTCGTCCTCGTGCAATCTCAATCTCAAGAATGGAATCTTGTCCAAAATGAACAAGATGATGGCAGTAACGACAAACGAGTAGGCTCCAATGGAGACAGATCCTGCCAACTGGTAGCCCAACTGCTTGTAGTGGTGGTTCATCCATCCTCCGGCAATCTGGGTGGCTCCGTCGGTGGCAGCAACATAGTCGGCAGCAAACAAGCCGGTCAACACCGATCCACAGAATCCACCGACTCCGTGCAAGGCGAAAACGTCCATACCGTCGTCAATCTGCAAGAGATCCTTCAAGTCGACGGCAAAGTTGCACACAATAGCAGGAACAACTCCGAACACAACAGCAGTGTAAACTGGCACAAATCCGGCAGCTGGAGTGATACCGACAAGACCGGCAATGGCTCCCATACACAATCCCACTGTGGACCACTTTCCGCCGGTTCTGAACCAGTCGACAAACATCCAGGTCAAACCACCGCATGCAGCAGCCAAGTTGGTGTTAACACATGCGTACCAAGATCTGATGCTAGCGTTTCCGGTGGAACCTCCGTTGAAGCCAAACCAGCCGAACCACAAAAAGATGGTACCAAACACAATGGAGGTGACCGAGTGAGGCTTGTACTTTGGCACCTTGCCGGTAGAAACTGGGTCATGTCTCTTACCCAAGAGAAGCGAGTAGGCCAAAGCTGCGAAACCAGAGTTCTCGTGGACAGGGCCTCCTCCGGCAAAGTCCAAGGCTCCCAAGTTGAACAACCAGCCGTCACCGCCCCAAGTCCAGTAGGCGATAGGACAGTACACGACGGTCAACCAGATGAAGAGGAAAACCATCATAGGACCCAATCTGGCTCTTTCGCAGCCAGCACCAACCATCAAGATAGCAGTCACAGCAGCGAACATACCCTGGAAAAAACAGAACAAAATGTCGGGGACAGTGGTGACAATTGAGGGGGCGCCAAGCACATTCATCAAACAGAAGTTGTCCAAGGTGCCCAAAAAGTGGGAAGAAGTGCTGTGCGAGAATACAAGTGAGTAGCCCCAGAAAAACCATTGGAACGCAGTAAGACAGGCGGCCATGAGCGAAGCCCACAAAAGCGAAAGTGCGTGTCTCTTTCTCGAAACTCCCGAGTACAACAAACCAACTCCTGGAATCATAATCCACACCAATGCGCCGGCAGCGCCGACCCATGCCATATCTGCGGCCAGGAATTGCTCGTTTAGGTTGACGGTGAGCGAGTCACCTCCGGTGCCCGTGCCTGTGATTCCTGGGTCTGAGGTTGACATTTTTAGGAAGTTGACTAGTTAATCCACTAAAATTCGGTCTTCACTTCGTTCCGCAGATACTATGGTATTTATATCAGTGGCTGATTATGGTTGGGCCAATCAGAACCGAATCGCGCATCTCGATAAGTATGCACCGGTTGCGTGCCCGGCAACGTTCACCAGCTTTTTTCCCTACGAATTGTCTTTTCCTATTATCTTGGGTTACGGGCGCTGCGGCCGAGGGCTTAGCCGTTAACACAATGTGGTCGTCACATGGCCAAGCGACATTAGGCCACCTTCACAGAGCGTGCTATTGTCCTTTGGTTCTTATCAGTTCGCAAAAAGGGAGTCACCCCATTTTACCAAACGGCTGATGCCAGACAGCGGAATCCCCCACGCCATGCACTTGCTGCGCCTAATATGCCTGCGATGCATCCATCATACTCAAAGATACTTTTCGGGTAACATACATGTACAAACAAAAACGATGGTCCTGCACGGCCATCACTGATAAGACTCATAAACAAACGCCGCTCGTCCTCGGTTTCGGAACGAGCGGTTGGGAGCGCCAGCAAAAACTCTTGCTGCTGATTGGCGGATGTGGGCAGGCCAAGATTTTGTGCAGTGTTTCATGTCTCGCATTTCAGACACGCCCATACTTTAAGCATTTGCGTTTTTTCGATTGATAGGCGCCCATTGACCAATCGGCGCGGGCCGGCGGCCCCATGCAGGCTTATCATCTCTGCCGTTAGTCCCGACAGGACTCCGTGAGTCACTTGAAGAGATGATTTCCTGGCTCGAGTTTTCATTTGTCCGCCAATCGTTAGTCCGATTGCGCTTGCATTGATGCAATGCAGTTTCAGTGTAATTTTTGCACTTTTCTGTGGGTTGTTGAAGGGTGAAAAGTCTTTCCATCAGCAGTCCACTGGTCTTGCTACTCCACTTTTGGCTAGATTAGAAGCTTGTAGTTGCTGTCTTGGCTTGCAGGGCCCCGAACTCTGAGTCATGGCATACTGACTCGTAGTTCTCCGCATTGAAATGCTGTGGCTTGTGCTAGATTCATGATTCTACAAATTCTATTTTAAAAAAAAGAACATAAACGTGACCGATGTCAGAATTGCTTAGACCAGTGACTGGCCCCCAGAAGTGAGAAGAGGATGCTAAATTTTGGAAGATTAGACTCAATTGAGTAATGCCAGTGTGGTCCGAAGCCGCTCGTAAGGTTTGTTACAGTTAGGGCAAAGAGTTGTGAATGTACGACTTCGGAGTAGCGGCGCATCGGAATTTACGTGGAATTTACGACTGGCGATATAGATGATTGGGTGTAGAGAAAGGTGCGGGACGAAATTAACATAGTGGAAAATAAATAGCAACTGGTGGCCCAAAACTTCTCAAGGGCGTCCATGAGAGCTCTTTGTGGTTGCATTTCAGGTTTTGTATGATATTGACATGTGGGCTCGAATGTTATGCTCTTTGAGCGTGGCTCATCCCTATAAAGATAGTGAGAAGTGGATTCCTACAAAGATAGAGAAAAGTAGGTTCCTATAAAGGTAGCAAAAAGTGGATCCCTATAAAAGTGGACCCATTAAATAGTATCCAATGCAGACTAACACAATTTATAGGTAGCTCGATTACTGAGTCAGAAGAACATTGAAGAACAAGAACACTGATTGACATGCACCTGTTACAGGTTTACGGATAAATAGTTTTTATGGTTAGGGCGAAGAGACTGTTTATGAGTGAGAACTGTGAGTCCTGGGTATTCTGAGGCTTATACTAGACAACGTTAATGGATTTGTAGTTCGACATGGAGAGATCCTTAGTTGTGCAATCTATTGGAATCATGAACTTCACCTTTTCAGTATTCTGAGTGTGAAAATTACTATCAGGAACAGCGATTTAGAAGTTGCAAGTTTCAATTCAAAAAAGAATTCCAATTTTCAATTCTAATCTTGATATCGAAGAAGTGTAGAGCCCATGAAATAGACTGGCTACAGAACATCATCGAAGTGCATTGATACAGCCACTTCCATGTTTGTTCGTCAACTACCTCAAGCCACTAAATCGGCTGTTCCCCTTAGCCTAACCTTCACTAGTTATATCTTTCTTCTAAAGAAGAAGAAAACCAGTCAGGTGAGATTTTACTTTGTACTTTTCTTCCATTCGGCTGCTATTCCAACAGATTGCGAAAATCTCTTTCTATGACCACCTTTGGTATTTTCTTAAGAGAATTGAATCTCAAAAAACTTCATGTATACCTTCAGCATTCTGATACGTAGTACTATAAGAAGAAAATTAATGGTATTTCACAGTACAGCTCAGGACCAGACAACTCTTCAGTACCAAATAGTCATCTAATACAAATCGCAACTTCGTAACAAGACAAATGGCATCCTCGAGTAGCCAGATGTATTCGACTACGTTACATGAGGCGTAATTATCATAATGTAAGAACCTGACGTTGTTTGTGAGAATGACCCCTATTCCGTCCAGTATGTACGTTGTACAGACTACGGAGACGACGTCAACGACCATTTGGTGCCTTAGTGACTGGCTCAGGGAAAACTTGTCTAAAACTATCCCACCGACAAATCAATTCAAGAGCCGGCTCTCTCATTCACAAAAATTGCTGGCGAGTGACTATCCGATACCCTATCTAGTTACAACAATTAGTGACTTACAATTCTCCAAAAAAAATTGCTTGATTCACTGGAATCAGTCTCCATGTCACAATAAATATAGGAAAAGTTTTTGATTACCACAGTTCCGTTCTGAGCTTTACCTCCGCCATTCACTTTGCGACCTCCATTCCGTTAGTAATGTCTCATGATCGCAAACCAGTAAAAGGAAAAACGCCAAAGAAACAACTTTAATACAATAAAAAATTCACAAAATATCCGTCATCCACTCTACACCGCCTCTCGCCTCTTCCCACTACCTAAACTCCCGTCGTCCTTAAATCCTACACCCTCTCCATATCATCCGGCACGGAAGATATGTTGGTCCCGACCACCAAAACCCACCACCACTCTACACTAGCCATCCATGCTCTAATTGATTTCCCCAGACCCAACCAACATTCAACCATCTTTCTCATTTTCTCTCTACTTCACCATCTCCAGCTTCTTCCCCTACTTTCCTTCGTCTCCTGCACACCGGCCCGCTCGGTTTATTAGCTGCTCAACCACCATTCCAACTACATCAACAACATGGCAGAATCGGACTTTCCTACGACCATCTTGACATCCAAGGAGCCCGAGGATGTGGCTAACTTTGTGCCTCACTCATTGCGACTCAGCTCAGCCTTGATTGAAAAGAATTTGGTCCCCTGGTTCTCCACTTACTCGAATATGCTTATAAAATACAATCAGGACTTGAACTTGTTGGTGTCCAAAGGCAGAGACTTCTTCACCGGCACCGATGGCGAATTTGGCTCCGTCGACAAGATCTGGAACTGCGTGGCCTCCAATGTCATGTCGCAGATTGCCGTTAATGACCTGTTGATCAAGGCCATCCGCAATGACATCTTAACTCCGTTTGATGCAGCGTTCAAGACGGACTTCAAGTATCCCGAGTTGATTGTCAACTCCAATGAGTTGGTGGAAATGCATCAGCACTTGAACGATTCCAATGGCGCCTACAACTGGAATGTCAAGGCGCCTGCCATTTTGTCGAACCTCGAAAACTACAAACGCTACGAAAAGGATATGTTGTTTGCCGGTTTTCTCAGCTACTTGAACACCTACAACTCCAAGACCTCCAGCGTGTTGTCCAAGAACGAAAACGCCGTCAATTACATATTGAAAGAGTTCAGCGTGGACTCAGAAATGGAAAAGTACACTGATTACGTGATTCTGGCAAAACCTCCCGCCGCTGAGTTTCGCCCACCGCCTCCACCTTCACCTGCCCATAAACAAGCCAACCAGAGCTCGTCGCGTGCATCTATTACCTCTACACCTTCGACACTGACCTCAGAGAAGAGGAAGTCGAAGTTGCGGTCGAAAATGGGGTCTATTCTCGGCAGAAAGAAGAAGAACTCGCCTTTGAAGGCCTCAGATACTATTCCAGAGGAACACTCCGTGGCTTCCGTTCCATCCAGACAAGCCACGAGCATTTCCACGGCTGAGCCTGTTCGGTCCAGCCAATTAGCTTCTCAACCACTCCATGACCACGAAGTCCTGCGTGGACTGGGTGTTTCCAGTGAAGCTGGCGTTGCTGCGGCCGCTGGTGCTATTGGCGCCGCCGCTGGCGCTGCTGTGGGTGCCAGCCAGGCTTCAAACTCAAACGAACAGAGATTCTCGGGATTCCAAGGTTTGGATACTAAGCCGCTCCAGCCTTCACAGCCTTCACAGCCTTCACAGCCTACGCCACCTGTTGCCGACGGCTTGAACGCCGAAAAGGAGCTCCCCAGCCCACTCGTTCAGTCAGATACCGAAAACGTTAAGCAGATGGCTAAGGCCTCCTTTAGCGGCCCTGCCGAGGACGATGCCAACCTCGTCAAGTACGACTCCTCTGAGGAAGACAGCGATGTGCCTACCGATCGCGATGGCAACCATATCTCTATGCTACAGGCCCACAACTTGGATCATCCACCTAAATTGGATAAGTTGGACACGGACTCTGACTTCCGGTCGAGATACACATCTTCAGGCAAATACAGTTTTGAGTACGGAGACGAGGAGAAGTCGATGTCAGCCATGCACACTCCGAAGTCGACCTCAGCTCCACAGTTTCCACCGTCTCAATCTGGTGCTCGCCCGGAGGGTTTTCTGCCCTCCTCTTCCGAAGCAGTTAAGCCTCAAATGCAAGAACCAGCGGCTGAACCAGTTAGTGCTTCTACCATCAACGCCTCTCGTCCAGCTCCACCACCACCTCCTCCATCCAGAAAAGTTCACCACCCTGTGTCCGAAAGTCCGGTAGTGACCAATCCCAGAGACGTTAGCTCATACAGCCAGTACGACAGCGCACGCGAGCTGTATGTGCAACCAAACCAAACTGGTGGAAGAACCTCTTTGATCAGTCAGACAACCGGAAATTCTCTTTTCAGAGTGAACGACTACTTCAAGCATTTTGGGACTTCGATCGCGGAAGGCTTGAACACTTCAGTGGCAGAAATCATCAACGTCACCTTCCAGGGCGGAAAGATTCTGAAAGCTGTTGTGCTTGGAGAAATTGCCTTCAATTATAATTCGTCGCAGCCGCTCGATTCTTATGATGTTCAGATCCCTACCAAATTCACCAAGTTCTTGTTGAATGACACGCTCTTGCAAAAAACAGGCAACAGTCTGTACAGATTGGATATCCCTCAGATCCAATCGAAAACCTTAGGAGGTGTAAAGTATATGATGGACTTGAATCTGGCCGATACCCCACTTATTGTCAAACAAGTGTGGAAGTTTGAGCCTCACCAGGCCAGTCTCATTATCAAATTGAGCTTGAATCCATCGTACACGCGATCGGTGGAATTTGAAAACTTGGCTATTTCGGCTACCCTTGATAGCTATGTCAGTTCAACCAGCGCCTCCTCGAAACCGGAGGGAACATTCAACAAGGATGCAAACAGAATTACCTGGAGATACACTAAGCCATTGGTTCTCAGTCGCGAGTCCCCAGAAGAAAAGTTGATTGCAAGAATCTTGACCAATGGCGAGGCCAAGGAAGCAGCTTCAGGAGTCCAGGTGAAGTTCAACATCAACAATCCGCCTGTTCCATTTACTGAAATCTTGGACTCCGAGGGTGCCCCAGTGCCAAGCGTCCGAAGCTTGAGCACGGGTAATTACAGCTCGCACATTTGAGCTTTGGAGAAAGTGTGGTAGCTACAAAACAATTCGAATATACGGAAGCTTGTTGTCATGCTAAGATCTAGAGAAGTTTCAGGTGCTTGATATCCTTTCTTAATCTGTAGACGAAAGTCGACAACACAGCAATTCCAATCACGAGTGGAAGCAACACCCATTTAACCACTAGACTGAAGAGTTGCGACGAGTCAAAAGTAGAAGGAGACTCCGTGGCAGACTTGTACTGGTCTTGGAAACTCTTGTGATTGCTGGTGATGAGGTCGATCTTTTTGTTGAGGCCCACCAATTCGGTCAGATGGTCTCTGATCTCATTGACGACCCGTTCATGTAATATCGACATGGTGTTGCTCAACTCCTTGGATTGGCTAGCAAGTAACGATTGAAACGAACTGTATGCGTCTTTAATCTGCAAAAGAGCATCCACTTGCTGCATCTGCACTTGCTTGACGTCTGCCAACACAACCTCTAAGTCTGCGAGTTTGCTCATGTCGATCTTGTTGAGGGCCTCCTCCAAAATGGCCAATTTGGTCGAAATTTCCGTAAAAGACGAATCAAGGTCCGCCTTGAAGCCTTCTTGCCTATGTTGATCCTTCTGTTCCTGCTCATTTTGTTCCTTCCGTTCCTCCTCAAGTTTCTGTCGCTCGAGATTCTCCTTGAACTCTCTTGTTCTCTCCATGAGAGACTGTCTGCCCACCAGAGGTGCATGCGTAGGTGTGGCCACCTCGGTGACTGTTATAAGCTTAACGGAACCATCAGTGATGATGCCGTGGTCGTCAATGGCGTTCTCGGTCAAAAATGGGTAAATGTTCAACTTCAACACCTCCCAGTATTCCTTCGATTTCTCGTCGGTGGAGGCAGACACACCAAGGCGCAAATCTTTGGGAATGTTGGCAAACGTCAACGATTCGGTCTTAAAACACAAGTTGTTGTCGATCTGCACCTTGAACCAGTTGGTTTTGGCCGAGTATGAAACGCGGAGGGTGAAGGGGACCATGGAGTCCAAATAGTTGATTGCACAGCCGCCCAAAGCGGCGTCCAAAGCGTTGACGGCGTCCTTGTGGCCGTCATTGGCAAAAATTTTGAGTCCTCTGCGTTCCTCATTGTTTATTAAGAACTGGAATCCGTCAAATCTCTTAGGGCCTCCGTAGTTCAGGAAGTCATTCAGCATCAGACCAGACCCGTCTAAAAGCCAGAAGGCAAACCCGTTCGTATCGAAGTACAGATGATCGTCAACTTCCACCTGCTCGGAGTTTCTAAAGACAACCTCAATGGTCCATTCGTCCTTGGAGTTTTCCAATGACTGATGGGCCCAGATAGATCCCAGATTCCTGTTGACAACCAATCTGCCAGCTTCAAGCTCCATGGTGCCCTGTAGCGTCCATGCATTTTCCAAATCACTGACAGACTTGACGTCTAACAAGTTTGGGAGCGAAAATGGCCCAGGCGCCTGGTTCTGTTCGTCCTGACGAGCAATTTGAGCTTCCGGCAAAAGTGCTAGCACCCGTGTGGCTAGGCATAGTGCGACAATTCCTGAGAAACCCAACATTCAGCAATGAACAGGTAATGAAGCTCGAAGTGCTGTGGTTTTTGGCGGGGGACAGTATGCACGTTAAAGTGAGGGTACTTTGAGATCTGAGTGTTAGACTAAGTCCTGCCAAAAGGCACCCGTGCCTCTCCCTCCACTCCCAAATACTCTGTATGCGCCTGCATCCTCTACCATATCATCAGTAGTCTGTGCACAACCTTGCAGCCCGATCACCGTTTAAGAAGAGTCCTTCAATTTGGTCCACCTAAGCTTGTGGCCATGACCTCCGTGGTGGATATCCTCAACAAATACTATATCATAGAACCTGCGTTGTCCACAGATCTTTCCGATGTGCAGCTACAGAATACTTTGGGTCAGTCGAAAAACCAACCTTCTCTATCTTCGATTCGGGTGTCCAATTTATCGCCCGCAGAGAAGCTCCGAGTGGCCGAGAAAGTCGATATTTCCATTTTCAAACGCTACACATGCCTGGTGTGTGTGAAGTCATTTGTTCAAAAGAAGCGAGATGGACGCATGAGGTTGTTGCGTCATCTACGAGACCGACATGGGATTTCAGAATCAACCACTGTTTTGAAAACAGCCAAGGAGATTCCAGTGGAATCGTCCGAATCTAAAAACACGCTGGTACCGCCTTTAACTGATATCAAAAAGAGCCCGGCACTGCCTTTCACACGAACATTCGATGAAATATTTCATGACGACATCGCTGCTCCAATATTACCGATGCAAACTGACCAAGAAACCCACAAATTTGTTGAGCACATTTGCAAGCTCATATATAGATTCAATGTGGCTGCTCTGTTTTTCGGCAATGAGCTCTTCAAGGATGGAATCGGCGAGCTTCTAGGGGCGCTGCTTCCTCACTTACCTTCTCTATTGCTTGAAAAAAGCGTTGAAGCTAACGATCGGATTGAGGCACTCATTGCGGGCTACAAACATATTGCACTAGCCGTGGACTATTTCGATTATGGACAAACCCCAGTGCAGTCAATTATGGCATACTTTCTCGACGATGAGCTACATTTCACAAAGAGACTATTATCATTCAAGGCCGTGGGCGATGACGTGAACAAGGCCGAAGTATTTAACCAGGCCGTGGCGCTTTGGCGATTGGACGGGAAAATCTTGAGTGTAACCACGCCGCATCTTGAAACGAGCACAATGTTGGGACTTACTCGGGAGGCGACTGCGCTCGAGAGGTTATTTCCACCGCAAGTTCCCTCTTTCAACGAGATGGCTAAGGATTTGATCGAAACGTTGTTCCGCGAAGAGTTGAGCACCTGTGAAACCACATGGGAAGAGGATGAACAAGATCGGAATGCGCTTCGTCCCATAGTGTTGAAATTGAAAAATGCAGTCAACTACGTGAAAGAAAATTCGACCAGAGAGACAGGCTGGAGAAGCTCATTGACAGTCGATTGCGGATGGTCTGCGAAAGACACAGATATCTTGCTCTGGAATGGAGCACAGTGGACGGAGTTTTGTGACATTCTAGCCAGAGTTCCCTATTTCGTCAAGCCATTGAGCGAATTTCTACTTTCTCAATATCGACCAGATCTTGCGTTCACAGATACTGATGTTGAAGCCATGGGACTTGTCCTTAACCTCACACGTCCACTCTGTTTGTGGGTCCATGAATTTGCCAGCGATACCATCCAGATCCACAACTACCTTGTTCACCTTAAAAAGGTGAGGTTGTTGCTAGCATATATGAGCATGTGTGACTTATTTGAGAGTCGAGTGCCTGAAGCATCCCGTGTATTCGAAGATTTTGTAGAGAGAGTTGAGTCTGAAAGGCCCCTTTTCAAGTTTCTACAGGCAGCATACATTTTGAGCGGATGCTTTACTCCTTATGACGACGCTATTTTTGACGAGTTGAGGCAAGATTTCGTGGAAATCTTATCTGAAAACGGAGATTACCTTTCCGCAGATCCTCAAGGCGAAGTATCGTCCTTTTTCACCTACACTTCGTCTTCTCGGAAGCCGGAGCCTCTGCCAGAAGAATTCTGGAAAGTGCACAGGAACGAATTCCCCAATCTATTTAAGTTAGCGACCGTTGTATTAGCCGTCCGTCCTGTGACATTGAGTCTTGGGGCCAATACGGGCAAATATGTGCTCAACCATTTGAGATCGCCTCGTCATTTGAGTCGATCGGAAATGCTCCTCATCCTTGCTATGGAGGACGATAGCTAGTCTTATATGTTGGTAACTGACTCTCATTTCTGATTTTTACGTCCTAGACTCTTGCGAGCCTTCCAAACACCTCCAAGTCTCGTTCTTGGCTCTGGCGTCAAGTAGGGAATAATTGTGTCCTCGAATTCAGGAAAAATCAATTCCACCAGTGGAATTTCTCCCTCGCCGCGTATCATTGCCAATCTGTATCCGTTTTCCATGTATGGAGACATTGAATCCGAGAGATTTGTCGAAGAAGATGGCAAATAGATATTCATGTAACCTTCTTTGGTATTAATGGAGTGTACCATACATAGACACACAAATATGGAATCTTCGACTGGAAAATCCTCTAATAAGATTGGCGCAAAAGTATTCTTAGTGCTCACCTTGATGCTAGATGCTGGCACCAAGCATAATCCCATAATAGAGACTTCCGCGAATTGTACGATTAGCTCTGAAGATTGTGCGATATTCATGTCGAACCCTAAGGCGTAGATCCCAGACAAGGATTCTGGCAGGCTCTTGTTTCCAGTGGCATAAAATAGCTTGCAGGGGGGACTCGAAAGAATTTGTCTCGTGAAGTCAAAAGTGTGAGCAGTATCTCCGTGGTGAAAATATGTCAAGCAGTTGTGTAACTTCATTAATGGAGAGTTGAGTCTAGGGGCTACTCTCGTGGCTTTCAACTTGATGAGGTTCTTGTATGTCAAGCCTGAGATCACATCGTCGTCAGGATTGTCTTGAGACTCGAATTCTTCTGCTTCAAAGTCTCCCACGCTGATAGCATCATTGTGGGTCAAATAGACCAACTGACTGGGGTTTGTGAGGCCCGTGAGCTCTATGAGAAAATCTTTTCCCAACCCTCGTACCCACCCGGGGGTATTGATTACAAGTGGAATACCCTTTGGGTATAGATGCAGAGTGTAGTATTCAGCGAGAACCTTGCAGCATTTCAAATAATGAGCAGGAAGAGTTCCAGCTGAACTGAACCCGTAGTAGCAATATTTGTTCTCAGGTACTTTAAGGGCGTCAGTTTGGCAGAAATGGAGCCCAAATGTCGGGCTGGAATGCACGGTAACGGAAATCGTCCCTGGAATGGAAAATTCCGAGTTCGAAGGATCAAGGTCCATGTATGCAATTGGTTTCTTCGTGACGTTGGACACGTTATTCAAAACGGTCTTTCCAAACGTGGACTTTCCGCAGTTCTTCGAGCCAATCACCATCACCGAGTCTGGAGCCGATGTTGGAGTGGTCAAAAGAAGAGTAAGCGCATTGATGCACTTGACGGCAGCAGCGTTGAAGAATACTCCAAACACGTTGTCTTCTGGTTCCTCTAATAGCCTGAAGGTGTAGCTGAATGATGAAGAATGGTGCATGGTCTTCAATGGTGGACAATATTGGGCAATCGCCGGCAACCCCGAGTGTAAATTGCGAAGTTCAATGACTGTGGAATATTTCGGTAGAACACCGTTCTTCTGGGGCTCCCGATGTCCATTTTCGGAGCGTTCCACTTGCTCCATAGCTGAGATCAATACCGGAGACTGGCTAGCACATCCCACGATGGAATGAGCAGCACCTTCCTTTAATTCGTGGACATTGTTCAAAAGAACATGGCCCCTATGCACCACAAGCTCATATGTGCCCACAGAAAGTATGTGGCTCGAGATTTCTAGACCAAGAAAGATGGATGTGGAGGTGTAGATTGTGTTTTCAAAAGAGGGAGTGAAGTTGCAGTGCGAGGTGAGATTCTCTAGGAGAGAAGAATGTGATTGTGGGGGCTCAAACGGCGACTTGGGACGTACATCCTTGGCCTTTAGGGCTGCGTAGGCACTCATAACATGAAGAGATGAGTTCGTGGAGTGTATGGAGCATGGTGATGGAGGAGGTGAGAGAAGTAGGGAAGAAGAAGTATGGAAAACAATACTTGTCGACCAATTTTTTTTTTATTGCTGGTTTACTTGTATCAAGAATGGTCGTAGGGAAGTGCTATTTTGTTTAAATTATGGTGGTTAATGAAAGTCTATAGGTAACTACTTTCAAAATGTCTGACTGACAACTCACACCGGTGTACAATAAAATAAGTCGCAGGTTCTAGAGTTTGGAGATGTTCTGGAGCATTTTGCCAAGTAAACTATTTTCTTATCTATATAACTTGAATTAGCCAGGTTTTGCTCTACATACCGGTCTATCGTCACTTGTGCCAGTGGGTTGCAAAATGTCTACTTCTATTCCAATATTTACGCAGCAATAATACTCTCGAGCACTTTCGCAGCCTTGACCACACTCTCATCACAGTATCTTCTTCCAGTCAACTGCAATGCAATAGGAGCTCCAGCAAAGGCCCCCGGGCCGGTGTAAAGCGAATACTCGTACTTTTCGATGTCGTTTCTGGGCACAAAGCTCGTGTCCACCTCGTCGAGCTCTGGATCAACCTTCATGCCAGTTGGAAATATCACGTTTGGAAAATCAAGGATATTCCAGAGATTGGAATAGCCCCAATATTTAGTGGTCTCGGGCTTTGCCGCAACAGACACGTATGTTGGCGAAAGAATGAAGCTGATGCCTTCGTCGTTCATCATCTGTGTGTACTTGACTCTGTTCAGGTCTCTAGTGTAGCAGATATCCTGGACTTCTTTGCCGGAAAGACCAGCATCTCCGCATCCAAAGGTGAGGTAGGATTCACTCAATGCCAACAAAGGCTCACCAGACAAAGCAATTGCCTTCTTCTGCGCAACGTTTCCGTCGTAATTGTAGCCAGCATAACATGCCTTGACAATTTTTTCGACGTCGGTGTTCTTCCACTCCACCACCTCCACGCCAGCTGCCTTAAGCTTCTTTTCGGCAATATCAAGTGCTCTGAGAATCGGAGGAGTAGGCTTGACGATTCCATCGTCGTAGCAAATGGCAATCTTAAGCGAGGTGGCCTTGGGCTCGGGAGCATCTCTCCAGGGAATTGGGAGAACCAAAGGATCGATGTTCCATGGTTCCTTGTCGAGCAAAGCCTTCATAAAGAGGTCAATGTCATCTGCGCTGCGTGCCAACGGCCCTAGAACAGGATACACCACTTCCTCCACCTGGTCCACGAAAGCACTCATCGTGCCCATGAGCGAAATTCTCTTCTGGGAGGGCCTCAACCCCCATACTCCACAGAATGCTGCGGGCACACGAATAGAGCCTCCAATGTCACTTCCCAACCCGAACACACTGCCCTTCATCGCCGCAATGGCTCCTTCTCCGCTGGAAGACCCTCCTGGGGTCAACGAGGTGTTGTAGGGGTTTCTGCACTTACCGGTGATGTTGTTGTTGGAGCACAAATGCATCAACAACTGCGGCTCGGTGGTTCTAATGTAAAAGATAGCGCCTTGGTCGATCATGTCCTTCAATGTCAAGGCAAACTCGGGCGAAACATTGTCCAACCACCCGGCATAGCTCAGATGGGTCACCTTACCTTTGTAGCAGTAATGCTCCTTCAATGACAATGGCAACCCGTGCAAGATACCCATGGTTTTGCCATGTGTCTTGAAGTACTCATCAAGTTCTTTGGCTCTTTCGAGACCTTCGTCAATGAAGAGTTGCATGGCACAATTGGTCAATTGGTGTGCGATGGTTGCTCTCTTAGCAAAAGCAGTGAACACTTCTACTGCTGTCAACTTCCCGTCAGCCAATTTCGCAGCCAATTCCGTTCCTGGAGTCTCAGTTATGGCAATTTCTTCTGGAGTCAACACCTTCTTTGCAAACTCCGTGACATCCAATCCCTTGTCCAACTCCTCTTCTGACGGAAGCAAATGTTCCGCAGCTTTGAAGTCATCGAGAATTCCGGCCGCTAATTGGGCTCTGTACTCTTTGATCTTTGGTTCCCATTTGGCGAACTGGACCGGGTCGGTGGTGGTATCAGCAGAGACCGAGAACATATTAGAATAAGTTGAGATTTCTGATTTCAATGTGAAGAAGACCACGACGCGACGATGCTAGAAAATAAGGAGGCAAACTTCGGGGACATGGTGAAAATAAGTACCTGGCGGTGCCGAAGTTTCCTTCCCGATTGGGCCAACATGCAGATACCGGCGCTATCTTATCGCTTAGTGCGTCGAGATACCATACACAGTTAACGGAATATGCACGCCAAGTTGTACTAATAAGGAATGTACAGTTTTACTGTTTAAGGTCTAGCGTCATTCGGACCACTCGATTAACTATCGTGGAGCTCTATGGAAATCTTCTTTCGGTCACCGGTGCGGTTAGAGTTATTCGTCAGCATAGGTACAAGGAGTGACAGATCCAAAATATGGTTTCCGCGAATCCGTTAAGCTAGGCTTCTCGGCTAACATTATTACTTGTTCATCTATTCCAATCGTTCTTTCAAATCAAGATACTTCTATAGACGAATCTCTATGACGACGGTACCGCTCCTTAGGTTGACAATTGAAAGGTTTTAGAAAAGATCCAGGGCATTTACTTTGTGTTTCTCATGCTCTGGTACTAACTATGTGAAATTCAGAAACAGTTGTTGCACCTCAGCTATTCGCAAATTTGAAGAGAATCGTAATGCAATTGCCGAAAGTGCTTTAAATTCTGAATAGAGTCTATCGCGCCATTTCATGATATCTGTGTTAGAGAATGACCTCATAGCTACCCTTCAAATACTATCTTTATAAGTCACAGAGTCTTGCACGAGAAATGGGCTACCATTTCTATCAGGAAGAGATCAGCAGGCGACCCCAATAAACTGCGTGAAACATCACTCACAGGGGATCATCTGGAAACTGTGAACCCTTTGCACTATTTCTCCGTGTATCAGCCACGATTTCTCTTTGTTCTTACGTACCGACTCCTATAGATAATCTTGATGTGATAAGCCTTCGCCATATCGTAGATATCCATACTTAGTTCCTAGATGGTTGCATATGCTTGAAACACATGTTCCATGAATTTGTTCAGGATGCAAAATGTCTTCTGACTAGTACTACATCTGGTGGGAAGAGTTGACGGTGGTGCGATATGTTGCACTTCTTTGGCACAATCATGGTTGCCAATGAACGGCGACCGCTGGGATTTCCCCGTTTTCCTAGTTCATATACGGACGAATAATGCTCTGTGGTAGTTAGCGGTTTGTAGGCATTGTGCTCCAACAAAAAATATCGTCAAAGTGTGCAAATTGATCTGACAACTTGTTGATTATTTGGAAAAGAACTTAGAGGCAGTACATGGAGATATTGATTCGTTCATGGCGGTGATATGCGTCCATATACCCTACAATATTCGAAACGGACTGATTATCGGCAGAAGAAGACAATAAAACAGAGTTATCTTCCACAGCCTGTCAGATTGAAGTAAATTTTCCACCATAATGAGGACCTATTCTTCGCCTAAAGGGCGCGCCAGATCAAAGATAGATCGAAACTCCGATTCGATGTTGCGGGTCTCCTTTATGCAATCAGCAATTCACTCGCCCCAAGCTTTCATTCAACACTTCCACGTATCTAATGATTGCATCAATAACCCGATTCTCTCTAATAGGATGTCTGAAGCGGTGGGGCGGACCAAGAACTCATTTTCTTTACTTCTATTGTCGCTTTGCCTAATTCGGACCTAATCGCGATTCGTAATTCAACGACCCTTCTAATCTCAAATCTTTCCCAGCGACCAGATGGGTGTCAAAAGGCTCCGAAGCAAAAACGGATGCCATACTTGTATGTGTAAATGAGGGTTGTGGAAGGGCCCGTGGAGCGTATTTCATGAAGTTGGCTATTAAGTTCTCCTTGAGCTATCGGACCCGTTTGAGGTATGGAAGTATTGAGGTATTGCCATTGGGTTTTGGGTCATTACCATTGAGTAGTCAGCATCTTCTTGGAATTTCTATGGCTCTTTGGGCCGAACTATCTCGTTATGCTAACATCAGGCCGGCATCGCAAGACGAAATGTTCTGAAGAGAGACCTCAATGTTCCAATTGCGCCAAATTGAACATTGAATGCGTGTGGCCGCCACTGGTTTCCAGTTTGCCTCACGGAAGTCCTTTCGAGATTAGAAAGCTCCCCAAGAAGATTGGTGTGAATTTTATTCATTACGGAAACCGGAGTTCCCGCCAAAAGCGTCGGAAGTTCGAAGGTAAGGTTGGAGAATCGGGGAAATTAGGCCACGGAAAAAACTCAGACATCCAAGTAGTAGAAAAAAGAAGACCATTCATTTTACAGGGCGTGAAGGAGCCTCTCGAGCAGGATGTACAAAGCGATCTGCCACAAAATGCTCTAGATCCTCACCTTCTCAAAGAGGAAAGCGAGATCAACAAATTGTCAGATAATCAGGAACTCTATCAAGAGGGAAGCATCATACTCTGTCTGCAAGGTACTTCACCCGGGGCTAGCCCCGAGTCCACGTTTTACAACTCGCCCCCATCTCTCGACTACGAGCAGAACCTGGACGGAATTCATTACCTGAACGACATTCATCTCGGTCTAACACCGCTCTCAGGGAACAAAAACTGGATTCCTGGCGTTCAACTCGTCAATAATGAGCCGCTTTTCTTCCATGCTTTCATCAACGGGTTCATCCCCTCGATTTCACCTCAGTATTGCCATCCGCAGCTCACACCCATGGCAATCTTTGTTCCGCAAGGCATTCAAGAGCCCATGATGAGAGACGTGTTCTATGCTTGTGGTGCGGCGTTCGTGGCTCACGGAAACCACGAGGTACTTACAGTAGCGCGTCAACTCTATGCAAATTGCTTGACATCGTTTGCCAATCGTCTATCGGCCACCGGAGGCAAATTCGAGGAATGGATGGTGGCAGCTGCGCTTCTCTTTACTCTCCGAGACAAGTTCGCGGGAACTTCGCTGGAGCTTCCGACTTCCCACTTGGCCAAAGCGGTGGAATTGCTTCGAATACTACACAAAACAGGTGGAGATAAGTCAATCACGTTAAAGTTTTTTGTCGACAGTTTTCTCTTCAACTACAGCGTTAGTCTTATAACCGGAGGTCGCCTTGCCAGAAAAATTCTTCCGTCGCCATTCCACATCTTCGACAAATGGCGGCCGATTTTCGAGGACCGGCCGTTCCAGTGTTTTGTGCCATGGATGAACAACCCGGTGTTTGGAGCAGCCACTCAGTCGTTTGAGCTCGCAGCCAAGGCCTCGTGGCTTGTTGGTCTGTATCCGCTTGGAGACAAAGATATGGCGAGTGCCTGCGAGCTTCTAGCTCAATCGTATATGTTAAAACTGCCTACTGTCAGCAATCCACCGAAGGACTTGTCGGCACGGGACTTTCTCCGGGTCCAGGAGAGTGTGGCTGTTTCCGAGATATACAAGTTGGCCAGCCAGCTTCTCCTTACTCGCCTCATGCACCCGACATTGGAGCTGCACCATGACATTATTGCTGGCAGAGTGCAGCATATCCTAGCGATTGCTAGAACTCTTTCCGCTGACACAACGCTCTGGATCATTTGCAGCTGGCTGCTGTTGATTACGGGGCTTTGCGTAGTGAAAGAAGAGGACCGGAAATTTATCATTGAAAGCTGCCGTAGAGCTCACGAACTTTTCCGGGCGTCGTTTATGTCAATGATCTGTCGGTTTTTAGAAGATTCTTGGGGCTCGCCAGAGCGTCCGGGCCCGGGGTGGAATCATTTGTTCAATGAGGTCGCTCTCGAGACATTTTGCTTTTGAGAGGGTTTTAAGAGGGTTTTGAGAGGGAGGTTGGGACTAGAATGGAAGAACAAACAGGTGAGAAATAAAAGGATATTTTCATTTTGATTACGATTGAGAATAAATTCGTGGATTTGGAGATACTCCCCACTATCGTCTTCTTTTTTATCCCTTCTTGGCGCTTCGTTATACTTTTTTTTGTCTCTACGAATGATATCACCGAAATCTAACCTGGAAATCACAGGGTCACCGGCTACATCATATTCCCGAAAGCTTCACTGGATCCACCAGGATTATTCATCGATATTTTTGCCGACCTTGAGCCTATCTTTACCGGTTGACCCGCGTTACTCAATCTGGAAAGTAGTATAAAGGAGTCCAGCCGATAAGCTTGCATAGTGACTTTTGACATGTGCGCCACGCATGCAAAGTGCCGACGCATCTTCCCAATGCAGAAGTTGCTGATAACAGAGCCATAGATAAGAGCTAATGATCGGATTAGACGTGTAGCTTCCCGATAAAAGTGGAGCTAGCTCCGCAATTGACTGCCAGTATCAACTTTTTGCTACGGCTACGACAACTATCCCGTACAACATTGGAGCTGCAAGACCACTACCACTATGACTCTCGATTATAGTCTAATCCCAGGCACAAACCACTTAGTGGATTTGGGCGAAAAATCAGAGGTGGTGTTAATCCCAACACCATCCGACGATCCAAACGACCCGCTCAATTGGACGCGTGGCCGAAGATGGCTCCACGTGTTTTGTATGGTGGTCTATGTGTTCGCTACTGGTATTCCAGGAACATGTATCTATTCAATTATTCCCGATATTTCTGCTGCTCCCGGCGTGAAAATCTCTGTTGCAGAATTGAACGCCGGCACAGGCTACGCTTTTTTGTTTTTGGGGCTCGGGTGCTTGGTTTTCCAGCCCTTAGCCATGCAATACGGAAGAAGACCCGTGTACTTATTTTCCACCTTAGCTGTCGCCTTGATCTCCTTGTGGCAACCATACATCACCACCAATGGGGCTTGGATTGCTTCTAAGATCTTGGCGGGCCTTGTTACTGCTCCAATCGAGGCGTTGCCTGAGGCCACCATCTCAGACTTATTCTTCGAGCACGAGAGAGCTACCTTCATGGGTATCTATGCGGTTGCTCTTTTCGGCTCCAACTACATTGCTCCGTTGGTGGCTGGTTTCATCAACGATGGTAACACGGCTGTGGGAGGCTGGCGATGGGTCATTTTTTGGTCGGTCATCTTCTGTAGCGTTAGTTTTGTGTTCCTCTTCTTCTTCATGGAGGAGACAAGCTACGAGAGAGTACTTAGAGTCAGGAGAGGCGAGGATGGTGAGCCGCTTACTGTTATCACCAGTGGCGGAGAGAAGAAGTCTGCTGCCGTGTTGACCGTCACGTCCAAACCCTCCGAGGAAGGAGCCAACGATACCTTGGAGAACCAGGCCGTTTTGGTGGACGCCGACTTGGACTTTGAGTATGCTCCCGTCAAGACCTTTGCCCAGAAATTGAGCTTGACCAGCGGAATCAAATCGGACTTCTTGTTGTGGGAGTACGCCAAAACTCCATTCTACATGCTTCGTTTCCCTGTTGTGTTGTGGTGCGGCTTTCTCTATGGCTCTTCGCTTTTTTGGTACACTGTGTTGAACGCAACCGAAGCGTTGGTGCTTAGCGCCCCACCATACAACTTCTCCAGTTCCATGTGCGGCTTGGCATACCTTTCTCCGTGTATTTTTGTATTGGTGATTTACTTCTATGCTGGGTGGACCACCGACTGGCTCAAGATCTTCTTTGCGAAAAGACGTAACGGTTTGTCCCAGGCCGAGGACAGATTGTGGGCTTTGTCTGTGTACACTGTGTTGGGTCCCTGTGCGCTTATCTTGTGGGGTGTTGGTGCCTATAACGGAATCCACTGGATTGGAATCGTTATTGGATTAGGATTGATGGCCGGATTGTGTATCATTGGCTGCGTGAATGCTGTCACCTACGTTATTGACTGCTACCATGAGGTTTCGTGTGAGGCCATGGCCACGGTGATTGTTATCCGTAACACCATGAGTTTTGCCATGAGTTACGGTATCACTCCATGGATTGAAAACACAGGGTTGAAGAACACTTTTATTGCAGCTGCCTTCATCTGTTTCTTCTGTATTGGTACTTTTTCTGTGATGATTCCCACTGGTCACTACTGGAGAAAGAAGACCAAGGATGATTACTGGAGGTTGATTGAGCGCAGAAGAGCCCTTGGTATCCACCATTAGACATTAGAGAAAATATTTAATATGACGTTGAGCGAATGAGATGTGTTAATGAGATGTGTTACTTTGCAACCTAGTTTGTCTTAATGTACTGGTGTCGTACTGGTGTTAAGTGTATTCCAGAATGCACTTGGGTCTTTATATCAGTGAGAGTAAATGAGATCATAGCAAAGGTGGAGGCCATTCTTTCCCTTATCTTTAAGGAGGGGCATGTAATTGGTCGAGTGTGTGGAAAGGAATATAGGCAGCGAGGTATAACCTGTAGCCAGGCTACCGTTGTTGTTTCCAAATAATTCATGGTAGATGAGACAATTGTCATTCATTTTCTTAATCATATACTTTCGAATAATCTTCGGGCCTAATAATCAGATTTTGAGTCATTTGAATTTTTCTTCCTTTATTCCGTATTCTTCTTACTGCCCCCTCCCATTCAGTTTTCGACTATTCGCGCACACCTCTTTCGGTGTCGGGCTCCAATTAAGGGCTATGAAACACAATCGAACCAGCAATAAATACAATTCGGCCTCATCCAAAACCATTAAACTTCATCATAATAACCCTATTTAACCTATCAAAACCCCGATCACTCTTTTCCTTACACACCTGGCGATAAACCGGTCATCCGTTTTCTCCGCTAGGGATGCTCGGTCTAAAGCGAGATGTCTCGGTGCAATGCGAGGTACCGGATGTAGGCCATAAACTGCTTATCAGCTGCACAATATAAAAGGCAACAGATTTGCCATGGTTTCATCATACCAAAATGACACTAGAAATTCCTAAAATCAGCTTACATGATTTCGCCAACAGGCGCGAGATCATTAAACAAGAGCTCTACATCGCGGCCACTACTGTCGGGTTCTTCGTACTTTGCAACCAACAATATCCGTCGGTGAAGGACATTGAACGTGGGTTTTCCATGTCGAAAGAATACTTCGATAAGCCCACCGAAGTCAAGGAGAAGCTTCCTTTCAGAAAATTGAATAATTGTGGATACGAGTTCAAGGCCCAGATCAGACCTTCGACTGGTACCAGAGACTTGAAGGAGACCATGCAGCTCCAGATGCACAGAAAGAATTCGTACTGGCCCTCGGAAAAGGATGTGGGAGAAGAGTGGAGAAAAGAGGCGTCTGAGTTTATGGAGAAATGCCAGGCATTAAGCATGGACGTCCTAGGATGCTTGGCTGAGGCACTAGGTTTTGAAGAGGACTTCTTTGCTAGAGCCCACCAGATCCACGAAAATGATGCCCAATCCACATTGCGGTTGTTGCATTACCCGGATGTCACTGGACAAGTTTACGCCGACAACGAGTGGAGGGCAGGCGCCCACACTGACTTCGACTGTTTGACTCTTCTCTTCCAAAGAAGCGGAGACCATGGGTTGGAAGTGTGCCCTGGAAGAGACGCACACACCGATTTTGCCATTGGCGACACCTGGTATCCCGTAGAGAGCAACACTGGCGAGATTGTGGTCAATATTGGTGACATGCTCATGTCTTGGTCTGACGACAAGTTCAAGTCGAACTTCCACAGGGTCAGAACACCCAAGAATGGCGAAAACCAAACCTCAAGGTATACCATTGCTTGGTTTAACCAGGCCAATGAGAATATTGTCATTCAAGGCCCAGAAAAGAAGTATCCTGCCACGACTGGAAAGGAGTATATTGTGGAGGCCATGAGGAAGAACTTTGCAAGACTACTGGAGATAAATGCATGAGATTTTTCTTTTGATTAGCAACGTATTGAATGGAATTGGAGTGAAGTCGGCAAAATAGTGTATCGAAAGCAACACGTCATGAGTCCATGTTTTCAGTAGTTATCTGTTCCTGGAGAGGTATTCATTGAGAGAAGCGGTCAATCAAACAGTATACTTCCCCTTGGAACTTTCTATCGTTTTGAATTCTCTAGAGTGTTTCATAATTACAGTAAATCGCCTCTGCTATGTTGTCTACCTTCAAGACTTCTCTGTAAAAATCGTAAAGGCAGCGGCGTCAACTATTCGTAGTGGTCTTCTACCTTGCTAGATTTTACAGAGAGGGCGAGAATTAATCATGTCGACCTTGCTTAATTAACATGGAAACAATCCACTCTTTGCTCTTTGGAACTCAGCGACTCCTGCTTTACCTTTCCTAGCATCAATACCGGGTTCCCAAGGCGAGTGTAAATGCTGTTGATGCGTTTGATTAATTTGAGATTAGCTGCGATGGCCGAATTCACATTCGTAATTGTAGTAATATGATAGTCTCGGCAGCAGCCTATAATATTGCTCTCTTGACATGCAAGTAGAAAAAGTCGGTAGCGGTTCTGGAATAATATTTATAGAGAAGTTAGAGCATGCGATATGTTCTGCCATGCGTGCGAACTAGGAAATATGTGTTCAATGGGCATGCCGAGAACAAATGCTCTGCCACAATTAATTTAAAAATTGATAGCTTTCTGCTGTTACATTTGTAGTTGAATACTCTTTTCTTCATGTTCTTGGATATTACTGGTGAATATTTTTTTTCAATTTGTACAACTATTGCGCTTTTGTGGTTAATCCATAAAGCTCGACTGATTGTATGGCCCCCAGCCAACTTTCCTGCGAACATTCCAACTGTACCTTTTTATGTGACATTTATTGGAGCGGTTACCAATTGGGACCAGGAGAAAATTTATAATGTTTATTATAGGGAAAAATTAGAGAAGCATGGCGCAGTCAAGGTGTACTTCGCGTCCAGATGGAACGTCTTGGTGACAAGACCAGAGTACCTAGTGCAGATGTTGAGATGCAATGACATTTTTGAAAAGAGCGGCAATCAGAAAAAAATCCCCGATAGCGTTCTTGCAAATTACACAGGCGACAATGTGATCAGTGCTGGAAATGAAAACTGGAAATTGTATAGGAAGATCGTCACCTCCAGCATACTCTTCCCTGATCTTACGTCTTTGGATGGCAATATTGAGAACTTTGTCTCTGAGTTGAAGGCATCTGCAAGTAGAAATTCCGTTGCTGTGACGTCGTCCGTTCAGAAATTCACTTTGGCTAATATTGGCGACTGCGTACTTGGGGTTGACTTGCATTTCTCCAGTCCCTCAGGTTTGCAAATCTACCAGGAGCTTCAGCTGGTGAAGGCGCAGATTTTCCGTCCATTGTTCATGAACTTTCCTTTCTTGGACAGCTTGCCTCTCAAGAGTAGGGTCGCTGCTCACCAGTCGGTCAAAAGCTTCAAAAAACACTATTGCCAGAAAATTATCAACGAAATCACCCCCGAAAATTTACCTCGACTTGGCCCTGTCCTTGCAACCAGCTACGAGCACCATGAAATCTCCGAGAAGCAGTTCCAGGATAATGCTATCATTGTGTTGGTAGCGGGACATGAAAACCCTCAGCTTCTCATTACTTCGCTATTATACGTGATCGCAAAGCATCCTGGTATCCAGAAAAGGTTAAGATGCGAATTGACTCACTTTGACGGTGACAAAGAGCAATCTCTGTTTCTTAATGCAGTTATCTACGAAACTATCCGGCTCTACCCTCCTATCGGACAGATCATCAACAGAAAAACAACACAGAGAGTCGTTCTAGGAGACAATATAGTCATCCCCGAAGGAACTTACGTGGGGTACAACAACTTTGGTACCCAGAGGGACCCGAACTATTGGGAGAGTCCAGACCACTTCTCTCCAACGAGGTGGGGCAATTCCTACGGGGAAATACAGGAGAGATATTCCACAGCAAAGAGCAGATGCACATTGCCAGCCTTCCACGGAAGGACTCGAGCTTGTCTAGGAGAGAAGTTTGCCTTGAAACAGGTCAGAAAGCTTTTAGCTGCACTAATTGAGGAGTTTGAATTCCGGCTCGATCCGGAATGGAATGACCGTCTCACCTCAGCAGGCCCGATCTGCCCGCTCAATTTGAAGTTACGTGTTCGACAACTTACGGAACTGGCAACAAATACCAGAAATTCGACAACATAGTACTTCTCATTGATCGAGCCCGAAATTTGTAATTCAATACTTCTCTGGAATTAGAGCAGGCAGCCGATAAAGAGAGAATAATACCACAATACATATATTGAATACGAGGCAGTGGATGCCAGGTAATTACGATATGCAGTATGAATGAAACAGTATTGAAGAGCGTAAGTGAGTTGAATGACCAGAAATGAAAATCAAGGCGACTCGGCCAAAGCTGGCAGAGGGATTGAGAAGTAAGTTGCATAAACATTCCGTAAGCGGAATGACGATTTACAGAGCCCACTCCAGAGACCCATTGAATCTATTGAACAACTCAAGACATTCCTCAGGAATTTTGGCATATTTTCAGTTTGCCCATCGTGCTAGTCGCAGTCCGAATATCAATAAACGATACATCCCGAATACTTATCGCCACAGCGCACACTTTCAAACCTTCGGCACAACTGAACTGCCGATTTCTCGGTTGTCGGCCAGATTTAACATTTCCTACGGGGGCTCGAGAAAAAGGATTGTCACTGCGTGCACAATGACAACATGCACTGAGACCTACTGTGATTGTACCATCGTATTCGGACAATTCCGTCTTGTAAGCACCACCTCGAGAAGATGTCTTGGCATTCAATTAGGCCATGCCTGTCCCGGTTTCATTCCCAGAGCAGATAGTTATTCCGCTGAGCCCCAATGGCTGAAGAATGAAAAGTTAAATTGTAGATATACCTTCGAAATGCTATCATCGGGAGCGACAGCATATTGAAAGCATCATGCCTGATCTCGAGGTCGTAGTAGAGGCAATATTCGAAGAATCAAGAGCAATGCAAGTTTCGGACATGTGCTCCTCACCCCACAAATGTTACGAAGGAAAACTTCTGGAACAAACAGTCGATCGGGCCAGAACTTGGCAGCTGCGAAATGCGAAATACATATCGTTTTAAAACAAGCATTTGCCTTCTAGAATATTATTCACCACCAAGAAAGTCTCAATTGAACCATTTGACGCAGTGCAGTCAACTCGTTGCCCGAACTTTACACCCCGGTTGCTCTTTAAGAAGCCTGCTGTCGAATTTGGTATGAGCCCTGATCCCCAATTTTCTGAGTGGGATTGGTGCAGTTAGGCAATGCTAGGCGGCCTAGTGCATTCTGTAAATTCGGAGGTGGCGGCCAACAGGAACCCAACGGATCGGCCAGTCCGAAAGAATGTTGGGAGCAGCCAATAGATTTTCTTGCGTGAAAATAATATCACGAAACGTCATACATTGCATGCCCGCTAAGAGCGTCACCAGCAATATTGTAAGAGCATAGAATTGTGGGTGGATAGTGACAATCACTACGCCGAAAACAGCCAAGCCTAAAATTAGGAAAACCTAAGCGATTGGTGGAGAAAAGTCTCCGTATCCGGCGGTACTATAAATGTTAGATACTTCTTGTTTGTCAATGATTCTATTTTATTTCGAATCAATATCTCACAACCAACACTGTCACAGGCTCAGCCTATGGTCAATAAAAATTGGCAGCGAAATTGTACCGACTAGCCTTAATTTGGGTTACTAAGCGATGAAGGATGGAAAAAGGCTCACAACAGACCTGGATAAACTTCTGCACATACACCAACGCAACTTCCCCTTTTCTTCTTTTAAGTTTATACACGAGCCACCATATGCCGGTTTCAGGTGCGATTCAATATCGTCAAATCCCTGCAAATCACTCAGCGGCCCTCGGGCCACGTCAATTCTGTTTGTTTGTTTGTGTTTACTAAGGCGACTTGATACATAATACCTTGTTATCCCGGGGTAATAAAGGTTGGCGATGCAAGGCGGCGCCTCACATTGGAGTGATGGAAGCCAGTCGTCCTGCAGAAGCTTCCGCTGTGCATTAGCGGGACTTCGATGCTGCACCTAGCGGCAAAATACACGAGGTACAAGGGGCCGCTGAAAGTAGAGAGTATAATATTCAGGAACAGTTCCTTTCACGCTTACGAGGCCATGCTGATCCAACAGCGAATCCACCCCTATCACATGAGGATTCTGGATCGACAAGGTTATGAATTTCGCGATGTACATTCAAAACATCTATGAGATAGCATGAGGTCTTGCGTGCCATTTTCGGGAGTAGCTCTATGATACCCAGATAAGCTTCTTAGGTTGCAAAATCCAAAATGGAAGCCATCAAGAATTTAGACTCTGGACATCCTTTGCTCCACCACGGACAGCCAAGGTATGCCTATAAGCCTTGTGCAAATGGTCCCACCCAAAATTTCTGTGTTACAGATAAGTTTTGTTCCCCTGAAAAACCCTTCTAGCGCCTTGCATATTCGTAATCAGATCCAGACCACAATTGATTGAATTGGGCAATCGTACCTTCCAAAATTTCTGTGTTACAGATAAGTTTTGTTCCCCTGAAAACCCTTCTAGCGCCTTGCATATTCGTAATCAGATCCAGACCACAATTGATTGAATTGGGCAATCGTACCTTCCAAAATGATCAACATCTGGTTTATACCCGGCAAATTATAGCCGCCATGTAGTCGTGCTGCCTGCTGCTGTTGGAAAATAATCCACCATGGCAGCCTTCTTGAAGAAGGACGGAATATCATCATATATAGGCAGCCAATTTCCCTTGAAAATCAACTCCCTATTCCCATCTCCATCATGTTGATTGATTACAGCTTGGTTATACCTTTGTTGTTGGCTCTGGTACTGGCTACCAAGTGTGGCTCTCACAACCAGTGTCCCGGTCAATACTTTGGGTATCAGCAAAAGCAGATGCCAGAAGCTGATATCTCCATTGATGAGGTCTATTCCAATGGTGATGGATCTTACAACGTTAACATCAACTTCAGCAGTCAGCAGAACTTGGACACTGAATCCTTGTACCAGTTGCAGATTTTGAACCTTGACCAGACCTATACTGTTTGGTCGAGAGCCTTGGGCATTTACGACATTTCCAACTGTGGATCCTGGTCGAAAACCGTCAAGGTGACGCCTTCCCAATCAAAAGATGGCAAAAAGGTGTGCATGCCAGACTTTGGCATTAAGTTCGACTGGTGCGTGAATGGCTGCGAAAAGACAGAAGGATGCACATCATGGGGATACAAGAAGTCTTACACATACTATTCTGGATGCGACAAAGACTCTCCCGAGTACTGTTGGGAAGTACCAAGTCCTTCTACCAGTACCTCATCGACGTCGACAACTTCCACCCCTGGTAAGCCAACCACTGATTGCACTACCAAAACTAAACCGGAATGGCCAACGAAGTCAACTGACTGCACTACCAAGACCAAGCCGGAATGGCCAACGAAGTCCACTGGCTGCACTACCAAGACTAAGCCGGAATGGCCAACAAAGTCAACTGACTGCACTACCAAGCCAACGAAGTCCACTGAGTCCACTGATTGCACTACCAAGACTAAGCCGGAATGGCCGACAAAGTCCACTGACTGCACTACCAAGACTAAGCCGGAATGGCCAACGAAGTCAACTGATTGCACTACCAAGACCAAGCCGGAATGGCCAACGAAGTCCACTGACTGCACTACCAAGACCAAGCCGGAATGGCCAACGAAGTCAACTGATTGCACTACCAAGACCAAACCGGAATGGCCAACAAAGTCCACTGATTGCACTACCAAGCCAACGAAGTCGACAGAGTCTACGGATTGCACTACGAAGCCGACGAAGTCTACTGAGTCGACTGAATCTTTCTCATCGACTGAATCTTCCTTGTCACCTGAGTTTTCCTTGTCAACTGAGTCTTCCTTGTCAACTGAGTCTTCCTTGTCAATTGTGTCCTCATCGACTGAGTCTTCGTCGAGTAAGTCCACTGAGACAAGTTCTTCTGGTTCGAGCGAGTCTAGCAAGTCCACTGAATCGACTTCATGCACTAAATCGACGGAGTCGTCGTCCACTGAGTCATCCTCTTCCGTCGAGTTGACTTCTTCCAGTATGTCAACCTCGTCCACCGTGCGGACTTCCTCAGGATCTACAGAGTCTATCTCATCAACTGAGATCATCTCGTCTACCGAGTCTACCTCATCTGGATCCTCCGAGATACCATCCACTGGCTCGAGTTCTTCCAGTTCTACCTCGTCGTCGTCATCTGAGTCTACTGAATATTCCTCGTCGATTGAGTATACCTCGTCCACAGAGTCAACATCTTCCTCTGAGTCGACCAAGTCCTCTGAGAGTTCGAAATTGACGGAGTCTACCTCATCTGGATCCACTGAATCGTCGTCAATGACTATCTCGTCCTCTGCTTCTTCGGAATCCACTGGTTCTTTGTCCAGTTCCACTGGTTCTTTGTCCAGTTCCAGTGGTTCTTTGTCCAGTTCCACTGGTTCTTTGTCCAGTTCCACTGGTTCTTTGTCCAGTTCCACTGGTTCTTTGTCCAGTTCCACTGGTTCTTTGTCCAGTTCCACTGGTTCTTTGTCCAGTTCCACTGGTTCTTTGTCCAGTTCCACTGGTTCTTTGTCCAGTTCCACTGGTTCTTTGTCCAGTTCCACTGGTTTGTCCAGTTCCACCGGTTCTTTGTCCAGTTCTATTGTGTCTTGGTCTAACTCCACTATGTCTATTTCTTCCACCGAGTCTACTTCTGGACCTAGTGAGTCTTCATCCATAGTGCCTTCTTCGGGTGAGTCTTCCTCACTTGGTACCACTGAGTCTTCATCCACTGAGTCTACTTCTAGTGAGTCGACCTCGTTTGGTTCCACTGAATCAATCTCCTCCATTGAATCAAGTTCATCCACTGCGTTGACTTCTCCTTCTGAGTCATCTTCATCGACTGGTACTTCCTCATCGTCTGAGCTTTCTAGTTCGACTTTGTCCACTCAGTCTATTTCTTCAACTGAGTCGATGTCTTCAAGTGAATCCAGTTCTGCCGTGTCTTCCATGTCGATATCGTCGGGTACTGAGTCAACTTCGTCTGTTCCCACTGAATCAACCTCGTCCACATCTAGTGGATCGAGTGGGTCGTTGTCTTCTGAATCCTCGTCTATGGAGTCTGCTTCTTCTGGATTGACCGAGTCGTCATCCACTAAGTCTAGCTCATCTGGAACCACTGAGTCAACATCGTCTGGATCACCCGAGTCTTCATCCACTGAGTCAACCTCGTCTGGAGCAACCGAGTCCACCTCGTCTGGAATGACTGAGTCCACCTCGTCTGGAATGACTGAGTCTACCTCATCTGAATTGCCCTCTGGATCGTCCGGAATAACTGAGTCCATCTCGTCTGGTTCCACAGAGTCCATTTCGTTAACTGAGTCCAGCACATCTGGAATGACTGAGTCCACGTCGTCCGCATCTAGTGCATCGAGTGGGTCGTTGACTTCTGAGTCCTCGTCCATGAAGTCTACTTCTTCTGGATCGATTGAGTCTTCATCCACTGAGTCAACCTCATCTGGAGCAAGCGTGTCCAGTTCTACTGGTTCCACCGAGTCCAATTCGTCATCTGAATCCACCTCGTCTGGAGCAACCGAGTCCATTTCGTCAACTCAGTCCACCTCATCTGAATTGACCTCTGCATCGTCCGGAATGACCGAGTCCACCTCATCTGGAATGACCGAGTCTACCTCATCTGGAATGACCGAGTCCACCTCATCTGGAATGACCGAGTCCACCTCGTCTGGAATGACAGAGTCCACCTCATCAGGAGCAACCGAGTCCACTTCTTCTGGAATGACTGAGTCGACCTCATCAGGAGCAACCGAGTCCACCTCATCTGGAATGACCGAGTCCACCTCGTCTGGAATGACAGAGTCGACCTCATCAGGAGCAACCGAGTCCACTTCTTCTGGAATGACTGAGTCGACCTCATCTGGAACGACCTCTGAATCATCCGGATTGTCTGAATCTTCTTCTAGTGAGTTATCCTCGTCCATGGAATCATCCTCGCCTGCCGAATCAAAGTCATCCGGATTTACCCAGCCGGGTTCCTCCACCGAGGCTACCGCTTCTGGAACCTCCAAAATCGTTCCTTCTGGATCTATCGAGACCACTCCTTCTGGACCTACTGTGACCGTTTCTTCTGGATCCGTTGGGCCTACCAGCAAGTCCATCTCTACTGGCTCTGGTGGTGCATCACCATCGGAAACTACTTCCGAGACATTTGAGGTTACAACCACAACTGTCACTTGCGACACCACCACCGTTATCACCGTTACTTCTTGCAAGGAAAAAGTCTGTGAAACTCACACCGTCCCCACAGGTGTCACTGTCGTGACTACTACCGAGGAAGAGACTACCACCGTTTTTACGACTTATTGTCCACTCACCACTGTTATCACCAAGACTCTTCCAGGAAAGCATGTGCCACCAACTCCAGAGGTGTCTCCATCCGTTGTGACCAAGACCTTGACCAAGACCGCCGTGACTACTGCTGTTGTGACCGTCACATCTTGTGCAGAGAACGAATGCTACCCAACCACCGTGACAACTGGTTTGACTGTTTTGACCACCAAGAGTAACGACATCGTGTACCTGTACACCACCTACTGTCCACCTGTGGAGGTGACCACCGTCACTGAGACAGTTGAGAAGGGTGAAGAGAACGTCGAGACTGAGACCACAACCGCCAAGGGCGTCACTGGCACTGTTGTTACTACCGTCATTGGCGGTGAAACCACCGAAACTGTCGCTGCTGCTGAGACCGTGGCAGAGGCTAAGGGTTCTGCAACCACGATTGTCACTACTGAGACATCCATGGCTCCAGGTGGTGAGGAGACTGTGGTCGCTGTGACCAAGACCATTGTCGTTACTGCTGAGAAGTCTGCTGGCGAGAACTCAGGAGCTGTGGAAACCGCTGGCACATCCACCTTTGCCGCTGAAGAGTCTGCAGCTAGTGCTAACCCTACTACTGTTATGGGCGAGGGAACATCTAGCACTTTCGCTACCGTTTCTATCCAAATGTCCTCCGCTGCTTCAGCATCGACCTCAGCCACCGCTAGTGTCAGTGCCTTTGAAAACAAGGCCGGCGCCAGCAAATCGTCCAACATATTGTTGGCTCTTGGCTCCTTATGCCTTTCCTTCTTGTTTATGTAAGGATTCTTTCGCTTTCTGGAACTTTACCATTTTTGGGTTTTCATTTCACTTTCTTTCAAAGCAGCATTTAATTTCTTTCCCAGGGCAATGGCTTCCTGGTGTTTTTATCGGATTAATCATTCAAATAGATACCCTTTCTAGCGCCTGTAAGACTAGTGCTGATTATAAAGGACGTACCCTCGAATACCTTACTTGACCTTTAAGTCTAGATTCCCAATAATTGTGCTGCTATTAAGAGAGCGAGCCTCGTACGTTCATGAGAACATTGGTCACACATAACAGAATATGGACATTTCTCGTCTTGAATAAACTCAAGCTGGTTAAGTAGTCGCGAACGCCAACTACTTCATGCACAAGAATCTGTACATCCTGGATCCTTCTAATTATAGGCAAACAACAGAGGGGTCTTGTGTATATTCAACCATAATTTTCGTAAATCGAGTTATGACAAATGGTGCCTAGCGTAGGTTTGTCAACAATCGACGAAATGTAAATTTCTCCATGTCCTATTGCAACCGGATGTGTTGCAAAAAAAGCATTGGGCAAGAGAGCAGGGTGGGACTCATTGGTTTTTTATGTTCTTTTCCATGGGAAAATACTGGCATGAGAAGCATGTATATATTAGTGATTAAGTAATATTTGTGTAGAACATTCAGAAGTCTTCTTCGCAATGTTCGACTTCTCACTCATAGTAACAGATTGTACCCCAATTCTGTGATAATTTTGTTAACGTTCCCTTATTTCTTCATCTTTATGAGATTTTTTGCTAACGGCGTCATCCTAATAGGCCCGAATCCGGCATTTTTATCAACTTCGTCGTCCCAACCGGCACGGTACGGCGCCCGCCGGGCCATTTAGGCGATTACTTGAAGACCTCTTCATCGCAGGGTTAAAGCCAAAAACTACAATTTCGCTAATAACTCTACGACCCCGATCAGCTACAACTCACCAAAATTATGTTAAGGCCTCAATCATTTTTCTGTCCTTCTATTCCGGGAGAAGAACTGATCAGACATACCAACCTCCCTAATCCGCGACCATGGCTTGCGCTTCATAATAATTTCATATTCTAAAGAGTATGCATGCCTATTGGAAGTGAGCATGTGAGTAACGCCAACAAATCATTAAACCTAGAAACTATCTAAACCCGGCGGTGGGCACCTCAGTTGTAAGGCTCATTGAACCTGGAAGAAGCAGGAAATAATCCATCACTCCTAACCACTACGTTATTTAAATGGACGAATAAACACATCCGGGGTGGCAATCAACTTCTCCAACTCAACACTTCGGTATGTAAGGTTTATGACCCGTTGTCACCTTGCCAATGATGCGTTTTCAAATTAAAAGAACCTTTCTGGTACATTTCCGCGGGACTATTCTGCGTCGGGGCATCATATCCGTGCACCAGAAGTCATTTCCGGAGTGTGTAAACAACCTCCTTCATCAGCAGCCACAAATTGGTGATTTCTTCAAACTGCGCCACAACGAGCAGATGATGGTGAATACTCTATTTCTGCCCTAGCGACTCTACCACGCGTGACCCAGATCTGAAACATATTCTCCCAGTGGCATTGCCCGCTCATCTCCAAAACTCGATCCTCTTGAAGTCTATTAAAGTTCCACCAAAATTCTATTAGGTATCATCTCCGCTGGCCATACTGGATTGGCAACCTGTGCCGACTCCAGCCTCGCATCATGCGTATGCATGTAATTAATCTGTGCGCACTCCTAATTGACCACCATCATTATCTTCCCCTCACAGTTTCACCACCGGCCCCGCAAAAACCGCCTGATTTTCTAGTATGCAATCACCTCACCGGTTGACAACCGGCTATTCAACCTTAATCACTTGTTATTGGTTGCTCCAACTTCGCATTGGAATATCGCAGTCAAGACTGTTTGTCGAGAGTAAATCAATTCTGAGAATAACTAACAATTAGAAGTAGGCGTTTCTTGACGGAGGTTCTTGAAAGAGACCAGTGGTCCCACAACACAAGCACAATAAAAAAAATATTCGATTCCGGGCTCAAACAGCAGCAGAAGGCGCCGTTTGCAAGTCGTAAATTATGTGGGGAGTAGGCACCCGCACATTGCAGCCGTAGTAAAGATGGACAACGCCAAATCGATCTGTTTTCTATTCTTGAAGTTAGCGACGGTGCATCGGTGCTGGTGATTGAAGAACACCAAAATGTGATGATAAAATTGCAAAATCAAAAATTCACAAATCGATGCAATAACTGAGAACTCGGTCCTTGAATCCTTCCGGGAGACTGGGAAAGGTCGATGCATTCCTGTCGACTCCATGTTTAATTAGCATTTGCTCCCAACCGGCTTGACACACGATCTTTCTCCGCATACTGAAACATATCGCAAGATCAAGGGTCCATAGCGGTGCATTACAACAGCAGGTGGTGCATTACAATAATTTTGCCGACTAATGGACGCTGCATTACAATAGGTTTTCGGTGGTGGTACGAGATGCGGTAGATCTGGCAGAAATGGTGAATTGCGAAAACTTGCTGCGATTTCTCAACTTTCACAAACTTTCACCATCTACTCTGTTTCATTAATGCTATTGCTGATTCCAGCCCTTTAATTTTTCCTCCGCCGGCCTCGACTCTTGGCGCTCCGTCCGCCCGCCCTAAACCCTGCAAGACTAACACAACCCTGTTACATCACTGGGGCCTCAACCCTCAGGCGTGCACCAGAAATGTCACTTAGACTTGCCCGATGCACGCATTAGGGTTCCGATACTGTGCAATTTATCAGATACGAGCTTAGCTGCCCCACCACCGTTTATTAATGACGCCAGGTTATTAGTGGCGGCGGTTTCCGCCAATGGGCGCTGCTGGAAACCCGAATATTTCAAACTTTCTAATAACTTAATAATTTTCCATACATCATGCTCCACCAACGGCCTCTTGACGACCTGCCCCGCTCTAAATGGAGAGCTCGTCTTCGGCTGTTTTCCATCGTCCAGTCCGATCGGAAACATGAAAAAGATATTCCGCTTCTCTCCAACTCGCCGCTGTCCACCCCAGCGTCGTCTCCTCCGCACCTACAGCGAAACTTGAAGAGAGACGTTGCCTTTCTCACACCGCTCGAGGTTCACGATGACGACTATTTCATTCCGCTAACTCACCACAAGGGCGTCATGGTGGGCGACATGATTCTTCCGCCGCCACCTCCACCTCCCCAGAGAAAATTGCTGTATGGTGAAACTGCTCCGGTGCGCGAGGCCTTTGCCGGGTCGTTGGCTTCGGCTCGTAAAACTCGCACTTTCTCCGATGGTGCATTAATGAGCATAACGTGCTTCATCTGTCAGGAACACTTAGAAGCAAAACTTGACCTGGAGAAATTGGTTTCGTTGCAATGTGGCGACTGTGTCCACGAGGAATGTCTCCAGACCGTGGTGGAATACAATGTTTCTCGTATGCTGGCTGATGGAAACTATTCGCTGTTGTACGATACTCCAAAGTTGCGAAACTTGATTTTCCCCAAATGTCGAGGCCAATACTGCGCTTCAGCCAGAAGGTCTGCTCCTGTGTGTCCTATCGACAACGAATTGGTGGAATCTATTGTGTTTGACTCGGTTCTCACATTGAAGCTTTCGAAAGTTAATCGGGGAGAAACCAGTCCACAGCAGCTGGCCAAGCCAGATTTTCGCAGCCTTTCCAAGCCAGAAAATCGCCGCAAGGAAGAAATTGGCGGCCTGTCCAAGTCAGAACATCAGAGCTTCTCCCAACCAGACCATCAAATCTTCTCCCAAGAACATCAGAGCTTTTCCAAGCAAGAATATCGCAGTTTCCCCAACCCAGACCATCGCAACGACTTCCCACTGCAGCAGAGGCCCGACTCCAAATACTTCTTCAAGGCCGACCAGACGCTCCGGCCAAAGTCAATATTTTCTGACTTTCAGCTGCGAAACATCAGTCTAGACTTGTACAGTGACAGCCGACCAGTGTCGCTCGCACCGTCCAGCATAACGCAGGCTACTGCGTCGGTCAGAATCGCAGAGCACGACCGCATCCCCTTGGAAAAGCTCAAAAATGTCTTTATAAAGCACATGCTAGACACCAGTGGTATTGATTTGTCGATGCTTGTTGCATTGGGCCCGCTCCGTCTCGTTGACCAGCTCTTGGTCTCGACCAACGGTTCGGAATATCACCTCTGGCAGGTGTACTTATTCGCCAATTACTTGGTTCTCTGGCAAGCCGGTCTGCCGCTATTGCTTTCACTTAACGACACGTTGTCCTTCACCACGCCCGAATACTGCGTCATCGAAATCCACTTTCGCAGCCACCCTACTAAAGCGGTGAGATTATACTCAGAAATTGGTTCCATAATCGAGAAATGGGGTATTGCCCTTTCGGATCCAGCATTAATTATACCTTCAGAAATCTTCACTTCTACCTTGTCCGTGCTTGACCTTGATCCCAGTGCAGTCAATGGACATGCTTCTGGGAAACAAATATCCCCGATTGCCGAGATGTCAGTTCTGGGTTCTCCAGTCGATAGTGAGCCCCGCTCAGACTTCCTGAGAAGCAGCAGCATTGCTGAACACTTGGTTCGGTTGAGCGTTTCGTCTGAGCTGTCTTTTCTTCCCCAAATTTCTCCGTTGAGAATCAAAAGGAACATCGCTACGACAGAAGTCTACTCTGATAGCGATTCCGACTCAGACGAAGACTTGATCTGCGAAGTGATATCAAAAGCTCACAAGATATAGACGCACTTTGCCTCAATTATTTAGAAAATCTATTCATCTCAAGCAATATCTTGTAGACCCAGCTTTCTCTGTCTTGCCTAGAACGGGCAAGAAATACCATTTTCTTTCCTGTGACACCGAGCTTTCTTATCATGGTAGCTAATCCTGGATTCTGTACGGCATTTCTGCCCATGCGCTGATGAAATGCCGAATGCTCTTTGAGGCCCTTTTTGAGTTTCCGTTTGTGGCCAAACCACAAGGTAAAGCATCGCTGAACGTCTTCTTCAGATGATTTCCAGCCATCAGGATAGAACCGGGGAAGGTCACGTTTTCCTGGTTCAGAGAACCCTGACGATTCGACGAGATCTTGCCATGTCTTCTCGCCGGAATATATGTAGCATTTGGACAACAGGATGGTAAGATAATGAGTGAAATATGGAGTCTTTTTCCAAACTCCGGAAGTCAGAGACCGTTCAAACAATGTGAAGACAACCAAGTAGCCTGGGGTCAACACAACAAAGTACTGTTTGAAATTGGAGTGCTTCTTGTGTTTGAGATAGAGATATCCAGATTGAATAACGCAACTAGCCAAAGCCATCGAACTGATATTGAACAAACAATCGTTTCCGATTGCCAATTTGGTTTCTAATCTGGCATCCCATGCTCTTGTTTGGCAGGTGGCGTTCGACTCTTCAAACTCATCAATTCCAAGTTTCTCAAAATTTTTATTCTGATTTGTCACTTGGTAATCAATGTTCTCGAGGTTCACATTTCTCCAGAACTTTACTAGTTTCCCCAACCGGTCCACCCATTCATTGCGTATAACTCTAGAAGACGCCATCATCTTCAATCGGCTTCCATTCATGTGAACAATCTCAAATGCGCAGTCCATGATATCCTCGTCTTCAATGATGTGGGTCGATGAGTACCATAAAAACGACTGCAAGTAGCGATGGTGGCCAATTATCGATTCTATCGGGACTGGTCTTACTTCAGCAACAGAGTTCAAGTCGATCATTGCATCGGCCTTCACAACCTGTTGAATTTTTCTTTCAAATTCCTCAACAGCTTCCATATCTCTTTTTCCAAATTCTGGTGAGTTAAGCCAAGAAATATGTTCATTCTCATCCAAAGGGTAGGGCATCTTGCAATAGACTTGAGGAAGCAGTTTCCGAATGCAATTCTTGTCGTTACCTTCATCCATAAAAGCGTTTCCTGGAGAAGGCGGTGTTCCCTTCCATATTTGCGTGAAAAATAAGATGTTCTCCGAAGTATAGAAATACTGGATCCTATAGAACGGCCGGAAATACGAGTATTCCGATCCAGAGATATTGGTCACTCTTGCAAGAAACCCCTCGATAGGATGTGGCCGTTCCATAGGTTTCTCGTTTAGCGGCTTGGTGGTCATGGGAGTACTGGTGATTTGGCGAAATTCTAGCTTGGCTTCCCCACTCTGAAGTTGGTTCTGGATAAAAAATGCTCGACTGTTTGTAGAAGCCCATTCAAGTCTATCGTAGAACTTGAAGCAAAACCAAGGACGACTGTTTTTGAGAAGCCATTGCTCAACATCTTTATTGACAGCGCTGATTCGCTCAAGAGATTTGAGTAGCTCTTGCCTCAAGTATTCAGGAATCTGCCCACGCCCCACGTAGTATCCTTTCTCAAGATCAGTAATGTTAAGAAATTTTGGTGGATGTAGAGACGCACGCACCATATCATCTGGAATGCGGATTGTCAATCGCATATCCAACCCAGCCAAGCTGACTCCAATAACAGACGTCATGGTATCTTGAATAATCTCTTTGATAATGAAGAGCCACTTGAAAATAACAGAAGGATACTGTGCGTTCAAGATGTACACAATACTTTTGTTTGCATTCGAGTCAACCACACAGATCGATTTATCAGAGGTAGAGTAGAAATCCGTTTGCACATTTCTGTTGAGAGTTATGGTATGATCTGGCTTTCCCTCGAATTCACGAGTTTCTGAACGTTCGAATAGCTGAATTTCCAATGACATTTGTTCGGTTTTCCTCAACACGATGTAATATTCCTTCCAGCGATCGACAACTCTATCTCCTAGCTCACTGTCGTTGCGTACAACAGTCTCTTTAATTGGCTTCTCTATCATCACCAACATTCTGTCGACTCTAATTATTTCTCCTGGCTTGAAATTCGACATAATTGCGTCCACCACCTTCAGCTTCAAGTGCAGACCGGTATTTTTTGCTTTTCCCTTGGACCTGGAAGCTAGCAAATGCAACTTTTTGCGCATTCGAGCATGTTCTTTTTCAGCAATAACATATTGCTGTTTCTGGGTGAATACCTGGGTCGGTGCCGGCTGTGGCTGCGCAAACACCATCTTCGACTTTTTGGACAGAGTCGACTTGACGTCGAATGTTACCTTCCCTGGAGGCTGATAAGGATTAAAGGATATCAGCGATGGACTCAATGATAGGCGTGAACCGACCAACGACTGAGAAATGGGTTGTGTCACTGAATTAGACCGAGATGGTACTTCGGAGTTTGTCAGCAGTGGAGGCACCTCCGTTGTTCTAGGAGTCAATTTTGAAGTTGTCTTGGATGCTGTCCTAGATGTTGTTCTAAAAGGTAGTAAAGATGTTTTAGAGGGAGAATTGGATGATCCTAGAGTAGATATCCCATTCAGAACCTCAGCAGAAGGATCTCTGGCGAGAGACAATCGTTTCGCAATGTCATGCCCGATACTTTTTTTGACATGGTTTGTGGTCTCTGCAACGTTCTCTGCAACGTTCTCTGCAACGTTCTCTGCAACGTTCTCTGCAACGTTCTCTGCAACGTTCCCTGGAACCTCCTCTGGAATGTTCACCTCTGGAATGTTCACCTCTGGAACCTCCTCCACCGGAACGTTTTCCTTCGGCACGTTCTCCGGGGACAGAATGCACGACAGCTCCGCACGCTCTCCGCTGGGTTCTGCAGCGGTCACAAATTTCCTCAATGATTCCTTGGAGTTGGACACACTGGAGTCGGCCTGCAGAAGCGAGTCCGAAGACAGATACGACTGGCCGTCCATATTGCCGAGGTTTCGATTGAGAACAAACGCTCCGTGCAAGTCATCTTCGTCGAGTTCAGAGCCGTCTATTGACATTCCGTAATCGACGTTCAGAGACTCGTTATCGGCCCCTATGGGGAGAGTTTCTTTGTTGTGGTCAGAAGCATTCGGAGCATCTAGGACAGCTGCATCGCCAGAATATCCACAATCGAGTCTTGCTGGCGTTTCTTCCTGGTCGTATGCTCCCTCGATTTGCCTCTCGACTCTACGGTTTTGGCTGCTAAAAAAGTTAAAGTCTTCGTCTAGATCGTCTGAGTCAATAGTCTTATCGAACTGGTCTTGCTGGGAGGATTGCGACCAGCGAGCGTTGCGGCGTATGGACGAGAATGTCGACTTGTATTGGCGCTCCATGGATGATCTCACCTTCTTGGCGGCACCAAAGAGCAATCCCGTCTGTGGCCCCCCCACCCAGATATCAGGAATGGTGCCCAAAAACACCGTAGTTGACAAGTGACATATATCCTTTGAGGAGGAATGGATGAGTCGGAAAGCCGTGAATGAGTTGCTTGGGAGCTGGAACGAATTCAACGGTTGCTGGTCCGAATTTAGTGGTTGCTGGTCATTAGCAATCGGAGAAGTTTCTCGACGGCCGGAGGGTGAAGGTTCAGGCATTTGTCAGAACATTGGGAAGAAATTGTGGAGGAGAAGAGAATGTGGCAAAGCCTCGGGTATCTGGAAGACGAACGGGGTGGAAAGTGCAAAGTAAAATAGCGTGGATGATGGAAGCACCTGCACAATTTGGTATTGTGACTAGAGTAGTAGGTGATGCGGAATATGACGTAGGAGTGAAATGGAACGGAATTGAAAGCGAATGTAAGCGGGCAGCAAAGGAAATTGAATGAGGAATGACTAATGAATCAATGCAAGTAAGTCAATTGAACCGAAATGTGTATTGAAAAGTGGATGTAACTGTTAGCACAATCACAGTATAATACACATTCGCAACTACACAATGTCCTCGTCCTGGATACCTATGGAGATCCCCTCAGGACTCATATTTTCCGGCGGAGAAACACTGGGAACAGCCTCCAAAACAATGTAGACGAGCCCCACAACAAAAATAATAAGCCCGGCAAACACCCGGAACCAGCTTGCTCCGTTGATGCTTGCTCCAATTAGGGTGTAGACTAAAGTTAGTAGAATCGAGGAATTTACACAGTTTGATACGTACAGACACCACGGCCAATGAAGGAGAACAAAAACGATCCGTAAGTGTAGGCTTCAGGCGGAACTTGGAATTCTGGAGGTTAGTACACGCGAGAGGGAAAATGATAAGATAACACGTACCGAGAAGGCCAATGGCTCCACCAAAGGCAATAATGTAGACACCAATGACAAACTGCAGTTAGTAGAGAAGTAGAATCGAGCGAAAGCTATCGACATACGTATTGGCTGAGGTTAGTAGCAAACAAGAGGCACAATTGGGGTATACATACATTCCGGTGAACAACTGAGAAAGGCCAGATAAGATCTGGGGTTAGTAACGAGGGGAAAACGGGAAATGGGAATTGAGCGACACATACGGAAAGCGCAGCCACCGCCAAGTTGGCGATCCTGAACACGCCGTTTAGATCCAGTCCGCTGAATGCATCCATAGTGGAAGAATGAAGTAGTCGGGAGACTGAGTGTGCAGGCGAATATAGAATGTGGAGGAACTGGGAGTAGGACGAGGTGCGGCACTGATTTGGTGTGTGGCCAAGTGTTGTGATGTTGTGATAATTGGATTAGCGTTATTGATTAGATTTGCATTGGTTTCGAATTTTTGGCTTTGAATTTTTTGATTTTGCAATTTTCTAGTATTGTATTTCGTGTAGTTTTAAATTCTGTAGTCGGTGGTAATTCTGCGACTGGCCGATTAGCATGGTGATATAGATGTAGTCAAATTCAGTGTTTTTTTAGTTTAGTGTTCTTTTCACTAAGTTCTAGTACCTCCTTCGAATTGTATTGGTAAGCATTGGCTACTATCAAAATGATTCCTTCGCTATCTTAATAAGAATGATCGACGTTACTTGGCACGAGTACATTAAACCATTACACCTGGTGAGACTAGTGGAAGCGAATGAGTGACATGATGGGAACATGAAATCGGAAAAAGAGGAGACGAAAACAACTAGCAACCATTGTTCAATTTCTTCTACTACGGATTTGCAGCCACTTTTATCTTTTTTTTTTTTTTTTTTCATTTAATGTACATAGTCCAATTCTCTGTGCTTACTACTGACTATAGGATTCTGCCTACTTTCTGACCATGATTCTTCATAATTGTCAGATTCTTCTGTTGTCATTATGCGGTCTGCTATCTCTATCTCGATTCTGTCGCCTCCTTCTTTCTTTTGTCTTTTGAGCTCCTTCGTAATTCCCACTCAATGACTGCTTAATCAACTTCCTCCTCACTTCACTCCGACTACCCAATCTCCACTTGATCTCTCACCACAAACCGCCACACCAATAATCTTCACCCCTCCACGATATCCCATCTCTAATATACAATTCCACATCATCCCCACAACCTTCTCCCCATACCTACAATTTTCTTCCCACAACCTTCTCCTCTTATCTACAATTCTCTTCCCAACACGTCCCCGCGTCACCTGTACATCTCACAAATTCAACCAATACTCCATCTCCAATGTCTGACCAGGTTCTACGCCTCGTGGAGGACCAAAACAGTTCCGACAATAATGTCCGAACAAGAGCAGAACTAAATTTTAACCAATTGGCCGCTCAGAACCCGTCGCAGTTGGCTTACCATCTTATCGACGCTTGTGGGTCCTCGCTGGTTCCATTATATATTCGTCAATCATGTTTGCTCCACTTGAAGCGCTTGGTGCCCAAATTCTGGTCCATGGGCTTCGAGCTGTTTGTGGGTCCTCCAATCGACCAGGAATTGAAGGCGATGATCCGTTCCAGGTTGCTTGACTTGGCCACGTCCGCAGAACTGAAAATAAGATCAGGAAGTGCCTATGTCATCGTGCAAATTGCCGCCGCCGACTACCCGGACGAATGGCCCGACTTGTTGGACCAGTTGTACCGTCGCTCAACTGACCTCTCGAACGTGACGGCGGTGGTGGGCTCGTTGGCTGTGCTAAATGATCTCTTTGACGATTTGATCACCGAAGACCAATTCTGGGAGGGCGGTGTCGGTGAAAAGTTGATCTCCCATATTTCTGATATGTTGGCACAAGATTCTTTGTCCTCGTCCGTTAAGGCCGCTGCTCTCAAGTTGTATTGGACCGTATTCAACACATTACTGAGTGCTGAAGCCATGGAGGTCACTGAGAGAAGAACGGCCGTTAACCATCATATCGCCAGTTTTGCCGAACTTCTCCAGGGCTTGCTCCAGAAACTGTACTCCACTTCTGTCTCTTCAAATGTTCTTCTGTTGGTTGAACTTGATTATCGATGCAAGCTATACAACACGATTTCTCGCATTTTGAGCGACTTCAGAAGGCTAGTAGGCCCGCTCCTACGCCGTTCTATTTTGGAAACAGTCCTTCCCGATCTTTCTTACGGAGCTAGGTTGTTTGACGTGATATTGGTCAATGCTGGTGACATGGGATCTATCGAGAGAACTGACGACCAGGACGACCTAAACAAATGCATCATAGATTACCTTTGTGAGCTCTTCCTGACGCTATCTTCCCTCCAGCATGGCTTTGTGTTGAAAAACTCGGTTTCTGAAGAATCGTTCACGATATTTGTCCAGAATTTGCTCCAATGTTCGACCCTCCCAGCAGAATCTGTGGAGGCGTATACTGATGACTTCAACACATTTGTCACCGACGTCACAGGTCTCTCATCTCAGTCGACCGTTCGTGACTCCATCGGAGAGTTCTTGATGGATCTCAACGACATTGATGCCACCGGCATCTTCAACGCAATCCTGGAAAACGCCGTCGATGCCCAACTACAATGGAAAACAAAAGAATCCTACTTGTTTTTGGTCGAGTCGTTGTTTCTGAATGAAGATGCAGAATCTATTGGCCAGGATCTTCCTTTGAGTGCCTACTTGACTCGCTTGAACACGATGGTTTCCGTTGAGCAGGGGCCGCATAATCATCCGCTTGTAATTGCAAGAATCTTGCTTGTTTTGCCTCGGTTCTTCGAGAAATTTTCACTGAAGTTGGATGTCAATTCATTTGGCGCCAACGACTTCACTAATACTCTCGCGTATGCAGCATCTTCGACCAACATTGATCTGTTTGAATTAGTTCGTGCTGCTGCCTTGGTCTCCACGACTTTGTGGAAGTATATCCCAGGAATTGCTTTAGCAAAACTTTCCAATGCGGCTCAGGCTGACATATTTAAGGTTTGTCTTGCTGTGTTGGATGACAGTGACGAGGACACCCTTCCAGTTCTCTTGGAGGCTATCTCCGTCGCCATTGATATTGACCACCAGTATCCTCACCAATCAGATAATATTGAAACCACGGTGGTTGATTTGATCTTCAAGATCTCTTTCAAGGATCCCGCTAATATCCAGTTGGCCATCGACTCCGCAGAGTCCTTGCGCACTCTTCTGAGTGGAATCACCGCGGATCAGTATTTGCGAATGTGTCAAAAGCTGATTCCGTTCATCCTAAACATTGTCTCCGGGCCCTTGTCTGCTGCCAGCGTGGAGTATTCCCCTGAATTGTATTTGGCACTCGAGCTTCTTGGCTACATCATTGCAGCTGCACCAAGTCCTCCAGACCAAGGTAGTTCCGATTCTTTTCCCTCGGATGTCTTCAGGTACACATTCCCTATTTTAAAAGATTTGATTTTGAGAACAAACGATGACCAGATCTTGCAGAATGGAGGCGAGGTGTTCAACAATCTTCTCCAGAGGGCACCGAAATTTTTCGTCGAGTACGTCGATCCTGCTACGAATAAATCAGGCTTAGAGGTGCTTTTGGAAGTGGCCTCCAAGTTTATGTCGCCTGAGTTGTCAGATAGTGCAGCCATGAATAGTGGATTGATTGTCATTTCTTTGTTTGAAAATTTCCTGTCTTTCCTTGATGGCAACTTCTTCTTTGAGCTTCTTCAGGCCACGGTTCGCCGTGTGGTTATTGCCAAGGAAGTGGTTACGATTGAAAATTTGATCATGGTGTTCTGCAAGTTGGTGTTGAATGCATCGCCTGAGCAATTAATAGATGCATTGACGAATGTGGAAATAGATGGAAAAAATGGGCTTGAGTTGGTCTTGCCTATTTGGTTTGGTTCGTTCGAGATCACCAGGGGTTTTGAGAAGATCAAGCAGAACATTTTGGCGTTGGGTAAAATTTTCTCTCTCAATGACGAGAGGGTGGCCAGCTTAATTGTCGATGGCGATTTGATCCCTTACGATGGAGATCTCATCATCACCAGATCCATGGCCAAGTCTATGCCTGAGAAATACACTCAGATCCCAGCTCCGCTCAAGATCATCAAGTTGTTAGCAGGAGAATTAGAGTTCCAGAGTCAGCAGCCGGACCCTAAACATTTCTTGCCGGAAGAAGATCACCAAGCCGAGGAGGACGACGGTGGCTGGGAAGACATGGATGACATTGGAGTACCTAACTACGAGAAGTTGAAGTCTTATGTCGACTCGGACGACGAAGATGCTGGAGATAACTCTACGGATCAAGGTATTAAGGATATGCTAGTGCAATTCTTCAGAGAGTGCACGGCCAAAAATCTTGGAAACTTCCAGCAGTACTACGAGATGTTGAGCGACGAGGAGAAGAAGACGATCACGGCGAATCTTGTCTTTTGATATATAGCTCCCAAAAAAAAAAAAATATAGAAGACTAAGAGTCATCATGATGTTGGTGTGCACACAGCCAGTCATCTCGATGTCCAAGAGCATCTAATCTTAGTGCCAAAAGCTCCGAGATCCAGTATATGCGGCAGAAACTTGCACAAAAGCTTTTTACCATGTCTCTCTCCACTAAAGTTTTGCCTGTTGACCGCGAGGCTATCTCGTTCGTCAACGATATGCCAGTTTTTGCAGACAAATCCACTCAAGACAACCTTGAACTCGCTGCTAAGGAAATCCAGAAACCCGGCACGGTGGTGGCGTTTCCAACAGAAACCGTCTATGGCCTTGGAGGCTCTGCGCTCAACGACGAGTCCGTGAGGGCCATTTACAGAGCCAAAAATAGACCAGCAGACAATCCGCTCATTGTCCATGTATCGTCAGTGGACCAGATCCAGCGATTGATTCTTACCAAGCTGCACACCATCCCTGGCGTCTATAACAACTTAATAGAGAAGTTTTGGCCTGGGCCATTGACGATTCTCCTTCCTGTTGAAGAAGGCAGTCCGGTACTGAAGTTGGTGACTGCCGAACAGAACACCGTAGGAGTCCGCATGCCAGACCACCCGGTGGCCAGAGCACTCATAGCACTCAGCGATACGCCACTTGCCGCTCCTTCAGCCAATGCGTCCACGCGGCCAAGCCCGACTTTAGCCAGTCATGTGTTACATGACTTGAACTCGAGAATTCCATACATTTTGGACGGAGGAGCATGTTCTGTGGGTGTGGAGTCGAGTGTGGTAGACGGTCTTGTCGATCCGCCCATGCTTCTTCGGCCGGGAGGACTCACAGTGGAGGATATACGTGAATACGGTGGGGGAAAATGGGGCCAGGTGGTGATGGCCAAAAAGACCGCAGGAAAGATGGAGGCAGTGCGGACGCCTGGAATGAAGTACAGACACTACTCGCCTACCGCCAAGGTGGTTCTTTTTGTCAATTGTGGCGACGGTAAGCGAGCAGTTGGCCAGTACATGAAAGGAAAAGAAGTGAATGGGCAAGTGGCCGTTCTTCGAGCAGGCCAGTTTGCGTCCAGCAGCGAGTTGGGGCTCCCAGATGCCATCGAGAGAAGTATGGGAGCCACCGCTGGCGAGGTTGCACACAGTTTGTTCAAGTTGCTTCGAGAGGTAGACGAGATGGACGTGGGGTTGATATTGGTGGAGGGAGTAGAAGAAAGTGGCGATGGGTTGGCGGTGATGAATCGGCTTTCCAAGGCTGCTTTCGAGACAATAACGGGATAGATATAATAGACTGGATGGAGTGAACTGGGAGGGAGGTGTAGAGAAAAATGGAACAGATGCGGATACTAGAGCTAATTTACTATCTGGAGTAGATAACGATGGACTTGGATGAGTTGTTGTGTAGTTTCGATGTTTTGTTGAGGCGACCGGGACCTGGATGATCAGGAAATCAATGGTCTCAATGCCAATGGTAAGGTGCTGGCCATCGTCTAAGAGAGAAGTGGGTTTGCAAGAAGTTGCAATGGGAGTGTAAAGGCACTTGGATCGAAGGTTGAATACCAGGAAAACGTAATTATTACTTTAAAATAGCGGATTTCGAATCATTACGTAGTCCAAGGCTAACTAGTACGAGCTCGGAAGATTTCGAGAAGTGAAAGGATCATTAAATAACAAAACACTGAGTTGTGTACAATCTATTACAGAAGCTGATTTTCAAATCTCTTCAGGAGGTGACAACGCAAAGCTCCGTGAGTCAATTTGAATTCGATGTTCAGGAAATGACTGATTTTTCTCCAAACGTCCTACAATGACAGAAAACAGAAACATGTTGCGACTCCAATTTCGAACTTCAACCAGAGCATAAAACGTCGAGGAAAAACGAACGAATCACCCAGAACAAATACATGCGAAATATATACGAAATTCATACCAAATACATATCCATGCACCTATATCCCAAAAAAAAGAAAACAATCCCGTTTCCAACAATCCTCATGGCCCACCAAGTCGCGCAACCGATCAGCCAAACTCCGAGACAATGGATGTGGCACCACGACACAAAACAGCAACCAGTAAAGCCAAATCAAAAAACTAAATCAATAGCACCTAAATTCATTTCACTCACATCGAAAAACAATATATAGCAAATTCCATCCATTAATCTCGCCACTTCAACCCGCCAAATTCTCCAAACTCATGCTCGGCATCCTCCACCCAACGTTCAGGGCTTCTTCGCGCATACTGTCTACACTCCGCTATCGTGAGAAATTTCGCTAGACGTAGCTTTTTTCTCATAGTGGATCGAATCCAGAGGGTCCCTACGTCGTCCCACCTTTCATAATGAGCGACAATCCGTTTCTACTAGCCGAAAGATTGCCCTCGCGCTCGTCGACCCCGTCTGTCAAGTATTCGCAGGTGTCGGCTGATGCCACTGCCCAAGACCTCCAAACCGACAAGAAACTCGGCTTGTGCAACAACCAAGACGTGTTGAATCGGCGCCTGATTAACGGCATAAACGAGCTTTCATCCGATGATGAGGAGTCGTTGCTCTCGAAATTCGTCGCGTGCTTCTACCTGGACCCGTTGATCTTGCTTTTGATTGGATCTGCCGTCATCAGTTTCTGGATGGGAAACGTCGACGACGCGGTGTCCATCACGTTGGCCATCACCATTGTGGTGACGGTTGGATTTGTCCAGGAGTATCGGTCCGAGAAAAGTCTCGAGGCTTTGAACAAGTTGGTGCCTGCGGTGGCTAAACTTACCCGGAATGGAAACACTTCGACGGTGATGGCGTCTGCGTTGGTTCCTGGAGACTTGGTCCATTTCTCCCAGGGTGACAGGATCCCCGCCGATGTGCGTTTGACCGAGTCCGTGCACTTGTCCATCGATGAGTCGAACTTGACAGGAGAGAATGCGCCAGTTCGTAAACAGGTGGACGAGATCTCGTCACCGGCGTCGCAAAAGGACGTCCCCATCACCGAGAGAACATCCATTGCATTCATGGGCACTTTGGTGCGCGATGGCCACGGTTCTGGTATCGTGGTGGCCACCGGCGCCCAAACTGAGTTTGGAGTAGTGTTTGAGATGATGTCCGAGATCGAGAAGCCCAAAACTCCTTTACAACAAGCCATGGACAAGTTGGGCAAGGATCTTTCCGTGTTCAGTTTTGTCGTCATTGGTATCATCTGCTTGTTGGGCATCATCCAGGGCCGTGGATGGTTGGACATGTTCCAGATTTCCGTTTCTTTGGCCGTGGCTGCTATCCCTGAAGGGTTGCCCATCATTGTCACGGTGACTTTGGCGCTCGGGGTGTTGCGAATGGCCAAACGTAAGGCAATTGTTAGAAGACTCCCCAGTGTGGAAACTTTGGGAAGTGTCAATGTCATTTGCTCCGACAAGACAGGTACCTTGACGCAGAACCACATGACCATTACCAAAATTTGGGCCGCGGACTTCCAGGGCTCTGGCTCCGCTACCAGCCCGTTCTTGCTTGTTGAAAAGTTGAATGATACCGATTTGGTCCATGGTCTTACTCCCAATATCCGCAAGGTCCTCGAGACCGGAAATCTCTGTAACAACGCTCGTTACTCCCGCGAGAGCGAGAAGTTTGTCGGAAATCCTTCCGACATTGCCATTGTGGAGAGCTTGCCCCATTTCGGTCTCGAGGATATTCGTGGAACCAAGGGCAGAGTCGCAGAATTGCCATTTTCTTCCGTGAGAAAGATTATGGCTGTGTCGGTGCATACTGGTGACATCAACAAGAGCGAAACTCACGTCAAGGGTGCCACTGAGGCCGTGTTGAAGTACTGTACTAGGTATTTGGATGAGTCCGGAGTCGCTAGACCGTTGACCGAGGAATTTAAAGAGATTATCCATGACAAATCGACAGCTTTGGCTTCGGAAGGCTTACGAGTTCTTGGTTTTGCCAGAGGAACCAATAAGCTTGCTTTGAATGACAACGGCGACCCTGGCCTTCCGTCTGAGTTGACTTTCTGCGGTATGGTTGGAATGAAGGATCCTCCTCGTCCTAATGTGGCCAATTCGATTGCAATGTTGATGAAAGGCGGTGTCCATGTTATCATGGTGACAGGTGATTCTCCAACCACCGCTGCAAACATTGCTAAGCAGATTGGTATTCCCGTTGCCAGCAAAGACGCCATCATGACGGGAGACCAATTGGACAGACTTTCCGAAGAAAGCTTGAGTCATGCTATCCACAACGTTTCCATCTTTGCAAGAACTACTCCCGAGCATAAGGTCACCATCGTCAAGGCTTTCCAGAGAAGAGGCGACATTGTTGCCATGACAGGTGATGGTGTCAATGATGCACCAGCATTGAAATTGGCTGACATTGGTATTGCCATGGGTAAGAATGGTACAGATGTGGCCAAGGAGGCTGCTGACATGGTCTTGACTGACGATGACTTTTCCACTATCTTGAATGCCATCGAGGAAGGAAAAGGCATCTTCTTCAACATTCAAAACTTCATTACTTTCCAATTGTCTACATCAATTGCTGCATTGACGTTAATTGCGTTGTCAACATTTTTCGGATTTGAGAACCCATTGAATGCCATGCAGATCTTGTGGATTAACATCTTGATGGACGGCCCACCAGCGCAGTCTTTGGGAGTTGAGCCTGTTGACCACGAGGTGATGAATAAGCCCCCACGAAAGAGAAATGACAAGATTTTGACGGACAAGGTCGTCAAGAGGGTTTTGCAAAGTGCTGCTATGATCATCCTCGGCACAATGTACATTTTCGTCAAGGAAATGAGGGACGGCCAAGTTACTGCAAGAGACACTACCATGACCTTCACTTGCTTTGTTTTCTTCGACATGTTCAATGCATTGTCATGCCGTCACTACTCCAAGTCTGTGTTCGAGTTGGGTCTTACCAACCGCATGTTCAACTTTGCCGTGTTGGGATCACTTATGGGCCAGTTATGTGCCATTTACGTTCCATTCTTTCAATCTGTGTTCCAGACCGAGGCATTGTCCTTGGGCGATTTGGTGGGGTTGTTGCTCCTTACCAGCACGGTGTTCATTGGAGACGAGGTAAGGAAGTATTTATTGAGAAGGAAGACCGCTTATGTCAACGGCTTCAGCTATGGGGTTTAGACCTAGACCTACAACTAACACGAGGCGATGTTCAAAATGCTAACGCACATGGATGGAGCATGCTAACGTCAAATAGAGTGTATGCTAACATCATTGTACTAAAACTATGTATTCGTTAAGTTCATTAGAATTTGGCAATTTCATCAAGAGTCACCACTCCCGAAAAGTCCTTGTCCTCGAGTTTTTCGTAGATCTTCAATGCAACTTTCTCCGTGGACACCGGTGGTTTCACCAATTCGTTCAAGAGAGTCAAGTTGTTGCCGAAAACACCGGTTTTGATGCCGTAGCCCAACTCCAATATCTTACCGAACAATTTTCTGTTGTTGGTCAAAGGCTCTGACTCATCGTACATGATACCTGGTCTTATCAAAATGGACCTGAGTCCTTTCTTGCATTGAAGCTCGAATTCGGCTTCTCTCTTGGTGGTCAAGTACCCTGCGGGCACCAAAGGTGGCTTCATGTCCGCAGATATATAGACAAACGTTGGGTTCTCCTTTGTTTCTTGCAAGTAGGCGTCGGCAAGAAGCACGGCAGAGTCACGCTGGATGGCCTCGTACGTCGTGTTCGAGCCCCTCTCCATGGGGTTAGAGCCCTTCAACATATTGCCCAATCTCTGGACATCGTTGAGGAAGTTAAAGTTGGAATTGACCATTTGCTTGTAACCTTGGTTTTCAAACAAGATTCCTACGGAGTGCACCACCGCCGTCTGGTTATGCAAGTACTTTTTGTAGGACTCCGGGTCGAATAAATCGGCCTGAGCCCAGTTGACCTTGGAGATCCAAGCGTTGTCGGAAAAGCTCACGGGCGCTGGAGGCTTGCCAGAGCGAGATAAAGAGGTGACATTCCAGCCCAATCGAGTACCGATCTCGCAAATTTTGCGGCCGAGGAATCCATTTCCGCCTACGACGGTGATTGAACTCATGATTTGGGAATTGAGACGATGAAGTCAAGTCAAGACCAAGAGGATGGATGCAGGAGAGGTCAGCAAGCGTAGGATGGAGAGATCAAGAGGATGAAGTCGTTGAGAAGAGAAAAAAGGGAAAGAATTATAGAAATGGAATATTGTCGGCAAATGGGGTTAACCAAAATACGGAACTTGTTTAAAATTTGATCTTCTCATTAATCGAAACGCAAACTGTTTCCAAAGTTATGTCTACTATGCTCTAGGACAAGGTCATATAAAAGGGAAACAATTGATCCAATGGAATTTTAGTTGACCAAAAAAAGGAACTTTTCAAAATAATCTTTATTCGGAAAACCTAAATTTTTCCAAGATCACATCTACTCTGCTACAAGACAAGTCATTATCGTATGCTTATATTATTATTATGAATGCAACCATGACATTATGCTGGATCGAATTACTTTTCGCAAACCTTCTTTCTAAACATCACAAATTCTTCATCTTCTACTTCCTCGAGCGATGCATGCCTGTGTAAGCTGTCGGAGGTATCGATATCCGACTTGCTGCTCTCACTTGGCGTGTCTACGTCGGAGCCGATAGACTCAGTGTCAGACATGGCGGTATCGTGGTCAGGCGAAGAAGGAATGTTGTACTTGGATGGCAGTGGAGATGATGGAGTGGAAGTTTTCTCGGTGTTTCCAGCTCGTGTACTTTCCTTTGAGGGACTTCCTGACGAGCTTCCAAAGAGAAGCCTAAGTGCCTCCCTCAGAGCAGCAATACTGCGGTCGTGCTGTTCTTCAGCAGCTTTCTCAGCGTCTTTTCTCTTTTTCTCCTTGACTTCTTCCACTCTCCTGGCTTTCTCCTCGGCGATTTTCTTTTCCTTAGCAATTTTCTCCTCAGCGATTTTCTTTTCCTTGGCAGATTTCTCCTCGGCAACTCTCTTTGCCTTAGCAACTCTCTCCTCGGAAATTCTCTTTTCATTTCTAGCTCTGGCAGCTTTCTCAGCCTCTTTGGCTCTTCTGAATTCTTCGGCAAGTCTCTCAACTTCCGACAGTCTCAAGGCAGCTAATCTCTCAGCCTCTTCTCTTGCTTCTTGGGCTCTTCTGGCTGCTTCGGACGCTTCGGCTTCTTTGGCCTTTATGCGCTCCTCGGCAATTCTGACTGCTTCAGCCAATTTCAAAGCCTCTTTTCTCTCGGCTTCTCTTTTGGCGGCTTCTCTGTTAGCCTCTGCAGCTCTTCTAGCATCATTCTGAGATTTTTTCTTCTGAACTTCTATTCTTCTGGCAGTGGCAATCTCCTCGTCCTCCTGTCTTCTGAGAGCTCTCTCTTCTCTTCTTTGGTATCTCTTCTCGTGCTTCAATTGTTTCTTTCCATAGTCAGCTTGACCACAAGCAGCTGGAATGCCGAAAAGGCTCGCAAGAACGGATTTTGCATAGTCATCCGAACAGTAGCGAGCCTTTTTAGGCACGTTCAACACCAAAACATTCTGGTCCTTGTAGTATTCCCAATCGATGCTTTGGACTTCGATGTCGTCCAAACTGAACTGAAACACCTTCTTAAACTCGTCTTCGGGAGATTGAAGCACCAAGTTGACCAAATTGCTGGGATATGGGTATTGCGTCCTCAACACCTTGACTTCGTACAGATCGAAGTTACCGCTCTGCTTGAATATCTGGATCTGGAAGGCATCCTCAGTTTCCACCTTCTTGACAATTTTGGGTCTCGTGCTCTGATATTGTTGTTGCAACTTCCTCTGGTGTTGCTGTATCTGTTGCAAACCTTGAAGAGTATCGAACAAGTTGACGAAATTGTATGGGGACGTGTTGACTGCTAACATTGTGAGTTTGAGAATGATGAGAGAAATTTGAAAGGCGGTGGGCAGATTGCTTTATATACTCAGCGCCACCATAAAAGAAGATTCGAGAATTTGCAACCAGTAGTACTTCTGGAACCTTCTGGCGCCCCTGCACACAACTCGGAGTGACTGGGGACGCTGCAGCGCCTTGAGCTGACAAATGAGTATAATTTGTCATAACGAGAACCGGAGTTAACAATAGCGAGGAACTTCCGGGACTTTCTCATACCACACTAAGACTTTCCTTCTTATTATCTTCATATTTTTATCTCCATTATCTCCATTGCCAAATTGTTCTCTGGAAACCTCCGGCATGTAACAACACACCGTCGTCACCGAGCCGATAATATACTACTCACCTCTTCCTGCACTTTTCTTCTCTGGCTAACGAGTCTGGTCTTGCAGTTGTTGTCGAATCCTCAGATTGAGACTACAAGACGCATATTAATCACACAAGAAGGATTTGATTTAGGCGATCTTGGTGACTTGGGACCAGTCTATGACGGGTAATATGTTAAGTATTGGGTTTACTTGAATACCAGGAAGCGCAATTAGAATGAAGATGGCGAAATTGGAAGCATCGGCATCGGCTCATAGAAGGTTCGACAACAAGCGCAAGGACCAAGAAAGAAAACATAGATGTACAATTCAATAGGAGTGAACTGGCAAAGTAAAATATCGATTGGACTGAAGATACTGTTTTTGTTAATGTTTCTTTCTTCTTTCTATTTTGGACCATCTCTGCTGACATTTCCGCCCTAAGGCGTCTCTGTCTACAACGTTCTCGTCTTTTGTCACAGTCTACGGCAATCATGCCTATATGGTTGCTGCTGTTAGGTAAGACAATTACTAAATGCCTCTATATCGTCGGGTTTACAGGACCAAGCACATTTCCGGAATTATCTCTACGGAATTTCAATAGACTGCTCCATTATCTTGACAGAACAATCAAAACTTGAGCCTTCTCTTCAATCTACACTTCTTCTCATTATTATTATATTAGGGTATCATACACTAGGCTAGCTAGACCGTTATCGTCGAGTACAACGTCGTTGTCGACGTCACGGTTTCCGTATAGTCTGTCAAGTAGTAATCGTAGTCCACAATGCAGACTCCCGACACCACCAGTGTCAGCGAGTCTTCGAGGATCCAGCTGCCCGAAAGAGTATCATCGTCATCGTCACCATCAGATGCTGTTTCGGTAGACACCACATCGGACACCAGAGTAGAAGGTGCTTGAGTAATGGAGCTGGAGGAGGAAGATGTCGTCGTTGCAGCCAGTGAGGTGGTTTGGGCCGTGGATGTAGCAGCAGGCACGCTGGACGAAATCGTTGCTGGGGTGGCAGCAACGGACAGAGACAAGAATGTGGATGTGGAATAAGATGGAGATGGAGACGAGGACGACGACGAAGACGACGACGACGACGACGACGACGACGAAGACGAAGACGACGACGATGAAGAAGAAGTCGATGTAGACGAAGTCGAAGACGAAGAAATCGATGCCAATGTCGTAGGGGAAGTCGAAGTCGTGGCAGAGGTCGTCGATGTGGCAGGCGTGGTGGTCGAAGACGACGTAGTAGGGGTGGAGATCGAAGACGATGTCACAGGAGTGGCCGTGGCTGGCACCGTCACAGCACTTTCCATCACACTAACATAAGTATGAGGGCTACCAAAGATGGTCACCGTGTATGTGGATGTGTATCTCGTTGTTGTCACAGTCACAGTTGCAGTTTGAGGGTCATAGATTGTCGACATGGTGCCCTCCACGACGTTGGTGTTCGTGATGGTGTTGTCGATGGTCTTGTAGATCTTGACCACCTGGACACCACGTTTGTCGATGTAGTCGGGAGAGGCCTCATCGGCGACCGGGGCCGGAGCAGCAGCGGCAAGGAAGGCGAGAGAGAAAAGCGAGAGAAGTAGTTGGAATTTCATAAGGAATGACTGTGGTGAGGATGCAAAGGAGCGTGGGTGCAAATGAGTGACTGGAGCTGGCACGAGACACAGGGAAGTTAGCTTTGTTTCGTTTTGGAGTTTTGTGGATAGCTAGGCACCACTCAAGGAGGGGACGGGGGTTTATATGGACTTTCAGTGGCAATTGGCTGCTGTGGGCCGCCAATACCGAGAATATCTGCTGGTTGCAAAATGTGGATTGTAGCACTGAGAAAGACTGCCTAAATTAGTGATAATGCTGCACACAGATGGCAATGCTGGTTGTGAAGTCCCGGAGAAGGTTTCGGCCAGCATAAGTTGCCATGCCTCGCTGCATACTCTGGTAATTTGCTCGGCATATTGCTGGTCCATCTGGTTGATTACCGACTTTGGATGAGCAGTTAGTGGTGCAGGGTGCAGGAAAAGCTGGGGCTACCTTCCGTTTTAGGCTAACGTGAAGTTGGAGATGATTGGCTTGCGGGAATAGCTGGACGGCAGTGTGATCATGTCGAGTGGCGCAGTACTGTATTACTCGATCGTGTTGGAGTTTTGGAATACAAACGCTTGCGGTTCTCGAGCAATCTCGAGAGGTGGATTTTTGCCTAGAATAAATGATACAAAAGACCAATGAAAAGAATTTTACTATCCTTTGGTACTTTAATAGCTGGCCGATCAGCTAATAGCAGATATTCTTTAATCCTGTAACTGATAAGAATATAGCATGGCCAGTATACATTTAATTTCCAACTACTCTATGAGAGATACCAGCGAGGTGAGCTCTAACTAATTTTTTTTAATTTTTTCAGTTATGACTTTGAAGCTCAACCTCCCCCGTTCCGCTCCCAATTAAAATTCAGATTCCGTGTTTTTCTAATTCCGTGTACCTTCTGATCATCACGAAGCCAACCTATGGAACCTCCGGCTCCGCGACCGAAAGTCCCGCCCGGTCTGCGCAGGAGACTACTACCGCACCGGCACCGAGGAACTGCCACCGGAGCCCTCGACACAAATGCCGCTAAGTAAGGCAGCATCACGTGATGTCGCAGATTCCGGTAGGGCCCTTCTCCGACTTACCTGCTTGATGCGACACACCACTGCGGAAAAACCGGAACACACCCGTACCGTCCGCACCCGTCTCGCACCCCCGTTTCCTACCCCCGTTACGCCCTCGACTCCCCACTTCCGGTCAAAACAACATCTACAACTACTCCATCACCACCTACTCCACCACCACTAATTCGAATGAGTTACTTCGGAAATAATAATTCGGGCAACAACCCACTAGCCTTCCCCTCCTACAACCAGCTGTCGATCCAGCTGCGTAACATCGCTGCGTTGAATAACATCTCGGGATCAGTATCGCAAATCCAGCATCAATTCCACCGTCAACACATCGCCCCACACATCCAGCAGGGCCATGCGCAGTCACAGGGCCAGACCTCCCTGGTGCTGGCCAATGGCGTCAGCTCCGGCCGCGGAAACAGCGCCAATGCCGCGGGACAGCCCCCCAGTATCTCCCCACTGGAATCCCAGCAGAGTCTGGCCGCAAATCAGAAGGATAAACAAACAGAAAATATTGACGACAAGCTCATGAAGCGCGAGCGAAAGAATCGCCCGGGCCAGAAGTTTGGCGCCAAGAAGAAATCGTGGGTGTGGACGTGGTTCGTCCAGGACCTGAGCGATCCCAACGTAGCCGTGTGTGATTACTGCGGCAAAATTATCACCAGAATGCCCTCGGACAAAGGATCGCCCAAGAAGTTGAGCGAGCATTTGAAAACCCACAAACTCAACAAGGATCTGATCAACACCGCGCGACCCATCCCAATCGACGGAAATGGCATCACTTACACACTGGGCGGACTTCAGATGGCCTATCTGGGAGCGTTTTCGCTGCCGTCGGGAGGCACGGCTGTAGTGGCACATGGCAATCAGATGCTAGTAGAATCGCCCCAGCAACAGCAGCAACAGCAGCAGCAACAACAACAGCACATGATCCAGCACTCTATGCTGGGCCAAAGCCATGGCCAAGTTCCCGTTCAGCAACGTCACGAGGCCGACGACATTTCACCGGAACTCAAGACCAAAGGCAGCAAATACAGACGAACCAACGCCATGCAAAATCTCCCCAGCGATCGAATGCAGATTCATCCTCATCTCACTCAAGCTGGCACTGGGAGCCCGAACAGCGCCGTCCAGTACGGAAGAAGGTTCATTCTGCCCAATTTCGACAACACGCCGTACCTGGCCGGCAAGTTTCATCGTCATTTGCTCAAGTTTTTGACAGACAACAAGCTTGCGTTTCGGATGTTGAAGCTGCACTCGTTCCAGCAGCTAATTTACGATTTGCGGCCGGATTCCATTACTGATTTGTTGGAGCTCACGGGGTTGTACTCGTCGTTTGTGGAGGTTTCACGGGTGGACAACGATCCTGATAGTCTGGACGGGCACGAGTCTTCGATGGCGGAGGCCAATGTGGTGAATACGTTGGCGCAGGAGCTTATCAAGAAGTAGGAGATGGGAGTTAATGAGTTTGGGGAAGTAGGAAAGCAGAAGTTTAGGGAAGTTTACAGGAGTTTACGGAAGTTTTTGTAGTGGATGCGGTGGGCTGGTGTGATTTGAGTTGCGGTCTTTTAGATGGCGATTCGGTCTTTTTTTAAGAGTTGTACTGGAAGTCACTTGATAACTCGAATCCAATGCGCACTTCATTCTCACAGATGACAATTGCCACACGGAAAATCGACAATTTTCAACAGGATATTGTCATTTGTGTTGCCTATCGCCACGGTTTATCCCATCTATCTCTAACTTTCACCCTTACTATCCTCTTACAATGGTGCCATATCTCCACATCTCTAATCAATCCTAACACGCAGGACTGATAGCTTGATTACGAGACCGGTGGTTCAGTCTGATCTGTCAAATGGAAGGTTTAAGAAAATTTGCAAGACATTTTATTAACCCAAACTACCGTTGCCATTGAATTAATTGGCCCATTTGAAGTTGTGATTCTGGCAAGTTCAACTGTGGAATTTCTCACCTACTCCATATCTCACTACATCTACCTCATTTTCTCACTGCCTCACTTAGTCCATATCCCTGTGTCCACCAATAATCTCCAATTTATCCACCAATATTCTCCAATTTATCCACCTCTTCCACCCCAGCCCTCACCCTTCTACTACCTTCTACACTCCACATAACACCCCTCCACTAACCCCTCCCCTCCAAAATACCTCTCGCTATCTCCAAGTACACTCCCGGTCGTGCCCCACACACACTATCACTAGTTCGCCAGCCCATTACTAACTCTCTCCACCAATGTCTGGCGCTACGGATTTCCTCTCAAAAGGCATCGACCTAGTGCAGAAAGCCATCGAGGCTGACACCGCCACTAGGTACGATGAGGCCTACAAACTCTACTACAATGGCTTGGACTACTTGATGCTTGCCCTCAAATATGAGAAAAACCAGAAGTCCAAGGACTTGATCAAGTCGAAGTTCACAGAGTATCTAACACGCGCTGAGCAGTTGAAGGACCACTTGGAGAAGCAGCAGTCCAGGTCCGATTCTGCAGAGCTGTCTGCTTCAGGGTCTACCAAGGCTAAAAAGGCTGGTGACGGTGATGACGACGCCGATACCAAAAAACTAAGAGGCGCATTGGCCGGCGCCATTTTGTCGGAGAAACCAAATGTCAAGTGGGACGATATCGCCGGATTGGAAGCTGCAAAGGACGCATTGAAGGAGGCAGTCATCTTGCCTGTCAAGTTTCCCCAACTCTTTACTGGCAACAGAAAGCCCACACTGGGCATCTTGTTGTATGGACCACCGGGTACAGGTAAGTCGTACTTGGCCAAGGCGGTTGCTACCGAGGCCAACTCGACGTTTTTCTCAGTTTCGTCGTCGGATCTCGTTTCCAAATGGATGGGTGAGTCAGAGAGATTGGTCAAGCAGTTGTTCACCATGGCCAGAGAAAACAAGCCCGCCATCATCTTTATCGATGAGGTCGACGCGTTGTGCGGACCACGTGGCGAAGGCGAGTCTGAAGCTTCCAGAAGAATCAAGACCGAGCTTTTGGTGCAGATGAACGGTGTGGGGAACGACTCCCAGGGTGTTTTGGTGTTGGGCGCCACCAACATCCCGTGGCAGTTGGACGCAGCCGTGCGTCGTAGATTTGAGAGAAGAATTTACATTGCATTGCCCGACGTGGAGGCCAGACGCCGCATGTTCGAGTTGAACATCGGAACTGTTCCCTGCGAATGTACTCAGCAAGATTTGCGGGTATTGGCGGAGATGACAGACGGATACTCGGGCCACGACATTGCGGTGGTGGTGAGGGACGCGTTGATGCAGCCTATTCGGAAGATCCAGCAGGCAACCCACTTCAAGCCTGTGGAGGAGGACGGGGAAAAGAAACTTACCCCATGTTCGCCGGGAGATGCCGGTGCCCGAGAATTGAGCTGGCTCGACATCGGCACCGACGAGTTGAAGGAGCCAGACTTGACCGTGAAGGATTTCATTAAGGCTGTTAAGAACAATAGACCCACTGTCAACGAGAAAGACATCCAGAACCACATTGATTTTACCAACGACTTCGGCCAGGAGGGTAACTAATGACACGATAGAATGTACAACTATACATGCTTTGCTGTATACAAAGTTTAAGCCACGGGACCTTAGCTACGGAACACGACGAGTCGTCTAATGTTCATGAACCTCAAGCTGCGGAACTCACCGAATCGTATAATATTCAGACTCCGATTGACACATTTCCCATACAATGCCTTCATTTGGAACTATGATATTTCATTCAATTGTGTAATTCTATTTCAAACGGCACTTTCTATACATTCTTTGCTAAGGTATGCAAAAGTAGCATTCATACTCCAATTTACACAACTTTCTCCAAAACCTTCACCCTCAAAACTATTATACATCGTCCAATTGATTACTTTTACGCCAAACGGCACTCTATATTATCTTCTGGTGGGCGACCGCTCCCTCAACTTGTCAGCAAACAAGTCGTCCTCAATGTCTCTTCTAGCTTTCACCTTGAGCTTATCGGCAAACAAGTCTTCTCCCAGGTCTGTCGCCAGTTCTCTGGCAAAGTCTCCACGCGATTGTCCGCCATTCCGCTGTCTTCGAGGCCTCAGCCTGTCTGGCTCTCCGTGGAGTAAATAATATCTGGAGTAGGCAGCTGCGTTCTTCACTTTACGGTCAGATTGCAACGATTGTCTCACGTAGATTATCACCGACGACTCGTCCTCGTCCATATTCGTCACCTCCTCTTTCTCCTTTTCCACCCGTTCCTTTTTCGTCTCGAACAAGTCCTTTTCGTCCTGGGCCAATTTCTTCAACTCGTTTTGGTGCTTGTGGAACTCAATAGTGGGACTGTATGGCTTGGTCTCTCGCTCCTGAACTATGGACAGAACGTATTCCGGAGAGAAATCCGAGTCGGTGAAGTCTTCCGTGGTGTTGGGCCCGCTCGAAATGGAGAGTTTGTTCAAGGCAAAGTTGGCATCTTCGTGGGACTTAAACACCACATTCACGTTGGAGTCGTCGATCCACTGCACTCGAAACCACTTGAGGTCGGTGGCTGCGTCGTATCCCGACTCTGTTTTCGTATAATTAATGTAATAGTCGACAAATGCTTGAATGTCGTCGGTGGACAAGTTGTCCACGCCTCGTATATGGAGAGCCTCTGGACGTAAAGTGTGTGGCTCGCCGTTGATGGAGACTTCGACCTGCTGCAGTTTTAATTTGTCCTCACGTTCGTTTTCTGCATCGATGGTGCGGGTCATGAACCCTCCGTATGGTGCTGGGTCCATGATGTAGATGGTTTGTATGGAGATTTCGCAATAGAGCGAAGGAAGATTTGAGGTGACCATCACATTGAATTTGGCGAAGGACGTTTTCACATTGATGATTTAGCGAATGTGAGTTTGGGATTGGTAGTTTTGTGATTTTGGCGAATTTAGGATTTTTTGCACTTCAATTCTGTATTCGAAATAAGTCGTTGAGCTTTGATCTGGAGAGATACTTTGGGTTGACGAACATGTTCCAAAGTGTGCAAATGCCTGTAACCAAATAGAAGAAAGAGAGATGTTCTTGAAGTCCTTCTAGTGCCTAGCTAGTTCGTCTCTGTTTCTACTCTCTTCTCTTGCTTCTGTGCTCATTCATCAAAAGTGGAGGATCTCAAGCCCTACATCGAACCCAAATGAAACAGAAGAATTAAAAGAATCGAACATGAAGAAAAATGGTAGAATTGAAAAAAAAATCTGTAGAATCGAAAAAAAATCTGTTCGTAATGAAATAATCCAAGATTTGAGTGCAGCCACCTCAATTCCCCTACATGTTTTAGTGTGCCCAAATGCTACCGTAGGGTGAACATCCTAAGCCATCCAGACTTACTATCGCAGATTTCGTTGTCGAGTTTTGTTGGACATAGACGACTACACCAAAACAACCATTATACAATGATCTTCCTAATGCATTATAGTACATAATCTACACCACAGCAGTCTTGAGACTCTCTTAGGCATTTGGACCCGGTCTTTTCCCTCTTCACCAAGACTTTAACTTCTCTTCTTTTAATCCATTCAGCTCTTCCCGCTACTCCTCCATCTTCTCCTCCTTTGGCTCCTCCTTCTCCACTTCTTCCCTCACAAAGAGCACGTTGTTGCACCGAATGAAGATCTCGCCGATTTTCTCCTCCTTGGTCTCGCCTCCTTCCCTCACAACTTCATATGTCTCGTCAAGTTGGAGGTTCATGTAGTTGTCGATGGCTACAAGCGTGCCTTTGTACTCCATCTTGTTCCATTTCAATCTCACGATAACTTTCTTGTTTAGAAGCGTTTTCAAAAACGGCTTTGGGTTTATGGGTTGAAACTGGCGGTTAGTAAGCATGCGAAATTGCCCCATTATCGGGTTTTAAAGCAGCGTTATACATACTGACGACATATCTTGAAGAAATAGTAGTAGTTAGATGGTGGAGATAGGTGCAGGACCAACAGAAGTATCACTTGGGAGAAATCCGGAGTAACCTGTCAAAATTGTCAAAATTGCCTTCAAAATGCTATTCACAGCTTCTTAAGTAACTTCTTTTCTCTCTTTTTTGCTGATATTCTCCCTGGAATGCCCCCGTTTTCCCCAGTCATATCCAATCTTCTTCGCTCCACATGCAGTCTACACGTAGTTCACATCCACCAGATCTACAAATCCACAATCTACCCGGAAACTTCCAACCCACGCAAACCATGTCGTTGAGCGCCGTTCTCCTCGCCGGAGCCGCCATACGGTTTGTCGTGCCCTCCTTATTGCCCGAAATCACCGACATTTTGGCCTCCACCGTGGAGATTTCTACTCCAGTTGATAGCTTCAGATCCATCAAGGAAGCGTTTTTCTACTTGGATCACGGCATGGACGTCTACGACGGCGGCGTGGTACATCATCCGCCTCTTCTTGTGTCATTGTTGAAACTAGTTCTGGAGATTTCGCCCTCGCATGCCAATCTTCTCTTTAACCTATTGTTCACGATCGTGGATGTTGGTATTGCATTGAAATTGGTGAATTTGAACAGATGGTATAACGACTATCAGTCCCGGAGAGCGGGAAAACAGCTTTTGGGGTTCAATGACGCACTCATGGCCGGATTCTACATGTTCAATCCACTTATGATATTGACGTGCTGGTCTCATTCTACCCAGCCCATTTCCTATTTTCTCATTGTGGAGCTGTTGAATCAAGTTTTGATCGACAAAAACCCCTACAGAGGCTCAATTGCCATGGCGGTGGCCGCATATCTCTCGTTTACGCCTGTGTACCTCATAGTTCCTCTTTTGGCATTGACGTACGTTGTTAGTCCCTCCGGCGACTGGAGAGACGAGGTTGTGCAATGTGGAGGCGTTTTCTTTGCGTCAGTGGCCACTCTCATTCTCTTGTCGTTTGTTTTGACGGCTCTGCCTGACTTCTTGAGCCAATGTTACGGAACAGTAGTGCTGTACCTGAAGATTTCACCCAACATGGGACTCTGGTGGTACCTTTTCACAGAAATGTTTGATGTGTTCCTGCCTTTGTATCGTGGAATCTTCAATTTGTACTCGGTGATGTTCATTGTGCCAATTACCGTTCGTTTCTTCGAGTCTGGGCCCAAGCAAGGTGATTCCTTCTTGGCCGTTGTCATGTGTTATGTGTGGTTGACATTTACGAAACTGTACCCTATCATTGGCGACCTTGGGCTTGCATTGTCGATCTTTCCCGTATTCAAGAACACGGTGATTCCCCACGCCAAGTTCTTGTTTATCACGGCATTAACTCTCATTGTTGTGTTGCTTCTAGCTCCAATTTTCTACTACTGCTGGATTGTGTTGGGCAACGGAAACAGCAATTTCTTCTACAGTATGAATCTCATCTGGGGAGGCGTGCATGTGTTGCTTTTCTTGGATTTCATCTGGGGCAGATTGGTATATGACTACATCCAGACTCACGACGTGAAGGATGAGAAGAAGCTCCGGTTGACGCAGATATAGGAGAGGACAAGGAAATAGCGGAATAAAAGTTTAGATAGCTGCCAAAACAGTAGTGATATCAAATAATGAGTTAAGAGAGATAGTAGTTGAAAAGAATACAGAAAGTCTCACACAGAGTATTTGCGCTTTCACGTCAACTGTCTGCCCTTTCCTTGGTCAAATTACCTCTTTGCCAACATTTCAGCCAGACGATTAGAGCTCCGTTTGTTAACCGGATCAAAAAGTTGAGAAGGCTAATTCCTCTAAGGAAGGACTAGAAACAGTATAGCCCTTATCTGTCTTTTTCTCACAACAACATTGCATTCAGTCTCAACATTGGTTGCATTAACGACATTTTGGTGCAATTGAGAGTAAACTGTTTCAACTTCAGTAATTGCGCACTTTATTCTAAGAAGATCATCCCAAAGACAATTAGATGGCCAGATCGAGCGAAGGTAATTGAGTACATTCACCCAGTAGATGAGGATTTCTTCGATTGGTCAGTGGCCAAGTTATTTAATACCGCAAGGTCTAAGAAATCGGAGTCAATACGTGTCAACTTACACAAATCGAGGTCAATTGACAGGTCAATTGTGAGCAACCAAAATATCCCAGTTTACTAACTGTTCATCAGCCTACTCAAGCTCACACACATCATGTGTTAGATACTTCGAGGAATATTCATCCTGTTATACATACAAGAACTCTAACGGCTTTCTCACTCGATGAATGAGTACCATTAGACTAGGTCGACCCTATGTTCTATCCATATTGAAATAGTGACAATCGGTCTGATAATGTCCTTTTCACTTAGTTTCAGAAACACCCTGAATTGTATATGATATAACCTAGCTACTTCCTTTCAAATGATTCCATTTTCGCTATCGTCATAATAACTACCGGCGTTTTCTTGGCTCGAGTACACTCCGTAAATTGTCACAATTATGAGCAAAAATAGCACGGACGTTCTTATCCATTCCTGAGGAATATATCGCAGAAGTACTTCTTACCACATCTGATTTGATCATTCTTTTCCTTGTGCTAAATTCTCCAAGTATACTTCCTGTGCTCTCCAAGTATGCTTCCTGTGCTCTCTAAACTACTTCCTAGGCCCTCCAACTGGGTGCAAATTTCCTGCATACTTCCCACTAATCTCTGCAACAACCAACAGCAAACTTCCCCACCAGAACCTAAATCGCCATACAAATACCGCCCAATCCCTCTCGCCCCTACCTTTCTCCCCAAAATCCACCCCTCTCAGCATCCCCCATCCCGGCTCCCAATCTTCCCTCCACACCAACTTTCGTCACGTGACCATCCCCCAGCCAATCACCGCGCCGAAATATCTCACCCAACCAATTCGAAAAAAAACCACCATACTATCTTCTTACTCCCCAATGTTGTCTCGTGTTTCCGCCCGTGCCTACAGCACAGCTCCCGTGAAATTGGTCTCCAGAGACGCCCCCGGCTCTTTGTCCACTTTGTCTGTCAAAGTGTCCAACGCCGGTTCCAAGACCGGCAAGGCAGGTGTCGCTCACCTCTTATCCAAGTTTGGCTTTCTCAACAACGAAGTCAAGTCTGCGTTGAGATTCACTAGAGAATCCGAGCTCCTCGGCGGCAAATTCGCCTCCCACGTGTCCAGAGACGCCATCGTGTTGCTGACGCAATTCTTGAAGCAGGACTTGCCTTACTACGTGGATGAATTGGCTAATTCCTTGGCCAAGCCATTGTACAGACCATACGAATTGGCCGAGACGGTTTTGCCTGTGGCCAAGGCCGAGGCTGCCGCTGCCAACGCTGACAGCACCTTTGTGGCGTTGGAGAAGTTGCACGAGCTCTCGTTCAGAAGAGGTTACGGTAACTCCTTGTACTACCACGACTCCAACAAGGTTTCGCTTGACGACGTGGTGGACTTCGGCGCTGCCGCCTTCACCAAGGACAACGTGTCCATCATTGCCTCCGGCGTCAACGAGTCCGATTTGGCTGGTTTTGTGGCCAACTCTGCTTTCTCTGACTTGCCAGCTGGCGCTCTTTCTGCTCCAGCTGTCAGCACTCACACCGGTAAGGAGGCCCGTGTTGCCACCAGCGGTGCTTCTGTGGCCGCCATTGGTGTTCCTGTGGCCAAGGCCGACTTTGCCAAGTACGAGGTTTTGGCTGCTGCTGCCGGAACTTCTGTTTTGGCTGGTGCCGCCTCTCCATTGGCCCAAATCCCAGGCGCAGACTCCAAGTTGTACAAGTACGAGGACGCCGGATTGTTTGTTGTCTCTGTTGTTGGGGCTGACGCCGGATTGGTTGCTGAGGGCATCAAGTCCGCCAAGGCTGCTTTGCAATCGATCTCCGAGGGCGACTTGAGCGCTGCCACCAAGGCTGCTGAGTTGTCTGTGGCCTTGCAGGACTCTTTCGAGTTCCCACACGCCATCACCATCTCTGCCGACAGCGGCAAGGGTGCTAAGTTGGGCGAGTTCAACTACGTGGCCGTTGGAAACACCGACGTGTTGCCATTTGCCGACGAGTTGTAAAATAATCGCATAGTCCTGACCTAGAGACGTATATAAGCATAAAAGGAATCGTTGAGACGTACGAGGGGGTTTAGTAGTTCTTTCTGCTGTAGTGATGAATATTGGTGAAGGTTGGTGATGGTACTCGGTACAGGAACAAACCTAGACGGTCAATAAAGATCGATGGTTTCGCTCTCTAAGCCAAGATTTAGCAAATCATTCTAGGGCCCGCTGGGCCACATATACCGTCACAGGCTAATTTTCTCACTACGAGAATATCCCGACTCCGTGTCCCAGTATCTAACCCCATGATTCTCTCCTGCACACGGCACCAACCACCTTCACCGCTCATCTTCAAAATTTCTCATCTTCTCTTCATCAAAATGTCCGACGGTGAAGAAGCATACAACGAGGCTCCAGAGAACTTCGAGGACTTTGATGCTCCTGACCACTTTTCCGACGACGACTTCGCCGAACCTGAGCCTGCAGAAGCTAGAAACGGCGAAGATGTGGACATGAAAGCTGAGGATGGAAGAACCATTGTCAACGGCGGCTACAGCGAGGCCGACGCCCAGATCCGCGTGAAAACAACCAAGGAGTTGTCCATTCCTAAAGAGGATCGTACCACAACGCCGTACATGACGAAGTACGAGCGTGCCAGGGTGTTGGGGACCCGTGCATTGCAGATTTCTTTAAATGCGCCAGTTTTGGTGGACATTGAGGGAGAAACCGATCCTTTGCAGATTGCCATGAAGGAGTTGACACAGAGAAGAATTCCGTTGGTTATCCGCAGATATTTGCCCGACGGTTCCTTTGAGGACTGGGGATGTGATGAGTTGATCATCGACAATTAGGCATTGTATAATACAGAGGGCGCGGCCCGGTCAGGACTAAGTGTAGGAGAGGTTGGAAGTGGGGAGTTAGAAGGTTGAGGGGAGTTAGAAAGTGAAGATTGGGAGTTGAGATGTAGAGGTTGGGAGTTTGAGTGTGAAGTTGGGAGAAGACACTGGATCGAGATGGCGTTGGCGGTTCCGGGCGTATAAATGAAGAGACGAACCATACACGTCTGATTCACTTTCTCTCGCCGAAGTCAATAATTCTCGTTGCATTGCTAACTCCGTATAAGCTAGTTAGTACGATGAAGATTGATACGATCCACGTTCGTTGATCTCTATAATTTATTCTAGAAGCATTACCATTGAAAATCTTTCGGATTTACATCAGTATATACTCTTGATGGCACGCTTGACAAAATGATATTGCTAACGGTTAGAATATCCAAAAGAGTCCATCTCACCTTAAACTCAATCCAGGGCATACTTAGATAATCCCGAACCCTCTCACAAAAATCTCGCCATTTTCACCATGATCCAGTCTTAACCATCACCGAGGCTTATTCTTGTTTGGGCGTTACTTCTTCCTACTTGATCGTGTTGGTTGCAAAATTGGTCTCACACAAGTCGTTAGCTCAACCTTGCCACGGTTCCGCAACTCCAAACTCTTCAAACATTACCATGTGATGCTGTGGCCATTGCCCCGATTTCATAATTTGATAGTTAACAAATCACCAAAATGAGAAAGCCTTCTGTTCTCAATCTCATCTCTATCAAGAACGCCCAACGTCTATGATGGCCCTCCTCAAAATCAATGCTTCCATTTGTTTTCCGCCTCACACTCTTGGCAGTCTAACATTTTTCTATGAGGGGATCGTGAGTTGTTTAGGTAGTTTGGTAGTTGATAAAAAAACTGATCAAGAAAGGCAGAAGTTTGAGCTAATGAAACTGACAGAAACGTTACCGGATCCGAAACAAGTAATCCAGAGCTAGTTGGAGTCAAGTGGAAAAATATCAGCTTAGCAGTTCGATTATAGTCGAAACGACAGCAAAAAATAACTTGAGAAGATACAGCAGCCACCAATCCTGAATTTTATGTGATCTAAAAGTAGAGGAATCACATTTGACGTACTCCATCCACCTTTCCTATCGTCTAATCTCTCCCCCATTCATATCCTCTAACCTCTCCCCCTACTCAATATACGCATCTATCCAATTGGAAGCATAGAAGAGTCTCTTTCCGTCCATCTGCTCCCTGACAAACCCCTTTGTAAGGCTATCAAACACCTGGCGAGACAACCTGTGGTCGCCGGTGCCGATTTCTCCCATCTGTACGGAACAGCATGCCTCTTTCAACTCGTCCACATCGACCACCAACTCTTGAGCATCTTGCGAGGTGAAGACCTTGAGAGCGTTGACGATCGTCGTCTTGTCGTCGACCTTGGCGAGCTCGCCGGCCAATATTTGAGAAAATTGAGCAAATGTGATCAGCTCGTTGCCCTGAAGCATCAGCTTTAAAGTGGATTCATCTGGAAGCTCGATGCCGAGGGTTTTGTGGACGTTTGTGAGGTCAGACAAGGTGATTTCGCCGTCTTTGGAGTCGCTGTCGATGAGGGTGAAGGCGTTTCTGAGCTGGATTTTCTGCTGGTTGGAGAGAGTTAGAACTGCCATGTTCGTGACACGATTAAATTGGGATTATGTGCTTTGAAATTTGCCAATTTGTAGAGCTCGGTGGGTTTGCAGAGCCCGAACGATTTGAAGGTATTTAGGGCCCAATAATTTGTAAAACACCAACTGGTTTTGTAGATCACACAGTAAATCTCAAAAAAACGTCTGGATCGCTCCTAGTATTTGACCAGATCTAGTAACCAAATCGCTATACGATCTGTATCTAGACGTTCTTGTACAGGAGGTAAACAATGCGTGGAGATGGATGGAAGTGGACGAAGAGTATGGCGATAGGAAGAAAAATAAAAGATTCTAATTTTTTGATCTTCTTCAATTTCCAAATAAGTTCACCTTCCCTCTTCACCTTTCTCTTTTTCTCTCCCATCTTTTTTTTTTCCCTTTCTCTTCCCGACATCTCTTTCTTCCATTCTCATCATAGTGCGACTACACTCAATAAACTTATCAAACTCACTAGATAAACTCACGAGATACACACTCTTAGATACAAACTCAAACAATTGACATGGAGGACGACACGCTATATAACCAGCCGGTTGTCCTCGACAACGGTTCGGGAAACATCAAGGCAGGCTTTGCTGGAGAGGAAAAACCTCGAGCTTATGGCCCAGCCATGGTTGGAAGACCCAAATACCAGAAAATCATGGCAGGCTCGCTGTTGTCGGCAACCGAAGAGAGCCTTTCTCGCTACAATAACTCTGAGGCGTACGTCGGGTCTGTTGCTCAGCAAAACCGCGGTCTTTTGAAGCTAAACTATCCATTGGAACATGGTGTGGTGACCAATTGGGACGATATGGAGCGGTTGTGGCACCACACATACACGAAGGAATTGAAGACGGCGCCCGAAGATCACCCGCTCCTCATCACCGAGGCGCCCATGAATCCACGTGCCAATCGGGACCAAATGTGCCAAGTTCTATTTGAAACCTTTAATGTACCGTGTGTCTACGTTTCTGTCCAGGCCGTGCTCTCGCTATACGCTTCAGGCCGTACTACCGGGGTGGTGATAGACAGCGGAGACGGTGTAAGCCACATTGTGCCTGTTTACGACGGGTTTACCTTGCCTACACTGATCAAACGAATGGATATTGCTGGCCGCGACATCACCGAACATCTAGCCTTCAACATCCGGCGAATGCTGGGCGTGGCGCTTCTGCTGAGCTCGGAGCTTGACATAGCACGCGCCATCAAAGAGAAATGCTGCTATGTCTCCAAAGATCCCGTCCGAGACGAGAAAATGTACAGCGGAGTGTCCTACTCGCATTATATGGCCGCCGGAACCGCTAGCGGCGACGCAGCGGGCATGTTTTCTTCTTATAAGCTACCGGACGGCCACACGTTGACGCTCGGGGTCGAGCAGTTCCGGGCGCCCGAGATCTTATTCAATCCTCAGCTCATTGGCGATGAGTCTCCAGGCATCCATGAGCTCACGTCGTTGGCCATCTCCAAAACAGACTTGGACTTGCGTCCCACCCTCTACCAGAACATCATTTTGTCTGGAGGCACCACCGTTCTCCGAAACTTCGGCGATCGACTTTTAGCTGAGCTCAAGAATAGCCAGGTGACAAATACTCCGTCTATTTGGAACTCGCGAGTCACCACAGCCAAGGAAACACGCATGAAGATCAAGATCTATGCGCCGCCCGAGCGGAAGTTCAGCACCTGGATCGGAGGGTCCATTCTAGCCGGCCTCTCTACGTTTAGAAAGATGTGGGTCACTTCGAAGGAGTACGCCGATGATCCAGACATTGTGCACCGCAAATGCATGTGAGCCAGAGAAGGTGTTTTAGGATATTAGGGAATGTGAAGCTCTCATCAAAAACTGGAATTAATAGGTCTACGTTTGACTGAGCTCCAGAGATTTGTTTGGATGTGATTTCAGGGACAAAAGGTGAGGATTTGGAAGATCAGTGACATCTACAGGAGTCTGTTTGACGGTGAAAAGCATTTACGTTTGATGATGAAAAACAGGCATCTATATGTCTACGTTCTGGATCCAACTGTCTACGTTTAATGGTGAAAAACCAAATGTCTACGTTCGATGGTGAAAACCTGGCATCTGAAGGTCTACGTTTGACTGAGCCCCTGACAAAGTGTTTTGGATGTGATTTCAGGGACGCTATTGTGGGGCCTTGACCAAAAATGACTTCTAGAGATCTATGGCATCTGAAAGCTTACGTCCTGGAATCTAAATGTCTACGATGGTGTCAATACAGTCGGTCATACGAGGCACGACGACCACACAAAGGAAACCCCCAATGGTCAATTATTTCACATTAATGGTCAATTATTCGATTCAGCGTTCCTCAGCCCTCTCTAAATACAATAGTATCTGTCACCGAAGTCTCCCAAACCAGGAACGATATACTTGTCGTCATCCAACTTCTCATCAATGCCTCCAGTGATAATCTTGACGTCTGGATACTTGTCGTGGAACGCCTTGATCCCCTCTGGGGCAGCCAACAAGTTCAAGAAAAAGATTCTGTCCTTCCTCACTCCTCTCGAGAGCAAAACCTCCACCGCCATCATGGCACTGCCTCCGGTGGCCAACATTGGGTCCAACAAGAAGACATAGCGTTCGCTGATGTCCTCAGGCAACTTCTCGTAGAATAACTTTGGCAAGGCCGTCTCCTCATCTCTCTGAATTAAGATCTTTCCGATTCTGACTGAACGACAACAGTCTCTCAAGCCCTGCTCCATAGACTCACCGGCACGGACAATGGAAACTCCACAAATCTTACCCAAGAACTTGGATCCCGTATACTTGTGGCCGCCATGGCACTCGATGATAGACTCTTCAACGGGCAATTGGTTCAAGCCTTCTTCGACCAAAAGTCGGATGATTCTGTCGGAATAGAAGACAAAATCGCCTCTTTTGGTATTCTGGGCCCTGATGATGGAGTATAATCCGATAAGCTGGTTGGTCTGGGGCAATAAGACGACGTTTTTACTGACTTCGTTGGCCATATTGGGAGGAGCTTTGGAGTGGGATGAGATTGAGAATCTGTGAAGGTCAGTAGATAAGACGGTGCAAAGAGTGGAGAAGGGTTAATTTCCTGAATGTTGGAGTGAATTGGGGCTTTTAGTGGTTTGGTGAGTACATTTGTTTCTTGATTGGGTATTTTATGTTCATCATGTTCATTTACTTGGGGACTGTTCTGGCAGATGGAGTTAGCTGATGGTCACTTGACTCGCAGTAGTGAGGTGGATTGGAATTGAACGATCAGTAGGAATGTAGCGCAGTTGTCAATGAATAGTGAAATTGGCCATAATTAAGTAGGGAAATCTATCCATTGATTGTTTTAATGTAATTGGTCAGACGATTTTGACTTAGCTACCTCAATTGATACATTCTGGTGGAAGGTAATGGGTTCAAGTCAATTGAAAGGAAGACTAACACAATTGTCAATGGTTCACGAAATTATTACACTTCACTAGGAATTGTTCATCGAGAATAGAATGGATCAGAGATGTTGTCTTGATCAATTGATACATTCTGTGATGGGACCCTCTCAATTGTCTTCAAGTCCGTTGATTTCTCATTATCAAATCAGATGTGGAAAGAGATTCACTTGAAACAACCTGAGGGGTTCGTTATCAGGGATAAAGCCGATCACGTCACTCCTGATGATTTCTCTATATGGCTTGAAAAAAGCGCCGTGTGCTTGGAACTTGAAGTTCAATGCGACAATGTCTATATGAATGGGTGCCGTAATCTTGTATCTATTTGAGAAGATCTGATAAAGACAAGTTCACAGCCATAAAGTTTCTGGACTAAACCCTCATACCTTCTCGACTCTTATGTCTCAGGTGCTTTGAACTCACAGACCTAATTGTAACTCTTCTCTTGTCCATCTCTCTCATCGTCTCCATCTCCCTCATCTTCTCCATCACTCTGTCTCTCCATCCCTCTCTCCATCCTTCCCTCCCCCCAATCCTTCTCTATCCTCCCTTCCCTACTCTACACTTATACCTCATATCGTACATTTACTGCTGCTCCACCACAAACGGATTGGCAATGCTCTCGCTGCCCTCCAACGGCGAAATCATCAACAATTGCGGACCTCTCACCACCACCGTGCCCAACTCACGCGTGTTATCCGTCAATATCGACTCGTCGGACTCGTCACGGAGCTGCTCCACCACTTCCTCCAACACCAAATTCATCAACTGGTCGTAGCCCTTCAAAACACCCACCACCTGTCTGCCGCCAATGAACTTGGCCACCACTTTCTGGCCGTAGTACTTTTTCAAATCCAAGATGGCTTCTTTCTTGGGTCTGTCCTGCTTTTGTGCGGAGTGTCCTCTTCTGTCGTTTCTGTCATTTCTATCGTTTCTGTCTCCTCTGTCATTTCTGTCACTTCTTTCTCCTCTCTCTCTATCTCCCCTCTCTCTATTCCTATTATGGGACTGACGTCCGCCTCTGGTCTGCTATGTTAGTCCTGCCCCCTCTGAATCTTTCGGCTGTACATACATTGTCCATTGCTAAGAGTAGTTGGTGAACGAAATATGCGCACTGACTACAGGAAACTGCAGCCCAGTAACAAAGTAGACAAACCGAGAATTCGAAATACCGAACCGGTTCTAATTTGCTGATCATGGACATTGCCGTATATTTCACTTCGGACCTCACGTCGTCCGAAAGACGCATCTCGCCCCAATGGTCCATTAACTACTTGAAGCTGCGTCTTGAACAAATCACTGGCATCTCTCCACAATTCCAGCATCTCCAATATTTTCCGGTTCGTACAAGCAACGAGAGTCGTTTGATAGGAGGAACCGCTGCTGATGACGAGCGAACCGTCGCTGACTATGGCATAGTAGCCTACAGCAGAATCCATGTGGTGGACACAGATCCTGAGTCCAAATTGAAAGGTTTGGCCAAAGACGCCGAGATAGATAATGCACAATTCAAACTATCCGAAGAGGAATATGCCAGCCGTGCCGATAGCGTGTTGAGCTGGAAGAAACAGCAGCAATTGGGCCGATTTGATCCGCAATTCAACGAACACCAACAACTCCTTCAAAAGCAGAATGAGGAGCTTGCAAAAGACATCCACGTCGGCAGCCGATGCCGAGTGATCAACATCGAGGGCGAGAGACGCGGCCAGGTCAAGTATGTGGGGCGATTGGAGCAGTTGGACGAAGGCGAAAACGTGTGGGTTGGAATCGAGTTTGATGAGCCGGTGGGCAAGAATGACGGGCTGATTGGAACGTTGCGGGTATTTGAGTGTCGGCCCAAGCATGGCTCTTTTGTGAAGCCGAAACAGGTGGAGGTTGGCGACTATCCTGAGCTTGATCCATTTGCGAGTGACGAGGAGGAGTTGTAGGAAGCGCTAGAGGTTACTTAGAATGGAGTCAATTTGAAGGAGCAAATTCATTTAAGAAGGTTTCGTATGTGGGCAAGATGACTCCATTGATGAAGATGTCATTTAGATTTAAAAAGGATGTCATTCAGTAAGAATGTCACTTATGAAGATGTCACTAAAGAAGATGTCACAAAAGAAGAATGGTAATAGTTAGGGGTTCGTGAGGTTAACGCTGAAAACAAAACTTAGTTAATACTATAGATCCCACCAAGAATGAGGCCTTAAGTTATTGTCTGGGAGGTCCTCTGCGGAGGTCCGAGGAGGGCCATTAAGGACGACGAAGTTGGTAAAAATGTCGCCAAGCCTAGGGACGATAGCGGGCCGGAATAGGGCAGTTTAGGATAAAGCCGTTAGCGGGAAACTCAAAAGAAGAAATATGGGAATATTAGACCTAAGAACACTGATTTGGGTACAATCTGTTACAGATTATCACGAAAGATGGACTTATTTGAGAAGACGTCATTTGAGAATGGAGTCATTTACGAACCTTACAATTATGCCATAGCACTGTAATTGACCATCAAGAAAGTCTGGAGGAAGAAATTAAAATCTACAAAGATGAGCTGAATTTATCAGATTGTCCAGTATCTTAAAACCTACCACTCATCCACTTTCTCACTAGTCCAACATATCACCTTCAAATGTCACCAAAAAAATGACAGAAAAACACAAGTACACGATAGTAATGAAATTCAATCATTTCAAACCAAAGTGAAAAAAATCACTCTGACGTCCACATCTATCGCCTTCCATGGACTCGCGTCCGGCACCTCAACTTATCAATCGGCACTCGCGGATTACCAATACCATCTTTATCATGGACCAATCGCCAGCACCCCCCTTCGAGTTCATCTACAACTACGTCGACAAGGAGACGTTCAAGAAGTACTTCCGCTTGACGATCATCGTCTGCATCTACATCTTCGTCAGAGGTTACTACTCCAACTGGTCCAAGCAAAGACAGGTGAAAAACCAGATTGATTTGGACAACAAAATGAAGGAGCAGGAGAAGGCTTATAAGGAAAAGAAGGAGGAGGAGAAGCTCGAGAAGGTGGACGACGAGGCCAAGTCGTTTGGATGGGGTAAGGCCACCAGAAGAAAGGTCAAACACCAGGAAAAGGTTTTGCAAGATGCTGCCGACGAGATTCGTGAGATCAACCAGACTGCCTACGATGCGGCCGAGGACCACGACATTGCCGAGTTATTGGAGTAATTGTATAGACAAGACACGACGGTGGCATGTAAAGCGGATATGGTGTAAATAGATCAGTCTTTATGTGAATGTCTGAGTGTGCTATCGTTCGTAAATTTACCAGAAAAATAAATGCTAGAATAAATAGAAGAACAGAAATATCGGAAAATCGTATTTTGGGCTATCTTTTGTTTTCTTTCATATTTCTATGTAGTTTCCTGGCCACTGAGAGATCTGTGGGTCTATTTTGACAATTCGGAGACACTTCAAGTGAATGGTGCGAAAGCACCAGTCATATCGAACACGACAAAATCACCGGTGCACATTTTCTTTTTCCAAAGTAGATTATAGATTCACGAAAAAAGACACGTACCTAGATCAAACACCAATCATATCTTATGCACCTTTGTTCACAAACTAGACACTTCTTAGTTCTGAGAATGGGAATTTCATCACGTGATTCATCACGTGCCATCCATTGCGATGATCCACCAAAAAAATTCCTCTGATATCATCTCCATCTACATCATGGCTGGAGACCCGTTTCTTTCAGATCCCTCGAAGAAGAGGAAGAGGAACAGAGTAACTAGTCTTGCGAAAAAACTGAAAACACCAACGCCATCACCGGCTCCCCACGACTCAGAAATATCCAGTGGATCAGAACTCTCTGGGTCAGAAGATGAGGCCAACTTCGAGAAAGAAGACGGCGATTTGGACTCGGAAGACGAATTCGCCACCGAGGGAGCCGCCGATAAGAGAAGAAGGCTCGCCAAGCAGTATTTGGACAATCTAAAAGCACAAGAGATCGAAGGCGAAGACTTCGACGCCGCAGATTTGGACAAGGACCATTTGGCTCGAAGACTCCAGGAAGATGTGGCCGAAACCAAAGGTTATGTGTACAAATTCTACTCGGACAAAGTGGAGGCGCAATACCGCGAGATTCAGCCCAAAACCGTACGCATTGGCTCCAAGAACGTCACTGGTGTTTCTGTGAAATACCCATATGTATATACTGTGTCCAAGGACATGGAGTTGATCAAATGGCGCCACGACAGCGGCAAGAAGCCCCAGAGATTAAAACACACCAAGGGCGGCGCCAAATACTTCACACTTAATTCGTCAAATCCAAGCGCAAACCACCACTGGGACCAGATCAACTGCGTGGCGGCGTCTTCCGATGGCAGATACGTGGTCACGGGCGGAAACGACGCCCGACTCATCATCTGGTCGGCAGAGAACTTGTCGTGCTTAAAGGTGTTGGAAACCAGAGCGGCTGTCAACTCCATCACGTTCAGACGAGGAACAGACCAGCTTTACGCCGCATGTGCCGACTTGAGAATCCGAATGTTCTCTATCAACCAGTTTGCCCAGTTGGAGATCTTGTACGGACATCAGGAAAACATCACCGACATTAGTGCATTGGGCAGAGAGTCATGTGTATCGGTAGGATCGCGAGACAAGACTGCCATGTTCTGGAAGATCGCCGAGGAGTCTCGTTTGACTTTCAGGGGAGGAGACTCCGAACAGAAGAAGAAGAAGAAAACCGACAACGCGGTCGAGGTCGAGTCCGAAGTGCCGTTCCACGCTGAAGGATCTATCGATGTTGTGTCGATGGTGGACGAATCTCACTTTGTCACCGGATCCGATAACGGAAACGTTGCATTGTGGGCATTATCGAAGAAAAAACCAACCTTTACACAGCGAGTGGCCCACGGACTACTCCCGCAGTTTAAGCCTTCGCAAGCAAGTGCCGAAACTCAAGAAGATGTTGCCGCAAGACAGATCCCCGAGAGACAGCCATACTGGATCACCGCCATTTATTCTGTACCATATAGTGACATTTTCATAACGGGATCCTACAGTGGGGAGATCAAGGTGTGGCGCATTGACCGTGAGAGCTTTAGACGGTTTTCGCTTCTAGGAAGCGTGGCGGTGAAGGGCGTGGTGGTGAACATTGATGGGGCTGACTTGCAAGACGAAAAGAAGTTGGTGGTGTATGTGGCCACGGGAAAAGAGCACAAACTTGCTCGGTGGTTGGGTAAGGTTGAGGGCCGGAATGCCTTGACGTGCTTGACGTTTGACCTTTAGCATATAGCATATCGTTATACGATTCATGAGAGAAGTGTAGTGTTGGGTTCCGGTTTGCAATTTCCGTTTCTTTTCATTTTATTTTCGACGTCTCTTCATTTAATTTCAATGTCTCTTTCCATTATATTTCCAACGTCTCTTTCCGTTGCAATTTCTCCGTCTTTCTATTCTAATTTCACTGTCTCTTTCCATTTTATTTGCAACGTCTCTTTCCGTTGTAATTTCTCCGTCTTTCTATTCTACCGTCTCTTTCTATCTTGATATCACCATCTCTTTCTATTTTAATTTCACCTTCCTCTCTCCATTTAATCTCACCTTCCCCTCTGCCTTCTAGTTTCCCTTTTCCCATCTACAAAAAATCAACCTTGAATTTTTTCCCTTGCTTTTGCTTCCTTTATTCTATTGTACATATCTATTAGAATGCAGCCTCGTCATCGCCGTCGTCTCCCAAATCGTCGTCGCCGCCATCGAAATACTTCTCTGCATTGTAATCATCGTCGTCGTCTTCCTCGAATTCGTCGTCGAAGTCTTCTTCCTCCATCTCTTCTTCATTCTGCTGGCTGGGATCAGCATCTAGATCCTCCGCCAAGCTCTTCAATTTGTCCAACATCGACTGCGCCGTGTCTTCAGGATCGTTGCCGTTCAACTCGGCTAGGCCACCGTCAACCTTGTATGACGACAACAAAAGCTTCTTTTTCTTCTTGGAGATTCCCATCACTGAGTACAACTCCTCAGGAAAAAACTCTAGCTGATATGGATATTCGTCAATAGAACGTCCCACTTTCTTGACTTTCTTATATTTATCAGAATACCGCTGGATAGTGTCAACGGCACCGTCGTTATTTCCATCTTGAGGCGATCCAGTGTAGAATGGACCGTCGTACATCAACTTGGAAAATGCTATTGCCTGTTTAGCAGCATTTTGCTCATATGGGGCTAGAGGGCCATGAACGGGGAGTTCAAGGCGCGGTTTTTCGGTGGCCTGGCCCTGTGAGAGTACGTCCGAGTAGTCTAGGCCAAATGGCAAGAGCAGACGGCCGGAAGATTTGTTTCTGAACGACATGGTGAAGTTGAATGGGATTAGAGTAGTGGAATTTTTGATGGGTCTGTGGATGCACGTGCCAAGTCACGTGCAAAGATGCCCATCAGTGGAGCACCCCAGACAACATCAAAATCCCAAAGAATACCAAAACTTAGATAATATTGAATTCGAGACCGTCATGGAGAGCGCTGAGAAGACTGGGGCATAATGGGTTCGAATTGCATGGGTATTTTTGGCTCTTTTTTCTGTGAGGTATTCCAGGGAAGGTTTCGAAGTCGAAGCTTCACACTGTATTGTAACACTTAGACTTCATAGACGGAGATTTGAAGGAAACAAGAAATCTTGAATTCGTTGCATTCCGTAATTGGTAGGGAAGAAATAAATTTGTATAAACCAGCAAAGCACTACGGGATTTCTAGCCGATCGCCTATCTGATTCGCACTCCCGTAGCCTTGAAAGCATTATTCTCTCATTCCTAATCTTGGAAAGAACATAAGGGCAGGCCTGGAGGTGCAATGGAGGTATAAAAACTGTCAATATGAGGATCTTCTTCAACATTCAGTTAAATTTGAACATTCTATACACCGCCCTGTCTACATCTAGTATCACTGAATTTTGCAGCCATTTCACAACTTATCTAGACTTGTCAGTTCAAGGCGACCAAACCGAAGGCTTTCTCTTGGAAATAAAAAAAGCATTTCAGTATCAGGATCGGTAAGAAGATCTATGAACAATTCGTATCGATTTTGACATCTTGAGGTGACTGCATTGAATCTCTGTTGGTAATCACATCTATTCCTGCGGTGTCGATCTAATTGCTCAATTCCTATCCGATTTATAAGGTCAATTTCCGTTAACAGGGCAGAAACGGTCACCACGAACATGAAAATCATCAACTTGTGGAAATAGGAAGCTGGAACTCGGCCATCGCACCATGTGTGGGAGGGTAGCTGCTAAGGACGATCCACATAAGACGATAACTTAACGTTGGAGACAGCCTAAGGAGTTTAACGGCCAGAAACTCCAGGAAATGAATCAGGTGGTAGTAAGAGTCGCGGTAATGGGAAATGGAGAATGAGTGACTTTTAACTTGGAAGCAAATCTACCAAGATTATCGATCAGGTAATGTATTTGACGATAACGCCCCAGCAAGAAATCAGAGACCACAATATTAGCGACTCATTGTGATTAACGAGGGTAGAATCACTGTCAAGTAACACTTTTCGAGTGAAGTGGTCAATGGCCCCTGGAATTAATTACATCAACAACTAGAAGTCAATTAATCTACGAAAACCTAACTTGATGAGCCTCTGAGCCACCCAATATTCCAACGAAGTACAATGCCCAGGATTCTCTCGATCAGTCCAAGGTTTGTTAGTCAAACTTCGGAATCACTACCTTCATTATGCTCTCGTCCACCCATTATTGACCCAATCCTCGATATTCTCATTATCGTCTTGAGAAATCTCATTATTCTCGCCTCGTCTCGGAAAATCTCATTGGTCCCACTTCGACTCCTCCCCATCTCTTCCTCTTGGAAAATCTCATTTCCATTCTTTTCACATCCACTTTCCATCTCATTTTCCGTCCTAAGTCGCTTCTTCTCATCTCTCTACTTCCACTCATGGTTACGGATCCTCCGACCTCCAGAATATCACCTCTTCACCAACCAGTACCATTCTGAATATTCTCCAACTTTAACCACAACACCACTTCCACCTACACAAGCAAACACTTCACTCTCTCACTATCCTCGTTCCTTCTCCCTACACATAATCCTAATTACTTCCAAATCTCGTCCACTCTCCGCACCTCCATCACCATCTCGTTCGGCACACTAAACTTCGCGATAAACAATCCAGCCTCTTTCGCTGACCCAGTCACTAGTTTCACCCATTGGCCGATTTCCCCTTTTTCCCCTTCATTCCTTTCGCTTCACTTCTTTTCTTCCAATTCTCTTCCCATGGACCGCCCTGCTACTGCCGATGGCACTTTGGTCATTATGGTTTGCCGGGCCAAACACTTGCCTAATCGCCGAAAGCTCGACAAACAGTCGCCCTATGTGTTGCTTCGAATCGGAACCACCGCAGAGAAAACACACAGCCAATTCCGTGCGGGCCAGACCCCGGAATGGACTCACGAAATCAGATTCCAGCTTTCTCGAGACAGGAAACCTCTTCTCAAGCTAGATGTGTTGGACGAGACTAAGAACGACCCGACCCCCATTGGCGCCACCGAAATCGACTGCTCGCTCGTGTTTCTGGACCCTGCAAACATGCAAGCCGGGGGAAAGTACATTTTGGATAACTGGTACGAGTTGACGTGCAACAGTCGTCTGGCCGGAATGATATACCTTGAAATGACATTCTACCCCAGCGCGCCGGTGCTACCGCCAAAGGTGTCGATGGCGACGGACATTGCGGAGCACCGGGATTTGCCTCCCGAATCTAAGACCAATTCTGCTCGTCTGAATCCGGTCATCACCGCCGACGAGATTTTCGTGTCGGACGACTACAAGAAGCCGTCGCCCTTCCGGCACTCCGATCCGAGCCCTCCTAAGGACGACGGCGTGTTTGTGAGCGGGCTGCCCAAGAAAGGCAGCCGGTTTGCGGCTTTCAAGAACAAGTTCAAGTCCAAGGAACCTAAATCGGCCCTCTGGGACAAGTCTGGTGAGAACTCGCTTCATTCCACCTTGTCGCCAATTGATAACCTAGACCATTTGCGTGCCGACATTGGTGGAACGACTCCTCCAGCTCCGGCCCCACCTCCTCACTCTGGACATTCGACGTTTCCATCTCCACAACCAGCTCCGGCCGCTTCCTTCGCATATAAAGACTATGCGGAATTGCCAGTTCCTCCAAAGTCTCCCCGCCTATATTCTGCCCCGGTTCAGTCTTCTCCTCGGGACGGATATTCGCCCATTTCGCCTGAACTACTACAGAGTCAGCAATCTGGGCAGAATATGTTTCCTCGATCTGACTACGGTCCTTCAGACAGCCTTTCTCCAGTACGCAGACCTTCTCCAGATCGAAGACTTTCCCCAGCTCATACGCTTTCCCCCGATGGCAGGAATACGCACCGTTTTACCGGATCTGATTTGAGTAGTCTGCCAGTGAAGCCGAACCTGGTTAGTCCTCGCAGAAAGCCTCCTCCAGATGTCAATGACCGCTTTTCCAAGATTCATCTTTCACTGACGACGTCGATACCATTTTCCGCCGATTCTTTTGGAGCGGATGACGACAATGACGTCTTGCCCACCCAGGTGTTTCATTTGGGCCAAAAAGTGCAATCACTTACTCATTCAGCCGCCAACCAAACCCACTTGAATCCTCACGATATCGATCCCAAGTACTACGCGCCTTCGCCGTCTGAGCAGATGGCAAAGTCTTGGAGACTTGAAAACGGAAACGCAACCAAGAACGACCTTAAAGTGGAGCTTAACACTGAGACCACAGGATACTTGGGAGACGGGAAATGGCAGGCGAATCGGTTTTCGCCGTCTGTGTTTCTGAGGATAAATGACGAAAATGAAAACAAACCTGCTGTGCCTCCGAAGATTCCACGGGGACTTAGCGAACAAGAGTATTTTGTTCTTGAGAAGGACAACTACTTGAAGGACATCAACGGACGACGCATATAAATAAAAGTACAGATGAATGGACAACGCCTTGAATAGAAGTACAGATGAATGGACGACGCATTAAATAAAAGTACAGATTGAGGGTATAGAACAGCGTGTCAGAAGTAAACTTGTAGCCAAAACAATCTCAACACCAACACAAAGAGGAGCTTCAGAGCCGTGATTATCATAAGATCTCAGGAATTACATCAAGTCAGCAATTACATCAAGTCAGCAATTACATCAAGTCAGCAATTACATCAAGTCGGCAATTACAACAAGTTTGCGGCAATCACAGCAAGCATTCCGACTGCCACACCAGCTGAAGCTCCAGCACCGCTCGAGCTCGAAGGAGATGCAGACGAAGCCTTGGTAGTAGTGCTGATAATTGAAGTGCTTTCAAGAGTTGTCTTTGGAGAAGAAGTGACGTGCGAAGTCGAGTTGGTGCACAGACTAGCAGTCACAGTAGTGTTCAAGGCCGAAGCCACAGCCACCACGCCCATGTAAGCGGTCAAAGCTGCCTTCTTTTCGGAGGCAGCAGAGACAGAAGAGACGGAAGCAGCCGAAGCAGCAGATTCAGCCGATTTCTGGGAAGCGACGGAAGCAGAAGCAGCAAGAACCGAAGCGTCGGAGATAGAAGCCACAGAAGCGGCTGAAACAGCAGAAGCCTCGCTAGCAGCAGAAACGGACGACACAGAAGCAGCAGAAACTGAAGAAACAGAAGCAGCAGAAACAGACGAAGCGGAAGCCACAGAAGCAACCGATTGAGCAGAAGCAGCCGAAGCAGCCGAAGCATCCGAGGCAGCAGAAACAGCAGAAGCAGCAGAAGCAGCAGAAGCAGCAGAAGCAGCCGATTGAGCAGAAGCAACCGAAGCGGAAGATGCCAGTGCTACAGATGCTGAGGAAACAGAAAGCTTACTGGCAGCAGCAGCTTCGAGCGACGACAGTTCTTCCGGAGTCAAGATGGTGGTGGTGACCGTGAAAGTCGAAGTCAAGGTAATGTTTTCATCTGCGGCAACCGAGACGATGGCTGCGGCTAGGGCAATGAGGGACATAGGAGTGAAAGAAACCATGATGAATTGGAAAAGTAAACACTGGGCGCAAAATTGAAAAGTGGAAAGGAATGACTAGGGGTAAGGAGGGGCGTTGCGGTGAGACAACGGGAGGCAGCGGAGTGTAACTATGGGTGTTTTGACGGAAGAAAGTGGTGAGTAAAAATTTGTTTTGAGTTGGTGGTGATGATATGAATTGGAGATGCGAGGTTTAGAGCTGGCGCATGATTCGCGGTTGAATGCAGGTTAGACTTCCCAAGCGGGAGGTGGACCTTCTTGAAAAGGAATGATCCGCACTGTTTCCGGGGACTCATTTTGTGACTGTGCAGGATGCGTCATTAGCCGGCATTGAAACCGGGTGTGTGCAGTCGTGGCGAGAAGCCATTTGTCGAGAAAATGCGACCTACGGAGTTGCGGTGTCGTTTGTAGTGTGGATGAATGGCGTGGCAGATGGCGGGTGATGGAAGCTAGCAAATGTAAAGAGTGACGGATTTCTGGGGCGAGAAGATTGATGGCTAATCTAAATGGTAGCTGACGAGAGATTTGACCGATAATATAGATTGTACAGACAATAACAGATATGACCACAAAACAGGAGGGCTGGCGAGGTGAATAGCAAATGAAGAAAAAGAAAGTATGGCGGAGAGTCGAGGAAGTGGGGAAATACGGTAAATATGATAAACAAACAGACAAAATGAGCTGGAGAAGTGACCAGCAAAGAGATCAGCCAGTCATGCGACACTTGTTGACAGGTTGGGTTGTGAGCACGACTAGTGCGTCGTGTTTGTAAATACGGCTGCCAGACTGGACATGAGATGGGTGCGAAATACGAGAGGAATAGCAAGGTTGTAGATAGTATGGAAGGCATACTGACTTGCGAACGTGATGGAAGGCAGTTGGAATCTTTATTGGCTCATTCCCGTACAAGCTTTTCAAAATGGATCCAGTGCAGAAGATATTGGTGGCGGGGAGGTGCTTCTGTTTACTTGATGGGGCTCAAAAGTCTCAATTGAGGTGACAAAGGCTTCAATGTGGAGAATGGAAAGTGGAGAGTGTGGCCAAGGCGGAGAATATGGTCATTCCTCGAAATGGGTCATTAATTCGATATGTGTAGTCAAACGGTTGTGCGGAAGGAAAGAGCATAGAAAACTCTTCACCATAAAGAATGTAGATGCAATGTGGGCTTCCAATTTACTCCAATTACTCCAGGATTTCGGGCCATATCAAGTCAATCGACTCACTAAACCGAAACAGCGACCGTGTGATTGAAATGATACACCAATACTCAAACATGTAGGTTGCATGGTTATCATAGACGATATGTCTCCCACAAGCTTCCATGCCAATCTCTACCCGTTCTCACACCTCTTACAAAAAAAAAGCATTTCTCGTTACACAAGCGATAGTACCAACCACAGAAAGCATTTTCTCAAACTTATCACATTTCTCATCGTATTAGCCTCTCTAGCGTTGTCTGACTGTCAGTGCGACTGCTGCTTTCTCCAACTGCGGCGCATCGACTTTATTCTATACACCATGCTTACCCATTTGTATAATAGGGTTTAATTCCATTAAAAACATCAAATTCAAAACATCTCTTTTCGTCTTCCTTTGCCTTTTCTCCCTTCCTTTTTCCCTTTCTCCGTTCTCTCTCTTCTCTGCCTCCTCCCACCATTATCTGGTCTCACACGACCGAAAATTTTACAAGTCAACTCTTTTCCAAAGACCTCCACATCCACACAATGTTCAAGGCCGGTCTTCGCAGATATTCCATCAAGCATTTGCCTGTGGAAACTCAGCCCAAAAACAAGTTCAACGCCTCTCGTTCGGCGTTCAACCTCAAGCCAGTTCCCACCAATGGTCTCATACATAATCCTCCAGCTGCCATTCCCAGTTTAAAGGATACCCCAAAGGTTTTCTTGCCCAAAAATGACCCCAGATTGAAGTTTATGGCCGACAGATTCAAGGTCTACTCCCCGGACGAGCTTGCCGATATGCCGGTGATTTACGGCGCCAAAAAGGACTATGAGTTGACTCCAGACATTATCGAACAGATTGTCAAGTTGAGAAACGAAGACAGCGACAAGTGGACTATTGCCAAGTTGGCCGCAAAGTTCAACGTTGATGCCAAGAAGGTCAACGTGATCACAGGGTTCAGCTTGCAGAAACAACAGAAGTTACTCGGAGAGTTGACCAAGGTAAAGAAGGGCTGGTCTGACAGTAGAAAGTTGGCCAGACAGGACAGAGCGAAGAGAACGCAGATGTGGTTGAGGGGTGAATTCTGATCATTTAATCTGGACCGTGGCGAGCCTGCTTATCGAGTCCGATCCGTCTAGGTCGGTCCGTCATGAAGGTTTTCATCACTCCTGATCATGTATATATCCCTGCATTTCTTGTATATTTGACACCAATAAAGGTGATGGCATTTCGATATGGTGATGATGTTGACTAGGATGTCAATTGTAGATTAGGAAGTCAACTGTAGATTAAGAAGTCAACTGTAGATTAGGAAGTCAACTGTAGATTAGGAAGTCAACTGTAGATAAGGACCTCAACCGTAGACTATGTGGCGTGCTCCTCGATGTTCAACTCCCGAAGCGTGAGCTCGTCGAGCTCTTCAATGTTCTCTTGCACGTTAAGCTTGAACAGAATCACGTAGTTGATTAACTTTTGCACGGTGTCGTGCATCACCTCTCTTTGCTCCTTAATGTGGTACTTCAACTCCAGAAACATGATGTTCAACTCCTTGTGTCTTGTTTCCGCATCGATAACGCCCTTGTTGACGTTAATCTGCATACCTTGCAACTCTCGCTGCATTTTTTCGATTTGTGCCGTGTAACTCGTACCTTCGCTCAACATCGTATCGAGAATTTCGTCATGCGTCAACTTATTCTTTGTAACCTCCGCCTCCAATCCTTCAACGTACTCTTGCTGATCAAAGATCTTCTCTGAGTACTGATCCACCTGCTCACCGATTTTGAAGTTCTCCTCTTGAATACGGTGTATTTCCTGGGTGAGTTCCGACCGGCTCTGGAGAAGCCTAATTTTCTCCTCTCGTAATGTCTTGTTGAGAATGTTATCAGGTTGGAACTTGCCATTGTCTTCCACAATAGATGCATTTATCGAGAGTTCAAACAGCTGGTTCTCGGGAACAGGAATGCGCTGCGTCATTAAGTTATATTGATTCACAAAGCTTTCAAGACTCTGCAAGCTCTGTCGAAGATCGTGTTCCTTATTGGCCATGCTATCTTCGACGTCTTTGATCCTGTTGGAAACTAAATCAATGGACTTGGACAACTTATCGCGCTCCAGGTTCAGCTTATCGATGTCTCCGATTGAGTAACCCTTGGTAGAGATCATATTCTCATAGGTCTTTTTCTCCGTTTCGAGTTCCACAAGCTGCTGCTCGGCCTGCTCGATACCGGCTTGCATCTGCTGCAAGATATCGCCCCATTTGGCCTGGCGAGACTCCATCTGCATCATGTAATTTGAAAACTGCTTCAAGTCGTTTTCTAGAGCCTTGGATTTGGCCTCAGCTTCTTCTAGCTCGATATGCTGCTTGTTAAGCTGGTCGAACTCGGCATGTAGTGCCTCGCCCACCTTTTGTTTCTCTTCGAGAGCTAGAATCACATCGTCGTTGGCTCCATCGAACGCCTGCTTCATTTCATCGTAGAACTCCGCATAGTCCTCGTTCTGGTCAATGAACGCTCGGTAGGAAGAGATAATGTACTTGATAAATATACGGTCAAACACGTCGTCGGGGGCTATTAGCGAGTCCTCGTGGAGATTCAAAAGCGACAAATTAAGCTTGACGAGCCAGTAGAGCATACCAAGAAACGCCGACCAGTTCTGGCCGCCCACGGCACTGATCGACGAGCGGTTGATTCCATCCAAATAGGGGTAATTCAAGATTTTAAGAAGCGCAAACACTTCTGTTTCTATCGAGCGCGTGAACTTGTAGTGGGGATCTATTCGTCCGTAGAGAAACTGGAATATGAGCACAAAGTCCTTCTGCGTGGGCTGTCGAAGCGTCTTCTTTGTGATTGGATGGTTCATATCGAGCTCGAACTTGTTTGCCACGAGAAAATCGTAGATTTCCTCCAGAATCAAACTCTGGTAGTTGCGATCTCTTAAAGGTCGCTGATCTCGTCTCTCAGACCCGGGAAGCAGATTCTGAGAGAGCGGCTGGGACTGCGAGCCTACTGTCTGCGACGACCCGGGATTCTCCGAGAAGCCGTTGCCGCTGTACACGCTCTGGCGCTTGTTGGAGGCTGGAGTCATAAGAAGAGTAGATCTTCGTTTGGCCAGCTCGAACGAGTTGGACGTGCGCATACCAATGGACAGGCGGGTGGCTCCGGCGATGGAGAGCCGCTGGGTCTTCCTTAGAAGCTGCGCAGCCGACGGCGTGTGGTGGTCCATTGGGGGTTAGGGTTATATTTGGAGAGTTGTTTGTGTTAGCGAGTTGTTTGTTTGTTTGTTTTATCACGTGATATTATATCACGTGCTTTCATTCCCAGCCAGCACTCCCTCCTGTTACTTTCACTGGCCCATCGGCCACTGCGTCAGTAAGCAGAAAATGAAATTGCTCCGTAGTCCTCTTTGTCAGCTAATCGGATAGAAATAAACCCGTGCCCTGCCTCCCCCATTCTGGCTGTTGTTTCCCCCCTCCCTCTGCGTGTCACGTGCCTCCCCTGCCTATTCGCGTTCAGCCATCATGCTTTTGTTTAGATGCTAAATACACCAACAACTAAATACCCCTGGGGAATCTAACTATAAAGCCCTTGCTAACCATTCCTATTGGTGTTTTCTGGTTTCTGTGACGTGTGGTGCTCAATTATATCCCCACTGTTCTGCTCCAGAGCTGTTACTCAGCGATCTTCAGCCACTTTGCTCCACATTTACACATTTCTCCCTCAAACAGGCCGACTGCTTGGCTTTTTCGAGGCTGTTGACTTTCTGTGGCCACTTCTATACTGATTGGAGCCCCTCTTGCTTTTGCGTCCTCGTTGCATCCCATCTCGGTGCCTTTTGCTTCCATCTAAAGGTGTTAATTGCCGAAAACAAGAAATACCGCTATTCTCCGCTATTCTTCCCATTTCTATGTCTTCCAACAAGTCAGGCTCGCCGATTCGGCTGCCTAAGGCCCCGAAACTGGTCAAGCTCGAAGTTCCGAAGACTCCGAAGCCGGCAAAATCGAAGACTCGCATGCTGATGCTTTTGGTGACTCCGGAACAACAACCGCTGGAGTCGCTACCGTTCAGCCCCGGGTTGAAACGTACAAATCTGGGCTCTTTGAAGTCTCCCGACTACAAGCTCAACACACAGGACGGCCAATCGCCGTACACGGCGTCGTCTTTGCTTAAAACTCCCCGAAATTCGGGTTACGAGTCCGACGAGAGAGAAACGCCCCACCGGAAGCTTTTGAGGACGCCGCAGTTCCTCAGTCCGGGAAGGCGTCTATTTACCGAGGATCAGAGCCCGAATAAGCAGGAGTTGCTGGAGATTAGCATGCAGTTGAAGAGTAAACTCAGTCTGGCGCTTGGCAAAGTGAAGGGAACTGACAAGCACGGGGTTGCGCCGGTGAAACTCGACTTCAGCGATCTTTCTTTCACATCCACCCGCGAAACTTCCCCCAAGAAGCTTCCTTTTCAGCCATCAAGCACCCTGCCTCCTTCCAGCTCACTAATGCGGACAAATATGAACTTACAGACGCTCCAGCAGCTGCCCAATGTTCCGCGGAGGAATCTGAGGTCACAGCAGCCCGTGGACACTCAGTTGAGGCAGCCGCCGCAGTTTGGAAACGACCGCATATCCATGCCGTCGCCAGATGAAGAGTCCAGTGCTCAAAATGCGTTATTGGCGGCGTTTTCAAGGCTGCAAACGAAGAATAGACGCTACTCGGGCACCGAGCGCCGGTCTTCTGTGGCTCTGCAACTTCGAGAGTCTCCACACGTCAAGCTTCCTCCTTTGAACGTGGCACTTAGCAATAATCAGGGTGGTGATGTGGAACAGCAAGCTATCTATTCGCTAATGTCACTCTCATCTCCACAATCGGTCAAGAAACCGCATGGAACACTGACTTCTCTGCACAGCAGGCTGCAGAGTGGGCTGCAGAGCCATAACGACTTCTCACCGGGATCTTCGAGGTCATCTTCGGTTGTGCAACTACCTCCGATTTCTGGTCTCGTAGGAAAAGTCGATAACGACGAGACGGACGTGGAGGATGATGCCACGGATGATGAGATGTCGTCGTGACGAGCATAATGTGGTGTGAATATTGGTAGTTCGGGCCATAATGTGTAACGATTCGTGCAGCGCCAGCTTCTCGGCCTGTTACGGCTTATTGTCACAAAAAAGCTACCTGCCTGATCTTCACAAACACGCAGCCCACTTGATGTGTTTCTTTTCACCAATAAGGCCGCTTCTCATACTTGTGGATTGTTGGTACCCAACCAGCAGGTTTGGCTGGGTTATTACCTTTAGACTCTGACGGATTCCCAGAAACACTTGTTCATTTCGATCTTTCAATCAACAATCGATCCTTCGTCCTTCTACCTGTGAAGCTGGCTAATCTCGACCTTTCATCTGACTGTCCTGTCCACCTACTCTCTTGTATGTCTACTGTTCCTGTCTACCGAATATCCCATTCTACTCAACCTACAACCGCTCGGCCTCAAATTGTCCCTTGTGATGTTCTCACAATGATCCCCGATTCTTCCAAATAATTCGGTTCTGACAGCTCTTGGCCAATCCCAGCATAGAATTCACCGCCTTATCTGACTAATTGCGTGATTTGACTGCATCCACGAACCAGATGGTGTGCGAAACTCGATATTAACGAATGACCTACAAGGAGCCAATGGAGCCAATGCCAATGGTCAGAGGTGCCTTTCAGCACGTGACGACTATCCATCGAGATTTTCGAATCGTCTACTTCTTCAACAAGTCATTTCTTCCCAAAACAAGTGAACGATGCGGGATATCCACTATCCATATCATCAAACTATGAATTCATTTGCCGGATTCGCACAAAGTTTCCGCATTGACGATTAGGTGAGCTTGGTTATGTCTGCAGGACGTTCTCAAATGGGCTGTTAGTAATGAACCTAAGAAAAAAAAAAAAAATTACATCGGTTCTTTCCACACTTCGGTTTCTCGTTCTTTGTTTCAACTAAATATAGTTGTGATCGTGGAAGAAGCATATTGCTAGCAAATAGACCTTTGCAACTACTTTCCTTGTCCAGATTTGTGCGTCGTCTTCTTCAAGATAACCATCTGGCCAACTCCGATCCAAAAGAACATTCCGTGATCCATATTCCTAAAAGCCGTTATGTCTAGCGTTCTTTTGCTTTTCCATCCTACTGCAGTGACAGATGAGGTCTTTGTCGAAACAAGGAAGGCGGATGTTACTAAAACCTATCCAGGAGCATTCATCTCGCAGCATATTATCGATAGAGTCGCCAACAACACTGTGGAATTAGATGCTGGAGCATATGACCACATCGTGTACATCAACCCTAACGAAAACCACTTGGCTCTACCTTCTGTGGTGATGACCAAGTTATTCAACGCGTTGAAGAGCACCGGCACGTTGCAGGGCAATTTGCCAACTGATCAGGACTTGGATGCGCTCATGAGTGGGTTTATTGTGGACTCTCCAAGTCAGTGGACGAAGCCTGCACCGGCTCCTGCTCCCACTGTTTTGCTTAAGAAGAAATCCAGCACGACTGGTACAAAAACGCTTCCATCGTTCAAAAAGACAACTGGTTCGTCCCCTGTGGCCATGACCGACACTTCAGCCAACAACACTGACGTGGATGAGGAGCCCTCCATGAAGAGAAAGCTTGAGAACACCAAGTTGGCATATTTCAGTGATGCCGAGAGCGACGACAACGAGGACGACCTCGTCAGCGAGAACGAATTGATTGCCGACTCGCAGAACTTGGGACTCGACGTTGTGGTGCCCAAAAAGTGTGAATTGCCAAATGGCAAAAAGAGGAGAAGGGCATGCAAAGATTGCACTTGCGGACTCAAGGAAATCGAGGAACAGGAGGACTCGAACACAAGAAACTTGCAGGACACCATTTTGGGCAAGATGGCGCAGCTGGCCACATTGGAGGCCATCAAAATTGAGGAAAGATTGAAAAAGGCCCTGGTGAAGTTCACCGAGGAGGACTTGACGGAGATTGACTTCACCGTTGAAGGAAAGACCGGAGGCTGTGGATCTTGTGCGTTGGGTGATGCATTCAGATGCGATGGATGCCCATACCTTGGGCTTCCGCCCTTCAAGCCTGGAGAGGTGGTTTCCCTTGGCAGCTTTGGCGAGGACATCTAAATGAATGCATTATTTATTGGACAGGTTGGTTAATCTAAGATACATGGAAGAGTACTAGCAACGCTGTAGTCGACGAGTAGCTGAGTTTGTGGATCAATTGAATGGCGCCAGAATGTTGTGTGTCATGTGAATGAGGGTTGTGTCTCGATTGGTATTCGACATTCGTCCACTGTTGGTCCAGCCGTAGATTTGATTATGAGAGTGCTATCGGTGATACCCGCCGTAAATATATACGGGTGGGCTATTTCGGGGCAGTGGCTTTTTGCCCAAAAAAAGGAAAAAAAAATTAAAAAAAAAGAAGGACTTCGGTATTCGAGTTGACGGGGTATCTCTCTAGATTTTTTGTTTTCACGACAAAGTGAATACTAACGAACTTATCAAGGTCTCCCTTATCGAAACTCGGATTGCGACGTCCCGCTTGTCGAATCTTGATAGGAATGAATCTTAAAAACGCCTGCTTATATGAGTGCTTGCTTTCTCCATTTCAGCGATTGGGATCTGAACGAAGCTGGTAGGATTATCGGGCCCCAATAGATAACTTCCACTGGATAACTTCCCACTGGATATCTTTCCACTGGATAACGGGCCTCACTGAATAGATGACCCCATTGAGGATTCCTTAACGACCCGTGAGGACGTCGATCATGTAATTCCATCACCCTTTCTTTTTCCCTTCTGCTACTGGTTCTGTCACCAGGATTCCTCAAACGGCAATTTCTGGTGAATTTCACGGACTATGTCATTGGATGCTAATAGCGACAATACTATCATGAGAGCTCCCGATTCGTTGTTCTTGCTTAAAAGGAATCTTTTATAACATCAACAACATCAACAACATCAACAATATCATCCACAGTGTTGACCAGACGACCAGAGGAAATTTCAGAATAAATCACTGGACAGCCACAACGTAAACACGATATTTCTCGGGCATGATAGTTTTGTGATTTTCAAGAAGGAAACTTTTTCGAATTTCAGGAAAGGAAATCGTCTTTGCCAATGCACCTTATTAATAAAATGGTACGTTGAGGTTCAGTGACAAATAATAACCTAGATTCTAAATCTGCTTCCCACGGATAAACCTATATTTAATTACAATTAAGCTTCTATTCTCCCCATCTTGCTACAATGATGTTATTGTGTACAACGCTTATCTTTCTTCGATATTCGCCCCGGCGGCCGTTGGGAGCCTTGGGTGGCCCTCGAGAACCAATAATGTTGGAAACCAGTAGCCAATAAAATCTAAAACTGACAGTTTGACTACACTGGTACCGTTATTCCCGGTGATCAAAAGCAACAAAAAGCGCTTCAGTATGGAACTTACAAGGACAGGCAATGCGTCCCTGAAAGGGTACTCAAACCGGCTGCATGCATAGACGCCTCAGAGACGTTTCCTGCAAGGATGTCGTGGTGGGTGCAGGCGGCTTCTATCTGTAAAGGACCTCTCTCGCTGGGATCCTCGGGCCAAATGCCGCTACCCCACATAAGGAATATTCCAAATATCATTTTTGTAGAGAAGGGGAAACAGGGAAAAGAAATAACGGCTAATGAAGATTGGGTAATGCCTTGGTCATTCTTCTCGTTGTTTTTTTTCTTTGTAAAATAGCGCTGTTGAGCTGACTTGCCCGTAGGATATCTACATGAAGATATCTAGATGAAGTTCTACCACTGATTTGATAGCAGACGCAATCGGCATCTTGGAGCCAATAGAAAAAAATGTGGGGACATGAAATGTTCGACGGGATTCCGTTTTATTAGAACGTTATTTCAAAAAAAGAATGTCATGCACATTCTGGCGCAGAGAGGAGAGTGCGTCAGAAGCTTCCAGCCCCGAACTCGACGTCGAAGAACAACTACTCCAGGTAGAGATTTCCCTACTACACGACGAGCCGCGAAGGTGGTTGCCAACTTGACTTGGGGCAGTGAGCTGTCGGTGCTGGTTCGGGATCTACAGCGCATTGCGAAGCATATCCCATACGCGGTAATCTGTAGATTTTGCAGCCGGCGCATTATGTCGCATACCGTTTGGGACGTGCGACTGCACAGTTTGTGGAAAATACCTGCAACGCATGTCGCGGCACTTGCGCCAGGTCCGCGGTAAGCGAACGCACAACCGACTGTGCTCCATGCACTCAAGGGCGAGGTGGACTAGAACAATTGCTAGCGCCATCGAAACATGAAATACACGAAATACGTCAGAAATATCTATCAAGACGTGATAGTATAGTATTTGATTTTCAGGCGGCCCGGTGGAAAAGGGACGGCAGCTCAACGAATTTTCTCCAGATTGGCCCCATGGAGATATTCTCCAGTAGTAAACAATAAAACTGCGGACGTCGGACATAGTACATTCCATCATTTACGACGTCTATCGCCCGAGTTTGTCTTCTCTACACATAGAAACTTTCTCTGTCCGTTCTGTTCATTGATTATCTAATGCTGAGAGGGGCTGGGCATATAGAAAACCTCGTAGCCAGAATAAGAGTTTGTTGCTCTAGGGGTCGGAAGAGAGTTGCCACGTTGCTGCTGCTGCTGGGGGTGAGACAGTTCAAAACCTCCCAACTGGCCAGCCGGTGACTCTGACGCCACGTACTGCTGTACCTGTTGGAAAGGCTGCTGTTGGTACAGTTGTTGTTTCAGGGGGTGGTTCGATGCGCCTTGCTGGGGGTAATTCTGTCCGTAGAATTGTACCATCAGTGCCAGAGGCATCTGGTCGCCATAACCATACAGGTTGTCCAACTGTTGGTAGGGATAGAAGTACTGGCCCATCAGCTGCGACAAGTAGGCATTTGCTGGCTGGGACTGCTGCTGGAGCTGGTGCATCTGCTGCGTCTGCTGCGTCTGCTGTACTTGATGCGCTTGCTGCTCCTGCTGCTGCTCTTGCTGCTGCTGCTCCAATGGCAGCTTCTGCGCCAACTGAATAATCTGATCGCCGCCGTGGTTGGCTTGGGGCAGCCCAGAGGGCGCCTGGCGCGAGCCCTTGTGGCATACGGGGCAGCTTTTGTTTTTTCCATTGCGGCGGGGCATGTAACGGTAGTTTGGGTACTTTTTGGCGTGGTTTTTCTTCTCGATCTCCGCCAAATTGCTCCAGTGGTCTCTTTCTTCCGGCGAAAGCGCCCGCCACCGGCGCCCCAATTCACGCGACACTTCGGGATTTGTTTTCGTTTCGGTGCGCTCATTTAACACCGACTGGTGGTACTTCTGGCGAAATAAAATGAACGCATTACGCGGCCGAGGGATGCGGTTCGGATTCAGTTTGCAGCTGCATTTCTCCGCCACCGGCGGCGCATAGCCCGACGTCGTCAGACTCGACGCAAGAAGCGGCGCCACCACCTGCGCCAGCGCAATGTAGTTAGAGGTGAGCGACGACGCAGGCGTAGAATTTATGCTCAGGTGGTACAGGCTGGGGGTCTGCAAGGCATCAGGCAGAGGGTGGGAATAGGAAGAGGTGAGCGACGACGCAGGCGTAGAATTTATGCTCAGGTGGTACAGGCTGGGGGTCTGCAAGGCATCAGGCAGAGGGTGGGAATAGGAAGAGGTGAGCGACGACGCAGGCGTAGAATTTATGCTCAGGTGGTACAGGCTGGGGGTCTGCAAGGCATCAGGCAGAGGGTGGGAATAGGAAGAGGTGAGCGACGACGCAGGCGTAGAATTTATGCTCAGGTGGTACAGGCTGGGGGTCTGCAAGGCATCAGGCAGAGGGTGGGAATAGGAAGAAGAGTGCGACGCCACATCGTAGCGAATTTCGGCATTCAAACCCGGGTGAGATTGTGAGTGCTCACCGTGCTTTCGGCGAGAATGTTGGAGGTGGGACGGTTGGTCTTGGCCCAGAATGTGTACGCCCTGCGGAGCAACGTGGTGCAATGTCAGTGGTGCCAGGCCCTGGCCAATCTGCTGCTGGAACTGGTACTGCTGCAGTTGGTCGTACGCATACTGTTGGCTCAACGGGATCATGCGGGCCACCAGAGGACGCTCATTCGAATTCGGCGCCGGAGTGGGAGAAGATTGTTTGGAGTGATCGTCGCCTCCAAAATTATCCTGCTGATAGAACACTGCCGTAGACATTGTCCCAGGTATTAAAGGAACTTTGTCTGTAAATGAATAATTCACCAGGATGGGCAATGAAGGAGATGGAAAATGCGTTTCTATCAACGACACCAGCGTTGGCAGGGTTTGGTCGGGATGTGGGGGAAGTTGCAAGCGAATTGGGGAAATTGGGACTCAGTCTCGGGACGAGGAAGAGCAAATGAATAATATAGCCATCTTAAGAAAGGACGTCAATAGGCGTTATTTAAATGTACAGTGTTGAGGTGCATAGGAGCTGGTTACATTAGGACAGACAGAACGATGATAACGTGCATTGAAAATATCGCACGCCCGTGCAGCGCATGCGTCCGCATGCATGAAGTTCCCACTCGAAAAAGAAGTCGGTTTCTACTTTGGTGCCCTGTGCCGTGGGTATGCGTCAAAAGCTCCCACAGCCAGGCGCATCACTTGGACTTTGACGCTTCCCTCGGCAATGAAGTTGTGTCGCCCGATAATGTCGTCCTCCTGATAAGATTATGTTTCCAGCTCCCTGCAGATATATCCCGAGTTATTATCTATATTTTTTATCTATGCACATTATTTTGATGGAAATCTACCAAATCAAGCACACTACGAGCAGTCAAATGGTAACTTGGAATTCCAATTCGCATCGAGGCTCCTTATATATCCATATCCGATACGCTATTCTGGCCACCGAGCCCCTGCACGTGTCACTGCAACAAGTTGTGTCTACGCTTAGTGCGTGTGCATTGCACGGCGTTTATCTCCTCACCTTCTAGGCGGGCGATAGCGACAAGAACAGTAGGAAGTATGCAGCTTAGCCCTCTCACCACCAAAGATAGTGCGGGGCAACTGCTCTAGCTGAGCCTATGGACTAGTGACCCAGATCACTCAAACAAATCCGGGTGCCCAGCCTTATCGAATGTAATTACGGCCCCAATTGCCTTCTTGGGAGGGAGAAACGCCACCGTTACTGTTCTGCATTGTTCACCGGTATGTATCCTGTAGGGACACGAGGAGTAACGATCCGTATATGCAGATTGCACGTTTGCAAAATCCGGTGCACCCACTGCATGGTGCATCCTAAAGGGTGTACTTGCCAAATTCGCTGGAAGGATTGTTCTCTACTTCGATCGACTAATGTACAATCAGGGCCACCAGTGTGTCCCCAACACCGGGAGAGCAGTAAGATGCCCGCGGCCTGGACTAATTCTCTAAAATCTTTTTCTTCATTGTACCGCTTTCTCAGTTCCGAAGATTCCAGGAGAACACCCAAGAGAATTTACCCAAACTCAAGCTTCAAGGGGAGATAGTGCTAGGAGCCCTTAACGATATTTTATCATGGCGAACTTCGGCTCGATTGCGCTTTCTCTCACTATAGCCAACTTTTTCGCCAGGGCCAGAATGATCAAGTTAATCAAGTTATGAAAAGGCTAGACGTCCGGCTTTGGTTGCATTGAACCATTTGATCGCATTAGACCAAGTTGTCAGGAGATGCTTCGCCAAGGAGCTGTCTAACCGCATACACTCATACACTTACAAATTGAAATAAAGTGGGGGTACTAACGAAGCAGTGATCGGCTTCTAAGCGAGGGAATTTCCAAATCCACGATCATTGGGTATGACTAGCTGGAAGCTGCGGACTTGACCCGTGTATGACCGTGCATGATGCGCAAGGCGACATTCCATTCCCCCTTTACTAGAATTAGGGATTCGCATATGAAAAAACTCTCCACAGAGAAGTTTCTGCCAGGTGACATATTCGTATCGGTGGATCCCATCAAGTGGCCGGCCAGGATGCAACGAAGAAGAAGTGGACATGCGTTGCGCGAGCTCGCGGCAGTGCCCCCCTGCAGTTGCGGCTTCTGCAGATGGGTCGCAGCTTCTGTGGAGAGGGTCCACAACCTCGTTTAAACTCTACTGGAATTCGCATTGCATGGAGATATCGTGGCCGGTGCTTCTCGTGGCTGTTGCCAGTACAAAGACGTATTGTGAGTGCGCCTGCTACTTCACATCATCAGCCAACAATTCTCAGATGACATTTGATAGCCTGGCAGAAAAAGCAAGCCAGCTGAATCGAACGACTTTGGGTTCCCGAATCTCTCAACATGTACGTACCAATTCTGACCTTCCCCGTTTGGTCTAGCCATAATCAATCCCACCACACCGTATTTCATCAGACGCAATAACAAATGACGTACCGACGCTTCCACAGTCCAGTGCTCCTGTTCACCCCGTTGGTCATTTCTTAGCCCTCGTAATCTTATCCATGATTATTTACCGCGGGTGATTTGCCGCGGATCGATATAGTCACGCCGATTCTCGAAGCAGGCTTCGCAGGCTTACCTAAGCGCAGTAGTAGCTACGGCTTCGACAGACGCAGTCGCATTCCCTATTCTAGAATTGGTTTGGCGCACCTCAATGCAGCCGGACATGGAGGCACACAGCTGGTAGCTTGTATTTCCATCTAGCACCCATTGGCGATCCTTGGCTGGCTAATGTATCTAAGTTGACCAAAGTCTGACTAATTTTTTCGGTTGTGTGCGCTTGCTATCATCGGTCTCGATTGCCTCCCGCTGGGTCTACGCCCCGCATCAGTATTCACCCCCATGAGGAGATTGCCGATAAATCCCGAGTTGGAGATCGTTGATTGTGGGGTGGGGGTTGTTGGGACGATGCCGACTGGTGGAGAAACGGTTAAACTTTCCCCACCCCAACGTGCTTAAACGGTCTGCAGCGAACTAATCAAGACGTGAAATTACCTTCCGCACCCGCACTCCTGGATAACGGCGCGCAATCGATTTGAACTAGCCTGTGATGCATACGCAGCTGTACATTCCCACCAACAGCCAGTATTTTTCTCTTCCAAAATTTATTTCAAATCTGACGCCGGGGTCTGCTCCACCACGTCGCCTGCCCTGTCATATTTCCTTGGAGCTTCACTTAGATAACTTTTTTACTACCTCCCAAATACAAGGCGAAGTCTCTTCACTCATGCATTCTTCACCCTATACGTTTATGCCCGAATGTTGCATGCGCCCGCCGTGCGACACTGTACTTCATGGTTAGGGGCGTGGCAAAGACTGCGTTTCGCGCGCGTCAACGTTCACCCTTCGAGCCTAATCGAGCAATCGTGGAGATTCTATTTTTCACCACTGAATGTTCGTTCGAATCTTTTCTTTTAGCTCTCCAGGTTCTCGACCAAACCTACTAGCGTTCCTGCTTTCGGGATTGTCGGTGCGGCTCGTGCTATGTCCTTTTCGTAAACAGTTACGGATTGAGACGAGGGTAGACCTGTGTCCCTCCTGGGCTTCCGTTTGGTTTTTTCTCTTTCCTTCCATTCTAAATCGATTGCCTATCTTATTTTGACCCCCCAACGTAGCTTCCTTTTCCCTGGTGAAGTAAAGCGTTATCCCCTGCCAATGTGCGTCCTGCATCCGACCATCTCTCTGTCTCCACCTTCACCTAGCCAGCTAATCTTCACTTTATTATTTCCCTTTTCTTCCCATTTCAACATATCGAATTCCTTTTTTATTTTCATCTTCCAACGTAGCTTCCTTGACACTACTAATGTACATCTTTCTATCCACTATGTTTTGTTCTGCATATAATCATGGTCCTCCACTTACACCTAGCCAATCTTCAATATCTAACTCAGTCAGTACAAACTAACTCAGCCATTACAATCTACCTTCAGTGACATGGAATTCTCCATCCTCAACGGAATCGACGAATTCCCATATCCGCTCACTATCACGCGGAATGCGTTCGCCGACAACGCCGATTTCGACCCAGACACTTTTCTCTACAACCATCACCGTTTCACCTCACTCGATTCGCTAATCGCAGACTTGTCCTCGCTCTCCAAAACGCTAAACCAGGACCTCTTGGACCTGGTCAACGAGGAGTACTCGAAATTTATCCAGTTGGGGATGTCCATTGACGGATGTCTTGAGCAAATCAATAATATTTCGCTCGATGTGGGGCAGTTCAACGGGCTTGTTCACCAGTCATTGGACGATTTCACCACCTCGTCTGCCATTGCCGAGAAGGCACTTCTGCACAAAAAGCGACTCAATGTGCTCAAAAACAAAATCAAGCTCACAATGCTTCTCCACGAGCAATGCACGAGTTTCGAGACTTTGCTAGGGCTTGATGTGGGAAACGTAAAACCGCCTCATTTGGTGGCCAAGTTGACCACGTTGGCGACTTTATATCTTTCTGTGACCAAGATTTTTGCTGTGTTGATGGAATCTGAGGAAGACGCACAGAGTGTTTTTTTCGAAAAGCAGGTCAAAACGAAGGTGATGTCGTTGAAGTTTGAGTTTAAGCTGTATTTGGATGAGCTTTTGGCGGTGGCCAGGACCAATCCGGAGGCCTACGGCACGTTGACTTTGCGACTTCTTCATGTTTATCAAGTCACGGGGCATTCCTCGGATGCGCTAGCTGTGTTGCACAAAAGGACATGAAAGGGATAGAGAGAATGGAGGGAAAAGAAAACGACTGTTGGGGAGCATACTAAGTCTGAGAGCGAGTGCCGGAGTGCTAGAGACGAAGAAGTTGGGCAAAAGGAGTCATGAGGGACGTCTTCGAGAAAGATCCTGAGAGAATTGTGCTGGCTGTACCCATTCGATGTTGAGCGTGTTACGCATTATCGATTTTGAGGGTGTTACGCATTATCGATGTTGAAACTGTCACTTTCATTTCTGTGGAGGCTACGTTGCTGTTGAATCTGTCAATTTTAAGGCGGTGACAGAGATTGCCCGTCTTACTAACATTAATTCCGTGATCGAATAGGATCAGGGTGTGAGAGACAGCCCCAGAATGCAAAGGGAAATGTCAGTTGCAGAGGAGTCTGTCAGGATATCAATGCCGATTCTACGAGACAATCTGACTTTGTTAGGTGTTATCCCTGATGTGTCATATCAGCAATTCCCAGCATAATACAAATTGAAGACGATTACGGAGTTATTTCTCGGATTACCTTGGTCTGTGGGTTCAGATTCTCTCAGTCTATGAAGAACTCTTTTTAGATTCCTCAGTCTATTGAAAAGTTCAAATTCCCTAGTCTATCGAGAAACAATCTTCTCAGATTCGCTCAGTCGATTGAGAATTCTTTTCTGATTCCCTAGTCTACCCCGAATTCCTCTGTTCATATTCCCTCACTCCGATACTTCCCAAATTCACAACCAATCCACCATCACTCACCACACTTCTACACAACCAAAGAAATACCTCCCTATCCACATCCCCACCGCAACCTAGTCACAATTTCCACCTACACTGCCAACACCACCAACATTCTTCCCCTTCATGGCCCGTGCCCACGTCTACCCGCATGCGTAATCTCAGGCACCAACCATACCGCGACAAATCATCGTTACTGAAACCCATTCGGGCCTCGCACGCCCTCCGCATCCAAAAACTCACATAGTGAAAGGCTCAATCATCACCTCCACCATGGTTTTCGGAAAATACTTTACAGCCAGACACGAGTGGGAAAACGTGGACAAAAATGAATTGTTCAGCGACATCCCCGAGGTCGAGGAAGTGGGCGCCACCTCCGCTCCTCTCTTATCGGCCGCATATTTCATTGGCGCCAGATGTAAGCCATATAACGACGACTTTATGTTGTGCAAAGACGAGAAAAACGGTGGAACCGTGGAATGCTTGAAGGAGGGCAGACGAGTGACTCGTTGTGCGGTGTCAGTTTTGAAAGACTTGAACAAGTATTGTTTTGACGAGTTCAAGTTGCATTACGAGTGTTTGGAGCAGGAGAACCACAGATTGGGCTCGTGCAGAGCCAGCGAGAAGATCTTCAACAAGTGTGTGTTTGACAACTTGAAGTTGGAGAAAAAGATTCCAGGGGTGAAGGAACAGATCTTCCTCAAAGAGAATCCGATTTACACGGGTACTGGGAAGGATAAGGGCGTGGCCAAGGCGTTTGTGGAGGCCAAGAGCGCTCCTGCCGAGCTGTCATAGCGACTATTCATGCATCAATAGATACGATACTGGGATGTAGGGGGATGACACATTTGGGGATCTGCATCTGAAATCCGTTCTATATTTTTACTAAATATATCTCCGTTAGTTCTATGTAGTTGGGTGATTGTGTTTGGTTATACATGTTGGTTATTCATGTTTGGTTATTCATGTTTGCATATACATGTTTGGTTATTCATGTTTGGTTATTCATGTTTGGCTCAATTTCTATCTTCAATTGCTATCTCTCAATTTCTATCATTCAATTTCAATGTTCACTTTCAATCTCATATTCAGTTCCCATCTTTTCCATCTTCAACCTCCATCTTCTTCCGTCTTCAATTATTCATCTCTAATATCCATCTTCAATGTCCATCTTCAATGTCCATCTTTAATGTCGATCTTTAATATCCAGTTTCATCTTCAATTTTCAATTATTAATCTCCATCCTTAATTTTCAGTTTCATCATCAATTTTCAATTATTAATCAGCTTTCAATTTCATTTATCAATTTCATTTATCAATTTCCAACTTTCAATTTCAATCCTCAATTTCAATTTTCAATGTCCATTCTCAATATCTCCAATTTCCATCTTCAACTTTCATCTTCAATTTCTAAAAAAAAATCAATTCTCCAATTTCCTCCTCTACTCTTCAATTTCACCTCCAACTATCAATTGCAACATCCAGTCTTGGCTACCTCCTCGAGTCTGGTCGTGCGCACACCATACCATCAAGAAAAACTATCAACACCAACACTTCACAATCTCTTCCCATCCCATGTTCGGCACATCCTCCGGAGGCACGGGCCTTTTCGGCAGTTCCAACACCAACACGGGCCTCTTCGGAGCCAATTCCTCCAATCAGCAAGGTCTAGGCTCCTCTACAGCCCCTAAACCCACCGGGTTTGGCAGTTCAGGCAATTCTCCATTTGGAAACTCCTCTCAACAAGGCGGCCTTTTTGGCGCCAACACGTCTACGGCCACAAATGCGCCTGGAGCCTCCAATCAAGTGTCTGGCGGCCTTTTCGGGAAGCCCGCACAGGCTCCAGCGACCGGTGGAGGTCTTTTTGGATCTTCGGCGGCTCCTCAGACAAATCTGGGGGGTCTTTTCGGATCAAGCAACACTGCAAACACAGCGGCCGCTTCAAATACACAAGGAGGTGGATTGTTCGGAAAACCCGCTGCACCTGCCGGTTCTGGCGGGCTTTTCGGTGGAAATAATAACCCTGCTCAATCTACTCAGCTGACGGGTCTATTCGGCAGCAAACCCGCCACGGGCGGTCTATTCGGCTCCTCGGGCACCAACCCTTCCGGATTGGGGACCGCTTCTGCCGCCAATAACACCTCCGGTGGCTTATTTGGCAATGCCAGTAATACCACCGGTTCTGCAACTGGAACTGGCCTTAACAGCGGCGTAGCCACGGGTTTTGGCGCCAACGCTGGTGCCCCTGCCACTGGTGCCACCTCGGGCTCGGGTCTTTTCAATAGCAACACAAATAACGCTCAGCCTTCGTTCGCTTGGTCGTCACAACAGTCCACAAACGCTCCAGCCAGCCAATTGAACTTACAGTTGGCCCAGGCTCCGGCTAAGGCTCAACAGAGCTCATCAACATACACGCCGGCCATCAACGACCAGCTCATCAAGTTGAAGGAACAGTGGGACCCTTCGTCGCCCAAATGTGTGTTGAAAACTCACTTGTACAACAAGTTCTCCGAGCAGGAAATTGCCGTGCTCATGCAGCAGCCCAGGCCAGCCAATGAGACGCCAGAAGACTGGGACCACGCCATGTCGAACCGTCCGGGCCCATTGTACTATCCAGTGAAGGTCACTTCGTTCTCTGAGGTTGCTCAGCGCATTGAGTTCCAATTGGACCATGTGGCCAAGGGCCGTATCTTGCTCAACAATATCAACGACGAGCTGACACAATTGCTGTCTAAGCACGATTTGGACAACACCACGCGTATCATGAAGGCCAAGGTCAGACACACCAAGCTTGCGCGTCGTCTTCTTAGACTAGCTACCATCTTGGCTATTCTCAAGTTGAAGGGATATCCGTTGTTGCCGGAGGAGGAGGAGATCTCCAAGCAGTTCCAGGCCCTCAACGCCAAGATCACCGATCCCAACGCTCCCGTGGGAAAGCTAAGCGACCTCTATGCTCGCTTGGCTATTCTTAAGGGCAGAAGTGAGGATTTGTCGCATCAGTTGGAGTCTTCCATCCAAAACATGAATGGCGGATTGAAGAGTGTCGTTAACGACACGCGCGACGTCTCTGGCGAGGGCAAGACCCAATTGGACCAGATTGTCAGTCTGTTGACCAAACTTCTCTACAAGCAGCAAGTTGGACTCAGCTACCTCAACGAGGTTTTGCAGAAGGACTTTGCTGCGGTCGATGAGGCCACTTCGAAGCACTGAAGCTAAAAAGTTTAAGCTGAAAAGAACAAAAAAAGACAAGGACTACGGGTATCCACATTGCATGAGCGACTCAATTGTCTATAAACCCAGAAAACTCCTGTTTCCCCCGCACTTGGCCCATGGCAGGGTCTCGTCCCAAGTCGGTGATGTCTACGTCACCATATTCATTAGCATCCAAATCCACGGTTGTGCTATACTTCTCGCCAGTGATTCGCAGCACGACCCTCATTCCATTTTCCACAAACTCTGGTTCCATTTTGTGGAATTTCTGGAAATTATGCCTTACTCCAGCCAAGATGTCGCCCCGTCGAAGGGCGGTTTCCATCGTGGCAAACGGACTGTCAACCGTCGAAGCAGTTATGTGATATTGGTCAGCATATTGTTTGGCTGCAGCAGTCAAGGTGTGCTTGAACGGCACCTGCACCCGTCCCTGGAAATATAGCTCGTCGTTCTCGATATACGAAAAACGACAAATGCCACAGATGGTTTTCAAATACTCGCCCAATTCGTGTTGGCGTTGCCGTAGCGTAACTGCTGTAGTTTTGATATTTGGATCCACGCCTCCCAATGGATCTAATTGGCTTAACTGGTCAGATGCATTGAATAACACCGTCACATGGCGCCCATACAAGTTTGTATCGGTGTGTTTAGCCTCTTGTACGTTGAAATACTCCAACGTTCCCAATTTCCGAAAGCTCTCGTAGAGAAACTTCACCTCCTTCCTACTGGTGGGCACAGGCGTTAGTCGGAATCGTGCACCCACGCAGAATTTGAAATAGAGAGCTCTCCGTGCTTCTAGGGACATCCTCGTGTCATTAATATCACTATATCTATTCTATAAAGAGTATGAATTCAAAGTACCCATCTCTGAGATGATATGCCTGCACACCACCAGACTACATCTGTACGGTAATGTTGGACTAAAAGACTTCAGACGCCACTAGAACTAGAAAAATCGTTTGCATTGAAGTCTCTTTTACACGATGTCTACGCTTCGATCGCTTACAGACACCATTTCGGCCGGGCTCAACCGGAATGTCTCCGAATCACTTCTGGAGTCAGTAGTGAGAATCTATAAGCAAAATGGCAACAAAGAGCAGTTTGTGGCGGCCACAGCAGCGTTGGGGCTCTCGGAGCTGCTCTCGGCAACTACTTATACATTCATCAATGACAACATTGGCAAGCTCGATGTGGAAATGGGTGGTGAAGTCAAGAATGATAAACGAAGTGATAGAATCAAGACCAAGGCCAAGCGACCCAAATTGGCGCTAGATTTTGACGACGAATTGGACGAATTGGACGAGATCGATGGAAATTCAGCGGTCAAACCCGCCAAGCACAACAAAGGCGAGAAAAAATTGACGTTCAAGAAGATCAAAAAGGAGGATGCTCAGAGAATGAAACAGGTGTTGGTAAAGTCCACGCCGACAGAAAAACAGGAGCATAGTCTACCGCAAATAGTGGATCCTCCTACCAATAAGCATCCAGTAACAGTCTCTCAGGACGAGCAGCTCCCTACGCCCGAAAACGATGCTATCTTCCAGCTAGAAACTGTGGACGATATCGACAACGAACGAGACTGGTACACGCAAGAAGAAGGAGGATATGCGGCCGTGGAGCAGTACGACGACTTGGATACAGAATATAGGCCTCGGCAGAAACGGAAAATGGCCCGTTCCAACCGCACGGGCGGAGGCTACGATTCCTATGGAAATTATGTGGACTACGACCACGAAGACGGAGCCATGCGAAACACGATCCCGCTTCTTTCCCATTTTCTTGTCCCGCCTTTCTTGCAAGATTCACAGGACTATCTTTTTCTCGAGGGCCAGAACCGTACGGCAAGAAATATGGGGCCCAGTATCAGCCCAATTAAGGACCAGCAGTCTGAATTGGCAGTATCTGCTCGTACGGGGAGTTTGGTGGTCAGAGAGAGGAAGGAGAAGAAGGAAAGAGCTCAGCAGGCAAAGGACCGGTCCAACTTGCTGGGGTCCAATATCGCTGGAGTGCTCGGTGTGGGCGAAGACGACGTTTCACCGGAAAAGGCAGTCGAGGCCGACCAAGGCGAGCCGGCCACTTTTGAGCAAATCCAACAGCAGAGAAAACTGCTTCCAGCATACGAGGTGAGAGACGAGCTCATGCGAGTTATTGCCGAAAACCAGATTGTCGTTGTTATAGGAGAGACGGGATCCGGTAAAACCACTCAGCTCACGCAATTTTTATGCGATGAAGGCTACGGCAAGAATCTCGACAAAGACGGCAAGAAGCTTCTCGTGGGATGCACGCAGCCCCGTCGTGTTGCTGCCATGTCCGTTGCCAAGAGGGTATCCGAAGAGATGGGATGCCGATTGGGAGAGGAGGTTGGATACTCCATTCGTTTTGAGGATAAAACAGATGCCAAAAAGACCAAAATCAAGTACTTGACCGAAGGTATTCTCCTTCGAGAGATGTTGGGAGATCCCAATTTGGAGAATTACTCGTGTATTATCATGGACGAGGCCCACGAGCGTACATTGAACACCGACATCCTCTTGGGGCTTTTCCGAAAGCTTCTACGCCGCAGGAGAGACTTAAAACTTATTGTGACAAGTGCCACCATGAATGCGGACCGCTTCACCCGATTCTTTGGCGATGCACCTCAGTATATTATTCCTGGCCGTACATTCCCGGTCGACGTTTTTTACTCCAAGACAGCAGCCACAGACTATGTGGAAACAACAGTAAAGCAGATTGTGACGATCCATTTGGCCAACAAGAGGAGCGACGGAGACATTTTGGTGTTCATGACAGGTCAGGAGGACATCGAGGCGGTGTGTGAAATGGTCCGGGAAAAATTGGCCCTTTTGGAGAATCCACCGCCTCTTGACATTTTCCCCATCTATTCTACGCTTCCCCAGGATCTCCAGAAACGTATTTTCAACAAGCAGAACGCCGAACGGAGAAAAGTGGTGGTAGCAACTAATATCGCCGAGACGTCGCTTACTGTGGATGGAGTCAAGTACGTGGTGGATTGCGGACTTGTGAAAATGAAGCTTTTCAGTGCCAAGCTCGGCATGGATGCCTTGCAAATGGTACCCATTTCGATGGCCAACGCTCAGCAAAGAAGCGGAAGAGCAGGAAGAACCGGCCCCGGAATTGCTTACAGACTTTACACCGAAAAGGCTGCTAGTGCGGACGAGATGTATGTTCAGCCAATCCCCGAGATCCAACGGGCCAACTTGAGTTCGGTGATGCTCATGCTCAAATCACTCAATGTCAACGATGTGATGGGATTTCCCTTCTTGGATTCTCCTCCTCGCGATTTGCTCAGTTGCTCGCTCTACGACTTGTGGGCCATGGGAGCCCTCGACAATAAGGGCTGCTTGACGGATCTCGGATCTAAGTTGTCGCTATTTCCTATGGAGCCCACGTTGGCCAAGTTAATTTTGATCTCCTGCCAGAAAGAATTTCTGTGCTCGTCGGAGATCGTCACCATAGTTGCTATGCTATCGGTGCCGAATGTGTTCTATAGACCCAAGGAACGGGCCCATGAGGCAGACTCCATGCGAGAGAAGTTTCTTGTGGGCGATCTGGACCATTTGACGCTTCTCAACGTTTACACGCAGTGGGAGCAGCGAGGCCGAATGAACAACATGACGCCCCAGAAGTTGGCGACATGGAGCCAGAAAAACTTTTTGCATCACCGGTCGCTTCTCCGTGCCAGAGATATCCGCAACCAGATTTTGCTCATTTTGGCGAAGAACAAGTACCCGTTAACAACGGCCAAGGATGATACCGACATCAGAAGGTGTCTTTGTGCCGCATATTTCCACCAGCTGGCCAAATTGGTTAAAATGAATGGCGGAGGCCGCGGCCAGGCCGAGTATTCCAATCTCCGGCAAACTTACATGAAGATGTACTTGCATCCCACCTCAGCTTTGGCAGGCGGAACAGATATCAGTCCGCCATATGTGGTTTACGACGAGTTGGTGTTGACCACCAAAGAGTACATGCAGTGTGCCACGGCCGTTGAGCCTGAGTGGCTTCTCCAGTATGGCTACTTGTTTTTTGGCGTGAGTGTGGCGGTCAAGAAGCAGTTGCAGAGCCTGGTTGACTTTGAGATTATTGACAAACTGGAATTGGAGAAGACACTCCAAAAGGAGCCAGAGTCAAAAGAGGACAAGAAGGTGGAGAAGCGGAAGGTGATGAAAATAAAGAGGTTTTAATCGAAAAAGCGGTTTTAGTCGATAAAGTGTTTCAATCGACAGAGCGGTTCTAATCGATAAAGAGTTTTGATCGACAAAGTGGTTCTAATCAAGACACGGCCCAGGGAATTACTTCATTAGTGTATTATTCGTAGGTCTATGTTCATCACAACTGTACATTATCAATGAGTCGTGCTTCTCCTCCGCCAGCACGAGGCACTCTCACCGCAGTGGAGATGGTGGCTCCCACGTCCGGCTTGACCTCGTGTAGATCCTCCAAAGTCTCGGGGTGGGAAATGGCCACATACTCGACCTTATAGGACTGGGGCATTGTGTCGTAAATCTTTTGGATTTCCTTCAAAATATCCTTTGACTCCACCGGCTGGCCGTCTCCGCTGAAGGTCTTTTTGGTGTAGAAGTCCTTTCCAGCACACAATCCCCGAAAGATGATGGCACATTCGTCTTTCGTTTTTTGAGTCAAGTACTCGTTTCTTGACAGCATGGCAAGCCCGTTGGGCTCCCTGAGAGTAGGCAACACGTTCACCTCTGTGTTGATGAGCAAGTCCTTGACCATATTCTTCACCACCACACACTGCTGAGCATCTTTCTGGCCAAAGTAGATATTTTCCGGAGTCACCACGTTGAGCAACTTGGCCACCACCGTAGCCACTCCGCGGAAGAATGCCGGTCTCTGCGCTCCTTCAAGCTGCTCGGAGCATCCTTTGACGTTGACAAACGCTCCCTTCTGCTTCTCCACATCCAAAACGATGCCCGATGGGTACATTTCCAGCACCTTGGGCACAAACACCGCATCCACGCCCTTTTCAGGGAAAGTGGCAGCCAATAGGCTCAAGTCACGCTCCAACGCACGAGGATAGGCGTCCAAGTCCTCGTGGGGAGCAAACTGCGACGGATTGACGAAGATGGACACGATTGTTCGGTCGTTTTTGGCCAACGAATGCTTGACCAAATGACAGTGGCCCAGGTGGAGAGCGCCCATAGTGGGTACAAAGCCGACTTTCTCAAGGTTGAAGAGACACTGGCGACGCCATTGGCGGACCTGTTGGACCGTCCGTAGCACGGGTATCGTTTTAGTCATAGTAGTTGAGATGAAAAATTCGCAGAGGTGAAGATGAGATGGAGGTGGGAGAAAGAGGGGCGCACTGAGATAGAGAGGTGAGAGTTGGTTTATAGGGAGAAGAAGCAGCAGGTCTAGGAGATTTTTTGAGTTTTGATCCGGCTTCGGTTACTTAGGTGACTGTGATGCTTGTGGTTCGCAGTGGTGGTGAATCGTGGGGAAAAATGAGAAAATAGTATATACCAGTAAGTAACGATGATCAGCGATGGTTAAGACGATTAGTGATGGTAAGATGATTAGTGATGGTAAGATGATTAGTGATGGTAAGATGATTAACGATTTCTTTTAGCGTTACTTCGAATAGAATCTTGGTTCGTCAAAGAAAAATGAAATACTAGGCGCAGTTCATTAAAGCTGATGAAAGTTGTCAAAAAAGTCAACAGAAATATGCCGATGGGAAATTACTGACGAGATCGTTGAGTATTTTCTACCCAAGATATCAGTCTCTTTAACTGTTTCTACTAGCTCAATCTCTGTAAATTTTTCGTCGAACAATTCCACATAGGATTAACTGCTGAACCTTGTCCACCTATTGAGGCTGCTGAGTCTATCCGAATTACAAAGTGGCCTCGCAAAACTAACGCTGATTAACGAATATTAACGCTGATTGACGCTGATTGACGATGAATGACGCCAACAGACGGTGATTGACGTGTTATATTTGCTCGGGTTTTGGAGATGGAACAGGAGGGAAGTACTAGCCTGGCATTTTATGTTTAAGAAGTCACTAGCTAGGCTGGAGCTCGGAGTTGGAGTCGAAACAAGTCGCATGGCAGCGAATTAGTGGATTTCCTCAAATTTAAATCAATCCCAGCTCTACTAACTCTACTTGGTCCACTCAGGCTCGCTAATACGGTTTAGTGTAGTGGAGTCGGCGCAAACAGAATCTTGTAGTTATGGATCCGGGAAAAGGAGTCATTTCTCCGATCGAACTGAAGATGGGACTCCAACCAGATCTCCGGATTCACAAACAGCAACAGTACAATATGTGACCAGTTCCAGCGGCGTTTCGTCCTTACTTCTATGTGGTGGATGTGACCTTCTCGGCATCACTCCAGCATTGGCTGCGAAATTCTCCGCAACCGTCGAGTCTAACACTAAGACACTTAATTTGATGTGTGGTTGCACTCTCGTCATTTCCTTCTCTCCAATTCCTATGTTTTGGCTTGTATTGTTTGTTATTTCCCTCAGCTCTAATTTTTGTTTCTTAATTTTTTGTTTCTCGCATTCCATTTAAAATCTAATTTCGTAACTCATTTCTCATTCGTAATAGACGTCCACCATTCTACGTCCTTCGTGCGACTGTTATCTTGAAGATCATTTTCAATAATAGCCGGTAGCCGGTATTCCTTCCTTCCTTCCTTCCTTCCTTCCTTCCTTCCTTCCTTCCCTGGTGGTTGCCCTTTTCAACTTCTTCTCCTGGTGCCAGAGAACTCTTTCAGGAGACCACTGACATCGATACTTTTATAAAAGCTCTAAATACGAAAAAGAAAACGGACCTTTGAATTGTCATCTTTCGCCGGTTATCTACTAACCATCCATCTGAAACCCCTCGATGATTCTCCTCACTACAATTTAGTTCTGCCTTTCGGCTAAATCTGAAATAATAGACAACTCTAGTTTTGTTTCTAATTTGTCGATTTTCTTTCTTACTTCTCATTTCCCCATTTCTCGAATTTTCTTCTCGTTTCCTCATCTCCTCACTTCCTTCTCGTTTTCTATTCTCTTCATGCCCATTTCAATTTTTTACCAACATTTTGTATTTTGACCCTTCATTCACGTCTCTCCTGCGGAGTGTGCAGCTACCTCCATAGGCAGTATCGGAGTTATCACTTTCCTTCCTATCAGCCAGCGACCATGAACAGAACACACGATTTATTGAATCCAACACCTATTATTCCATAAGCTCGATAAAACTGTTAGGATTTCTCACTTCTTGCCTCCCATTTCTCTTGCTCAACTTTCTCACAATTGTGCCGTTCACCTTACTCTCTATTTCCGTCCTCGTATCCCTTACTTATCTACACGTCTGCTTGTTGTGGATAGAAAACTTCCTCGGCCCAACGCCCCGCTTACAACTTCCGTTATCTGAAAGTAGGCCACCTGACTGTGAGCAGCATTTCCTCGAGAATTATCTCCGCTGCTACATATTTCAATTGCACTGCTACTTTATTTCAATTGCACTGCTACTTTTTTTCAATTGGCACTGTCCTTTTCTTCAATCTACTTCTCGTTCAATTACCACATGTCTTACACTACTGAGCTAAAGACCATCGAGGCCGCCTATCCAAGAGGCCCCGGCTCCACCATCTTGCCCTCCGACCACCTAAAGATCGCTTACCGCCGCTACAAAACGTCCGACCCCATTCCAGACGGAATCACCAAAGTCAATTTCGTCTTTGCTCACGGAACCGGAATGAACAAAAGCGTGTGGAAATATCACATTGATCAACTCTACAAGTTGAACAAGGATTCCAAAGTGTGGAGAGTGGACTCCGTTGTGTCGATGGACGCTGCAGGCCACGGCGATTCGGGAGTGTTGAACCAAGGAAAACTCGGATGGGCTGCCGACTGGAGAGACGGAGCTAAGGATTTGATCAAGTTGGTCAAACACGAGATCGACACCACCGGCGACTTTGTCCCCTCCGTCACCTCCAGAAACGTCCTAATGGGCCATTCTATGGGTGGCTATATGTGCGCATACGCTGGGTGTTTGGAAGCTTCGTTGTTCGACTCTGCTATAGCCATTGAGCCTGTCCTCCACTTTGATCCGATTTACAAGGAGTTTTTCGTGAAAAGAGTCAACAAGTTGGCTAAGATCCTCGTGGACGAGTTCCCCTCCCGTAAAGCAGCCTTGACCTACTTCTCCAAGAGCTTCTACAATGTGTTGGACAAGCGTGTCATGGAGGATTTCGTCAACGACGAGCTCTACGAAAAGGACGGCAAGGTGTACACCAAAGGCAGCGCCAAGGCCCAGTTGGCAACATATGTGAGTGCGATGTACTCCATCGTCTACGCCCAGGAGGCGTTGAAGAACATGGAGATTCCATTTTTACATGTGGTGGGTACCCAGGCGTTTTGGAATCCTCCCGATTCCGTGGAGTACATTCGTTCTGCGGTTCCTGAGCGGTTCATTGCGACCGCTGATCTTGAGGGAGACCACTTGGTTCACGGTGTCTTGGTGGACGAAACCGTGGACTTGATTAGAAAGTTTGTGGATGGCAGAATCGGAGACATTACTGAGAAGAAGGACGAGTTCCCCGAAATCAAATACGGCAACGACCGCGAAAAGATCTTCAAGAGCAAGTGGGACGAGATGATTGTCGGAGACGTGGACAAGGCTGTGTTCTTTGGAAGAGCGAAGCCCAATCTTTAGAACACAAGAGTTGATTAGATATGCGAGTCATAGGACCAACGGCTGTAAGCAAAAATAAAATATGAGTATGATAACCAATGAATTTTATGTTTTCGTATTTCCAATCACAATCCCTTTGGAGGAATTCGAAGTTCCCAGGACAGGATTCATCAAAAATCCTTTTCCAGGTTTTCAATATTCACAGGATTATTCAAAAGTCAATTTTGCTCGCCAGAATCACATTTCACCAATATCTACAAAACCACATCATAAATCAACACTTCCGCCAAAACACCTCAACTTCTCGTCACCATACCCGAACAGCAATATCGCCTGCTTCAAAACCGTATTTCTATATTTTCCTCCTAATTAATCCATTTCTCGGTTGCCCTGTCACTTTCCCGAGGATACGATAAAATCTCAAGTGCAGGCTCGAACCCCACAATTTCTATATAAGGCTACCCATTTCCCAGTATCACTGGCGATATCTTTCTCTATGGTACCTGACCACTCTAACCTATATACTTACACTCTAGAGTCCACCCAGGCTGCATGTCCTCGATATCCCGAGTCGGTAGCCCCCGGGGTCCGTGGTGATGCCTTGAAAGTCGCTTATCGAAAGTATAAGCCTACTAGTTCTCCTCCGCCCAATGCTGTGGTGATAAATCTAGTGTTTATGCACGGAACCGGAATGAACAAAGGAATCTGGCACTCCCACATCGACCAATTGTACGAGAAATGCCGACATTTTGGCATCCACTTGAACTTGGTATTGGCTATGGATGCAGCTAATCACGGAGATTCTGCCCAGCTCAACAAAGGAAAACTCGGAAAGGTGTTTGATTGGAGAGATCTGTCGTATGATGGAATCAGCATGGCGTGGGCAGAAAGGGACGAGCTTTTGGCTGGCCACAAAAATATCTTGGTGGGCCACTCAATGGGAGGCCTTGTGAGTCTTTATATGACGTTTCTCAGGCCGGCTCTCTTTGATGCGTTGGTAATGGTCAATCCCGTGTGCTATCCGGTTTCTCCGTCGCCATTCTGGCCGTTTGACGATTGGGCAGCCAAGGGGTACATGGAGACGGAGTTTCAGCTCGACAGCCCCGACAATTGGCAGGAGCATGTGCTCGAATACATGCGAACACGGTCATTTTTCCGCCAGTTCGACACTACGGTGCTCGGAAACATGTTGGCAGACGAAATGCCCGAGGGACCAGAAAAGGAAGGGAACAAGTGGGTTGTCAGGTTGAAGACGACAAAACAACAGACCCTTCTCACTTACTACGCAGGCGTTGGGTCCATGCTGGTGCTTTCGCCCATTTATCTGGCGTGTCATGTTCCCTCGTATCGTATATTGGCTAGCTTAGACACATCAACAGATGAGGCTCAGGAAAACTTGGCCATTGCGCTTCCGCAGATGAAGACGATATTGCTTGAGGGTGAGAAACATAATCTCCATGGAATTCATCCTGAGCTTTTTGTGGAGACGCTTGTTTCGATCATGAAGGAGGTGAAGACAGCACCGAAACCAGTATTTCCATATCCAGACCCAGGCCGCCGACTGAACTTATAGGAGAAAAGGAGTTCAGGAAAGAGAGGAAGGTGTGATAAGATGTTGATTCGTAAAAAAAAATATAGAGGAAGAATCGAAGTAGACAATTCGAAAAAAAGAAGAGAGGAAGGCATAAATGTAGAAAAATCGAAGTAAACAATTCGAAGTATACTATATGGTGTATACTGTATGGAGTTTATCTCGTATTGGTTATCTGTCTCGTGGACTACATAGAAAAAAAAAAGCTTCTCATCTCATCACATCTCATCTCATCATGGCTGGCAAAGAGACTGTTTTGGCACACATCGCCAACTTCTTGAAGTCCGACAAGGACCTCAAGAAGGTCAACAAGGCGCTTGCTGAATATTTGGAGAAAAACAAAATCGAGTTGCCAACTGTGGCTGGTGACTTGGAGAGTTTGATTGTGGAACAGAAGGAGGAATCTAGCTCGAGCGACAGTGACTCGGATTCTAGTGATTCTGACTCGAGCGACTCAAGCGACTCGTCTAGTGACAGCTCATCGAGTGACTCGGACTCAGACTCAGACTCGGACTCAGACTCCGACTCAGATTCCGAACAAGAGAACGAGGCTGACAAGAACGGATCCTCCGAAACCGAGCCAATTTCCGAAGACGAGAATAAGCCAGAAACCAAGGAAGAGTCCAGTTCTGAGTCCAGCTCGGACTCTAGTTCTGACAGCGACTCTAGCTCCAGTTCTGACAGCGACTCTAGCTCTAGTTCTGACAGCGACTCTAGCTCCAGCTCCGATAGTGACTCTGACTCCGACAGCGATTCTAGTTCTGATTCCGACAGTGACTCCGATAGTGACAGCGACTCCAGCTCCAGCTCTTCGGACTCTAGCTCCAGCTCTTCCGATTCCTCGGACTCCTCGGATTCCTCGGACAGCTCTGACTCTGAAGCCGAAGTTGTGGAGAAAAAGAGAGTCGCCGAGGAGCCAGAACAGCCTATCGTCAAAAAGATCAAGATCGACCACATCTCAGCCACCCCAGAGGCCGAATTGCTTCCGGGCCAGAGAAAGCACTTTTCCAGAATCGACCGTTCCGTCATCTCCTTTGAAGACTCCACGTTGATGGACAACACATACCAGGGAGCGGCCGGCACCTGGGGAGAGATGGCCAACGACAAGTTGACGCAGGTGAGAGGAAAGGACTTTACGAAAAACAAGAATAAGATGAAGAGAGGTGCTTACAAGGGAGGCTCCATCACCATGGCGTCTGGATCGTACAAGTTCACTGATTAGTGGCAGCATATATTTAATTCACAGCATTAGGAAAGTGGCGTAGATTGAGATAAGAAGGAGGTCCGAAAAAAGAGGATTATACGGACACGACGAATATGGGAACTATGAGGGAATCATGAAGGAAATTTTGATATCGTAGTCAGAATCAGGGTCGACAACTCAATCTGCTAGTTCTTCTACAGTCATAATTCTCGCATTGCCCTCTCTAGTGGAAATGAACCTCTCGGTTTCGGCAGCAAGTTCAAAAACTAATTCTATGTGATGACCGACTTTAGAGACTTTCCTATGCCTGGTGTAAGTGGCACGGCCACGAGAGCTTCTGTAATTCAGAACAACACTATTAACATCGCCACGTGACTGGAATGGTGGGACTTTCCTTGACCAAAAGTGGCAAAATTACATCAACATGAGAAGAGCGAGAAAAAGGTAATCCGAAAGGGAAGTTGAATGATATGTTCTATGAGACAAGAACAGTTAGGGGAAGTAGATAGGAACCATTAATTCCACTGCAAAGGGAATGGAGCCCTGCGTTGCGTGTGCAGGTGGGTTGCAAAGTGGGGGGACAGAGGTATGTGGAGGAGGAGATCCTTCTGGTGCGAAGGATACAAAGAGTACTTTGAATCAGCGGTTCGGCATTTCCACTTACTGGCCTAGTGAATGTGCTTAAATGGTACGGAAAGTGTAGTACGATGTCTTATGCCAGCTGATAGTGTTGGATTCCTGGAAACAGGCAAAAACGGGGACGCAGAAGGTCATTGGGGTTAGATGTACGGTTATAGCGATGGATGAACGCCAGGTAAGCAGTTGATTTTAATGGGTGATCCCGGAATAAATCAGGGAGACTTTCGTTGCCATAGCTGGTCTATGGGCGGGATGCATAGTGAGACTACCTTGGTCGTTGTTTCGGAGAGCAATCCTAATTGGATGTAGAACGAATTATACGAATGTTTGAGGCTTTGTACGACGTCGAGCATCCAAGAAGATCGCAATGAATATGATATGTAATCCCACCTTTTGCCTCGCAATATTTCATACCTTCGTGACTTCTTCGTACGTGAATCCAACAAGCGCTAATGCCCCATGTCCATGCCGATAGCTACAGTATGAAACCCACGAACATATTCTGTTGCCAAGCTTGGAAAGCCCCGATACTCGATAATGTGTTTCTTGTCTACCTTGGAAGTTGGGACGGCGATAACCAGCCGGTTGGGCCCTAAAAATCCATCAGATTTCTTCAAACAAACCTTCTTTTCACACCCAAGCAAGTCATTGGAGACAGAATTTAATAGCAACAGAAGAGATGCACAGTGGCACCATTTGCAATGCCGGCGGAGCTATGTGCAAAACATAAGTATTAGCTGCTCCATAACGGCATATCTGCCCAAATATCTCCTTATTAAATTCACGAAGCCCACATAAATATGTCGGAGAATCCAGTATGGGACCAGTCCATTAGTGAAAAGGAAAGAGAAACGAAAGTAATTGACGATTGTGTACCAAGAAACAAGAGCTCGAGAAGATGCTACAGGTAATATTAGGTTTACCTGGGTTACTGGATTCGAATGGCTTTTGAGGTGGTCAGGGCTGATCTGCGGAGAATCAGGAGATAATAATCTGATTTGGGGGATTATAGTCTAATTTAGGAGAGAGTCTCTTTCGGGAGATAGCAGACTAATTTGGGGGATTCGAGAAGGCAGTCAAAATCAGGCCGGTATCTCTCGGATTATCAGCTGTTCCAGTACAAATCGATGCCGCCATCTGGCAAAGAAAGGAGGCGTACTCCCCATCTGAACTAACCACTTTCGGAAGACTAATTGGTGCTGTACTGTGATGCGCCACATTGACCGGAACAAACTGGACAACCAAATTCTAGAACGTACCAGAACCAATTTTCACAAGATTCGAAATTCTACGTAGTAATTCGACTACGTAGCCCCTCCCTGTTTCACGACCACCAATACTGTGGTCTGTTTCTGGAAGTGTAACAAGTAATCACTTGCTGTACAATCCCCCACCCCCACCCCACGGGCTCATACTCCAGGTATATATAATAAGCAAGAGGACAACCGGAGCCACCGGGAGCCACATTTTGTGAATCATTCTTGAACGCTGAAATTACGGAACTCAATTGCACCAAACAAGAAACACCAATCTAACTAAATGTCGCTCACCGCCAAATCCACCTACAAACTCAACAACGGAGTATCCATCCCAGTGATTGCGTTGGGTGTCTACAAAACAGGAACAAATGTCGCCAGGCAGGTGGTCTATGACGCCTTGCAAGCCGGGTACAGACACTTTGACTCTGCCGAAATTTATGGAAACGAAGCCGAGGTCGGCGAAGGTATCTCCAAGTGGTTGCAAGACACCGGAGCAAAGAGAGAAGAGGTGTTCTACACCACCAAAATCTATGACTCCGATCAGGGATACGAGAAGGCGCTGAAGCAGATTGACGTCAGTTTGGATAGAGTCAAGTCTTTGGGCTACATCGACTTGATTTTGATCCACACGCCACTTACCAACAAGGAGAAGAGACTCGGAACTTGGAAAGCACTCCAGGAGGCTGTCAAGGCAGGCAAAGTCAAGTCCATTGGCGTGTCGAACTTCGGAATCCAACATTTAAAGGAACTTTTCGAGTGGGACGGCTATGAGATCGAGCCGGTGGTCGACCAGGTGGAATTGAGTCCTTGGTTGACGAGAAGTGAGCTCCATGAGTTTGCCAATGCCAACAACATCTTGTTGCAGGCCTACAGTCCGCTCACCCGAGGTGTGAAGTTCAATGACCCCACGTTGGTGAAGATCGCCAAGAAGTATAACAAATCGCCTGCCCAGATTCTCATCAGATGGTCGTTGCAGCAGGGATTCAATGTGCTTCCCAAGAGTGAGAACAAGCAACGTCTCACCCAGAACCTTGATGTGTTTGACTTCGAACTTCTGGATGAAGATCTTGCTGAACTTACTCATCCTGGGTCGCTGGAGATGTTTACGGGCTGGTACTCCGATCCGGTGGGATTCCAGGGATAGACTTGAATATTTGGCAACTAAGAGGTTTACTGGACTATGCCTTGAGGGTTGGTGTCCAGGAGAATGTATTTGATGTCTAAATGAAAATTACGTAAGAGGATTACAAAATGGCAGAAAAGGGTCAAGTAGTATGTGATTTCCGTAATCACTTAGTATTATATTTCTCTTGGCCCTTCTTGGGAGGTACATACCTTGAGAGTTGATGTCCATGAAAATGTATCTTGATGTGTACATGTAAAGCTAGTCAAAAAGGAAGGGAAACTTCATGACAGAAAATCACAAGTAGAATGTAATTTCCATAATCACCAAATATTATACATTCCTCCACTAGTCCTTTCTTGTCCCCAGGGCCGATTTGTCAGACTGAATCCTGCACACGGCAATCCACATATTAACCTTCTTCACATCTCAAATCATTCCTCACCGGTTCTTTATCATGTCCCGAGTCAACTACGCCGATCTCGAAAAGGGAAACTTCTCCGACGACCTGTACGATTCTTACGATGAAGAATCCCGCTCGCGCAAGTCCAAGGACGATGACTACACCTACGGGGGCCCAAATCCTAGAAAGAGAAAGCAACCCACCAAGAAGGCAAAAGCCCCTACCCCCAACATTCAGGCGGCTGCCGCCCGCAAGAGCAAAGCGGACAACGCCATTGATGTGGTTAACCAGCAGCTCAGCGATGAAGAGTTCTCCGACGACCAGTTGGTCGAACTTACCCCAGAAGTTCCAAAAGACTATGTTCCTGACGCCGTTTCCAAAGTGTTTGGCCGCCTGGACTTTCTGTACTTGAAGTTGAAGCCCGATCACTTCTCGCGGCCCATATGGATCTCCCCCACGGATGGGCGGATCATTCTAGAGTCTTTTTCGCCTCTTGCAGAGCAAGCTCAGGACTTCTTGATTACGGTGGCTGAACCACGGTCGAGACCTTCCCACATGCACGAGTACGCCATCACCTTGTACTCTTTGTATGCTGCGGTGTCTGTGGGTCTCGAAACCGATGACATTGTGGCGGTTTTAAACAGATTATCCAAGACTCCAGTGCCAGAGTCATTCCTAAAGTTTATCAGAGACGCAACCGTCAAGTTCGGAAAGGTCAAGCTTGTTTTGAAGCACAACAGATACTTTGTCGAATCTACCCAAGCAGACATCTTGCAGATGCTCTTGAAGGACCCGGTCATTGGTCCGTTGAGAGTCCAAGGTGAACACAACAAAGACTTGCTACAGTCAACTGCACCCAGCCAGGGAGATCTTGTGATTCCCGGAACCAAGAAGCCCGATGGAACTGAGGTGAAACCTGACGCCAATACCGAGGATATCTTTGCTTCAGTTGTGGGCAAGAAGGCTGACGATGAAGACGATGATGATCTCGATACAGTCCACCTGTTTGAGATTGCCAGTGAGTCCGTGGAAGTGGTCAAGAAACGATGCTACGAGATCGAGTACCCCGTGCTAGAAGAGTACGATTTTCGTAACGATGACCGCAATGCCAGTCTCGATATCGACTTAAAGCCTTCCACCCAGATCAGACCCTACCAAGAAAAATCGCTTTCCAAGATGTTTGGTAACGGTCGTGCAAGATCAGGTGTGATTGTGTTGCCTTGTGGTGCTGGTAAGACGTTGGTGGGAATCACCGCTGCCTGTACGATCAAGAAATCTGTCATTGTTCTTTGCACATCGTCTGTGTCGGTCATGCAATGGAGACAGCAGTTCTTGCAGTGGTGTACGATTCAGCCAGAAAACGTGGCAGTGTTTACATCCGAAAATAAGGAGATGTTCAGCAGTGAAGCTGGTTTGGTGGTGTCTACATACTCGATGGTGGCCAACACCAGAAACAGGTCGCATGACTCTCAGAAGGTTATGGACTTCTTGACAGGAAGAGAATGGGGTTTTATCATCTTGGACGAGGTGCACGTTGTGCCTGCAGCCATGTTCAGACGTGTGGTGAGTACGATTGCTGCACATGCGAAGTTAGGACTCACTGCTACGTTGGTTCGTGAGGACGAGAAGATTTACGATTTGAATTTCTTGATTGGTCCCAAATTGTATGAGGCGAACTGGATGGAGCTCGCGCAAAAGGGCCATATTGCCAACGTCCAGTGTGCTGAAGTGTGGTGTCCCATGACCGCCGAGTTTTACCAGGAGTACCTTCGAGAATCTGCACGAAAGAGAATGCTTCTATACATCATGAACCCCACCAAGTTCCAGGCGTGCCAGTTTTTGATTCACTACCACGAGAAGAGAGGTGACAAGATCATTGTGTTCAGTGATAACGTTTACGCTCTACAGGAGTATGCACTTAAGTTAGGCAAACCATTTATCTATGGATCCACGCCTCAACAGGAAAGAATGACAATTTTACAGAATTTCCAACACAATGAGCAGGTCAACACCATTTTCTTGTCGAAGGTTGGAGACACCTCCATCGACTTGCCGGAGGCTACCTGCTTGATCCAGATCTCGTCGCACTACGGATCCAGAAGACAAGAGGCCCAACGATTAGGCCGTATTTTGCGAGCCAAGAGACGTAACGACGAAGGTTTCAACGCTTTCTTCTATTCGCTTGTGTCGAAGGACACTCAGGAGATGTACTACTCCACTAAGAGACAGGCTTTCTTAGTGGACCAGGGTTATGCATTTAAGGTGATCACCCATTTGAGTGGAATGGAGAATCTTCCAGATCTTGCATACGCCACCGCCAGAGAAAGGCGAGAGTTGCTCCAGCAAGTGTTGTTGAAGAACGAAGACGCAGCTGGAGTGGAAGTTGGAGACGACGAGGACACCAACTTCATGCCCAAGAGACTCAAGCAAGAAGCAAGTGCTGCCGCCAGAAGTGCTGGGTCGCTCGCGGGATTGGCAGGAGGAGAGGATATGGCGTACATCGAGTACAGCAAGAACAAGAACAAGGAGTTGCGTGAGCAGCACCACCACCCATTGATCCAGAAGATGTACTACAAGAAGAAAAAGTGAATGTTTATAGATCTAATGCACACCAAACACTGAGAGCAACAGTAAGCCATCGTCTACCAAATTAGTCGTAGGACGAGCCCACGAAATTGCCAAACTCGTCGTCTTCAAAGTCCGACAACGGCGTTGCTTCCCTCAGTTCCTCTTCGGGAATCCTTAGACTCTCAAAGATCTTGTTCTGGAGTAACAGCAAGTGCTTGTCGTACAGGAACTTATCCTGGTAGTTGCGGAAGCGTCTTCTATACGTGGCCAACGCTTCGGCAAACAGAATGGCGGTGAATTCGTCGTTGAAACGAAGTCCTAGAGCAACTTGTAATATGCATCCATTTGTGCCCGTACTCGTCTCCATCGGGTGGTATCCTGTCCCCGGTAGCTGTGCTACGATCCTGTAATATCTGGCTGATTGTGGTGACACCGTGATGGTGTCGGAGCCGTCATTGGCGATCTTATAGTGCATTTCTGTCTCGTGGAAGGGATTGTACCAAACTTCGGCCCACGGCACGTCGCTGGCCATCTCCACAAAATCTTCCAGAAGCAGGGTGATCATCTCCGGATTATAAAGCTCTAGTTTGAGTCTGAGGCCCTCGAAAGCGGCAGACGCTGCCGAATCACCCGTATCTGTCACCTCTTGCTCATATAGCCGGAGGTGACCATTCCATACGATATTGTCGACGCTAGTATCCCATTTTTTCAGCGAAATCTCGCCCGGCGGGATGCGAAGCATCGATACTTTGGCCAGAAACGTCTCGTGGGAGACCACAGTCATGGTGCTAGATGTGGTGGGGTAATTGATGAATGCAGAGCAGCGGACAAATGATTAGAATGACACACTGGCAATTGCAATGTGGAGAAGGATGTATGGGGAAGGAATTGGCGATGAAAAATTTAGTGTTCTCTAAAATCTAGAATGATGGGGCTTGTAGATGTCGGGTGAAGTTGTAAGGGTAGGTGAAAGTGTGTGGAGGGTGGAGTTGGTCGCGATAAGTATGAGTACGACACGACGCACTCTGACTAGAAGAAAAAAAATTAAAGCTACCTCATAGACGTTACCCTCACGAAACACACACACGCAAATGTTCAGGCAGCTAGTGGGAGGACCCAGAGCGCTTCTAGGTGGCGCTATTCGGCCCCAGCGATTTTTCGCCGTCTCAAACGCCCACCGGAACGAGTTTGACGAGCTCAAACTGCTGGAGTCCACCAAGAAGAATGCAACTACAGTTTTCGACATTGACGAGTTGATTGCCAACTCGCCTGACCTCGTGGACGGCAACCAGAACAGAAGAAAGTACGACGATTACTCTTTTGGAAGTCTGGCCAAGGATCCCAGAGAAGTAGCCAAGGCCATCAACATTACTGGGCCAGCCAGTGGAAGATCGGTGGATGTCAAGTTCAACAACGTTGGATTTGCCATTGGAAACGTATACTCGATTTTGAGAACGAATAACGTCAGACTGCAGTGGAATTTGCAGAAGAGGTACATGAGACCAGCCAAGTACCAGAAGGATAAGCACAGAAAGTGGTGGAGAAAGCAGTTTGCCAAGGGCTTCTCGGACTTGATGGCCCAGGTGACGGATGCAAAGAGAAGAGGATATTAGCGTGTATATATGTTTTGGGAGACAAGATGAATAGATGACGATCGAGAGTTGGGTGTAAGAGCAGCGAGAGAGGAATAGGTCGAGTAGAGGGTGAGAAGGGAAAGGAAGTTGTTCGGCAAAAGGCTAATGACTTTGCTGGCTATTGGGGTACAATGCTGTCATATGTGTCAAACATAGCTTCTCGATAGGATTGACGTGGTGTAGTAACGGATTATTCCAAGAAACACAAATTTCTTTCCTACGACAAGATGTGTAAATGTTACGTTTCACATCTAGGAATGGTTTAGGGTTTGAAAGAATAATACCGAAATCATTGAAGGATCGTAAGAAGCCATTCGCTGGACTGTTTAGCGAAAAGAAGAATCGTGAGATTCAACGAAGAAGACCAAATAGAAATATGAAATAATTACAAAAGACAAAACACTGATTATATTGAATATAGCTCTTCTTCAATAGGATTCACACAATAAAGAAACGAAAGTCTCTTAATAATAAATCTCATTTATATGGCAGGATGTGTAAATGTTACGATTCGTGGCCCCAGAATTAAGCGTAGTGTGGGGTTGGAAAAATTCATACCAAAAGTATATTGCATCTATAGAAATATCATCCAGTGGGGTCCACAGACAATAAAAGGCATTGGTCGGGACGAGCAGAAGCATTCGTTCAACTGATGAAGAAAGATCAAATAGAAAGAATAATGAAGAACAAAAGACAGAACACCGTTTTGCGTACAATCGGGCCACCGGTGAAGAAAAATCCGCTCTCCAATATAATAGCTGATGCATGAATGAGATACGAAGGAAAGAACTGAACCCCTTGACGCCAAAACTTGAGTTGGGCACCAACTATGCCATATCACGAATGCAGTCGTTCTTATATCTATGTAATCGAGCAGCCGGACTATCCGACCTCCACATGTACCATTATTTACCAGGCATACACTCGTGTCTATCACCTTCAATCCATTCACCTACACGGAACCAACTCGAGCCTCCTTTTCGACCGCCCCGGCCGCTATGTTACACTGAAGCTTCTAGTTCTTCTTGACACCATTCTTCTTCACCTGCTTCTTATCCTTCTTGTAATCAGGCTTGCCGTTGAACGGCTTGTGCACTCTTGTTTCCAACAGAATCACGTTGTTCTTCACCACAATCTCCTTGGCCTCCAACGCCTTCTGCTGGTCCTCCTTGTGTCTGAAGTCACACAATGCGGCCTTGTTGCTTCTCTTGTAGAACTTGATGTCTCCAAATTGCTTGACAAGAGCTCCTCTCAAATCTTCATCGTCAACCTCGATGTTGCGGATGTAGATGGGGTACCACTCCTCCTTTTTGAACTTGCCATTAGTGGGAGCAGGCTGAGGTGGCTGCACGGGCGGGGTGCTCTTCTTGGGTGCCACTGGGACAGTTTTGGGGGACTGCGAGGTTCCCTTTGGAGCCTTGGGCTCGATAGCAGCCAAATTGGCCCATGTGGGCTTTGCGGCTGGCGCAACTGGCGCAGCAGGCTTCTCTTCTGCCTTTGGCCCCTGCTCAGTCTCAACATTTTCGGGTTTTTCGCTCTGAACAGATGGTGTGTCTACTGGCGATTCAGCCTCAGTGTTCTCCACCAGTTTGGGCTCGACCTTTTCGGCTTCGGCCTCAACATTTACAGCCTCTTCAGGTTTTTCTGCCTCGATCTTCTCTGGCTCTTCAGCCTCAACTTCTTCTGGGATCTCAGCCTTCTCCTCCACCTTCTCCACGCTCTCCACAGCTCCATTGCCATTGGCCTCCACAGCACAAACCTTCTGCTCGCGGAACTGCTCCGACAAGTCGATGAACTTCAACAAGTCGTTGGACACATCGTAGACGGTCTTGTCCTTGGCATTCAACACAAACGTCTGGACAAATTGCAAGAGGTGAGAAGTGCCTCTTTTCCACGATCCACACACCACAATCAAAATGCTCTCGTTGACGGACTTCTGGAAGTCTGCACGTTCGACCACAATCTTGTTGGTCTCGGTTACGGCGCTCTGGGCTGCGAAATGCTTCTTGATGGCTTCTGTGCCCGAGGCCAGATTGACGGTTTTCGGAGAATCAGCGGTTTCAGCGGCATCCGAGTTGTCAGAAGCTGCGGCTGCAGCCGATTCAGGAAACTCATCGTGGAGAAGCGACGCATCCTTGTCGTAAAAGGCAAATAACTTGGCAATATCGCTAGTGTAAGTGCTATAGTACTTCTGGATGAACAACCACCCGATGGACTCGATGGACAACTTGTCGTCTTGGTTGTCGATGTTGCCAGCAGAGGAGTCTGGAACGGACTTTTCGAGTTGAGTCATGGCACGCAGATTTGGTGGCGGCAGTAAGGAATCTTTCGTGGTGGAATTGATTTGACGAGCAAGTGAAAATTTACTAGGAGTGCAGGGTGGAGGAGGTAGGAGATCTAGGATCTGGTGGGATAATCGGGGGAACAGAGGTGGATGGTTGAGAAATTTATTTTGGAAATGTGAATGATAGAGAGGGAAAAAGAGGGAAGCTTTGTTGCTGGGATTTGGAGGTTGGGTGATATGTGGATCGTGGTGGTTCAGAAGAATGTGGAGGTGCGAAATGGAAGAAGGAAGAGAGGAGGTTGAGAGAGTGATAAGAGAGGATATTGAGAGGATGGGAAATAATGGAGAGTAATTAGTGGAGCGTACATAACGGAGCGTAAATATTGGCTGGTTATTTGATTTATGATATTTTATATCATTTGTCCGTGTTTGTTCTAGCTGTCTCCGCTTTGAAGGAGGTGGGTGTCCTAGGGATATTAACTGTTTTCGTAATTTAAAAATGATGGACCCTATGTGGGAAATAATCTTGTGAGGTATTTTCGTAATCTTCTTAGTAATCGTGGTAATGATGTACATGACTAAAGAGTTGTAATAGTCTACAGAGTATGCTAGGGACATGGAAAGGTCATTAATTATTTTAAAGATAGCCAACGAAGAACCATTTAAATAGAAGCCAATTCTTATCTAATACATTTTATAGTTGGTTCTAGAACTGAGTGATGAACATTAAAGAACAAAATCACTGATTTTGGGGCAATCTATTACAGGAGTGCTAATTAAACGTGTGCCAGCAGCTGCAGTTAGACATGGCTAGCATTGATCAAAATGGCGGAAGTCTAGGATCAATTACTATGATACTTTGCAGCGAATGTTTTTATATATGTTTCATGTAATTAAATGAAGTAAAAGAACAGTTCAACGACATCAGAAGTGCCTGTCAAGAGGATGGCTTCATTCACTTCTTTAGGTTTGTCTATTTGGAGAAATGGTGAACAGAAATACGGGATAGTGAGATCAAGTAGAATGGGTCAAATCAATAAGAACGAAAAATAGGTTTCTTTCCTGGTCGGTGGAAGAGATCGAATCGTCCTGGCCGTTTTCTGGCTATTCGTCCATTTCTCAATTGTAAGGTTATACTGTGACCATCACAGACAAACAGATCATTTCTTGATCTTCTAATGGAATTTCAACACCTTTTAATCCTACTTGCTTTTTAGTTGAGAATTCTTTCTTGATTATTATTATAATGAGTTTGAGTAGCTCCATCCTTCATGGATTTGGAGTTCGTGGGATTTCAACATCTCCTTCAGCATGCCTTTTGATTCCAACTTTTCCAAACCATGCATACGTTCTTGAAATCAAATAACTACGACCATTTTCGTCACGATGACTCAAGAATCACTTCCTACACCTTGCAACCGTTCGATTTATTCCTAAATGTCTAGCTCGTCTCCTTCAACAACTCCTCCAAGATCTTGTTCTCCAACTCCGTTCTGTTGGCTCCCTTGAACGACTTCACTCCCATTCTTCTCAACACATCAATGGCGGTGCTTCTGGGAAAGCCCATGTTCTCAAACTGAGAAACAACCTCGTCATCAATGCCGTACAACGCAGCGTCGCTCACCTGAGCGCTGTTGCCGTGGATATCGTCCGATGCATAGATCTTGGTCCAGTAAGCAGCAGTCTGTTCAAATCCGGCCTTGTTCGAGATGTAATGCTTGGCCACCTCGGCATCTTGCGGGTCGTTAGGCTCTGGCGACTGTAGCAACGACTGCAACGAGATCAATGACGACTTCAACGTCAAAATGGGAGTCCATGCGTCCTTCAAGATATCCAAGCAAATGGCTCCCGTCACCGACGAAATGTTGGGGTGATAGATTTTCGTCAAGAAGTTCATCACAGGAGGCTTAAATGGGTACTCGTTGGGGATGTTGATGTCAACCCTGAATACTCCATTTTCATATGGCGTTCCGGGTGGACCTTTGAAGTATCCATTCAAATGAGTCAAGTCGTTTTCGTTGACCAATTCAAGCGAAACTCCCGATTGGGTGTCCTGGCGACACTCCTCGAGCTCCTTGGCGATTCTTTTGACTCTGGACATTTTGTTTCGTGTAGTAGGTTGCTTTGTGGCCTGGTGATAATCGCTCGAATTGTCTATGTCGTGTGCACTACGGTACCGGCGCATCATCGGATGTTCTATATTACAGATAATATACACACAGCGTGGCTGTAACAAGCAGACAGAGGTGGGTCACCTCTCGACGGCTCTTATATATCCATTGTCAAGTCGTTTTTGTTGGCACCCCTCATGCTTTGATGTTTCTGGCCAACGCCTCGAACACAACTTTCATTTCCGGAGCTGCCGACTTGACAAATGGCAACGAATGGAACTTGTAGTGGTTATTGCTCAAAATCTCAGCCAAAACCAATGACAAGCCCCATGGATGTGGTCTGTTCACTAGTTGTCTCTCGAGCAACACACGGGTCATAATCTCCTGAATCTCCACATAGACATCACCAGACTGCCAGATGCTTTCGGTACCAAAGAGATGCAATGCAACACTAGCGAACCACTGGGTATGGCTGTTTGGATAACGCAACTGATTAACAATGGCCGAGATCACATGGTATCTGAACTCAGTGTTGCCCTGGTTCAAAAGGTCAATCACCAACGAAGTTTGCGACGACTTGAGGTTAAACAGGTTGCTGTTGGCAGGGACCCGCTCTTCGACGGCTGACATTCCAATATGTAAGATCAACGCATTGATGAGCTTCACATTGAAGCTGACAACATCAAATCCAAATTCTGCCAGTTCCTTGGGATGGTTGAGCTTGGTGCCGCCGTAGATAGACCGCATCAATGCTGGCGCTGGAATACGCAAGAAATTCTCCGTAGGCTTCTTCAATCCAACCTTGCTCAAATCGTCCATAGGAGAGTAGTACACCTCTGGAGCATTCTCTGAGTTAGGCATCGATTCGGTCAGAACGGTTGAAGCGAATGGATTCACCGTCTCAATATTCTTTGGAGTGGCAGACAAAATGATATTCCTGAGCTGGGTGCAGCTTGGAAGTACAGCAGACACCAATTGATAGTGGCACGCGATTAAGAAGTCCGGTTCATCGTGTGCCAATGCAGTGAAAAGGCGGTTGATGGCCTTAAAACAGACGTTAATCACGTCATGGTGCACAACTACATCCTTCGAGTAGATGTTCTGGAACTTCAAAAGTGCCATGAAAAGCTTCACGGCAACACCATATCCCTCACGATTAGGCAATCCAAGGACCTTTGGCAAGAACATACGGTGAGAAATCAATGAAATCCAAGCAAATGTAAATCCAGGGTAGACAATAGGTTGAAGTGAGTACAACGTCTCCCCTAAAGTAACAAAGAATTCAGAATCCAAATGCTTGGTAGCTAGTTCATCGAAAACTGAAGAATCACACCAGCCGCAGAAAATGGAAGAAAAAAGCTTGAAATATGCTCTCTCATTCCAAGTGGCCTTGGACACTTCATGTTCATTTGTCATGACGAGCACCACGATGCTCAAAATGTTCTTCAAATATTCGATAGCATCTGCAGTGTGACTCTTACTGAAGCGCAAGATGATTCTGACAATGAGAAGAGCAAGGCAATCAACAGTGAGATATGTCTCTCTTTGAGTGCGGCTTCTAATCTCATGCTCTGTAACAAATGCTGCTGTAGAAATTTCAAGGGCTGACTTGAAGAATAGCTCAACCTTTTCTGGTTCCGTGAGAATACCGCTTTGGAAGAGCCTCTCAACGAAAGCATTCTGTAAGCCTGTGATGTCTTCACCATGACCTAATAGCTTTACCCATTCAGAAAACACGTATCCCATTTGGATGTAAGCACCAGCAGAACCCGTCTCAGAAATGATGGCAGGATAGTTTGAATCCAGAAGCAATGCAAACAACTCGTCACGAGCTACTGCACTTGCCTGATGCTCTTCAGAATCGCCAGGAACATAAGTTGACAATGCTTCGATAGTGCAAGCAAATTCAGATCTCAAGGCAATTGGTCTAGCAGTCTCTGAACTGAACACATTCAACAACAAGCTAGATGCAAACTTGACAATAGAAGGGTTACTGGACTCGGCGATGAGCTTGCCAATAGAGCTGTCAAGTTTCAACGCGGACACCAATTGCACCTTCAACAAGGAAAATATGACAGGCATATTGAACTTTCTTTGGTCAACGGAATGCACCATCCACCAGGTCACGTCTTTAGCAGTTGATGGCGAGTACTCACACAACTTGTCTAAGATCACAACGTAGATTTCATTGCTCATTGGATTGTCATGAACTTGAGTAAACAAACAATTCACAGCATATTGGGCGACCTTTAAAAGCAACTCAGGATGCTTCAAGGCATTGTTTTGACATAAAGTCAACGCCTGTGTAAGAGCTTGCAAAATAGGATGTTCAGCGCCAAGCTCACTCAAGCTAGTTTCTTGAACACCTGATAACATTTGAATGGACTTTTCGCACATCTGGGTAATGACAGTGAAGAGTTGATCCATTGAGGCAAATTCGTCTTGTTGTAATGAAGCAGCAGCTTGCTGTGGAGTCAATTGTCCAGCAACAAGGCCTTCCTGCTGAAGTTGAGGAACAGCACGAGAAGGTTGGCTCTGCAAACTCTGAGGAGTCTGCTGTTGACCAACTCTCTCAGACTCAGATTGTGCCAGTTGTGCTTGCTGCTGTCCATGCTGTTGCTGTCCTTGTTGTCCTTGCTGACCCTGCTGTCCTTGCAGAAGCTGTTGAGCCTGCTGTTGTTGGGCTTGGTCAGCGCGGATAATAAACGAATTGGTTCCGAAATCCGTGTAGATGCTATATTGCGAATCCCTGAGTCCGTCTGGTTGTAAACCCAATGGCGGAGGTAATTGTGTGGAGTACTCAAAAGCACCACCTTCAACAAATGGCTTCCCAGCAGGGTTGCGTTCACGAGCAAGAACCTGAGGATGCATACGTTCATCTATCAATTCACTGATGTTGCTGGCTGCCAACTTCTCAATGATCTCCACACACAAATCCACATTCGACTGGATAGCAAGATTCAATTCGGCCAACGGCAACTCATTCAAGTTGACCTGGTTACCCAACAACTGAAGCATAGATGCTTCAATAGTTTCACTCAAGATCTTCCGCCCACTACAAACCACCATTGCATGGGCAAGTTGTTGCGCCATGATTTGATAACTGTTTCTGAACTTGGTAACATCACCTTCAGTAGCAAAATCTTTCTTTACCAATGCCTCGGTAGTGGTCAAAACTGCTTCAGAAACTCGGCTCAAGATTGGCACGGCACACTCTCTAACAGCACGAGCAAGTGAGGCTTGGAATGCGCGTCTCAAATTTGGGTTCTGTGTGAAAACAGTATTTCCAGATAAATTTCTGAAAGAGGCATCCAAATGATTACCAGTTGGAGGAATTGCCCTGTCGTCCACTTGTCTACCTTGTTGTTTGGGCGGTTGTTGTTGAGATTGCTGCTGCAAAACCTGTTGTTGCTGCTGTTGTTGGTGTTGCATCAAAGCAGCTTGCTGTTGCAAATGTTGCTGCATCTGCAAGTTATGATCAGGAGTCTCAAATGGTACCTTCGATACGTCATTATGAAGTAAATTGGGTTCCGACCTGATTCCAAACATAGCAGCTAAAGCTTCAGGGTTTGGATTGTGAGAACGCACTAGTGTGGAAGGTTCGACATCCTTCACTGTCATATCAAAAATGTTCAATAAGACCTCGATTTCAAATTTCAAGTTCAATTTCAAGTCAGCGCATTCATAGAGTTCAACCAAGACTTTGATGATTCCAAGAACCCACGGATTAGGAGGTCTGAAAATCTTAGAATGGCCGGCCTGATCCAAGATCTTACACACAAAAGGAATGATCAAGTGTAAGGTTTTGAAATCAAAGGCTTCGACCAACATATACTTCAAAGCGACTTGGTCTCTTTTCAATGGTCTGTCATTTGCCAAAGTGATTCTTCCCAACCAAGCACCAAGGTTCTTTAAATTAGAACGCTCCATAGAAGTGTCCTTGAACACCTTAAGTAAATGGTCGACCTCAAGAAGGGTGGTGTTCAAAACGTATTCGTAGAAAATGGCGTTATTCAATGCGAAGACCAAGCTGGAGTACAAAGCATGGTTGTTTGGTTCCGACTTGGCCCTCTCAGTCACCAAGTAGTTTGCGAACCAAGCAAAATACTTTTCTTCAAGTGAGTCGCGAACCTCCGCAAGTTTACTTGCCATGTTGTCGGCCGTCATATTGTTGACGAAGAATAAAAGTTTATCAGATATCACCTCACTTGGATCTTCTTGAGTGACAAAGCCAATTGTTTTTCTCACAGCGTAAATGGAGTTGTAAGTGACAGAGTTCTCTTCCTTTGCCGGGTTAGCGTTTTCACCAGAGGGAGCTTGATTAGGTGCCGTGTCAGGGCATGGAATTCCATTCGACGCATCCTTCACGATTTGGTACATCCTTGCATGTGCGGACAAAGATTGGCACTTCAAAAGATGTTTGCAGTAAATTGGGTATTCATGCAATCTCGACTTGAAATTGTACAAGGACTGAACAGCAAATTTGAACAAATGAGAGTCCTGTGGTTGATTGCAAGACTCCCAAATGAAATTGAGAGCGACTGTGAGTGTGGTGCCCTGAATCAAGTCTCTCTGCAAAAGAGCACCAAACAACAAAGATGTTGAAGCCAAAGCAGTCAATGGATACTCAGAGAAGAATCTGTACTCGTCGATCAACAGATGAATCATGCATGCGAATACATCCTGATCATGAGGTACATCACTCACCTTCATCCGATCAAGCATATCAACAATCTCCTTGATTTCCATTTCTTTGTTGTACATCTTGGAGTAGTAAGCCTTCATCTCCTGCTCAACTTCAGGTGGAAAAGCAATCTTTTCTTCGTTTGCCAAAATGGCTGCATCGTGACCGGTACCAAAATTTATGAGACGAGGGTAAGTTGTCAATAGTGACAACAGTAGGTTCTTCAATCGGTCAGCATCCACCAATCCCTGCGAACTCTTCAACACCTCCAATAAGAAGTAAACAACAGAGACGTTCAATGCTTTGTTGCGAGGACGTGGCTCAAGAGTTCCTTGTTGCTGTTGCTGCTGAAGTTGCTGACCGAGCTCAAAATCTTGAGCAGTTTTGGTTTCCAATATCTCGAGAAGAGCAGAGTACACCGGTTGTCTCAACTTGGCAACCTTAAGGTCATTCTCGATGACTGATTTGCAGTCATATCCAAAATTTGTTCCTTCAATGACAAATGTCAAATACAAACTGTATGTCATAGAATTGGCTTTCTTGAGCAACTCATCAAGCAAGCCAAAGGAGGCAGAAGCCAAGATGACCTTGTGCAAAGCTTCTGAAGTCATTCTGTTGGTATAATACTCGATAAGCTTTGCAATTGCCAATTGAATGTCTAACTCTTTGAAGCGTCCGAGGACCTTTTCCAATTGCGTCAAGTTGGAGTCCACAAGTGGTCTATCCATCATGAAAGCAAAAATTCGATCAATGCGGTCAAGGACGAACCCGTTCTTGTCAGGAATTGACAATGCTCCTGCTATAACGTGATGAGGCTCAGCCCTGCAATGCAAGTCAAAAAACTGAGTGAGCCAGGAATTAAGTTTCTTGTCGCCTTCTGATTGCAATTTGTTTTGCTGAGAGCCCTGGGAGTTGATTTTGGCCATCACCTGAACTTCAAGTCTGGCAATATTGACAAATCTTAAAAGCTCGGGTTCAACATTATCCTCGTCTTCATAACAGAGTGTGAGGGTCTTCAGGTTCAAAATGTCGAATGCGCCTTGCTGAGTATGCATCGACTGCAACATGTACAAAAGAGTCTTGTCGAACCACCACTCATAACTCAAGAAGATGTCAATCAAACCGTTCTTGAAGTCAAGCGAGGACAAAAGCTGGGTGATACTAGCAACAGATGGTTGACTATTGCGCTTCGATGCATCATACAAGAACTCTTGGACCTTAGCGAACACATTGAACCAATTCAACGCGTGATTAGTATCGACGGACTTCAAGCAAGCTTGCAATTGTGCGCCCTTAGCATTTGCCTCGGGCAAATTGTTGACAAAAGTCAATGCAGTAACTCCACCATTTGTGGAGGAAAGGCCCTGAGAGCCAGGAATAAGAACTTCGGCCAAAATCAAGGCAACACTGGAATCAGCATCTTCTTGTCTGATCTGAAGAACTTGAGGAAGGAGTTTCTCAGGTAATAAATTTTCTGGTCCAACCTCTATTAATAAATCTTTGAACGACATGTTAAGAATCTCGCGGAAAAACTGTTCAACAGGGGGGATTTTCAGATCAAATGCGTTGAACTGACCAATCACCAAAAGCTTGTGTAAGAAAGGATACGATGGAGACTGAAGAATGCTTCCAAGAAGGATGTACTGCCACGAACTGTCTTCCGGGGTGGTTTTTGCTAATGCAATTTCTGGGATCTCAGAACCGGCAGAAATGAAGTATTCTCTTACCTGTTCAGTTTGCAAATTTCCGAATTTGGTGACTAGGACAAACTCGAGTAAAGAACCAGTCTTGAAATGTTCAGTGAAATGAACAATATGAAGTGTGCTTGTCTCGTTGAAGATAACTTCAAACTCTGCAAGGAAAAAGTTCAAGTGAAGTGGATTCTTCTCGAGAGACTCAAACTCAAGTGCGAGAAGCTGATTGGGCGCAGTGTCTTCAGAAGGTAAGTCCAAGGAACAGAAGCGGAGAAGCTTTCTGTAGTAGATCTGATAAAGGATGTGGTACCTAGCGCCTTCGGATTCAAGAATATAGTGACACTGGGAGAAATGAGATGTGTAGTTCAGGTCGTTCACAGTTGTCAAAAGAAGGGAGATCTGGTTGATAACCACAGCCACGTATTCGGAGTTCTTCTTGACGTCGTCAGCTTCTGCGTCTAGGATGGCGGTTGGATTGAGCGGTTTCTCGGCCAAAAGCTCTTTCAAGGTAGTAGCAGGCACGGATTCGAGGCCCTGGGGGCTAGCGGGCGGTTGCGAAGACACGGTTATGGGAATGTTCACTTAGTATTCCGCCAGTTTTTGGTGTGAATTGTGGGGGTCAATTGGGACTATGGACGCGGTGCAAAATGGTATCCATACAATTGACAGGGTAGGTTGCAGATCTAATCAGTAGTCTGTAGCCTGGGAGATATGTACAGCGTCTAGGGTTAGTATGGGGGCAAAAAGGGAGGCAACCAGAATGGGCGATTTGGAAGGCAATTTAACGGCGATTTTGATGATTCCGCGGGTTTCTGATGCTGCGAACACGATGAAAATGGAATACGTACGGTTTTCGAAAAGATGGCGATAGCTTTGTGGTGGATCACTTAGGTAGTTCTAAAAATTTTAAGAGTGAGCGACCAAGACTGAGAGGTTACCCGGAGAAAGCAGTTGTGTGGAGGACCATTTTTGGCTGCGAAATGCGACCTCAGGCAATGTACTGCGATATTGTAATAGTTTACAGAGTGTACTGGAACCAAGAAAGTAGTTAATTTTTATAAAATAGGAGAATAGCGCCTTTAACTAGTAGCCAAGACTCAGCCTATAATATGGGTCCATTTTCGCTACCTTTATTGGAGTTTTTATGATAGGAGCTAACGACGTCGTCTGGGCCTGAGTACACTCTGTAGACTATTACATCGTTTTTGTCCATGATGTCTTGTTGCTTTGTTTGTCGTGTTGTTTCATGGAGGTCGTATCTGGGTCTCTGTAAATGAGCAAATGGAGCTCAACTGCAATTTTATTGCTGACATGAGAAAATCCACTGCCGGTATCTAAGATAGGGTATCGATACGTGATGATTTCTGAGACTGGAAGACCGGAGTCTAATTGCGTTCTTTCGTCTGGATATTGACGTGGAATGTCGTCGATTACCTTACCCAAACTTCATATGGGAAACAGATAAGCAAAAAGGACTGGTGAAACACGTTGTGAATGATGAATCACTTTTGTGTGATTACACACAATTGGTTAATCTGAATACCTATTCTAGAGGTTATTCGGAAAGTCCTCCTGAATTTCTTGGTGTTGGTGCCCTTCTTGTCATGTTAATGGATTGGATGTTGATTAGATTTATCAATGTGAATTACACAAATGGGTTGACCTACACCCTTATTTCGCAATTTGCTGCCTGCGATAATGGTTTCGAACCTATCACGAAATCGATAAACTCTTTTGTCTGCTTCAGTACTCACGAAGTGACACAAGACTTTCCAATCAAGGTTGGGAGTGACTTTTGCTACTAGTGCGGCAACTGGTGAAACGCCTGAGCATGCACTTGATGTGGCAGAACGCTTCGGTCAATGAGGCAATACGCTAATTGAACAGTGCCCAATCTTTCGAAATTCAGTCATGAGATATTGCATTACTATTATAAAGTTGGCTTTTTCATTTGCTGTGCAACCTTCTCTTTACGCTCTTTCCTACTTGACTCAAAGACATTGTCTCATCGCTCAATAGACTAAGATTTCCGGCCACCCAGTTTCTTTGGCAAAACAAAGGGTAATTTAAATGGCCAAAAACGAAAGCAAAAGAACAAAAATCAGCCCAACAGTTCTGGACGCAGCATTGAAGAATGTCGACACACTTTGAACGTTTGGTGCAAATGTCGACAGAGACGTGTAGATCTCAACCGTTCCTCCAACGTTGGTAGTTCCAACACATTCGGCAACCAGGGTGACCGTCGTGGCACAAACATTGTTAGAACAGCTGGTTACTGTCACCTTCACGGTCTTCGTTTCACCAATAGTGATTAGGACTTTATCACATCCACCATACGAACATTTCGTTATTGTCGTGACTGTGATTTGATCCTTTGGCTCGTTGCATCCCGTTGTACAAGACGTGGTGACTGTCACTCCTTCAATGGACGTAGAGGACTTCATACCAGGACCCGCCTGCGAAACAGTCAGCGATGAAGTCGGAGTAGAGGACTTCATACCAGGACCCTTCTGTGAAGAAGTAAATGATGAAGTCAGAGTAGAGGACTTCGTGGTCGAGGAAGAAGTCGAATTGGCCCACTTCGCCAAAGAAGTCGAGCTATCGCTAGAAATATGGGAGGTCGAGCTGGAAATGACCGAGGTGATGGACTTCGGAGACCTAGCTTTGATACGAACTGTATCTGAGAGATAGTACTGCCAATCCGAAAGCTTAGTGGTCTGTGGGCTTGCCAGAATCCGAAGTGCTCTCATTAGAATTCTGTACTTGCCAGGGGGTACCGTCGCTTTCGATCTCATCCCAGTGATAGTCACTAGAAAATCTCCAAAGTCAGTGTCTGTTTTAGGGAATCCAAGCGTTATTGTTTTCACTGTTTTTGGATCTACAACTTTTTCATATGTTCCAGCAAGACCGCCGATGAAACCGGCCATTCTCGACCAATCACCCCGGTAACCGGTAACAACGAAACCATCCAGCACAAGGTCAAAGGAGTAAAAAGTGGATCCATAGTCCAATGTATAGAATACACTGGGCCAATCGTTGTTTGCAAATGTCATCGTCAGATATACCGGCGCAGCATGGATTGGATTCCATGCGTAGGCTGATCCCTCTATTCCCATATACGGAACGGTGATAGACAGGCCAATATCGTCACTGATACGGTAATATCCTTGCCAAGCAATAGATTTACTCAAATCTAAGCCCTGGGGAGCAGTAAGCCAAAACTTATACAGAGCTTCTTGACCAGGACGAAGAGTAATTGGAGAGTTGAACAGACGAGAATTTGCAAACACATATTCCAAATTTGGAAAGAAACGTGCTGGACTTCTAGCACTACTTCTGGTGTCCACTGCTACTTCTTTGCCATGGGTAACTTGGTAGATTCTGGTTTTGCTTCCAGTATTCTTCCACTTGAGAAACCCTACGCCGTCTTTGGGTCTCTGGCTCCTGTCTCCCCAAGAGAGAAGAGGTTCCGAAGTGAGCTCGATGTTGGAATACAAAAAGTCCCACGCATTGACGAACCCGGCACCTTGGAGGATTACAGGGTCCTTATACTTTGTGTTGACTGTGTTATCTTTGTAGAGCGGCATCAAGTTTGCGGTCGAAAGAAGCCTTTTCCTCACCTGGTCAGGTGTGGCCTTAGGGTTCTGACTCAAGTACAAGGCAATTACTCCAGCGATGTAAGGTGTGGAGAATGATGTCCCATCAGCGATTGCATAGCCACCACCGTTTTTAGCGAGAAACATTTGGCCTCCTGGAGCCAGGACTGATGGGCAGAAGTCGCTGGTGTAAGTGGGGCCCCATGTGGAAAAATAAGACATCCTTCCAGCAAATAAATTGAAACTTTTTGACATTACCGGCGAAGATTTAGAATTCATTGTCACGGTGAATGTACTGGAAGAAGCCAATTTATCCTGAATCCATTTTTCGACTCCATGGTCGGTTAGACCAAATCTGGAAACACCGTCTACATAATTGGGTGCATCATCAAACGACAAAAATGCTTTGACAGTTGGAAATCTGGTAGAGAGGACTTCGGGCTTACAAGTAAGTGCGGAACCAAAGAGTACGACGCTGCTTCCAGAATGAGAGCATAAATCGGCGACGTATTCAGCCGTGAACGTTCCTGTTGCTGGAAATACATCGCCGCTGCTGACGTAATTGAACAGGTAGGAGTCGCCATTATTTGTCTGGATAGTCATGGGCCACGTCACTAAGCTGGTTGCGCCTGTCGAACCAACTGAAATGACCAAGTTTTGGGCAGCACCAGTCTGAGATTGAAATGTTCCCTTTTCTCCCTCATTGCCAGCAGAGACAATCACGGGTATTTTTTTTGCAATCGATTGTAATGCTTGTCCAAGTCCAGCTGCATCGTTTTTGTAAGAAGACATTGGCCTTCCTATTGATATAGAAATCAAGTTCACCCCGTCTTTCAATGCTTGGTGAGCGGCATCAATAATTGCCTGACTCAGGGCCTCGTTTTCATGGCTCGTTACACGGTACATTCTGATTGTTGCTTCTGGTGCAACGCCCACCATCTTGCTGGACTGCCCGCCAAATATAGAAGCGACCATCGTTCCGTGGCCAAAAACGTCACGTATGTCGGTATTCAACTTTGAAGATAGAAAGTCGTACCCATTGATTGTTTTCCCGGCAAATACTTCGTGGGACGTGTCGATTCCAGAGTCGATGATCCCCACCGTGATTCCCTTGCCTTTGATTCCTTTTTCGTGCAACCGATTGACTCCAGTCGCAACATGAGGGTCCCATTTGGGCAGCAGACTGCTAACTAACGATAATGGTCCCAAGGCAAAGCTACTAACAGCCAGCATTCCTAGCACACCGTCCGCGCTTTCGACCAAATTGAGCACCGAAAGGTTCGTGGTGGGGTTATCGTTGTCGTTCGAGACCTCAAAAGCAACGAAGGTAGAGTTCTCTCCCTCAAACCGCTCTCCAATAGTGAAGTTGTACCCCTCGAATTCCAAATTGTCCCACAAGTTAGTGTCATCGTCATTTCCAGGTGCAAACTCTACGCTGTACTTCCCTGGTACATCGCCCGCGTAAATTGCGGAGAGGGGTGTTCCCAAAATTTCCTCTTCTTCAACGGCAAACGCAGTGTCATCTCCAGTATAGACTTCTTCGGTATCATTAGCGAGCTCCACTGCTGCCGCAAGCGACAAGAGTGCCAACGTTCCTAAGAATTTCATTGGTGGTATTAAAGAGAGTGAGAGGAAGGCCCGCAGTATTTATAAATTTGAAGAGACATAGGAGGGGATGACAAAAGTAGGCATAGTCCCCCAAAATAGCTGGTTGCAGCCAAAGGACAAATGTCTAAGAATAAGTTTTTGGCCGTGGAGCCGACGCCCGAATGTTGTGAGAATTAGGCTGCGAATTGGATACACAATGCTGCGAAATCCTGCGTGATGTCTAGGAAATTAATCCGTTTGCGAATAACGATGCTCAAATGCTGATAGAACTCCTATGATAGAGAAAAAAATGAGTCTTTGGAAAACCTGGACGCGGTGATGATATCTTCAGGCATTATTATGCATCTTTTCGGGAATGTGTGATCGTGATCAAAAATCACCGGGCAAACTGCCAAGAAAAACTTCACCCACATTGGGACGTTTCAGGCTTTTCTAGTTTGCCGCACGTTCAAAAGAGAACCCTTTTGACGTGGCTTGGCACGATCGTTTCATTTCGTCCTTCATCCGTTTGACAGAATGATATTACCAGTCGATACCTAGCTTGTCATGAAGAGCATTCACAAAAGAATCTGCACTGCTAGTCGCAGAGTTCCCAGTGGGGTTGCCCGTAAATGCCGGACTGCTACTTTGGGTTGTTCTGAATCTCGTATATTTGTCCCAAAACCGACCGATTGCGACCGTATCTCTGCGATTTCCATGATCAGTCCAATGGTATGCTTGCTTATGCTTCTAAACGGCCAACTCGATATCGAGCGCTTCCCTGACTTCCTCTTTCAACGTCCCCTCCTGTAGTTGCTCATATGCCTTTCTCAAGTAGAACTTCAACATCTGGTTCTCCAGGATCAATTCATCCTCGGTGCTTTTGGACAGAAACGACCTTGTGTCGATATCGCAAAGACTGCCTTGAGAGGATTTTTGCCCTGGGACTTTTAGTCCGTCAGTATGAGACCGATCCGCAGAGTAGGTACTGACGGCATCGGAATAAATTGAGTCGTGGTCAGTTCTCGTAGAGAAAACAGACGAGTTCAGACGGTTTCCGCGTGTTCTGACCAAAGAATCGCTCGATGTCAATGACGTGGCCGAAGCTGGTCCACTCAGAAGCGGCAAGGACGCAAGAGACGCAGACGGGATAGACAAATTCTTGAACATGTCAAGCACAGACGACGTGGTGCGCTTGTGTGTCTTTTTAATTGGACAAAGGTGGTTGGGTACAGCAGCACAGTTGATTCCCAGAAACAACAGCTCGTCCCATGACAAGAGCAAATCGCCGAAAAAGGAGGTCAAGTCACCTACCACATTGCCCCATTTGGACTCGTTCAAAAGATGCTGGTACACCACTTCCTCGTCCCCTTCACCAAAAGACATGAGAATGGGTCTATTTCTGAGAAGAAGACCGATGGAGGTCTTGAAAACACCCACTTTCCATCCCTCCATCATGCAGAAGTCCACGATACGGTTGTTCACTGCCAATCCTGGAGTGTGGATCAACAGAATTGAAAGCCACCACTGGAACAAAAACACCTTGTAGTCGCAGAAGGAGGTGAGGTGGCTGACAAGCTGCGGGTCAATTTTGTTGAACACACTGACAAACTCGTCAAACCATTTATCCAAAGTGGACGACATGGTGGCCGGAACAAAGATGCTGCGCAATTCAGGCTCACATTCCATAATCTTACATAACGCATGGAACGTCAACTCCGGCTGCCTGAACTGGAAGTACAACGTTCCCACTAAGAAAAGAAGGCCCTGGCAGTAGCCGAGCTCCAAGTCGTAGTTGGCGTAGACGTTCAAAATGGTGAGGAGAGCGTCGACGGTGTCCTTCTGCTGGAAAAATGTAACAGCAGGGAATGTTCTCGACAAGTCCTTATTGATCTGGTTAGAAATGTCTCTGTTATATGAATGCTGGAAGTTTTTGAAGATCTGCCTGGAGACACCGGGCACTCCGCTGTGGTTGGCCTGGTTGACCAAGATCAATTTCTCCCAAACGAGTGGTACAAGTTGAAACGGCACGCCTGTCTGCATAAAAATCATCCGGGTATAGTTTGGGAGCGCCGTGATGGTCTTGTATGGAGTTTTAAAGAAGGACAACCAGTAGAGCTTTTCCAATTCCGACTGGAAGCCGCATTTCTGGGATGTGACGAACTCTTGGCAACAGCGCTTGTTGGAGAGGCCGAAAAGCGTCCCGCAGCAGCTGCATGTGTTGGTGGTATCGGCGGCGTAGTCGTAATTGGCGAATTGGTCCATAAGATCTTTCTCTGAGACACAATCGATGGGACCCTCAGAAAATCTATTCAAATCGACTCTCAAGTCAAGGTTGGCGAGCATGAGATCGTTACTTGCAGCCACGAGGGAGAGCGACTCCTCGAATTCCATGAGCGACTCATCGAACATGGTGACGTTGGAAATGTGTTTAGCTGGTAAGGCTGAAGCTGATCGTAAAGTTGGATACGTCGTAATCAGCAATGTTAATTGTTGATATGTGGTCACAGTTGAGAGAATCCCACGTTCGAGTGTCTAAGGAAAAGGAATGGTGGTAAGGAAAGACAAGGGTGGGAGACACTCGAAGATTAGGGAATAAAAAGTCACTTCAGATCGTTACTTCTATATAAGGAAATGCTTGCAATGCCTCAATGCGGAAAGTCGTGGATTCCATGGTTATGTGCAGTCGCGTTTCCAGTGACAGGTACGGTGCGTTGGAAGGGGCCAGCGAAATGGGAAGAAGTATGATCATTTTGGCTAATAAAAACGTTCCGGGTGGTGTATTTGTGTCACATAAAGATATTCCTGAGTTCATTCGCGGAAAAACAGTTCAATTGCGACTAATTGGTGGAGGGTATATTTACCAGCGAATCACCTACCCCAAACAGTACTGCATGTATTTGTTTCAGTGCGTGGTGCTGGCAAACAACACTGGTTCTGTGCAGGTATCTGCAATGTCTATGTGCGAGGTGCATCTATGCGCTTAACGAGACTTCCATGGAGGTAGCCAGAGTTAAGGGAGCTCATGAGGTAAATCATGAAAACAAAAGATGAATATAAAAGTCTGGGAACAAAGTCTTCGAAATTTCGGAAAAAAGTCTTCAAAATCGGCAACGAATCAGTCAATCCGCTAATAAGTACATCACTATGTTCTGCCTCGCGGTACCTTTCCTCATCTCAGTGTTTTACGCCAGAACTTCTGTCAAGAGAAGGACACTCTTCTTCGCTGTTTCTTTTCATGTATTTTTGACTGCATCTTTTTGACTCTATCTTTTGATTGTATCTTCTCACTTTAGCTTTTTACGGTGCCATTTCATTTGATCTGATAGAATTCTCTACTGACTCTGTCCAATTCCTCTCCATGGGAAAGATAGGGCGTCTCAATGTTCTTCCCAAAAGGATACGGTCTGAAAGCTTAGAGTCACTGCAAACCCAAATGCTGCACATTTCCTTATACTTCCATTTCTCGCTGGCGTTGCCTAATTCTTTTCCAACAATAAGCTATTTATCTCTTTGCACGAGATCAACGGAAGTCACCCATCCACACCGCCTCGCGCCCACAGAATAATGCAAGGAAATTCAACATTTTAGATAGTTCATTTGTAGCGTATAGAATTTTGAAAGTTCAAGTTCTTCTCTCCATTGTTTCTGGTTGACAAAAAGTTGTAAATGAAGGCTACATGTACTTAAATGGAGATATAGACTTCGTAGAGTGTGATGGCAATGGCAGTACTTCGAATTCTACATCAATCGTGATTACTCGTTGTGCCAATTGAATGGCTGGAGAGATAGAGTAGCAAACCGCAAATAGGGATGAGGTGTACTACCTCTACTTGGACCCTCATATTCTAGACATCGACTCTAAGACTTTTCTATCAGGGCCGGTGCTGGCTGTATTTCGGACACCAGGTGCCACCAATCTAACAAAGAGAGTGGCCTTGTACAATTGAAAAGGTTTAGACTGGCAAGGAAGTGGATATTACAAAATCTGGCCAATGCAACAATAGTGGCCGTGTGCTTACAATTCATGAAGCGAGATTACAATGATAAGATAAGAAATGGGCAATAATGGGCAATTTTGGCAGTTGACAAGAGATCAAAGGTGGGAGAGGGCAAACTAGAAAATGGTTTGGCGAATCATAGGCCCTAGTGCCGAGATAATGAGAGCCGTTTTAATCCACGAGACGTCGTTGATCTCTGCAGAATGTGAGCGGGAAATGCTCAGTATACGAGCCAGAAAACAAACGAAATGTATCGGTGGAATTATTTGACAGAGGCCGGTATGAATTTCAATATCTATGAGGAACGTTACTGTGGATTTGCCAAGGAATGACGGATCGCCAACTTACAATATACAATTACCAGCTTTGAGATCTTTCTCACTATTTCAAAATTATAGTATTCTCCGTTCCTCATGGCACCTAATCTCTGTCTACTATCTAGTTAATTCTATTAGCCCTATTCTGTAACAGATCGTAAGCAAATCAGTGTTTTGCTTTATACTGCTTCTTTATCCTTCCTATTTGGATATTCCGCTACCGGCGTCGTCCTAAGCGGCCTGATTCCCACCCACTAGCGCCATTCCCTCCTTCATCTCGTCTTCCGAGAGCCAGTCAGACAACTACTGAATGGCCCTGTCATCGCAGGACTTCTTGTATTAATTTCGGTATTAACTCTACGAACCCCGAACAATTAAAAGTGCCTACATAAATCTTACTTCAACTTCACGCAAATATTGGAAAAGTCTCAATTATTAACTGAAATGTTTCCCAAAATTAGCACCTTCATCAAGCATTTTTCTTTCAGCTCCATTGCACGCTTTCAACCACGTCTATCTCTCCAGCACTTTCGCAGCCATCTCCGAGACTCCGCCAATATGCAACCAGCCTAGACCACAAACCTCCAGCACCCGCAAAATCACAAAAGCTCTCGGTTCCATATTCCACACCTCCCTCCCCTCCTTCCACCTCTTTTCAGCCCTCAAGCCTCCCGTTGGTCCCGTGGGCCCTTATCGGCCCAATGCGCAAAACATTGCGCGCTGACGACATACTAAACGTCGAATTCCGTCCATACAACAGTCGTACTACAATTCCAATGGCTTCCACCATCAAATTATACGGCGATGACTCTATCGTCTTGCAGACCGGACTCTTCATCAACAACGAATTCAGACCTTCCTCCGACGGGTCGACCTTCACCACCCCAAACCCAGCAACTGGTGAGGATTTAGCTACCATCAGCTCTGCTACATCCAAGGACATTGACGACGCCGTTGCCGCCGCCAGAAACGCCTTCAACACCACTTGGGGACTCAAGACCTCTCCTACCGACCGTGCGGCGCTCATAAACAAGTGGGCGGACTTAATTGACCAGAACAAAGAGTCGTTGGCCCAGTTGGAGAGTTTGGACAATGGAAAACCCGTGTGGATGGCCAGAGACGTGGACATCGCCGACAGCATTGGGTGTCTTCGCTACTACGCTGGACTCGCCGACAAGAACGAGGGCCGTACCATCGAGTTGCAGGATGGAGTCAAGTTTGCCTTTACTAGACTCGAGCCAATTGGAGTCTGTGGTCAGATCATCCCATGGAACTACCCGATCCAGATGTTCATGTGGAAAGTTGCGCCTGCTTTGGCTGCGGGAAACACTATCGTCATTAAACCTGCCGAGCAGACGCCGTTGAGTGCGCTCCGGTTGGCAGAGTTGGCTGCAGAGGCTGGTTTCCCTCCTGGAGTGTTGAATGTGGTCAATGGTGTCGGAGCCGTCGCGGGAAGTGCAATCTCCGCTCACATGGACATCGATAAGGTCGCCTTTACTGGATCTACTGTCACCGGAAAGAAGATCATGGAGGCAGCAGCCAAGAGTAACTTGAAGAAGGTTACGCTTGAATTGGGTGGAAAGTCTCCTGTTGTGGTTTTCGACAGCGTGGACATCGACCAGGCTGCCAACTGGGCATGCTTGGCCATTCTCTTCAACCACGGCCAGGACTGTTGTGCTGGTTCCAGACTTTTTGTCCAGGACACCATCAGCGACAAGTTCTTGGAGGTTCTCAAGAAGAAGGTGGAGGAGATCGTAATTGGCAATCCTGGCGACATCAAGACATTCATGGGCCCATTGGTCTCGAAGCAGCAGTACGATAAGGTCAGACAGTATATTAAGTACGGCAGTGAAGACGGAGCATCGGTTCTCTCTGGAGGAGAGGAGAAATTGGCTCATTTGCCTGAGAAATTCAAGAATGGCTACTTTGTTCCTCCAACCATCTTCACTGGGTGCAAGAAGGGAATGAAGGTGGTGGACGACGAGATTTTCGGACCCGTTCTCGCGGTACAGACCTTTTCAACAGAGGAGGAGGCCATCCAGTTGGCCAACGATACAGCTTACGGTCTCGGAGCAGGAGTTTTCTCTCAAAATGCGAACCAGTGCATGAGGATGGTAAATGCCATTAAGGCCGGAACTGTTTGGTGCAATCAGTACATGGTTTTGAGTAACTCGGTGCCATTTGGAGGAATGAAGCAGTCTGGATTTGGCCGTGAGCTTGGAATCGAAGGTTTGAAGGAGTACACGCAGACCAAGGCTGTTCATTGGAACTACGGGGAGGAGCTTGCATGGCCAATTGATGGCACCAACATCTAAGAGGTCTAGCTGGCTATGTGGTGAAGCTGATGTAATAGGAACAGCCTTTAGCTATTGATTAGGTCAATAATCTTGCTCATTAGTTCAATTATACAGCGAGTCAGACTAAAATGTAGCTTGCTTTCAAGCTATGGGCAATATCGATCTATTATGCTCCACCCTGCCAATACTCAAGTTTAGGCTTGCTTCGTGTCCCAGCTCCTTGGCCTGTGGGAGTCCGCTTGTACTACTTTGGCAAATTACTCCCCAGTTCAGCTCAAAGTTGGAGCATACGTATCACAAAGCGTAGTATCGGATGATCGAGTCATTTATGACACAAGCAGATCGAAAGGTTAGATTATTAATGGATGAAGTAAGTCACATAAGAGCAGATCATAGTTCATTATAGCGTGAGTCAAAGGACTTATGTGATGGTGTCCACTGTATGCTATGGCTAGTTCGGTGAGTAACAAAGAGGAAAAACGAAAGCGGTTCAATATCGTTCACTTCGGGACATAGAATCGTTAACATTTGGGCCGGATGATGCTCGTTCTTGCAATTCATGGTCCTTCAAGGTCCTCGCATTGGCTCACAAGTACCACAAGATACAACCAAGGCCCAAATAAGGAGCTTAAGAATTCATGTAATCAGTTCACCGTGAGCCACTACAATTTTACCAAAAAAAAATTCCCCCCGTAGTCACTGCAGTCACAACCACCATTACACCCAACTACTCCATCACGACCTGTACGAACGTCATCACCATGGTATTCTTCTTCACAGCCAAGTCCAGCCTGGACATCGACGACTTTGGGCTCGGAGATGACTCCGAACACATCATCTACATGGGAAAAGACAAATTCGAAAACGATCCATTGATCCACAAATCCCACCCCAAGAATCTTTGGTTTCATGTGGATAAGCACTCTTCTGCACATCTCTACCTCAAGCTCGATTTAGAGCAGCAGAACAAGAAATTCGAAGAGTTGAAATTGGTTGAGGAACTTTTGATCCAGATAGGCCAATTGACCAAGGCAAACTCCATCAAGGCCAACAAACTCAACAACATCACTATCATCTATACTCCGGTAGACAACTTGCGGTCTGATGGTCTGATGGACACCGGTACGGTGACATTTGTCAATCCTCAGAAGATCAAGAGAGTACACATTGCCAAGAAGGACAATGCCATAGTCAATAGGCTCAACAAGACGAAAAGAGAAGTGCTGACCGAGGAATTTGTCAAGCAGCTGGAAATTGAGTTGAAAGAGTGGAAGCGAACTAAAAAGGACCAAGAAAGAGAGACTGAGCAGCAGTCAAAAGAATTGCAGAAAAACTACGAGGAGCAGAGAAGGCTCAACAAGGATCCGTATGGTGATTTGTTCACAGAGGAGAATCTCCGAGCTAGCAGTAACGAGTTCCGCAATGAGAACTGGGTGGAGGATGAGTTCTGGTGAGCAAAATTGATGAAATTAGGGCTGTGGCGAATTGTGTAGAATGGCAGTAATTTTGGAATTGGGTGTCCTAGGTCCTACTAGTGTTTTCCTAAAGTATTTTGGTAAGTAGGAACCGCACATATCTGTAGACCTCTCACTTATTCAATTTTCTCCAATCCCATCTCCCTCCATTTCCATTTTCCTTCTATCCTAACTTTGTTTCCATCTTTCTCGATCTTAACTTCGTTTTGCCATCTTCCCTCTATTCCTTCTCCCTCTATCCTACATTCTCTTCCTTAATTGTATATTCATGCTAGTTAACGTCAACACGCCACAGACACGCTAGTCTACTCCTGCTCAATCTTGATAGGAAACTTGCCGGCCTCGATCTGGTCGTTCCACTTCTCCACCCAGTCAACAGGACACAACGAAGTGAAGGTCTTCCAGAAGATCTTGCATGGCTCAAAGTCCTCTCCCTTAACAGCGATACACTTTTGGTAGTCCACGTAGTTCTGGGCACAGTGCTTGGTCTGGTTGGTGTAAGGGAATCTTGGATCGAACTGAGGAGTCTCGAACTTGAAGTTTTCTGCGTCAAGGGCCATGGTTGATGATGGGTTTTTTTTCTAATGGTGAACTTACGATTTTGTTGCGAAATGGGTACACACCATTGGTTGGTGCTGGTTGTGTGCAGGTTGTGGATTTATGGTGGTACGTGTTGGATGGGCTGTTGAGGGAGATTTGAACGAGGGATGCGGACGTCTGGATACATTTGGGAAATTTACTGTTGTCGTATGCATTATGTACATTTTGGCTGGCGGATCGGTGGCCACCACTATCGTTGTAAATGTGTGCTGGTGTACGGGTGTCTTTCCCATACAATCGCCAGGCTCCATCCCACCACCCCACATTACCGGGGTTTTCCCAATTTTTTTCTTCTGATATTCGTAGCAGATCCAATTTTCTCATTGGCCCTTCACCTGCACCGTCCAATCGCCAAATTCGGACTTAGAAACTTCGTCCAACGATAGTATGATCCCCATGCACGGCACTTCAAACACCTTATGACCCTTAATTTCTCTCAAAGCCGATTGTGTCTCGTCGCCGTCAATGTCGTCGCCAAAGAAGATCTGGATGTTCTTCGTGCTATCGCTGGCCGGCAAACTGGGGTTTATGAGCGACAGTTGTAGGAACATTTTGTTCATCTGAGTGACACGGCCCGATGTTTGTTTCACTTGCTCCACTACACTGACCAACTTGCCCAAATTGATTCCTCGTGAAGCCACCATGATCATTCTATGGGCTTTGAGCGCCTTCGTGCACACATCGACATACTTTTTGGCACTAGACCTTCCCACTACTATGAGGGCCGTTTCAACTTTGGCAGGACACTTCAACTTGGCGGCCACTTCCAAGTAGTGGTGGCGACAGTCTGTGAGAAAAACCTCTGCTTCATCGTCGACCACCGAATGTAGTCTTTCTTCGGCTGTCATGGTTGGATGAATGGAGGTGGATGGTGATGAGATAGAGGCCTGTATGAAGGTAATCGAAGAGACGATGGGAAGTGGGTATTATGGATTTGGTGTGGTTGATGAAATTGCGGGTTGAGTGAATATGGAGTGGCGAGGTAAATTTGGGAGATTTGGTGAGTAAGGGTATTTTTACTAGAGGCTGTTTATGATGGATCCGGTGCAAATTGGTTATCGAGTGTGAGAATTGCTGGAAGCTGCGAATTGTGATTATGCCTGAAAATTCATGGCGATTCATGGAATTGAGATTGGAGGATAAATTCTGAGCGACCTAGTTTAATTATAAAATTCTAATACTAAATGGGCTCCTTTGATCGCCTTCTTTGCATAGCCCTGTTGTTCTGCTCAATTGTTCATTTGTCTGCGAGTCACTCACCAGGAATTATTTTCCCGTTCTGATTTTCACCGGTCTCCAGCTTGTTAGTCTCACCTTCTTTTCTGTCTTTTCTGTTGTATTCTCCTCTGCTATTTTCTTGCCTGTCTCCTTTTCCATTTCTCTCTTCTAGTCAGACTCCTTCACGCTTCGCTCTACCTGACTACGAATGTTCTTATTGACATCACTAGTTTGACTGCTCTGGTTATTCTTACTACTACGACTCTCGTCTATTATTAGGTTAGTTGTGGATCTACAGAATGGTTTTCCACCGCTTACTTTGGCCCCTCGCAGAAGCATCCATAAATCCGTTTATCACCAACAATTCGCAATCGGCTTCAGGCATTAAAACTGCTTAAGGCGATGCGCCTCTCCAACTTACAGATCACGCCACATTCAGTGTTTTGTCTTTTAATATTCTTCTCATTCAGTTCTAGAACCACCTAAGGATTGTATTAGCAAGCCCTGGCTACTTTTTAAATGGCTCTCTTTTTGCTTTCATTGTAGGATTGAACAACATTTCTTGGCACGGGCCTACTTTGGAAACTATTGCACACCATCAGTGATGAGGTACACACTTTTTTCTTTTTCTTAGTTTTTTATTGCACTTCTCTGATTGATTCCCGTTCTTGGCTGTCGTTGACAGTCAAAAGTGTCCATGCGGAGCCACTTCTTCTCGTCGCCCGCCAGTTATCGTCGGCTGCCTGTCCATTACTTTACACACTATTGGTTCGCAATATTTCTTCCTTGTGCATTCCCTCTGGCTCGAAACCACTAAGCTTTTCCATATCGCTGGCATGCTGCTCCGAAGTAAAAACCACTTTTAGAATTCTTTTCGAACGCTTTGCCGAGCACCAATTCACCCAACTGTCAATCACGTCCCAAATCTCACCAAATCTCACAATAAGAAAAAGTATAAAAATAGCCGCATCAGCCGCGCGCATATTCATGTACCATTCTCGTTCGTTGCACAACATACCTCATCTCCAAGTCTGCACAGAATTTACCATATAAGTAGTGTTCGTAGTCCTGCAGTAATTCCGAGCCCTAGCATGGTCGACGTCTTTAACGTTCAGATATTTTTTGTGGTGCTCCGTGAGTCCTTGGAGGCGGTAGTAGTGGTGTCGGTTCTTTTGGCCTTCATCAAGCAAGGTCTTGGTGGATCCTCCATGGATCCCGCCATTAACAAGAAATTGATCCGGCAGGTTTGGGTCGGTGCCCTTCTAGGCATATTGATTTGTATTCTCATAGGTGGTGCGTTCATTGGTGTCTTTTACTCGTTGGGCAAAGACATCTGGTCCAAATCCGAGGACTTGTGGGAAGGTGTTTTCTGCATGATTGCCTCGTGCTTGATTTCGCTCATGGGAATTGCCATGTTGAGAATCAACAAGATGAAGGAGAAGTGGAGAGTCAAGTTGGCCCAGGCATTGCTTAAAACTCGCGAGCCGGGCGAAAAACGCTTCAAATTTGGCCATCTCACAACGAAATATTGTATGTTTATCTTGCCTTTCATTACCACCTTGAGAGAAGGTTTGGAGGCGGTGGTTTTTGTTGGTGGGGTGGGATTGAGCAAGCCAGCTTCGTCGTTTCCGCTTCCAGTTGTTTGTGGGTTAATTGCTGGCTTGTTGGTGGGCTGGGTAATGTACTATTTCGGCTCCACCACCTCTTTGCAGGTGTTCTTGATTATCTCCACAGGCATTTTGTACTTGATTTCCGCTGGTTTGTTTTCCAGAAGTATCTGGTTTTTTGAGATGTACGTCTTTGCCAAACAAACTGGAGGAGATGCTTCCGAAAACGGTTCTGGTCCAGGAACGTATGACATTGCCAAGTCGGTGTGGCACGTCAACTGTTGCAATCCTCAGAGAGATAACGGATGGGACATTTTCAATGCTTTGTTGGGCTGGCAAAACTCCGCAACGTACGGTTCCGTGCTCTCGTACAACCTTTACTGGTTGGTACTTATTGTCGTCTTGATGCTCATGAGGTATGAGGAGAAGAACGGCCATTTGCCATTCTTCAAGACTCTTAGGTTAAGGGAATTGAATCCAATGTACCACATAAAGGGCAAGAAGAAGAATGAGTTGTCTGAGCGGGAGAAGCAGGCCATCTTCGACAAGCTCAAACTGCACCAGTTCGCACCTGCTACAGATGCGGAAGAAACACAGGACAAATCGAGCAAAGCAGCTCGAAGAACGAAACTTCTGAAATTGTCAGGGAAATGTCAATTCATTGATTCTGAGAAAATATTTGGGTAATAACCTATGGATTCAACACACACATTTATAAATTGTCCAAGGCTTTTCCCAGTAGAATCAGAATCAACTATATCACACAGTGGAACAGTTAGCATAGGGGGTCTTTGTTAAATAGCAGTCGAGCCATTTTTTAGTCTTCATGATTTGGTCGTAGAATGTCGAGGAATCACATGAAGCATGAGAACTCAATCTCGCTGTTTTCCAAGGCTCTATGCAAGGTGTTGTCGATATCAGACTGAGTGAACCCCAAGTCCGAAAATATGCTCTCCACCTGCTCGAGATGTCCCAATGTTATTTGCACAATATTGAGGCAGTGGTCGTCCAAACGAATAGAATCACTTTTTTCGAACACTTCCACAAAGAAGTCAAGATCAAGCTTCAAGTTTCCAACTATTTTCACGATCACCTTTTCCTTTTCGGAAACGGCTCTTATGCACAGAAGGAATTTCAACAAGAATTTACCTTGCAACTCCAGAATAATCATGACAAACGTCTCAGGGTCCGCAATGGGCTTGAAGACATGTACCAATCTCACAAAGCGCATTAAGGAATCATAGACAAATGAGTCGATCTGCAAGATACGTGCATCCTTTTGCTCCACCAGCTTGAAATGCTCTTCGATTCTGGCATCGATCCACGCCTTTTCGTTCTCATTAATGTCGTCAAGAATTGTGATTTTCACTTTGTCAAGATCAGCGAAAAGCTTCAAATTTTGCTTCAGTAATGTCTTGTCGAAGAGTTTATCAAACTTCTTGATGATGTGGGGATAAATCGTCTCCCCGAGCACCGTGAAGTTGTTCATGGTCAAGATCTTGAAGATGCTCTGGTCAATGTCATGATCGCTGAGATTGTCGGCGTCAATAGCATTTTTTTCGGCAGCGTATTGTTTGACTATGGAGTCCATAAGAACGTTCATACTTCTCATAAACTGGATCTCGAGACTGACAAGTACTCTCTTGCTCGGAAATGATGCGACAACCCTTACTTCCTCTGTCTCCTTCGGGTTCTCGAATGCCAACTTGGCTAACTGCTCAAGAACAAAGATCTCATAGAAATGCAATATCCGCATCAGTTTAGTGAAAACGGTTGCTTCTTGGCGCTTCGGACCCATAGGGTCGTACTGCTCCCAGTTCTCAAGGTCGTAAAATTGCGAACAGTCATTGACCCAAGTTGCACATATGCCTTCCAATACTCTCTGGTCGATTATGCCCGAAGCATCTCTCAAGCTCTTGATGTGTTTGTTGGTGTCAACACTTTGAGTCGAGTTTCCAATCTGCACAGTGCATTGGCCGATAAACGTCAACAACTCTTTGATTTTTGTGGAGATATCTGTCAAGTAAAATATTGCTGAGAGCGAATTGGTGTGAAAGGGCAAGTACGAGCAGTTGGCCGGTGTAACTTTCATCTGATCGACGGCACTTTCGGAATCAAAAACAGCGACCAACGAGCTTACCTCGCTGTTAACAAACGAGAAAAATGCATCTCGCAACACTCTATCAGGATCAATGTTGTACCCATTCTGGCCGTCAGCATAATGGATGTAGTTTTTGACAAACTTGGCCACCACGGAATGGAAAATCTCGTAAACGTACTTTATGTAGTTGGAGAAGACGAGCCATGCCTCGTTTATTATGGAGAGATCCAAGTTTTCGCTGTTACCAAAGATGTCGCTAATAATTCTTTCCTTCTCTGTATCCATTTTTTGTGTCCGCATACTGGACGATGCCCGGAAGTAGCTCTCCACACTTTCAAACTTATCATCAATGTAGCGAATGTAAGAGCCTCCTTCTCGCAGATCTGCTAATGAGGAAATGTAGTCCACAAGTCTGGTCTGCATCAGAGCAAACTTCGTCTCGAACTTTGTACGTTGAGAAGCCAAGTCGCTTCTGATGCGGTCGAGCTGTGAGTTGAGGAAGTCAAATATTGGATTTGTCTGTTCGGTGTTGGTGTTGAGCCGGTGCAACTTGTTAACGAGGTCAATGAACTTCACATCCAGTGCAAGTTTCCTGTTTGTCCTTTCACTTACTTCATGATCCATGGCTAGAAGCTCCTTGAATGCCTTCTTCCTGTACTCGCTGGCGATGTTTTCAATCTCGTTGAACACTCTGTCGAGCGCCGTGTTCTGAATAGCCTGGTCCTGGTTCACCCGACGGATCTCGTCGCTGTTATTGGTAGCAATGGCGCGGTCCAAATCTGCCCTTTGTCTTCCCTCGACGTACTCGCGCTCCTTCAAATATTTGTTGTAGTCGTCAATAAACGTGTCATGGTCGTGAGCTGACAAGTACTCCACAAATTTGTTGGGGAGATCAAAGAGAAACCTGTTTTTATTGACAAATTCAATCAACCGCGCCACCTTAGCCTCCTTGGCGTTGTGGTCCATGATTGGCCGGATCATTAACGACGTGGACGTATTCAAATTGTTGATGGACTCGTCTAGCTCCGCCAACAACGACTCGCCCTCCTCGAACTTGCGTTGGTTCCTTCGTAACGCCGGGTTGAACACCTTGGACTTCTCCAGATCCTTCTGTGCCCGGGATTTCAGCGCCTTGAACGTTTCCAACACGGAATCAATGGCTGATTTACACGACACGAAACCATCGAAGTTTTCGTTCAAAACGGACTTCAACTCGGACGTCTGGTTGCGTATGTTGCGGTCCAAGCCGTTGAGGGAGGATACCAACTGCTCAATTGAGGTGTCTTGATGTACAACCAGCAAATAGGCCTGGGAATTGAATGCCTGGGATGACACTAGGAAATCGTTGATGTGGGGGTCGTTTTTCGAGGAAATGACTCCTTTTTGTATAAGTGTAGGCACCAAGTCGCCGCCATTGAGCGGGTCTCGAAAATCTTCTTCCGAGTGGTGGTGTGGGGCAGCCCGAGAATCGGGCCTGAGGAAACTGGTCAAGGTGTCGTATCTGTCAAAGATCGACATTTCGTCGAGCGACTCGGGGTCCTCGAATCCTTTCACATGATTGTTGTAATCGCCGGGCTCGTCTAGTGAATTGACATGGTAGAATTCTGCGAGCGTCTGCTCATTGTCGTCGTAATTAAGCATGAGTTGTGGAATGTGGAATTGGAGGTGCTAACTATGTATATTGGCAGTCGTGCTGGGATCATACGAGCGGTAGTGTAATCCACCAAGAGCTAGCAATGTATAACAACGATGAAAGAATATCCGTCCACACGTGTATGACAAGAAAAATAAAGGAAAAAATTGAAATTGGGGTCTTCTTTTCTCTTCCCGGCAATCTCTTTTCTACCCTTTTCTCTTCCCCAAGCGCTTTCAAAAACCCCACCGTGTCATCCACTATATAAGTCGCAGCCTGCACTACAAACTAAAGTAAAAGTTTTCGGGTAACCCCTACTTATCACACGGTTGCAAAATCCAAGCAAGTCAGGCTTGGAACGTCATATAATAGAAATATAAATCCCGAAAATGGAGGACCAGCAGGAAATCGGAGGCGCTCAGGCACTTCTCCAGCTCGGAACTAAAGATTCGAAATCCGATGACTCCGAAAATCAAGAACTTCAAGAACATCAAGAACAGCACTCTGACCACGAACAGTTGGAGTCCGTCCACGGAACAGGCTCGGATGACGTCACAGACATGCTTGAGGAGAAGGAAAACCAGCAGCTTAATGATGCCGTGGAAGCTGCTGTGATGCGGTATGTGGGAGGAACTTTGGAGGGTGATAACCATTCTCTACATAATGGCCCAGGGCCAGAAAACGAATCCGAAACGGTGGTCCACGATGTCAGCGTGCTGGACGCCGTGAACGATGACATGGGCGAGGACTCCAATGGCCATTTGGGCCAGAAACGCCGGTTGAACCACGATGTGATGATGTCCAACATCAGCGATTACCAGTGGGACCGATTTTTGGAAGAAGACGTGGCGGCAGACTTTGAACGGGCATCGCCGAAGCGCAGGAGACGGAAGAGCTTCGGTGGCGCCAATGATATCGATCCGGAACTTGCCGGGCTAGATTCCAACAGTGAACACGATCAACTAGTGCATGCGGCCATTCTCGGGGCAGGGGAGTTGGCCAATCAACTCTCCCTTCTGTCGCGTGCTATACATGGACTTAATGCTCCACAGCGCAGAAATGGTGGCGAGAACGAGCCTAGTGCTATTAATCAGTTGGCACATGCAGCCTCTGCACTCTCCAGCGGGCTCAAAGGCCAGGGAAGGCAGCGGAGACCGCTCAAAAAGTTTTCTGACACGTATGAGTCGCCCATTCTCCCCAGACCCAAGTACGACCACACCTCATTGGAGACCCTCATAGAACATGCAGCAAACGAGTCATGTATGTGGTATAATACTCATTCGGAGTCTGGGTTGGGTGGGCCGAGACCCTTTTCTCGCGAGGAGATTAATATTGTGGAGAATTTTGTCGACGGATACTGTCGGCTAAATGACTTGACTCGAATGGATATCTGCCGTCGAGTCTGGTCCAACGAAAGAACTAAAGATAACTTTTGGGAGTCGGTAACAAAAGTTCTTCCCTACAGATCGAGGGCATCAGTGTACAAGCATGTGCGTCGCCAGTACCATGTGTTTGAGATCCGGGCTCGGTGGACTCCTGAGGAAGACGAGCTTTTGAAGAAGTTGGCGGTCACTTGCAAAACCAACTGGAAGAAGCTCGGAGAGATCATGAACCGGATGCCCGAGGACTGCCGTGATAGATGGCGTAATTACGTCAAGTGCGGCGACAACAGAGCCAGCAACAAGTGGTCTGAGGAGGAGGAATCTACTCTCCGCGAGATTGTCATGGAGATGCTCACTAACGAATCGGCAAACATGAAAGGCAAACCTATACTGATCAACTGGACACTCGTGAGCGAGCGAATGCACGGAACCAGATCAAGAATCCAGTGTCGATACAAGTGGAACAAGCTCTTGAGACGTGAATCGCTTTCCAGAGTGGCTATGATGGATACTGACACGAAACTCTGGCTCATCAACCGAATTATGGAGCCAAATTTCGCAGATATCGATTCGATCGACTGGGACTACATTTTGCACTTGTATCACGAAGAGCACAAGGGAAAACCCGAAGTTCTCTGGACGCTGTCGGACTTCAAGGTTGGCTTTGAGAAAATGAAGAGTCTGGTGCGTGACAACAAGAACTTGCCGTTGCACACGCTTCTCAGCAAGCTTATTTCTTCGCTTTACGAGCAGACATCGGGAGAAACAAAGAAGAATGACAAGCCTATCTCTTATAATTTGGAGCCCAAAACGGAAAGACCTACCGAGGACGAAATGGAGGCTGCATCGGTTGCAAATGCAGCGGTGGCAGCCGTCTCGTCTGGAGCTACTGAGCAAGAATCTCAGCATCAGGAATACAGCCTTTGGAGATAGCGCATTTTTTTCTGAATTTTTTTGACCGATTTTAGATGGTGTTTAAGCTCTAGCTCGTTGGTAGTTGGATGTCCTGCACCAAGCACGCATTACTCTGGAAAGATAAACATGATTTAGAATATCATGGATCTGCAATCTGAAATCACGTTGCGAAGCGGGGACTACCGAAACGAGTACCAAGGGGTCAATAATGATGACGTTTTTAGGCGAATGCGTGAGTTAGAGCAGGAGCTCTTGGAATTCCAGGAGTCAAGCAAAGAACTTGAACAAGCATTAGAGGAAGAGCTCCAGCAACTCGAAACTCAGAATAGCAAGTTGAGCAACCAGGTTCTAGCAAAGGACACCAAAATCAGCGAACTCAATGGGAAAATCGTGAATCTTACTGCAGAAATCAACTCATTGACTTCGGAACTCGGCGAGTGCAAGAAAAGAAATGAACAGACGATTTCCAAGTTGAAACTGCAGCTTGTGGCAGTGGAGATTCTGAACGAGGACATGGTCTCTCACGACAGGGTCCTCGAGCATAAGTTGAAGCTTGCGCAGCAGTTCAATAACGAACTTCTTGAAAAGCTAGCGTTGGTGGAAAACGACTTGGAAATCGAACGTGATATCAATGCCAAACACACTCTCACGATTTCTAACTTGGAGAATGCTAACCAAAACCATAATTGGCCGAAAAGGGATAGCAGCTATCAGGATGTAACATTTGCAGATGGCACAATTCTCGATATAAACGAGATGCTAGCGTCTGAGCCTCCAGCCACCATAGCGAATCGGCAGTTTCCAAGGCTGGGATCGCTCCACATGATCCACGAGCTCTACTCCAAGTCGGATGTATTGCTCAGCAAGGTTGGAGACTTGAACTCGACCTTGAAGTCTTCCACAACCACCGAAACACATCGTTCGGCGATTATGTCGAAAGTGAACACCAAAGTAAGAACTTTATCCAGTTCTCCCTCTGTCGCAAATTTGTCAAAGCTTCAGCGGAACAGCTCACAGAAGAGATTGGAGCCGAAAGATGTCAATGGAGCAAAGATGGAAGAGCGCAAGTTGACAAGACAGACAAGCAAGACGGGGAGACTCCGAGGAATGGTGAAGTATTTTGGAGTGTGAATGAGTGAATATCATAAGTGGGCAGGAGAGAGAAGGAAATTGTAATGAGGTGATTGAAGGGTATAGTTGGTGATTCCAGAAAGGGGGAAATTCCGCTCGGGAATCACGTAGGACAATGCATACTAGGGACACGGTGAGAATTATTGTACTGTTTTAAACCCTTTCGAAGAAATAAATCCAGTCACACGGAGACGCCCGGTTTCAGAAATTAATCATTTGGTCCAACTGTTCAATTCCTGGTCTCACCTTGGGGCATGCTGAACAAAGTCGAATTCATGGAGAGAGGACAGCATTTCAAAAGAAAGTGGATGATCAAGAATGAGAAATCAACGTTCGTAATTTCATTTGTCACTTCTATCTCATCAGACTTCAAAGGACCCATTGATTAATGGGCGTGGTTGAATTGGGTGCGAATTTCACCTTTGGCTGCCCGGATGTACATCACCAACATGCTGAAATAAAAAAAAAAGAAAGAAAGAAAACAAGAAAAATTTGGGCACAAGTCCCAGTGACCTTTTTCACAATCATTTAGTCTCTTTTATGAACCCCGTCGTTGGCCCCTTGCAATCAACTTCCACATACCACGAAATTTAGTCACGTGTATCGCCTACCTACACGTCAAAAGCCTCGAACCTGTTTCCATCTAATTATCCATCACCATGTCTGTAGACAAGGAAGAATTGGTGGCGAGTTTTGACAAATCGAATGTGCTCGACTACTTGACGAAGCTCGATTTTTCTCTTTCTGGTTACACTGACGACACCGACACCGACTACGCCGCACTTTATGGTGATTTGATTAGACTCGTTGAGGTGTTCTGCAACCCTAAATTGACGTCTGAAGATGGAAAAGTTGACGCCAGAGCTCTCGCAGCAGCTTCTGCAGAGCTTTCGGATAAGAAATCGCACGCCATCTTCGCGTTGCTCTCGAGAAATCTCATCAGTGTCCTTGCCAAACTACCCAATAAGGTTTACGATACTGCCAACAACCTCTTGCCCTTCTTGGTGGTCGACGAGAATGGAAGTTTGCATGCAAGTGGACAATTGGCGTCTGTTTTGCTCATCGACATCTTGGAGCACTATCCATCGCATCTTCCGGCGTTGATTAACTATGCTGCTACCACGTTACACAAACTTGTCAAGAAATCTCCACTTGTGGATAGCAACATTGCATATTTGTTGAGCCGGGTGCTATCCATTGCGCTGAGGGCCGATATTGACGAGAAATTCCAGGCAAAATGGATCAAGCTGTTGCTGAAAGCGATCATGTCTCACTCGATTATCAATGGTGGGTCGGACGATGAAGCGACATCAGAATCGTCGACTGTTTTGCTCACAAAATACTACATTCAGGCAATGAAGAACGTGTTGGTGCTTCTGGTTTCTTCTAACTATCAGCAGCTTCTAGAAATCTCCACCTCCTCCACGTCGGGCTCGAAATTGAAGCCCGAGGCTCTCATGGCGCAACAGAACTTGTTCCAGTCAACGCTTTTGGCCACTCACGAAAAGCTTTTCCAATTTTGCTTGCTGTCGCAGTTCAAAGAAGTCAGATCGTCAATGGTAGACTTGATCTCGAATTTGCTTGTCAATTTGGTGGACACGGGCAAATTCAACTCTTTCGAGTACTTGCTTGACTTATACCCCATGCCTGCGCTCAACTATTGGGATGAAGGCTTGCTGATGAACTTGGCAGAGGCCGAAACAGGACTGGAGGCCAGAAAAGACGCAAACTTGTTGAGCAGCCACGACAGTGAATCCATTATCAACGCGAACTCCAGTCTACTCCTCACACAAATTGGAGTTGTGGAGACATTCATCATGTTCACCCAGCTTCAGCTGTTTCAAAATTGGGAGTTTTATCCCTCACAACTATGCGCAATGCTTGATACAATCTTATTGAGATTTGGTGCCCTCGACAATCCAGCACATGTACAGAACCAGCAGTGGATACGTACCTTGTCACAATGGAGAAGTGTGATTGAATTCCTAATGAAGGAAAGTGGTTCCGCGACCCATGAAATATTGGCAACTTACGTGGCCCAGAAGTTCTCCACTTCTCGCGATCCAGAAGGTATATCAAGGGATAGCTCACCTGTTCCGGGACAACTGATGAAGGAAAAGAGACGTGAGTCAGGATTGTTCAGCTTCAAGTCTTCGAAGAAATCTAGGAGCAAGGGTTCTGTCTCAGAAATCAATCCATTCGGCAATGGGTATCAGTTAAATTTGCTCACTTGCATTATCGAGTGTCTCCTTCCGTATGGAGTCGACTTCCTGTTCTCAAACAGAGAGGATGACGGCTTCTCTGAAAGTGAAAAGAACGACAATGATCAATCATTGGCTGAGGAGGAGGATAGGCTTACTGCGAAAAGAAGCAGTAGCGTCAGTGCGTTGCTCTTGGCTCTTCTCGCTAGCGACTCCAGTTACGTAAGGAATTATGCCTTGGCAACTCTTATTAAATACGTGCAGATTAATAAGGTTGAAAGCAATCAGTTGATCCTCAACGTGTTTCAGTTGGTCACCGACGAATATGATGCTTTCAATTCAAGTCTGACAGAAATTCCCCTTGGCTCTCGCCAAAAGAACGTTTCTGCATCAGTCACTGTGAGACTCTTCAGTTACTCCTTGGCTTTGGCATCCCTTATCAAACAGGCAGATGCCACGCTTCTTCAGATTTCCACCATCGCCAAGATCTTGAGTTTCTGTACTCAAAATTTGAAACAGTACAGTAATCTGAACAAGAAGTATTTAAAAAGTGCCGCTTGTTGGGTGATCTTATCTGCTCTAGTCAACTTCTATTCGGACTCGGAGTTTGTGAAGTTGAACTCGTCGCAGTTTTTGGTTTTTTGGAAAAATCTCTTAACATCTCAGTTTATCAGTTCAGACATTAATGCGGGCTCTGAAAAAGGTCAGTTGGTCGAGATGGTGAACAATCTCAAGTTGAGAAGTGTGAGTCTCATTTGTTTGATAAATTACATCAATTCGGTTCAATTGACTCCAGATTTGTCGAAACAGCTTCAATTCCTTCTTGTGAAGTCGCACAAGTACATCATTTACTTGGAAAGCAATTTGGAGTCAATTGGCTCGATAACAGGCTTCAATCCTCAGGCATTTAATGAATCGGACTTCAACCCCAACTTGGTGAATAATTTGCTCTTCTCGAATTTCAATGATTCTAAGACCTTGAGTATCGACAAGCAATTGATAAGCTTGATACTTTACAATAAAAAGGTTGTATTGAATGGGTTTATCAAGCTTTCCAGCAGCTTAAAGTCCGATGTTAATTCCAGTCTAGTGGTTTTCTTGATGAAAGTTTTTGCTGATCCGAAAGCGTTTTCGAGACTCACTGGATATGACACCAAGGAGAAAGCAAAAGCAAGCAAATCCAAATCGTCAGTGCCGATTGCTCACGAAGATGCTAATTTGATTCTTCTTGATGAGGAATACAATTACAATTTTGGTGTCACCAGCAAGTTCAGTTCCCTATCCGCTAATATTGATGAATTGAACAAGAGTGGAGCTCCCTCTGTTCGGCATGATAGTTTCCTTCACTACAGTGATCCATTTGGCCAGAGAAAGCCGGGATATTCTAAGATGTCTATTGAAAACTCGCTAGAGGAATCGAATCACACTTGGATCGACTACTTTGAGTCCATGATAGGTCTGCCTGCGAGTCACAGTGTCAATTATGATCCTGCAATTTTCGTCTTACAGGAGTATTCCTTCTGTCATCAGTTTTCTACAAACTTGGTCACATCGCTTATCGATTTGTCGATTGAGCTTTTTCAGCTTGTTTTCCCAAGCTTGAGTTACAAAATCCAGTTTTCTTTGTTAGAGCAACTTAGAGCTTCGCTCGTGGCTAAGAATCCTGATCCTATCAGGAAGCGAGCACTAACTGTGAATGTTGCGGTTGCCGTACATGGTTTACTAAACAATTTGGTTAAGAAGGGTGGCTCATTGAATTATGAATTGATTGGTCTCATTCTCGACATCGTCAACCTTACCGAGGCGCAGAATGTTTGTATCGTCACAATCTGTGCTGACTCGAATGGATTGGCTGCCTCGTTGTTACCTAAACAGAAGGTGGAGGAAACCATCAATAAGTTGATTAACGAAATTGTGACTGATACAAACCCTCGCACAAGAGGTAAACTCTTGCTCTCGCTTTCCAAGATTAATCAATATTGTCATGTCGGGTTGTCCGAGATTTTCAATGTGATATCCCAATTGCTTGCAGATCCATATCCTGTTGTCACGTACTACTCTATTAATGCAGCGGGAAATATCGCGGAGAATGCTCTGGGAAATCAAGCTTTGGTGCAAAAGTTGATTGACTCAGTGTACGACAAACTTTTGAGTGGCCATTTCAGTTTGCTTCTGCTGAATAAGTTGTCTGTCAACATTAGATCTTCCTTCAGCTCATTGGCTGCATTGTCTCGCTTGTTGAAAATTGTTGTGACTTCATTGGGTCCTTCATTGAGAGGTTCTGATAGCTCTTTCAAGAGAAAAATCGTCCAGCTTTTGCTTTTAATGTCGTATGGTATTGGAAGTACGAGCCTGTCAGAATATAACGCAGTGTTGGTTAGTTTGATGACTACTTTCCAGGAATTGCTTATATTTGACCCAAATTTCGTGGGCGGCTTCTCTGATTGGTTCAGCAACACGTGCAAGTTCTTGGTCACAACAAATATGAAGACAGGGTTGACTGTTGTCTCCCCGACATCTCTTGATACGGAAGCTATCTATCCCTTGACCACCAGTTATGAATTGTATGAGCTTGCCTATTCTGGTTTGGCTGAAATGACAAAGCTTGGATTATCGACATTGGATAAGAACGCTCTCAATCTTGCTTGGATTTCAATGGAATTGCGCCCATGTATTTCACTTCGGGAGTTGATATTTTTCTGGATAGAATCGAAGATTGAAGTTCTGTGGTTCTCGCAGTTGACTGCCTTATTTAAGTTGTCTGTGAGAAGATTGACAGGGCCCTTCATTGAGACTCAATTTCAACTGAAGATGCTTCCACTTCTGCAACGGCAAAAGAAAAAAACCAACAACACGATTGACTTCCAGGATGAAGAAGTACAGAATATTGTCAAGGAGGATGAAAGCAGTCAGGACAAGAACGAGCCAATTTCTTGGGAATTCAAGCTCTTGGTTTATGACTTGATTATCAAGTTTTTGGAGTTGGCCGAAAAGAGACCTCTGTTGATCGAATCGCTTACCCCCAAGATTCAAGAGATTGTTAGAATGTCATTTTTGGGAACAACTGCACCAATTTCAGCTATCAAGCTGAGAGGTGTTGACTTGCTTGACAAAGCTTTGAGTATTTTTGGACATCTTGAGGACCCTCTCTATCCAAGCGTTTCGATCTTGGAGCAACAACAGGCGCAGATCATCAGTGCGTTGATTCCATGTTTTGGGTCCGATAGTAGCCCATATGTGATTGTCAGGGCAATCAATGTTTCATCCGAATTCATCAACCTTCCTCGAATCAAGTTCTATTCTAAGCAAAGAATTCTTAAGACGTTGATCTACTTGTTGGAAGAGATCTCGTCCAACAAATTCCTCAAGTTTGTCTTTTTGGAGTCAATGGCTGAATACGGACGGAAGGCTATCCAATTAGCGATTTTGAATTGTTGGGCCAACTTGAAAATCAATTTGGAAGAGCAACACGAAAGTGAGCCTGAATTCGAAGCAATCTTGAATAAGTACGCCGACTTGCTAACATCCTTGTGGATATTGCTGCTCAAGGATTTCTCAACGACCAAGTACAACCAGCCTGATTCCAAGGAGTTGCAGCTCTACTCCACATACTGGCTCAATTTTGTGGGAGTTCTCAGCTTGGAACTTGAGAAAGATCACTCACTGATCAATAAGTTCTTGGAGGAGGAAGAGTCTAATTTCTTCTTTGTCATGTTCTGTCAGTGTGCGGAAGCTTTGATCAAGAACCAAAATGTGTCCCAGGTTTTGCACTCAGTCAACCGCTTGGTACAGATTCCCGAGCTTGTCCAGACTCTCTTCTCCGATGAATTATTTGGAGAAGTCATTGATCTCGTTGACAGATTGGTTCTCATGGAAGATGACACCGAAATCAAGTGTGAGGTCATTGATACGGTCAGTACAATGTTCCGTTCTTATTTCACGTCTACAAGTGATGTGAAATCCGAAAAGAAGCTGTTCGAGTTATTGAGAGTCACATTGTTGCCCTTGTTCGATATCTTCCCTTTCTTGCGCCTGGACTTCAATCCAGATAACGAGGGCCACAAGCTACTCTTGAAGCATTGCAACAGTGCTACGAACTTGCTTGTGTTGAAGAAGCTGTTGTCTGCTGCCGTGAACATGATTCAACAATTCGACGAAGAGGTAAAGTATGACTTGTCCTCATGCATCTTGTACATATTCGCCAAGATTTATGAGTATGATGATGATATTTCGATCGGGTTGGTGTTGCCTTTCTTGAAGTCTGTTGTTTCGGAGTCATCGTCGAAGTTGGCCACGCCGTTCTTGGATATCTTGAGGCAGATAGAAAGCTTTAGCGTTGCGTCTTACAAAACTAACTATGTCTTGACCATGATGGTTCTTGTCACTGGTGGTGGGGTTCAGTTGAATAGCGAAGAAGTTGATCGGTTGGCTGAGGTTCTAGTCAAGTGTCTCGAAGACCCCGAAGTGGCCTCAACAGCCGTGCATTCTATCAAGTCGTTGATAAAACACAGCTCATCTCCCTCAAGTGGCCAGATCATGAGGAATGTCTTGAAATTACTCTTGGTGGCTCTTGCACTGGATCAGCCGGGAGTGGATGCCAAAGTCGCTTTTGAAATCATCTTCTTGTTCGCCCAATCACCTGCATTGGATGACGAAACAAAGATCACTGCCATTTACGCCATACTTGTGCCTCTACTCATTGAGTTCGAGAAGAAAGGCATGCTGCTCGAATACCTCAATGCCAAAATCTTGGCGCTAGTCAACTACAACCCCAATGCGTTCAAAACCGTGGTCAATAACAACCTTGATCCTGAACAGAAACATGCGGCTGAGCGGTTGGTGAAAGTTAGTCAGAACGACGAGTCGCCGTTTGCCGAGAGCGAGTCGGAAATTGAGCTCAAAAACTTTGCTACATGAAGACACTGACGAAAAAAAATTAAAAAAATAGTCTCGTTGAATGGCCGTTATCAAGGTCTCTAGTCTATATACACGACACTAACCATCTCCAGATACACGACACTAACCATCTCCAGTATTGTAGGATGTACTGATGGCAGATCAGCGATATTCCTCTTCAGCCATTAGACGACATCTTCAAATTCTGGAATAAGTGGTCCTAAAACCAAGATGTTATGGCCTCTGCTCGTTCTCTGGGCTTCCGTGTTATCGGCGGTACTCGCAAAAACCCATGAGTTCAACTTCAACGCCTCACTCATCGACGCCAATCCAGATGGCACCTACAAAAGAAAAGTCATTGCTATCAACGGCGAATGGCCACTTCCAATCATCAAGGTTGCCAAAAACGACCGAGTCATCATCCATTTGACCAACGGTATGACTGACCGTAATGCGTCGCTTCATTTCCATGGCCTATTCATGAAAAAGCAAAACTCCATGGATGGCCCCGAATTCGTCACCCAGTGCCCCATTGCTCCGGGCTTGACGTTCACTTACGACTTTGTGGTCGAACAAACCGGTACTTATTGGTATCATCTGCATCTGGGGTCACAATATAGCGACGGGCTTCGAGGCATGTTTATCGTGGAGGAAGAGAATAGTCTAGATTATCCTTTTGCATTTGACGAAGAGGTACCGCTCACCGTTAGTGACTGGTATCATGAGGAGAGTCAGAACATCATGAAGCAATTCAAGTCGCGGTACAACCCCACGGGCGCTGAGCCAATTCCACAGAATTCTCTTTTCAACGATACCAAGAATGTGACGTGGACCGTGCAGCCCGACACCACCTACTACTTGCGTATTGTCAACATGGGTATGTTTGTGAGTCAGTATTTGTACATCGAGGACCATATCTTCACTATTGTGGAGATTGACGGCGTGTATGTTGAGCCAGTGGAGACGAGCACTTTGTACATATCTGTGGCACAAAGATACGGAGTTTTGCTCAAAACGAAGAAGAACCCAAAGAATCCGGTATTCCGCTTTGTTAATGTGCTTGATCAGCCCATGTTGGATGTAATTCCAGAAGATCTTCAAATGATTTCCACCAATTACGTTCAGTACGGCAAAAGTGAAGCGGAGAAGCCTGCGCCTTTAACGAACGAAAAGGGCCTGTTCGACAAGCTTGCGGCCACCTTGGACCCTGTGGATGACTTCACCTTGCGTCCTGTGGAGAAACAGCCATTGCTCGACGATCACGATTACCAGATCGTGCTAAACTTCACTATGGAGAACTTGGGCGATGGTGTCAGCTACGCTTTCTTCAATGGAATCTCGTATACTGCTCCCAAGGTGCCTACGCTCTATAGCGTGTTGTCCAGTGGGGATTTGGCTACTAATCCAACCATCTACGGTTCTAATACCAACACGTTTGTGTTGCTGTATGGAGAGGTCGTTGAAATCGTTCTCAACAATATGGATCCTGGTCTACACCCCTTCCATTTGCATGGCCATACGTTCCAGTTGATTTCCCGTTCGGAGGGCACAGAAGACGAAAACGAGCCTCAAATTTACGACGAGAAGAATCCGGACCACACCAAGTTCCCTGAATACCCCATGGTTCGTGACACCGTGATGGTGAATGCAAACGGGTTCATAGTTCTCAGATTCAAGGCCGAAAATCCCGGTGTGTGGTTCTTCCATTGTCATGTGGACTGGCACTTGGAGCAGGGCCTTGCTATCACTTTGGTGGAAGCTCCGTTTGACATCCAAAAGGACCAGAAACATGTAGATGTGTCCCACCTTGCTTCATGTAGTGCCCGCAAAATTCCAACGAAGGGCAATGCAGCAGGACGGGCTGGAGGATCCGATAACGACTGGCTTGACTTGACAGGAGAAAACTTGCAGGCGAAGCCATTGCCAGAAGGATTTACGCCCAAGGGTTACGTCGCCATGTTGATGTGTACTGCTGCTGCTCTCTACGGAATCTTCTCCATCTATCAGTACGGTATGGAAGATATCAGTTCCGACAATGCGGAGCATATGATTGCCAAATTGTACCAGTTGATAGAGAAGTACGACGAATCGGAGTTGTCGGCGATGTTGACGCTCGACAGCAACGGAGAGCAAATTGCTAATGTTACTGATGAGTGAGGGCATCCAATTCTGAAATTGAGCTCGCTCTAAAAGCTCATCCTAAATAAACGGCATAATGGTACACAACGAAAATCTCTAATGATTCTACAAATAATACCCCGCCAGCAGAATGATCTCTATTTTCCCTTTAAATCACACATCTACTTCCCTCTTCTTACTCTCCATCATCATCCGTACCTGCATGAAGTCGCTCTTATCATAGGGGCGTAACCAGCATCTTCAATCTCCACTAATCCAATGTCGCTGCTTTTCGAATGGGCCTTCGGCAAGAAGCTCACGCCCCAGGAGCGTCTCCGAAAGAACCAGCGGGCCCTTGAGAAAACTCAGCGTGAGTTGGCCCGTGAAACCACAAAGTTACAGGCGCAAGAAAAGAAGTTGATGAGCGATATCAAGAAGTCAGCCAAACAGGGCCAGATCGCCAGCGCCAAGATCCAGGCCAAGGACCTCGTAAGAACTAAAAGCTACATTGTCAAATTCAACCTGATGAAGGCTCAATTGCAGGCGATCCTGTTGAGAATTCAGAGTGTGAGAAGCAACACACAGATGGCCACTTCCATGAGGGACGCCACGCGGTTGTTGCTGGGAATGAACAGGCTGATGAACCTTCCGCAGTTGTCGAGAATCGCCCAAGAGTTTGCCCGGGAGAACGACATGATGGACCAGAAACAGGAGTTCATGGACGAGGCAATCGACGACGCCATGGCGTTGGACGACGACGAGTTGGGCGAGGACGACCAGGCAGACGAAATCTTGACCAAGGTGTTGGACGAGATCGGCGTCGATTTGAACACCAGCTTGAAGGACACCCCCAGCCACATCAATGTGGAAGAAACAAGAAACGCCCCGGTGGCCCAGGCGGTGGGAGCCAACGACGAGGACGACTTACAGGCGAGGTTGGACAGCTTGAAGCGGTCGTAATACAAGGGTGTTTGCTGTATTCGGTCACAGACGTCAATAAATACTCTAAACTTTATGGGGTGCATGCCTAGATGTACTTCTTCTCTTCCAAGTACTTGATGATCACCTCGGCACTCTCCTCGATGCTCTGGCCGTCGTAGTTCTTCAAGTGGATCTCTGGGTTCTCGGGGGCTTCGTATGGAGCAGACACACCGGTGAATTCCTTGATGATACCTTCTCTGGCCTTCTTGTACAAGCCCTTAGGGTCTCTTTCCTCAGCGACGGAAACTGGAACGTCAACGTAGACTTCCACAAATGGCAAGTTGTCCTTGTCGTGCAACTCTCTGGCGGTTTTTCTGTCGGCGATGTAAGGACTGATGAAGGAGGTCAAGGTGATGCAGCAGGAGTCCGAGAACAATTTTGCAACCTCGGAGATTCTTCTGATGTTTTCGTTTCTGTCGGCCTCGGAGAATCCCAAGTCCTTGTTCAATCCAAAACGCACGTTGTCACCATCCAAACGATAAGCGTTCAAGCCTCTCTGCAACAAGGCCTGCTCGATTGCACAGGCAATAGTGGACTTTCCACTGGCTGACAAACCAGTCAACCAAACTGTGGCACCCTTTTGCTTTCTGAGGTCGGAACGCTCGTTGTGGGTCAAGTTTTCGTGCCAGGTAATGTTGGTAGCCATTTTGCTTTGGTATGGGTTTTTTCTTATTGGAAGATCCGACGAAGGTGATAACGGTATTAATGCTTGAAAAAAAAATGGAACAATTGCACGTGACCTTCTCTGTATGCCTTTTATCAGTAAGCATGCATTGGTGGCTAACGGCCGGAGTTGCGGCTTGTGTGCAGGCACGAGCATTTCCACCTCGATATTTGGATGGGATGGTAGGATAAGAGGCGCTGGAGAGCCTGCTGTGGCGTGGCGACCAAACCTTGGCAATCTTGACCATAGATAGCAAATGTATTTATGCTATCTGTGGTGTACGGGTGTGACTACCGGACACTCCGTCGGAGTCATTGCCCGAGTCATCTGCCGTATCGCACTAACTATATGTAAATTACCTATTCATACTCCATCTCCTCCACCAATGTCGCTTACTTCAACCAACTTGGACGGAATCTTGCCTCTTTTGGCAAGAGGAAAGGTCAGAGACATCTACGAGGTCGACGACAAAACCCTCCTATTCGTTGCTACCGACAGAATCTCCGCCTATGATGTCATCATGTCCAACGGCATCCCGGCCAAAGGAAAGATCCTCACCAAGTTGTCTGAGTTCTGGTTCGACTTCTTGACTGAAGTGCCGAACCACTTGCTCTTGGCTCCAGGAAGCAGCGATCTTTTCAAGCACTTGCCTGCCCAATTGTCTGAGCCAAAGTACAGAGAGCAGTTGGAAGGAAGAGCCTTGCTTGTCAAGAAGATGAAGTTGATCCCATTGGAGGTCATTGTCAGAGGCTACATCACAGGGTCTGCTTGGAAGGAGTACAAGAAGTCCAAGACCGTCCACGGCTTGCCCATCGACGCTGACTTGCAGGAATCTCAGGAATTTCCTACTGCCATCTTCACACCTTCTACCAAAGCTGAACAAGGTGAGCACGACGAGAACATCTCACCAGAGCAGGCCGCCGAGATTGTTGGCAAGGATTTGTGCGACAAGGTTGCTGCTATGGCAATCGAGTTGTACACCAAGGCCAAGGAATATGCTAAGACCAGAGGTATTATCATTGCAGACACCAAGTTTGAGTTCGGATTGGATGAAAACGACAACGTCGTGTTGGTTGATGAGGTTTTGACCCCAGACTCCTCCAGATTCTGGAACGCTGCTGCCTACGAGTTGGGCAAATCGCAGGATTCTTACGACAAGCAGTTCTTGAGAGACTGGTTGACTGCCAACAACTTGAACGGTGTCGACGGCGTCAAGATGGCCGACGATATCGTCGTCCGCTCCAAGGACAAGTACGTCGAGGCCTACGAGGCATTGACTGGTGCCAAGTGGACCGAGTAAATGCATTAGATTCGTTGTTCATTATGTAACAAATTATCAGTACCGGAAGTTCTGCCGCAAGTAGTGCTCCTCGTACTCGGGGATATTCCGCTTCTGGAGCGTCAATTGTTCGAATTCGTCGGTGATTCGTTTGCGGTAGTTGTTGTAGCCCATGGGCCGTAGAGCCGTTTTGGGCACATCGACGTCATATTCACCATTCCAGTTTTTTAGTGGGCTACGTCTCGTAGTCGGTGCCACCGGGGGATTCCCACTATGCTGCTGTACAACAGGGTAATGGGGATTCAGATGCTGAGGATGCTGGAAATGCGATGGGTGCTGTACTTGATGCAATTGTTGTTGGTGGAGGCCCTCCTCCACAAATTCTCGTGGCCCCTTTGGTTTGTGCTGCTGCGATCTGTATCTCTCCTGGGAAGACAGCGAAGAGTCTGAATTATTTCGACTTGGCTCCATGTGATCGTTCGCTCTATTTCTCATTAGCTCCGAGAGGCGCGACAGGACCTCCTGCTCTACCACATTCTTGAACTCCCGCTGGTAAATGAGACGCATCTCTTTCGCTTCTTGGTCCATTTGTCTTTTGCGTAGCTCGAAGTCTTCTAATAATTCCTTTTCGAGCTGTTCCTTTTGCACGACACATTGTTTTTGTAATGCCTGGTAGTCGTCTTGTAATGCTTTCCGTTGGCTGTCCACGTTAGCCTGTAGCGCTTTGCGTTGGGTCTCGACATTTGCTTGTAAGGTCTTGACATTTTGCTCTGTTTTCTTCAATTCCTCGTTTTTGATTAATAGCTGCTTCTGGAACTCGTTGAGTGTCGAACTCATCTCCCTCAACTCCATCTCCTTTCGGAACATCTTAACAGAGATGGTCTCAAGCAACTCGTAGCAGGTTGGACGCTGATTCGGGTCTACCGTGATGCTCTCGTTGATTATGTTCCTCAATGGCTGTGAATAGTTAGGTGAAATGTCAGGAATAACTCCACGCTTGATCTTCATCTGGAGTTGGAGGTGTGTTTTGGCCTGGAACGGTGGTTCGAGGTTGCAGAGCTCATATAAAACGCACCCCAATGACCATATGTCACAAACTGGAGAATACGGGTTGTCCATGAGAACTTCCGGTGACATGTAGTACGGAGTTCCCACATAAGTTTTTGCAAAGTCGTTCAGAGACGTGATCATCTTGGCTAGACCAAAGTCGCCGAGTTTGATTGTTTTCCCCGAGTCGAGCATGAAAATATTATCTGGCTTGATGTCTCTGTGGATAATCACAGTTTCTGAGTTGACCTGAGGCTCCTCTCCATTTCCAGAACGAGAGAATAAATCCACCTTTTTGGCATCAATTCCGTAGTGACACCGGTGCAAAGCAAGGAGTGTTTGCACAAGAACTTCCCAGATGAATGCTTCGGGTACAGCTTGTTTGTTTCGTTTGAATGCCGAGATGACCTTCGCCAAGTCTCCTCCATCGCAGAATTCTTGGTAGATGTGGATGGCTTTTTTTTCGGGAAGGTGGTCATGGCGCAAGTACTTGACGATGTAGGGATGGTTGAGTTCTCTGAGGATCCGGAGCTCGGAGATTATGTGGTTTCGCTCCTGGGTGTTCATCGACGTATACTCGATTTCCTTACGGACGAGAATGGTTCCATCTTGCTTCAGTCGGACCTTCCTCACCGTACCGAAGGAACCCTTCCCTATGATTTCCAAGGGTTCATACTCGTCTTCAATGGAGCCCATCGAGACAACAGATGGCGTTACGGGTGGCGTTTGCAGGGTCTTTTCAAGTTTTGTCGTGGAAGGAACGAATGTTGATGATTTGTCCGAATCCGGTAAACACATTAAAATTCGAAGCGTGTAGCTGTGCAGGACCCAAGCCGTTGCCAGAACTAACGCCATAATTCGTTAGCCGCTTGAGAATGTGGGTACTGTTCTGAATTTGAACATGGGACTGTGGGTACTGTTCTGAATTTGAACATGGGACTGTGGGGTAGAAGTAGTGGATCGTTGAGAATTGTACTGTAATTAATTTTTCCTTCGCAAACGACATATATGGTGGGGTTCGAGACATCATTGGGATTACAAGTATTATCATTTCTTCATGGATATGAAGGGAGGTGGATGGATATCCTACTATTTTGTCACTGGCCGATATTCTGGCTTTGTTGTGCCTATTATTGTATTTCATTTGGATGCTAGTTTCCACAATCTGGGTGCCCACGAAAACTTTCTACAAAATATGGGTTGACAATCATAATCCAAGAACGATGTAAAATGTCGGCAAAAATCAGGCTTTCAAGCAAGAGGGCTAAGTTTTGCTTTCTAAACCCTTTATTTGGCACATTTCGCAACGCATTAAGTCTTGTTCCATTATCTTGCTTCAATGTGCCATTGGACTTAGATGCTTCGTTCCGAATGAATAATCAACTATACATGACGCCATAATGCCAGTGGATGAAACATGTAGAAAACAGGAAATGATCAACCGTGATTCGAATCTATGTTGAGGGCTATCCTTTCGGACTTCTTGTCAGACTTCTTAATCTCAATTACCGACAATCGTCATTAAAAGAAGCTTTTCCGCGAGAATGCACTACACATCTAACAATGAAAATCAAGAGAAACTGCCATTACGACTGGGATCGGTGAACAGTACAAGAAGAACCTGACATTACATAGGGTAACCAACGGTATGCCGGCTAGCAAATACAGAATGCACCAAAGAGATAATCTGCTTTGAACCTACTGATGAAGCTCAGAGTGTCTGAAAGTTTTTCATTCTGTGAAAGTTTATCAAATGAATTTGAAAAATATGTTTGATACTGAAAAATGTTAGCGAACACTCGAGTTGCGATCATGGAAAGACGTCGCATGCGCTGAGGCTAAAATGCGATGGTTATACTTGTGGAAATGCTGCTTTCGCTCTCAAGTTTAACTCCGAATTCATTTATTGCGAGGCTCCTAATCAAGCCGCGTCAACATTGAATTTCTTGGCATGCAGTTGAGCTCGAATTTGCGCTTCGAAAAAATAGAGGATGGCAACTATTAGCGGCTCTAGTATCGAACCAGGCTAATCGTTGATAAAATCGCATTAGAGCTTTTAAGATGGCACGTAGAGCTTTTCATGAAGCCTCGTATGTCGAATGGTCGCCAGAATCAAACCTGGAGAGAAATTTGTTCTTCGCACCTCTCCATACCTTCCGACCTCTTGTGGATTAACAAAACATTCAGTGTCTTTAGACAGGACTTGTCACCTTCTTCAAACGACCGAAATTTTTCAATGCATCTAATTCACACGACCGGATTTGTTCGTTGCAAAGAATTCTTACCGGTTTGAGTTAGGAGGAGATGAAGGAGTACCACAAGCATAACAAGGGCGGACCCAGACTGGCGTGTTATGGATGTATAATTCAATCTTTAAGATTCTTTCAATAAATTTGTGATGTCATTTGCAAATTTTGGCAGTGTATTGTATTTAGAAACATTTTGGCAGTGTATTGTATTTAGAAACATGTGGTGGTCACGGCGCTTTCTGAAGTACATGCACTTCAAAAATTTTTTGTCTCTTTGACGAGTATCGGAACGCAAACGACAGAGTGGGCTGAGAACTTCCATAATTAATATTGAACGTCAGTAATTGGATCCCAAGAATAGCTCTATCCATGCAACCGGAAAGATTTCCTCCGCGGTTTCCGATTCTTTGAGTTTCTGGAATAAGAAGAACATGTAGACAGGTGAGATGCATTTTCATATCCTCATGCATGCGGTGATCCAGTATGACAGCATCGGTAGGAGTCCATCACCAAGCCTCACTGAATGTAGTAACAGTCAACTACGGAGGATGTATGTGTTGAAACTTGATTGATGTGAACAGTTAATTACGAATATATCGAATGATTAATAAGTAGCATTTTCTTGGCGCATATGTCCGCACCGTGCTATTGCATTCATGTGTGCCAGAACAGCTGTAGCACTGCGTTCATAACTGTAAAGGTCCGCGAAGATTAATCCCGCAGTTGAAGCCCTTATCCTTCATACAGTGTACAGCGAGGATTAAATTTTATCTTGTACCCTTCTTATTGATATTCACATAAGTATATAGGGGAGAATTGAACAGAGTACCTGACACAAAAGTAAATAAGATGTGAAGCGTAACATTAGATGTTCTGGTTTCATTGCAATGTGCATATAACCAGTGAAGGAGTGCACGCGTTTCAACGGTAACCTCCTACACCCAGTCTCATGCATGTCAACTTAAAATTACAGCAGTTGCATCGAAGACTTGATTACCCGCCCTCAGACAGTATATATAAATAACATGTTCACTTGGCTATATTATCTCAATCGAATTGACAACATGAATATCAAAGACACAATGGCTTGTGGCCTGACCAATGCACTGACTCCTAGTGTAAGCTACATTGTAGATCCGACGGAAACAGCAATATGCTTTAATGGATCAGTTTATGTCCCGGCTAAAAAATCGCTAGCTAGTAGGCCCAAAACTACACAATTGTACAACATCATGATAGTGTTCATGTGCTTGGTCTCCAGCGCTTATGCAGCAGCCTTTTAAAAGAGGTATGTGGGAGATGAAGTTGAAATATTGGGAACTTTGAACAACTTCACAATTATTGGTAATTTAGTGCCTTGACTTTTGACACCACTTTGGTCAGTGATCAGTTTATAGATATTCTGTTTGGGGTGGCAATTTCAGCGATTTAAGATATCCACCATAGAAATTCAACCAAACTCGAGAAGGAAGAGATTGTTACTCTCATATTCAAGGGCAAGTTGTTAAACAGGGTCAGTGGTGGTCAGCGTGGGAGCAGGCCACTGGGAAACTTTACTTTAAAAATTCAATAGAGGGAGCTCAGTTACAGAGGGAGATTGAATATTGGCTACAGTTTATCTGTTGAAACGGGCATACAGATTGGAGAAGTCATCGCTGCTATGGCAAGCATTGGGATTTCAATTGATAAATCGACAACGAATACCTGCTCGGCCTCTCTTTACATGGTACACAGAGCAGACATGTAAGACACGTTTGACTGTAGTACGACTAGTAACAGCTGTGCTTGGGGACCATACCAGAGAACAAATGCACCATATAAGTAAGCTTGATGTAGATCATATACTTTCGGCTGTTGGCATGGCTCTGAATGTAACTAATTTTCATATTATAATCTGACAAGCTTCGTGAGAATTAGTCCTAGAGTATAGGACTTAGTAGGAGGCTCCATAGGATTGAACCCAATTCGGTGCTTTTGTTAACGTTTTTCGGTCCGGTGTGCTCGCAATTGGCGGTCGCTAGTTTAATTTTCATATTCGAAATAGTACAAGATTGTTTTGTAATAGTTTGGGGTTCGTAGAGCTAGTATCGAAATTGTATTTAGTAGTATAAACCCGGGGATGAGAGGCCCTTAAATACTTGTCAGGAAGGCTCTCGGCATCAAAGAAACGGGTACAAGGTTGCTAAGAATGACGACGATAGCGGGCCGCACGAATACGGAATTGGGTACAGACTTATCAAAAGATTGTACCAAGCTGTCCATTCGTCTTGAATAACTCTTTTGCTTGCTCCACTCACAATGACAATGCTTGAATGCAATAGAAGATTTCAATTTATAAACCTGCCGATGAGAGAAATCAGTAATGACTCAAATTTCAATTAGCTTTAAGTTATAGATCTCCGCTTCTGGATATTAGTGGTAGGGCACTTCAGGACCACTTCAATTATATGCATAATACCAGCCCTTCGTAATTTGTGGTTTGGCCCAAGGGTTGCCATCTCACCTTTGGTTCGGGCCACAAGATCAAAGAACACTGTAAAGTTCACACCAATACAACCATCCATAAGCCTTACTATCCTCAATCCTTTTTATACATTAAAACTCATAAACACGTTAACACTTCAGAAATGACAGATATCAGCAGCATGGTTGGCAAGCCGATCAGCCTCTTCATTGCCAGCATTCCCTTGGTGACCAGGAACATGGGTCAACAGAACCCTCAGGTCCTGGTTGACAAGGTTATACAAATAAAACGATTCCTCGATCAAATCACGGTTAGCAACTTCCTGACCCTTGCTGTTTATCTAACAATTCTGGCTCCACTTGTAGCTCCAGGTATCAACGGCATTCTTACTGTAGGCAGAGTCAGTCAAGATCTCATACAGCTTCAGACCACGGTTCTTTCTTATGTCGCGCCTAATGTACCAAAGTGCATAACGCAAAGCATGTAGCTCCACACGCTGATTGGTGGGCTTGATATTTACAACGTCGTCGAATTTGAAAAGTGCCACGGATACGTTTCTCTCATCTCCTGGGCCGAAATACACCCCGAATCCCAGCTTGGGAATTCCAGCTTGCCCGTTGCCCCTACAGGCGCCATCCACATAAATTTGTTCATGTCCGCCCCCGAAATAAGAAGAGAAGAATGACGTTGAAGGCAAAGTAGAATCGGCGAATTCCTGGGCGTCTTTAAATGTACTGAATTTCCTGTATGAGGCCCCAGGGTACTTGTAGAAATTGACCTTGCAAGAATACCAATCGAAATACACTCCCGGGTTGCGGCCTACGGCTACGCCGTAGTATGGCATTCCGAGCAGTTTCTTTGAAGAAGAGGGGCGATTTGGGACTGAATTGGTCTATAAGTTGATAGTGCGCACTATTTAACATGCACTCTGAAACCTAAAATAGGTTCACTAAATGAGAGAAACAAATAATGATTCAACCTTTCAGTAACTTGAAAGTTATGGGTCTTAGTATTTGAAGGCGAAACGCCCCGGGAAAACACCAATTGTGCAATATAATGGCCCTTCGTAATCTGTTGTTAGATCCAAGGTTTTTCATCGACCTAGGGTCCAGGCCATGTTGAGCATGCTATGTTACTAGCTGATGTGCAGTGCACGTTATTACGAGTGGCTGGACCTTAGAATATTAGTTGAGCCATCTCCTGTCAGCATATAGTACGACAGAGGATCCAGACTCATTACCATTCATCAGCCTACAAGTCTAGGACTAGGGCTTACTAATAGGATGACTAATAGAATGACTAATGAGAATCACTAAAGAGGTACATAGCTAGGGATTTCATCCGGGGATTATCGAATATTAAATATCTTTCTTGAGTTTACTGGTAACAGATCTTCTGTTTGTTTGTTTGTTTGTTACTAATAAAGCTTTCCCTACTGAGAGGATTGTACGTCCCAACTTTCTCTCAAGCAGAGCTGTAGGCCTTGCATAATGATCCAAATATATTTACTGGCCACGGAATTGAAGACAGTAATAGAATGGGATTCGCAGAGTTAATAACAAAGAATGTAATTATTGCTATAAAAACAGCAGAGCTGGAAAACCGTAGTCGGAAAAGATCAGAATAGTCGGAAAAGATCAAAATAGAAGGAATAGGGAAACATTAAAAACAAGAACTCTGAATAACGTACGATCTGCTACTATACTACAGTAGTTACACCAACGCGGGCATCCAAAATCGCTATCTTCTAGCTTTTTCATGCATTAAAATTCATCACTTTCTCAGTACTCACATCTGATCAGCACCGAGGTTGGCAAGTTGATCTGCGGCCTCATTGCCAGCAATCCCTTGGTGACCAGGAACATGAGACAACAGAACCTTCAGTTTCGAGTTGATCAGGTTATACAAATCAAACGATTCCTCAATCAAATCACGATTAGCAACTTGCTGTCCACTGTTGTTCTTCCAACCATTCTGGCTCCATTTGAAGCTCCAGGTTTCAATGGCATTCTTGCAGTACGAAGAGTCGGTCAAGATCTCGTACAGCTTTTCCACATTGTGATTCTTCCTCACCTCGCTCCAGATGTTCCGAAGTGCGTGGCGCATAGCATGAAGCTCCGCTCGCTGATTGGTAGGTTTGATCTCCAGAACATCGTCAACTCTCGAGAGCGGCACGGCGACGTTCCTTATATCGCCTGGGCCATAGTACACACCGTATCCCAGCTTGGGGATTTCTGCTTGCCCATTGCGCCTTGACGCACCATCCACGTAAATTTTTTCGTGTTTGACACTGCCAGTTGAAGCCCTTCTAGGCTTGGTCACATGGCCAGTCGCTGGCTTTGACACGCGAGTTGGGGCCGGGTGGCCTGCGAAAGATGTAAAAGAATTGGCAAATTCCTGGGCTTCTGAAAGCGAGTTAAACTTCTTGTATTTGGCGCGAGAGTAACCGTCGACGTTGACCTTGCAAGAGTTCCAATCCGAGTACACTCCGGGGGTGCGGCCCCTGGCCACGGCGTAGTATGGCATTCCGAGGAGTTTCTTTATCTTGAAGGAAGGCGTACGGGATATTTGAGTTCTTAAGTAGTGTCATGTTGAGTTGATGTACACTCTTAGTTAGGATTATGTGCAGTCAACTGAGCAGTGCACCATACGTGTGAGTTTGGCTCGCTCTTGAGCGCTGTATTTAGGTGAAACATCTCCAGCACGAACTCTCATCAATTTCTAATTTGACGAGTTCCAACATTATCATCCCAATAAAAGCGTTCCGATAAAGCTTTGTATCATGTCTGTGCCATATCTGGGCCAATCTAAGACACAGGAAAAGTGAACGGTTGATGTGTACATATCAAGGTAGCATCTTTGTGCATTTGCTCACAGTCATATGCATTTGAGCGCTTTTTTATGCGTTTGTTCACATTATCAAATGGTTGCTCACAGCTTTGTACTTATGTATTTTGACACACAGGCGGATATTATCTGCTCAGGTCTCATTAAGAAGTCAGCCACATTTTAGTCTTGGTTGAGCATGCACACTTCATCGATGAAATATGTTGAGATGTGTGCGTACACTGTGTTAGCTGTATGCACCCTGAACTAAATCCGTACGTCTCATGTCACACATGTTGTCTCGTTTCTAAAGTTATTTGAAACATAGCTTATATGCCCTATGCATATACTCCTTATATAATTGTTATATATAAAGGAGGTTTTTCTGCCCTGTTCTATGAGGTGATCACCAACATTGTTTAGTCTTAACGTTTTCTTCTATACCGTTAATACTAAGGGCTTGTCCTCCTATAAAGTCTAACCGCAAGTCCTGTATACTAGGACTAAATCTCACGAAGCTTTACACTATGAGCCCTGCACGTGATTAACAGTGGCAAGCTCTTAAGAATGTTAGATGATATATCTTCTGTCAGGAGAGAATATAATGGAAGATTCCAGTGTTAACATTAGTAATCAGCTTGCTAATTCATGTCTACAGCTCACTAATTGTATGACTAAAGGATTACTGCCTAAGAATCATCTGATCAGCACTTGAGTCCACTTCCGATCAACATTGCAAAGATTTTATTCATTTTCATCTATTATAGTGTTTGAGTGTTGATCCCAATTGGTCACCACCGGCCACTCTGTACAATTGAAGTAGCCTTACAGCGTCATTCATTTCCCTGAGAACTCTGCATCTTCCCAACGAGCCAGTGATTATAAGAGCTACAAAAACCTTTCATCCAGAAGTGAAATTATCTCATCCCGTCAATCTGTGGAGGTTTTTTTGTTCGCTTTGCGCCTGATGGCAATGGCAACACTATTGCCCCTGCCAGCTGTGCAATTTGACTCAAAGGGTAACCTGTTAAAACACGGTAATAGAGCATGCGCTCGTATCGCTTCATCCCGATAGAAGTAGTGGCAACTCTTGCTTGAAATGTGTAAACTTCAAATACTGCTCTGAGGTTGAGGGCCAAATAAATTGGGATGTATTTACACATGAATCAAGAGTTTAGATTGGAAAACAAATCCAAAGATCAGATGATGTATCAACACAAATTGGTTGGAATTCATGCTTGGCATCTTTGCGCCCTTGAATTTTCTTCATGATTATAAGGAGCTATCTCTATGTGATACAATAATTCCAAGGAATACCAGAAAATACATCAGAGTAACCTCCAGCTACCTCAAGCTTGTCAAAAAATATTAAAAAAATGCCATCACTCGTTTTCCAAAGTACGCATTTCCCATTCGAGCATGACAACTGCATCTACGAAAGCCTTTGATGCAGAATAAATCCGAGCTGCATGCGCTTTACGAAATGAGAAGCAGTTGGACCTCTTGTGACGGCTCAATGGCATTTTGTGACGTCTACTCCAATTGGTCACCTAGTCTTATTCGTTACGAGTAATTCCCTTGAAGCAGGGCCGAAGGGTGCTACACTCACTTGCGGGTGGCGAAATCGCAGCCCTATATCGACGAGTCTCACTTGTTAGCTCAGCCCTATTCTTACGAGAACGCTGAAGTTCATTCTGCCATACTTCGAGCCAGAGACGGCCCAAAGAAATCTTCAGTCCTTAAGTGATTTTCATAAAGCATTGCGAGACAAGTTTAAGGCGTAAATAATGCGGTATTTTTTTCTGTATCAGTATATGCGCCAATTGGGAGGTAGTTTCTTTGCCACTTCTCGCTGTAGCCTTGTGAGGAGTCAAGTCAAGTTTTTTCGTTAGTGTGTATTTGATTTTTGATTTTACTTTCGTCCCTTTGCTGTCTTTCTGACAATTGTAGGGATTATTCGGAATCCTTCCATGCGAACTCGACAAGCTGAGGAATTTTCCACGTGCTGTGGTTTATGCACACACCCTGTACTTACGGAACGGCAACACTCATCACTTATCTATGGTGAAATGCACGTTGGTTACCGCACTTTTGCAGTATCTTGGAGAAAGCTACTTCGTCATTTGGCTCAACGTCAGTCGGTACAACCAAATGTCATCGGAAACAATGCAATCACTCAAAAAATAAAGACAATCCGTCAAAAAAGGAACTTTACTATGCATGCGAGGGAGGACAATTGTATCAGGTGGTATAATATTGATTGAAAGCAATTCGTCCATGAATGGAAGTCGGAGCTAGTTCAATGTCTGAAATTCACAAGTTCAATGGTATACACTATGACAGAGTTTTCGTTCATGGATCCTCATAATTAAGTAACTGAACAGCACTTATACGGAATTATCCAAGCAGACAATTTTGATTTCATTTTGAAGAAAAGAGCTTTCGCTATGTTAAGAGTGTGTTGGTACTTTGGATTTGTGCCCGGGAAATTTGATATGCAAGCAGTGTGCCGAATCGGCTGCAATACGTCGGTTATAATATCCTAAATTTACTCGTAATACAGACATTGACCAGAAGCCTGAACGCAACGCCCATTGAGCAACTCCTACTTTTAAAATGTGACAATCACCGTAAGCATCTATCGGGATTACAAAATCGATATTTACAGGTCCCAAAGGCTATGAAGGGCCGTCAAACGTTTCTCATGGACTAGCTAATAATTATGGGCTGTTCGCATAATTCTTTGCGGCATGTGCAGCTCTGGGAAGCAGTGTGAAGTAACACTACCTGCAATCTGTGATCGGTTTCCAGGATCGTTACGAGGACTTTTGCCTCTTTTGACGCTCCACTTTCCCTTCGAATACACAAGCAAGCCACTCATATGAATAACTTTGACAAAATAATTCGGATGACTATTGACTCTCCAGCATTTTTTCCTATGTTGTTCCTCAGTTATGATTTTACAGTTCTGTGTTTTGATGGCCCTAGCGTTAGCTCAATGATCAGAAACCAACTTATACAACTTCGCGACAGAAGACATGCGAAAAGAGCTAACAGACGAATCGAAAGTAACCAAACTATCAGTGAAAGCGATTCTAGGTGGCATCAAGAGCGTCAACCTCCCCCGAAGGGTTGGCTCTTTGTCTGAATTGGGTTAAGGAGTTTTAAACAGTAAGTTAGACGGAATGTCTTCGTCTGGCGGCGACGAAAGTCCAAGGGTGATGACTGTGGCATTAGCTTATGTACATCACAGGGGTTGGGGATGTTGCTAAAAGAGACGAAGTGACTTCCACTGTCGACGATAATTTGGGATTTTGGAACACTGTTATTTGTACATAAAAAAAGAGATCTCAAATTGAGGACTAGACTTGCTTAACAACAGTAAGATGGTGCATTAGGGTCATCAGTTCAGCATTGGAGTCAGAGCATAGAACACTCAAGTACTTCAACCACATGTATATTCGAATATACTAGAATTTTGTTATTGGAATCATCTCTCTCAAGGAGTACATTTATAAGATTCAATGTCTTTTGGCTTTCATTTCCACTGTCACTGACTCGGGAGGACCTCACGGCGACTCTTGGGCCAACTCAACTCACAGTTTGCAGTTTGAACGCGACACCTCTCTTGTCACAATCTTCAGGGATTGTGCATTTATGTTACAACAACTAAGCTTGTGTCACATTGATCTCTCACTTGGAACACCACTTAGAATCATGCTCAACTGTACTATCATGGCGGACCGCGCTATCCTGACGTACAATTTGGAATTATTTTTGTCAATAGAACTTGAAAGGGTGCTCTTTTTTTGATAGGAGGAGCCGGGAGAAAGCGAATTAGTGCTACCCCTTAACAGCACTTCTTTTTTGATAGATCTAAGGTGGGTATTTTGAGTGAAGGCTCAGACTGGGCTCTGAGCTTGTACGGTTTCTAATTCTAAATCGGTCACTCTCAGTTTCAAAACTTAAGTAATTAAAGATACCTTAAGAGTAAATCCTGGTTCGGATGCAACGTTTAAGGCAAACCTTCTGTTCTCACTATCGATAGTGTGGTGGCTCACCTGATATCTGTTGATATTCGGCACGTTCTAATGTTCTCATAATCTATACAACGCATGATAATATCACCAAGTACCATCATTTAGCCTCAGAAACAGCGCCTATGTTCGAAACAAGAAAAAGCAACAAAATTTAGAAACGCATAATATCGATTTATCTTTGATTCTCAAGTTAACTGAAAGCTGGTGTCGCTCTCTCGAGCACTCTGTTCAAAGCAAAAAATCGAACGTCAGCAACAAATTTCATCAGAGAGCCATTGAGCTAATACTCACAACCATTCAACACCGAATTATATTGAAATTTCAATGAACTTGTAGGTTTGCATGGAAAGGAGAGTCAGAAGAACTTTTAGAAATTTTCATGACCAGCGAGCAATAACAATTTACCAATCAGCATTGCGAGCCAGTCACAAACAGTACTATTTCCTAACAAGAGACGCAACATATTTCCACTAAGTTTCTTCTGAAGTTAAAAGTAATCTGCTGCATTGAAACTGAGAGAAATGAGGTTGGCATTTGCGACCCTCAGGATCTTTAACTCAGCGATTATCAAACTTCAACACAGCTGACAAGTGGTTATGAAAATTCGACTTAGATGTATCGAAACAAATTCATTTGTCACGTCAAATTTCAATCAGTATTTGAAAAAATGGCCCTGATAAATCAGCGAAAATGTTCGTTTTTTTTTTCATAAATCAAGAAAAGATGGCTCTCTGATAACACCAGCGATGAAGCGTACCACTACCCGTCCGTTCAAAAATGAGTTGATCATCAAACATAAACCTATTATAGGTCAAAAATTGCAGAGTACAAGAACACCTCCATCTGAGAGGCCGACTAAGCCACACTAAATTCAACAGATTTGTGAGTGACTGTCAATATCCCCACAGTAGCAACTATCATGAGCACCGTGGTCCTCATACCTTTGTTTACCATTGGAACGACCAAAGCCACCAGAATCAACACTTCAAGCGACATGTCACTTTCACTCGATCTGGAAGATCCAAAAAATATCGATAAGTCCAACAAGACCACGAGAAAGCTTGTCCAAATGAGTTTATGCCCTGGCCTCATATTGGCTGTATATCTTGAACAGAATTCTATGAAAAGGATACCGTGGGAGAACAAGATAGCAGCCAACAAGGCAAGAGAGTAGGACACAGCATGTTTCTTTGTGTTTGCTGTATTCAAATTTTGAAAGCCTTTCTCTCGGTAAAGTTCAATTAGCTTTGCTCTGGAAAACATAGTGCAGACAAGCAGACGCACTTTTGACTTTGGGTTGTACACATTGATGTACAGTGTGTGGAATTTTGACCGACTTCACGTGATTCAACTTAGTGACATATCCATAAAATTCACTCATATCTGATGTTGTAGCTCGAAGAAGTACTCTTATTAGTGAATAAGCTATTTATCTTTCTTTCTGACTTTATAAAATGTGGGAAATACTGTCTCCTTAAATAGTTTTCCTATCTGAATCATTGATGCCTCACATGGAATGCATTAGGCAGTATCCGCAACCGGGAATGGCGAGTCTAGACGACTCCTTCCACTTGTTTGTGCCATCTCGATCAAATAATGAGGAAAATATATTATTTTGCCATATTTAACTTGCGGATTTGGGTGCAAAAACATCTCCGGAATTTTAAGACATAAGCCATGTATAGAGTGCTCACATTTCAACACAGTGCACTACCAATATAAGTGTGGCTGGCTCCTAAATATTTGATGTGGTAGGTGACATATCGCTTATCCATGGTTTCGGCAGGTAAGGATCCAACTGTATCGGCCGTTGGGTAAATAAGGAAGCTGTAGGGTAAATAAGGATCCCAGACTGTTATCTGTCAATTGGGTCATCTCTAGCTTAATCGGGCATCCTTGATGTATGTGTATATTTACCTACGTATATGTAATAGTTTACAGTATAGGGCTCGAAGAAACGGTACAAAAAAACGTAGTTATTCCTATAAACATAGCTGAGTTGAAGTCCTTAAATAGTAATCCAAGGTGGCAAACAGGACTAGTCCAAGGAAGGCAAGGAAGGTTCGAGAAGTGAAAGGAACATTAAAGAACAAAAACACTAATTGTTGTGTATTCTATTACACAATAAGAGTTCTCATGTCGGAGACTCTGGAAATAGCTTGAATTATACGATATACGTGTAGAGAAAAGAATCGCAGAGCCCGAATTCCAGCGTAACGAATACACAATTCACATTTTGCCACTATATTCCAAAGTTTGGATATTGGTATCTAGTTCATGGCCAGTCTGTAACAGTCTTTGTCTCCTGATGACGCTGCAGGAGGCTCCAGAAATATATGCATCCAAGAACAGAACGAAAATAGTGCGGTATGAAAACTCGAAATCGAGAATTCATATCATCAGAAGAGAGATCACGTAAAAGGACATAAATTGCTTAAGTTTTATTTAGTTTTGATAAGTATTCGATTTTTGCGTCGACTCTGTAGCTTTTTCATTTTTGCAAGGATTAGAAATTGCGCACAATTTTTGTTGAAGTGCTGCGGCATTGCGAATATACATAAACTTGATCTTAAATCACTTGTGAAAAATTTTTTCATGTGGATAAAGAAGAGTGAGAGATATCTGAATTTAGCTTGCTGCGGTCATCTATTTCTTTTGCTATCGTGAAGTTATCACAAGTTGTTTTCATGCCAACACTGATCTCGGTCGAAGGCTCCTTGGAAAATAACATACAATTTTGACAGTATTCGTTCTAATGAACACATAGGTGGAGAATTTATCTGTTTTGAAAGTAATGAACGGAATAGACATTATTGATATCCCATGAGAGTATCTATCCACAGAAAGCATTACAGCGGATGAATTACGGAGAACTCGACAAGAAAGTCTATTCGAATCAGATGATCATGACAGACATAGCAGTTATTTAAGCTTCGATCAGGTGTATGATTTTCAAGTGTGGAGTCATAATTACAATTACAAAATACTTTTTCTAATGTGGAAATTCTGTCCATTAACAACATAGACTCCTGATTGAGAGGAAATAACAGTTCTCACTGGATGCTAAGGCAGCACCTGATCTGGGAATTGCAGGTGCTCTATCAGTTTCCTACTGTTGTACCTTAATCCAGACAATGCATGAACACCAACATCAAGGTGTATTGCTCAACGTCAGAAGCATGTGTATGCGAACGAAGCAAATGGAACAAAACACAGGATGCTAAGATATTGCACGATCTTCATTCTTTATGTCGGCTCAAGCTGGTGTCGCCGTATCGACCCTCTCTTCCAAAAATGAAGAATCGGAGTTCAGCAACAAATAGCATCAGCAAACCGGGAAGTAAATATTCAGAATCATTTCGTACAGAAATGCAGTGTTTTATTTTATGCTTCGCTGCTATTTTGAGGGCTTGAAAATGATCGTGGCACAAGCAGTTTTCGAATACTTCAAGAATTCGCGAGAAGCACCAGATGATCACCATGCAACCAAAACAATTGTGAATCAGTCACAGAAAAAACCATACTTCAATGAAAATACACATAATGTATCCAGAGAATTCACATTGGAGGTTTTTGCCCCACCCAGTGTGTTGCAACTTGAGATGAAATCAAGGTTTGAGAATTCGACCAATGAGAGGCTGTGACTCAATCATCATCAAGTGTTAACATAAAGTAAGGACCTGGTAGTAAAGAGAGTATTTGAATGCATCAAATAGAACCATTTTTTGAAGCTTATCCTTAACTGGTGTATGGTAATCGACAGAATTGGTTGCAAGAGATTTCAACAGGCCTGTGTGAACTTTTCTTAGGGAGGTACAGGTTTTTCTTAGGGAGGTACAGGTTTTTCTTAGGGAGGTACAGGTTTTTCTTAGGGAGGTACAGGTTTTCTTAGGGAGGTACAGGTTTTTCTTAGGGAGGTACAGGTTTTTCTTAGGGAGGTACAGGTTTTTCTTAGGGAGGTACAGGTTTTTCTTAGGGGAGGTACAGGTTTTTCTTAGGGAGGTACAGGTTTTTCTTAGGGAGGTACAGGTTTTTCTTAGGGAGGTACAGGTTTTTCTTAGGGAGGTACAGGTTTTCTTAGGGAGGTACAGGTTTTTCTTAGGGAGGTACAGGTTTTTCTTAGGGAGGTACAGGTTTTTCTTAGGGAGGTACAGGTTTTTCTTAGGGAGGTACAGGTTTTCTTAGGGAGGTACAGGTTTTTCTTAGGGAGGTACAGGTTTTTCTTAGGGAGGTACAGGTTTTTCTTAGGGAGGTACAGGTTTTTCTTAGGG